>OU342746.1:87989837-88666912 GCA_910589775.1 Avena eriantha | reverse complement strand
CCACACATGGATCCACCAGTGTCATTGCATGTGTTCTCTCTTTACTGACAACAACCAAAGTCATTGCATGCGTGTTCTCTTCAGAGACCACACATGGATCCACCAGTGTCATTTCATGTGTGTTCCTTTTACTAACAACAACCAGATTCATTGAAATGTGTGCTCTTTTCACAATCCACCTTTGGATCCACCAGTGTCATTGCATGCGTGTTCTTTTTACTAACAACAATTGAGTCATTGAGATGTGTGTTCTCTTCACATACCACATATGGATCCACTAGTTTCATTGAAATGTGTGTTCTTTTTAGAGTCCACACATGGATCCACCAGTGTCATTGCATGTGTGTTCTTTTCACTAACAACAACCAGAGTCATTGCATGTGTGTTCTTTTCACAGTCCACCTATGGATCCACCAGTGTCATTGTATGCATGTTCTTTTCACTAACAATAACCAGAGTCATTGCATGTGTGTTCTTTTCACATACCACAGATGGATCCACCAGTGTCATTGCATGTGTGCTCTTTTCACAATCCACATATGGATCCACCAGTGTCATTGCATGTGTGTTCTTTTTAGTAACAACAACCAGAGTCATTGAAATGTGTGTTCTTTTCACATACCACCTATGGATCCACCAGTGTCATTGCATGTGTGTTCTTTTTAGTAACAACAACTGGAGTCATTGCATGTGTGTTCTTTTCACATACCACATATGGATCCACCAGTGTCATTGAAATGTGTGTTCTCTTAACATACCACATATGGATCCACCAGTGTCATTGAAATGTGTGTTCTCTTAACATACCACATGTGGATCCACCAGTGTCATTGCATCTGTGCTCTTTCACAATCCACCTATGGATCCACCAGTGTCATTGCATGTGTGTTCTTTTTACTAACAACAATTGGAGACATTTCATGACTGTTCTTCTCACATACCACATATGGATCCACCAGTGTCATTGCATGTGTGTTCTCTTCACAATCCACACATGGATCCACCAGTGTCATTGCATGTGTGCTCATTTTACTAACAACAACCAGAGTCATTGCATGTGTGTTCTCTTCAGAGACCACACATGGATCCACCAGTGTCATTGCATGTGTGTTGTTTTTACTAACAACAACCAGCTTCATTGAAATGTGTGCCTTTTTCACAATCCACCTTTGGATCCACCAGTGTCATTGCATGTGTGTTCTTTTTACTAACAACAATTGAGTCATTGAGATGTGTGTTCTTTTCACATACCACATATGGATCCACTAGTTTCATTGAAATGTGTGGTCCTTTTAGAGTCCACACATGGATCCACCAGTGTCATTGCATCTGTGTTCTTTTCACTAACAAGAACCAGAGTCATTGCATGTGTGTTCTTTTCACATACCACATATGGATCCACCAGTGTCATTGAAATGTGTGTTCTCTTCAAAGACCACACATGGATCTACCAGTGTCATTGCATGTATGTTCTTTTCACTAAAAACAACTGGAGTCATTGCATGTGTGTTCTTTTCACATACCACATATGGATCCACAAGTTTCATTGCATGTGTGCTCTTTTCACAATCCACCTATGGATCCACCAGTGTCATTGCATGTGTGTTCTTTTTAGTAACAACAACCAAAGTCATTGAAATGTTTGTTCTTTTCACATACCACCTATGGATCCACCAGTGTTATTGCATGTGTGTTCTTTTTACTAACAACAACCAGAGTCATTGCATGTGGTATCTTTTCGCATACCACATATGGATCCACAGTGTCATTGAAATGTGTGTTCTCTTTAGAGACCGCACATGGATCCACCAGTGTCATTGCATGTATGTTCTTTTCACTAACAACAACTAGAGTCATTGCATGTGTATTCTTTTCACATACCACATATGGATCCACCAGTGTCATTGCATGTGTTCTCTTTTCACAATCCACCTATGGATCCACCAGTGTCATTGCATGTGTGTTCTTTTTAGTAACAGCAACCAGAGTCATTGAAATGTGTGTTCTTTTCACATACCACCTATGGATCCGCCTGTGTCATTGCATGTGTGTTCTTTTTAGTAACAACAGCTGGAGTCATTGCATGTGTGTTCTTTTCACATACCACATATGGATCCACCAGTGTCATTGAAATGTGTGTTCTCTTCAGAGACCACACATGGATCCACCAGTGTCAGATGTATGTTCTTTTCACTAACATCAACTTCAGTCATTGCATGTGTGTTCTTTTCACATACAACATATGGATCCACCTGTGTCATTGCATGTGTGCTCTTTTCACAATCCTCCTATGGATCCACTAGTGTCATTGCATGTGTGTTCTTTTTACAACAATAACTGAGTCATTTCTTGACTGTTCTTTCCACATACCACATATGGATCCACCAGTGTCATTGAAAGATGTGTTCTCTTTAGAGACCACACATGGATCCACCAGTGTCATTGCATGTGTGTTCTTTTCACTAACAAGAACTGGAGTCATTGCGTGTGTGTTCTTTTCACATACCACATATGGATCCACCAGTGTCATTGCATGTGTGCTCTTTTTACTAACAACAACCAGAGTTATTGGATGTTTGTTCTCTTTAGAGACCACACATGGATCCACCAGTGTCATTGAAATGTGTATTATTTTCAACTACCGCCGTTGGCCACAAACAATCGGGACGCAGAACTAACCAATAACCGCTCTGGGCTTCTAGAAGACCCGGTGCCCGATTGTTAGGCGTCGTTGGATCAGGGTGCGTGGACGATAGTGATGTCCTTCGCGAGGGCGATCCGCGAGAATTTTGTTCTGCAAACTGATTGGCCGTGGGAACTACGCTGGGCCTACGTCCTTGCCCTTATCCCCTTAACGTCGGGGCCGAAAATCAGATTGTTTTCCTTCATCGCCATGGAGAGGGAGAAGCCCAAACTCAGCTTGCACGAGGCTCAGATGTTCGCCCACTATGACATACTCGCGCCGCCGTTAGTGAGGCTTCCGGCCGACTTCGAGCTCAGCTACGCCGGGGTTCCTATCGCACCGCTCTTGCGCGACAACGTGTTGGCGAGGCAGATCGAGGAGCGCCGCCGCCAGCTGTCGGAGCGGAAGAGGGCAATGGCGCGGTACTCGTGTACGAGCGCGTACTGGCGAAAGCTATTCAAGAAGGAGCGGGCTGCGTTGATTGAGCTGTGCAGAACCCACCGGCGGGAGATCCACCCGGATCTGCGTAACCCCGAAGGGATGAAGCGCTTCTGGGCAGTGCCTGGGCGTACGACCTCCACCGTTATCGATGCAGCATGCCGTGAAGAATTCATGAGGAGGAGGAACGCTGCCGGGAACGTCAGCATCGATTCTGACGCGGAGGAGGCTGGCGGCGACGCGGACAACGTCATCAATGATGGAGACTACAGGAGCGTCATAGTCGATTAGGGCCACTTAAGCATAAGTTAAATCTATGTACGGTATCTTAATCCGCTCTTTGGATCTTGGTCACTTGAGTCATGGTCGATTATCGTCATAATATATATATGTTGGCCATGTTTTAGTTGTCTTTGTCTTTGAAACTAGTCGATCGAAACTCGTCCGATCCTGAAAATAAAGTTCGCGCGTTCCCTGGCATATCTGATGGGACAATACACTGACTCTGCTCCCAGCACTTAATGGCACAGCCATAATTTGGAGTGCGCCAGAGGAGAAGGGATCGAGCGTGTTGTAATCGTGTACTACTCCTGTCCAGATATAACTGACTTAGTCTTTTTAGAATATTTAATAAATGTGTCTATACCAAAACATGTCTAGATACATGTTTTAGGTTTCTATGTCTTTCAAACCAATCAAAAGTCGTCAATTCTGAACAAACAAAGTCATTGCGTTCACACCTGATGGGACAATATGCTGACTCTGCTACTTGATGGCACTTCTAGAGTGCGCTAGAGGAGATGGGAATGCAAGGGAGATGGGAACTAGTAGCCACGTCCAAACGTAGGTAAAAAATTAATTTAATAATATTTAAAAAAATGTAATCTAGTCCACATGACCCCATCACAGACACGTTGCGCGCGCCAGATATAAATAAAGACGACACGGCTAGTTTAGTTTCAATGATATAATTCAACATACGATGTTACTGTGCCTGCATCTTTTTGCTCCTCTTATTAGTCTGCTAGCCCACGCTGCATTAAGCATGAGTTGATGAGGATAAAAAATGATAAAATGGCAAATAAAACAATTTTTAAGCTTACCTTTCATCCGAAGAATCGTACAAAGATGAAATTGGTAGGGATTTATTATTTCTCCTGCAGTTAGCCGAAAGATCCTCAAGAACATCCTCAATCACCCCTGCAACTTCTTCATATTCTAATACACCTCCATTATTTGCCCTTTCCTCCCCTTTCCGCTTACCCTTTTGTTTCTTTTCACACCCTTTTCTCGCCGGCACCTCCACTTCTTCATAAATTGGCTGCTTATGTACGTTTTCCTCCGAGTGCTCATCACCGTCTTCGCGCTGCTCTTCCGCCAGTTCTGGCCGAGAAGCCTCATTTTCTTCCACCGGGATGTGAATAGGGACAATAGCATGTGTAACTGGGTTTTTGCACAACCTCCTGATATGGCCGAATCCGCCACAACGTCCGCATTTCCTTTTCCTAGCTCCCAGCCTTGGAGCTTTATCGGTGGAGGCTTCGATCCTTAGCTTTCTGGGCCTCCCAGGTGGCCTCCTAAGAACTGGTGGTTGAAGTTTGAACCCTGGATCGACAATCTCCCAATCATTTTCATCGGCCATAGGTGGTATGTTTTCTGCATAAGTTGCAGCAAACTTGTCCACGGAGAAATAGTTGTCGACATAGTTCTCTATTTCAGCATCGTTACCTCTAAGCTTTAAGATGCAGTAAATTGCATGGTGACATGGCAGACCAGTAATCTGCCACTGCCTGCATGAACAAGTCTTGTTTCCAATATCTATAGTGTACCTCTGTTCGCTTCCACGCTTGTATTCTGCATAAACCTCAGCCAATGTTCTAGAACTTCTGACCACCCTCATCTTTATCGTTCTCATTGCCCTGGTTCTTGCATTCAGTAACATAACCACCTTTGGAACTATTTTATGGCCTAAAAAATTTCTTGCACAAATTCTTTGCCTTAAATCTATCTTCACCATTATGCACTGTCTTATTGCATCCAACAAAATAACAATTCCAAGTGTCTTCATGCCCGAAATCTTATCATTGAAACTCTCTGCCAAATTATTGCATACAAAATCCACCTTGCTTAACTCACCAAACTTGTTTCTGGCCCTTAGCTTGGTGTGATGTTCTTCAAGGTATTTTTTCACCTTTGGCACTACATACATGTTCTGCAAGTATGTAGCATGCGTTCTTGGGATGTATGTGTATGCTGATCGCCACAAGTCCTCTTCAAACATCTTTCCTTTGAACTTCTTCGTGAAGTTAGTAGCGAGGTGCCGCATGCATTCCCTATGCTCAACCCCAGGAAACACAGCATCAACAGCATTCTCAAGACCCGCGGATGCACCGGTGTGTATCACCAAGCCTTCAGGGTGACCAATTACTTCCCATAGTCTCTGCATGAACCATGTCCGGCTTTCATTTAATTCACCCTCAAGAACAGCATAAGCTATGGGTAGAAGCCAATTATGCGCGTCCAAAGCACAAGCAGAAGCAACATGCCCCATGAACTTCCCTGTTAAAGAAGTTGCGCCTATTGCCAAGTATGGCCTGCAGCCGTCTAGGGACCCCTTCCAGCATGCCTCCAGGCAGACAAAACATCTCCTGAAACATATCTTATCTACCTGCTTATACCTGACCCCCCTCGAGACCTTTTCTCTCCCTTTCACAACCTCGTAATCGATGTCAACAACACTATCAGGTGATGTTTTCTTTACATGAGCTTTGAAACTATACAACATATGAAAACTGTCATTCCACTTGCCTTGAATGAAGTCTAGAGCCATCTCCTTCCCATCAAAGACTCTGTGGTATGGAATCAGAACGTTAAACTTTTTGCTAATCTTTGCTCTGAGTTCAGCAGGTCCAATGTTATGATCCTGCCTCACCCAGTCAAGTACAGTAGCAGCAATCCACTTGGTAGTCGCCGGTCTAATTTTACCACTTAAAGAAGTATTAGGGCAGTTGTGTTTCTTCGTGTTTACTTTGATCTGCATTCGATAAGAATCCAAATTATTCAGAGCTAGTTATCAGCAGAATAAAAATGAGAAAGACTGAAATTAAATGTAGCTACTGCAATCTGAAATGGGTGTCCACCCCGCATTGGAGATGCATGTAATCTCCATTTACACACACTACTTTACCTACAGTGCACCCTAAATCTCTTTTGGTTGCTCTTTTCAATGATAAATTCGAACCCAACTCTGATTGCATAGGTTGCAACTGCATATCTGCAGTCCTCCACATTATCAAAGACAGTGCCCTCATCAATTGTAGGATTGTCCCTGTCAAAGTGTATCACTGGCATGTCCACGTCTTCGTCGTCGTATCTACATCTCATTTCCACATCTTCACATTCCTCTTCCTCATCAGTCCCATAGTCAGGCTCAAAGTTCGAATCAACCAAATATTCCCTACTCTCCATCCTATCAGGGTCAGCAGCCACGTCTGGATATTCTTTCTCATCATCATCTGCACCGCCACACGTTTCAGTGCCTTCATGCTTGCTTGACAAAGCATCATGCTCAAGGACAAGTTGTACAGACGTCCTGTGGTTACCAACACATATCCTTGCCATCACCACGGGACTAGAAACGCTAATTGGGGTATGCAGATAAGGAATCATAGTTCTTACCCTTCAATCTGGACGCACGGCACCTTCTCCGTGCTCCATACCTCCAAAGCTCTGCACCCCGCTTCCTCTCCTCCTGTTTCGTTGTCCTTTGTGCTCTCCAGACTTGAAGGAGATTCCGTGCTCTCTAGCCACACTGGACCCATATCCGTGCTCTCAAGCCTCACAGGATCCATCTCCGAGGGGATCCGGATCACCAGCGTCGTTGGGCCCCTAACCCAACGGCCGACTCTCGATTTTCGTTTCTAGACGTGCCTGGGCGGTGGGCGGTGGTAAGGAGACAGGGCAGGGAGGGGAGGGGAGGGGACGTGAAGGGATGGCAGGGAGGGGAGGGCGGGAGGACGACGGCCCAAGGGGACGACGAGAGCGGTGCACGACTGAGCGGAGTGGCGGCGGCAGAATCACAGGAGAGGAGCCGAGAAGAGGTAGTTGCGACAAAGCATGGAAAATTGCACAATAATGTGTTGGTGGGCGGCACCAGCCCTCGAACCTGGGACGCGCACCGTCAAAGGTGGAGGAGATGGGCCCGCCTGTCAGAAAACATGCCACCTGTCAGCGCACTATGCACGGGGAGCACTTCACGGAATTTTTTAGCAGTCCCACATGTTAGTCTGTTTGATCAAAACTTGCATGCAGTGCATGGCTGGTTCACGCGCTAGTTCCGAAAAAAGCCTGTTGATCCAAACTTGAATTGGCAGTTCTGCTTCTTCTCCCCCATCTCCTCGTCTCCTCGCAGTGGCAGTTCCATTTTGTCTCCCTCGTCTATTATCCTCTTCTTCTTCTCCTTGTAGTGGTAGTTCTTCTTTCTTCCTCGATCAAAACATTCCTGCACATAAGCCATGGCTAGTAGTCAGATGAAGAGGAACTGGGCCGATCTCCCGGCCGACCCACTTTGCAAGATCACCGACTATTTGCTGGAGAAAGAGGAGTACATCGACACCTATGCTTCTTGTCGGGAAGTCTGCACCGATTGGCGCCGCACTTTAAAGGTGCCCGAATTCCATCTCAACAACTGGATCATGATAGATCACACACTTCCAGATGTTGGTGACTTCACCTTCCTCAACCTCGCCACTGGTCGTTGCTCCAAGACAAATCTAATGGACGTCCATCGCAGGTTCACATTCACATCCAATATTTATTGGTATTTTCCATTGTAAACATCTTAGTGCTAACTGATGCCCTCTTCTTCCAAAAGATTCTACTTCGTCGGTGTTTCTCGTGGCATCATCGTGCTTTCTCAGAGGGTGGAGCCGTACTAGATTCGGCTTATGAACCCAATCACTCATAAGTCTAACACTGAGTTTCAAGCACACATACCATCTGATCCTCTGCAATCTGTCGTCGTGACGAAGTCCCCGACGATGGTGTTCGTTTGCACTAATTATCCAAATCGTATTGCATGGGCCGATGAGAGCACCCCAACGGGGCAAATCAATGAATCATTTGGAGAAGGATTGTATTCGTCACCTCCTGCTATGCTTCTGGACTGCATGACGACATTCCAAGGGGAAGTATATGCATTACTTGAGAATGGAGACATCTTGTCGACCAACATCAAGTTAGAGCAGCGCGCGAGCACTGTCACGATGGCCAAAATAATTTCAGCCCCAGTCTTTGAACAGGTACGCAGAACTTACAAATTTTACCTTGTGGAGTCAGATGGTGATCTGCTTCTTGTGTTGAACGGGGATTTCGCCAAAGGGCAAGCGGTGTTGTACCGGGTGGACACGGAGAACCGCTCTCTCGAGGCCGCCGATGACATTGGAAGTCGTTCCCTCTTTGTTGATTACAATCGGTCTATCTCGATTGACACCAGGTTACACCCCACAGTCAAACCCGGTTGCATATACTACAGGAATTATATCAGATTGTATGATCATGAGGTTCCAGCCTGGGAAGAGGAACCAGCAATGACGTATGGCTTAAGTCTGGAACATACACCGAGGCCTTACCCTCTAGACGAGATACTGGCAGCACATTGCAGACGGAGAGAGTTCTCTAAATGTGTGTTGTAGCATGCGGGAGCCGACGACGACGAAATATATAGGGGAGAATGAATCCTATATTCATCGTAGGTTATTTGCTAGCATTTTTAGGTCTATTTTTCGAAGTAGAAATTTGTACTATATTTATATTATTTCGATGAGTAGTATGCGTATTAACTTTCAGACAAAATTGTAATGTATTTAAATTTAGTACTTTCAGAATTCAAAGTATTTATTTTAGTAGCTTTTTTCAGAATTCTCTATGTTCGATATGGGCATTAGCTCAACGCCGGAATTCAGGTCGCACATGGAAAATTGCACAATAATGTGTTGGTGGGCGGCACCACCCCTCGAACCTGGGATGCGCACCGTCGAAGGTGGAGGGGCGGGCCCGCCAGTTAGAAAACATGCCACGTCGGCATCCCCTACTTCTGATGCCCTTTAAAAAAATAAAACATGCCACGTCATTATCCCCTGTTTCTGATGGTGTTGCTACACTCGACGGTACATGGTGACATATTAATAATATCGTATAAACATAAGGGCACAGTCACCAACATTTCTAAAATGAAACCCGGTCCCGTCTCCTACCTGTCCTGGTACATTGCCCGATGAGGTGGATAGCCACGACTGATCTTTTTAATACGTTCGCACTCTAATGCTGAGAAGGGAAATAAAGATTGAGCTATTAATGCAACGAGTGTCGAATCATTACCCTCTAGGGAAATGGGAAATGGTTATTTTCACGTGTGCCCGTAGTCCAAACCTACTATCAGTCTTTCACTCCCCTTCTCCGACTAACCACATTTCACCTTGCCCAGCTCCTCCGCGCCGCACCAACTAGGGTAACATGGCCTCTCCTAAGATGCCGCCGCCGCGACAGCCGCCGAAACTGGGGTATTTAGCCCCTCTAAGGCAGCCATGAAGCTCTACTTCAAGGATGGTCTCCCATTGCCCTGCCAGGTGGATGATTTCCCCGAATGTGCCAAATCGGCCGCGGCGGTGAGTACGCCGTCGTCAGCGCCAGATTCGGCAAGCAGGGCTAAGAGAGCGATGTGGAGAAATCACGCCGTGGCATTACGGCATGCTCTAGGCAGTGGGAACAAGGTACGTATCAAATCATTCATGAGAGCATGCCGCCGCCGAGGGTACACACCCTCGAACAGGGCAGCGCCAAGGTCTAGGAACTCCCGTGTCCACGCTTCGGCGCGGACTACCTTACCTCAGTGGGGGAGGCTAGGAGCATGCCGTCTGCGGCAAAGACGCTCCATCCTACGCATCGTCGAAGGCCGTACCGTGGCAGCGACCAAGCGTCTACACTCAGCATGCTGGATTGTTCGACAGCCGGAGCCGGCGGCGGGCATCAGCTCAGCCCCGGAATTCAGGTTCGAGTTCACACGGACCTACGATCCCGAGAAGGAGATGTCGAATTTCAGTTTCGAAGAAATCGTTGCGGCGGCGCGGATGGTCCAACTGAACCGGGACTTTCGCACGCAAATCGCTCGTGCATGAACGATGTAGATTTCTTGTAGTTTGGCAGGAAGGCAATAGATCAGTTTGGGTTAAATGATCAAAGAACTTATGTCCTCTCAAGGCAATTGGCCAGCCAACTTTTCTGGTGGAGATCTGTAGTTTCTTCAATGTAGAATAGTTAAGTTCAGGCTGAAGAATGGCTTTTGTAGATGAAATGCTGACGAATTGTTCTATAAACTAGTAGGAAGTTTATCCCACTTTTGTGCAGGTATAAGACCCTTTTGTATGGAAGTACTACTATTATAAGAAAATACTATCAAGTATCTATTTCCTTCAATTACTAGTCGTGGTTCAATCCAGTTAACTAGCATCTTGTTATCCCAGACTACAGATTTTGCATTAGCTGTTTGTGTTGTAAACCATTTTTCCTTTGTCTTGTGTTGCCTGCAAAATGGTCCTGCAGTTCAACATGTTACAAATGTATCTACCTTGTACTTGAAGAGGAGATGGACTACATTTTCCTGGCATCTAGAGAATTGACATTGCTCATTGCCAAACCACCCTCTTTTCATGAGGTTGTCCTTGGTTATTCATAGAAATTATAAAGCACGGTGTTCAACTACATCGATTCAAACTATTACACACACACACTACATCAAATTCATTACCCACACATACTACATCGATTCAAACTATTACACATACTACTTCAAACTATTACACACACGTACTACACCGATTCAAACTATTACACATTTTCAGTCGATGCTAACTTCCTGCTACGCTCTCCATACTACAAGTTCATTAGCCACACATACCACGACAATTCACTAGAGCTTTGTCTTCACTCGAGGGAAATTAGAACCATCAGCTCGTCCAAGCCCGGTCCCCCCAACGGAACTATGTGCGCCGTCGCGAAACAGTGGTGGTCCTATGTTCCTTCCAGGCCAACACTGTAGGCAACAAGGACGCTTTCTAGCAGCCTCTTCGGGGCCCTGGATGCAATGTACCGATTCCAGAACCTCCTCCAGGTGGATGATGACCGGGTGGTTCCAGCAAAGCTGTCGCCCTGCCCTGCTTGGAATCTGCACCTCGTACATCTTAGGAATGGCGTCAGGATCTTTCAGCCACGCCTTTACCTCGATGACCCATCTGTCACTCGGTGGCACGATTTCCACCAGCTCACCGCCAAGGCTACTGACGACCTACTTGAGGGCCTCCGGCTCCCAGGCATCCAATGGGAGGCCGTCAAAGCCGAGTTTGGAAAAGAAACGAAGCTGCCCCAAGCGATCGTCCCACCCACAGGCACGATGCCAATGCATGAAGCTCATTTGCTCCCCGCAGCACTTGAAAGAACGTGAAGAATGCAGAACACGCTCGGTGTCTGAGCTGTGCTCGAACCGGACGAAAAAATCAAATGGCGGCGCACATACCTCAATGTTGACCTCATTTCGTCTGATCCCAAAACAAGACCTGAAAGCTGACAGCAACTCTGTCGGCGACACGACGGGACGGATGCCCAGCACGGTGGCCATGATATCATGGTCTTCGAATTGCTATGCCAGGGCTACCATTCCTGGGGTGCGTGGCAGCACGCAACTTCCCGAGGCCGGTCGCCAGCCTGGATCGCCCGACGGGACGCGCTCCGCCATGCGAGAAGGACTAGCCAGAGGCAAGATATTAGTCCGGGGACGCGAAGCTCCGATACGGCGGTCGATGCAACGGCAATGGCTGCGAGCTTCGATTAGAGGCGCGTGAGGTTGACCGGACATGGCGGGGACGCAAATTAGAGCAAGTGCGAGCTCCGATCTGAGATGAGCAGCCGGAGCTGAGCAAATGTTATGGGGAGGGGAGCAGGGGAGAAGACCAGAGCAGAGCAAAGAAATAGATCTTGTCCACTCAGGGATCTGGTCCATGCAGGGGTAAGCTAGTCCACGACCGCAAAAGATCACGGGGAACACTGACATGGCGGGCCAAGAAGAATTGAGCTAATGGCAGTATTTGAGTTCAACCGTTTTCGTCTGGTTCAAACGACTGTTTGGCTGTTAGATTTGTATTCACCCCCATTTGGCCCTTCTGGACAATTGGCGAACCTACTATGGCCCCTCTGCGCGATTGATGACAACTCAGGTACAGCGGTGTGCTCACCCACCAAGTTTGGTACCGCAAACGAACATTCCCCCGAGCCATACCCTTCGTACTACTCCTACTGTACTTTCGATCCAGCATGCTACCGGTGTGCTTGGTGGCCTCCTCTTTGTAGGGTGTGAAATGGAACGACAATGGAGTACTATGGAGTAGTCGTAAAGCTGGTCAGATGATAATGAAGTGCATCGAATGTGATGGGCCATACTGCAGACAGTATAAACAATCCCTTGTGCACCACTATTTTTGAATCTTTTGAATAACCTTCCCTCCGGATGTTTGGGAAGGAAGTGAAAATTTCAAAACTGCGAAAGTTTGAACTCCGACTCTAATAATAGGATGAGTACTGTACCTTTTGTCGCCAAGCGCCAAAATGGTTCCTTCTACGCAGCACGCCGGATACTGACACGGAGCCGACGACAAGGCAGGTCGACACATGTGTGCGGCGCCATGTTTTGGACAAGCGAGAGATCACCTAGCCGAGGTAATGAGGCAGTGAAGGAGAGATAAAACACAATTTGTTTTGCGTGCATACAGTATATAGTAAAGGTTCTAAAATTTACTAGTACTAGTTCGGTACTACTAGTACTACTAGGTTACTGCACCCTGTACCTCATGTCAGGAAGCCATCACAGCTTTGCTCTCATATCGCACCGCCTTCAACTCCTCCTCTTTGCTGCTCTCTCGAGCTGCCTCCTCAGTGCCCATAGTTTCTCTTCCTTCTCTTTGTTTCTTTTCTATAGAAATAAATATTCTTCCTACTTGCTTTACAGAAAATACACTCCTGTCACTTGGAAAATTGATTTTTTCCTTTCCTCATGGTTGGAAACTCCGAGTGGTAGTATTGTTACCATGCCATGATTCACACCCATTTTATGCCCAAATATGGGACCATCACGAACGGTGGGAGTACAATTTACATCAAGGACCTAAAAATGGAAAAAACTACATAAATATCCTTACATATAACACGAAGCACCCTAAAATTAAGCAATGGAAATAGTCGGGTGTGGCTCCTTCTCGAGAGAGCAGCTTATCGAGCCATACTCTTCATACTACTTTCTCTTTGTTTGTTTTCGAAATATATGTAGATTCTTCGATATGGGATCATGAATCATTAACATAAAGTATGATGTAGATATGTCTATGACCCTAGTCGGTCGGCTTGAAATGCATGAATGTTCATATTCATTGGCAACTAATAAGTTTAAATACATTTAAAATTTACCACTTGCTTTTATGTTCGAATTTTACACGGATGGTGGCAGTAGATTTTACAGCAAGGACCTAAAAAGGTAAAATTACATTGAGGTCCATACATTTAGCAAGAAGCACCCTAAAATTAAGCAGGGAAAACAGTTGGGTTTGGCTCCTTCTCGAGAGAGCAGCTGGTCGAGTCATACTCTTCATACTACTTCCTCTTTGTTTGTTTTCAAAATATGGCCCAATTTGGCGGCATCCAAGTTCTTTCATATGGCATCAAAAAATCATTCGATATAAAGTATGATGTTGATATGGAAATGACCTTGGCCGTTCGTCTTAAAATTCAAGAATGTTCATACTCATCAACAACTAATAATCTTAAACACGTTTAAATTTTACCACTTGCTTTTAGGTACGAATTTTACACGTACGGACGATGGAAGTACATTTTACATCAAGGACCTAAAAAGGTAAAATTACATCGAGATCCATACATTTAGCACGAAGCACCCTAAAATTAAGCAGGGAAAGCAGTCAAGTGTTGCTCCTTCTCAAGAG
This sequence comes from Avena eriantha, assembly GCA_910589775.1. Lineage (NCBI taxonomy): Eukaryota > Viridiplantae > Streptophyta > Magnoliopsida > Poales > Poaceae > Avena > Avena eriantha. The sequence continues at coordinate 88,652,749 of OU342746.1, read as the reverse complement.
AAAAGCTGATCGAGCCATACTCTTCATACTACTTCACCTTCGTTTGTTTTCCAAATATGGCAACATTTGGCGGCATGCAAATTCTTCAATATTGGATCATGAATCATCAACATAAAGTATGATGTAGATATGTCTATGACCCTGGTCGTTTGGCTTGAAATGCAAGAATGTTCATATTCATTGACAACTAATAAGTTTAAATACGTTTAAATTTTAACACTTGATTTTATGTTTGAATTTTACATGGACGGTGGGAGTATATTTTACAGCAAGGACCTAAGAAAGGTAAAATTACATCGAGGTCCATACATTTAGCATGAAGCACCCTAAAAATAAGCAGAGAAAACAATCGGGTTCGGCTCCTTCTCGAGAGAGAAGCTGGTCGAGTCATACTCTTCATACTACTTCCTCTTTGTTTTCAAAATATGGCCCAATTTGGCGGCATAAAAATTCTTGGATATGGGATCATGAATCATCGATATAAAGTATGATGTAGATATGGACATGACCTTGGTCGTTCGGCTTGAAATCCAAGATTGTTTATACTCATTCACAACTAAGCTTAAATTCGTTTAAGTTTTACCACCTGCTTTTATCTTTGAATTTTACATGGACGGTGGGAGTACATTTTACAGCAAGGACCTAAAAAGGAGTAAAATTACATCGAGGTCCATACTTTTACCACAAAGCACCCTAAAATTAAGAAGGGAAAACAGTCATGTTTGGCTCCTTCTCGAGAGAGAAGCTAATCGAGCCACACTCTTCATACTACTTCTTCTTCGTTTGTTTTCAAAATATGGCCAAATTTGGCGGCATGAAACTTCTTGGATATGTGATCATCATCAGCATAAAGTATGTTGTAGATATGGCAATGACCTTGGTCGTTATTCTTGAAATCCAAGAATGTTCATACTCATCGATACTTAATAATCTTAAATACGTTTTAAAAAGGTAAAATTACATTGCGATCCATACATTTAGCATGAAGCACCCTAAAATTAAGCAGGGGAAACATTCATGTTTTGCTCCTTCTCGTGAGAGAAGCTGATCGACCCATAATCTTCATACTACCTCCTCTTTGTTTGTTTTCAAAATATGGCCAAATTTGGCGGTATGCAAATTCTTGGATATGGGATCACGAATCATCAACATAAAGTATGATGTAGATATGGTCATGACATTGGTCGTTCGTCTTGAAATCCAAGTGACATGGGTATACCCTACAGGTACTCGAGTTTGGTATATATGGCCTGAATACAGTGGAAGCCCACGGTGTCGCCAAGGAAAGAGAGGACTCGAGTGGCCTACGGACTCTCGATTGCTTGAAGAGCAAGAAGAAGCTAAAGGTAGAAAGTTCAAAGGGGAAAACCCTAACCTGTAACCGACTCGACCTGCTACCCGGGACCTAGCCTATCTATATAAAGTCTAGGAGGCGGCGGCGAGAAGGACACACGCAACCCTAGTTTCCACAACCCTTGCCAGATTGCATATGCGCACCATTGTAATCTTCGATTCCTTCGATAATTCCACGAGCAGACAAGCAGGAGTAGGGACCTCTATGAGGCCTGAACGTGGGTAAATCTTTGAGTCCCCTGTGTGCTTGTTTGCTAGCCGATAGATGTCTCCAGCGCTCCCTCCTTCTCCAAAACCCAAGTCCATAACAATGGGCATTGATGAGTTAAACCCTCGTCAATTGGCGCCGTCTGTGGGAAGAATTCAAGCGCCAAGTGCAAACAATCGCGCACCTCGAGGCCCACAAAAAAGCAGCAGACGAGTCGAGCCTTCGTCGTGCTGGGCTCTCCTCTCATGGAGGATCCTCCTCAAAAGGCAACGAGTACATCGCCAAAAAGATGCAATCTCGGATGGCCCATCTCACCGAGCAAGAACACATAGAAGCTGCAAAAGTCCTCGACTTTAGCTCTATGACAGTCGATACACGGGGCAATGTGGTCCCCAAGACGCTGTAGTCTGCGATGACAGCGGCCACCATGTACCTCCTTAACAACCAGCCGCCAGCTGGAGATCCCCGAGCCGCCATGCACTGATCTACGATCGCAAGCTTGGGATTAATCGAAGCTGCCCTCGACAAGGAGCCAACACCAGAGCCGAAAAAGGGCAAACCGCTAGCAAATCGCTACTCCTCGCCCTCATCCAGCGAGGAGAGTCACGACCTGTCTCGACGCTGCCGCTCACGGTTACACGACCGCGACTATGATGCGCGCGACGACCTCACATAGTGCAAGATTGACAAATCAAGGGCAGGACATGCTCGGTCGACTGACTCGGAAGAGTAAGATGTGGAGCACTGTGGCGCCAGATGCTTCAGCAGATCCATCAGGCAAAAGCGAATGCCTAAGGGGTTTAAACTCCCGTCGAAGAACCCGAAGTTTGACAGCCTACAGGACCCGAAGATCTGGCTGGAGGACCATATCTCCTCCGTCAGGATCCATCGCGGCAGTCGAAGCACGACCATGCAATGTTTACAGCTACAGCTGCAAGGCGCCACCTAAGCATGGCTCAACAACCTCCCACGCGGATCCATTCACAGTTGGGATGAGCTGGTTTACAGCTTCGTGCGCAACTTCAAGGGCAGGTACAAGCGGCCTGCATCAATTGAAGAGCTGAGATGCTGCCAGCAAATATCGGGCGAATCGCTATGCTCCTACATCCAAAGGTGGTCCATCATCAAGAACTCCGCAGAGAACATCTCGGAGGATCGCGCAATTGACGCATTCAACGGCGGCGTCTGCCGCCTAGAACTCAGAGAAGAGATGGGCCGCTCAAAGCCCAAAACCATCGACCACCCGATGGAAATCGTGAATCGGCGGGCCAATGGAGAAGACTCAGTGAAGAATCGCGTTCACTCCGACGAGGAGGCGGAACTCGAGCGCAGACACGATTGCCGAGGCAAACTCCGCATGCGCATCTACGATGACCGCGACGACGTCAACATGGTCGCAGCTGGCTACACCAATAGACGCGACGATAAACGCAATAGCGGATACCGTAGCGGCGAATACCGTGACTCTAGGAAAACCACGCAAGTGTGGCAACGCCGCAATCACGATGAGGCACCCGCAACATCCATTGAGGACAAACTGTCCGGGCCATGTACGGTGCACTTCTACATCGACAAGCATGATGGAAAGAAGAAGTCCAGCCACATCCTCAAGGACTGTCGCGAGTTCCTCAAACTACATGAGGGATTGGTTCGGATGAATCGCAACGCAGTCGAAAGAGGCTACAGAGCTGCTCCAGGCGCCGTGGCACATGGCGCTCCGCCACCACCACCTGGGCCACCCCCGAATGCAGCTGCGCCGGACCAGCACCACGGAGGAGAACCGTACCCACGGGCCATGGGCACCATGATGATCCAAAAGGGACGCCCCTCGAATCGGGTGTAGAAGGCCATCACTCGCCAAGTCAACCTGGCCACACACTCGCCACCATCTACTACTGAGTACCTCAGCGGAAGCGAGTCTTGCATCACCTTCAACAAACGCGATCATCCGCCTCAAGTACCCCGTCTAGGCCATTGCCCCCTCGAACTCGAGGCGCAAATCGGAGGCTTCGACATGAGCCGTGTCTTCATGGATGGCGGAAGCGGCATCAACCTTATATTCACGAGTACCTTGCGAGCAATGAGGATCCCCCTAACTTGCCTAGAGGCCTCAGACACAAAAATCCACGACATCATCCCAGGAAAAGGCATATATCCCCTGGGCAAAATCAACCTCGACGTCATCTTCGGCACACCGAAAAACTTCCGGCACGAGCGCATCTACTTTGAGGTCGTCGATTGGCCCTCACAGTACCACTGCATCCTCGGGCGCATCGCGTTCGCTAGGTTCATGGCAGTACCACATTACGCCTACCTGTAGATGAAAATGCCAGGTCTCAATGGCGTCATCACGATCAACGGGAGCTTCGAGAGATCCGACAGTTGCGACAGGGAATTCAACAGAATTTCCCAGTCCTTCGGCATGCAGGAAGAACTCGCAAGGCTGAAGGAGTCGACAGACAACAGTCTGCCTCCCCTGAGCCGGCCAAGCTCGCTCGATCTATCCTTCGACTCATCGGTGCACACAAAGAAAGTGCAGGTCGACCCATCGGATCCCGCCAAGACGGCCCTCACGCCAACAACTTGAGTCCCGCATAGGAACTCGTGCTCGTCGAATTCCTCCATGAGCACTGGGAAATTTTCGCCTGGTGTCCATCGGACATGCCAGGAGTTCCCAGGGAATTCGCCGAGCACGCACTCAACGTCAATCCAGACGCAAGGCCAGTCAAGCAAACAATGCGGCGATTATCTGAGCCAAGAGAAAAGGCAGTCGGAATGGAGATCAACAGACTCCTCGACGCCAAATTCATACGTGAGATCAAGGAGTGCACTTGGCTCGCCAACACGGTGCTGGTACCAAAAAAGGACACGGATATCCTGCGGATGTGCGTGGACTTCACCTCTTTAAATAAGCACTGTCCAAAAGATCACTTCCTGCTACCGCGAATCGACCAGATCATCGACTCCACCATGGGATGCGAGCGCCTCTGCTTCCTCGACGCCTAATCAGGCTATAATTAGATTCGAATGAAGGAGGAAGATCAAGAAAAAACAGCGTTGACAACGCCCTTCGGTGTGTTCTGCTACAACACAATGTCTTTCGGGCTAAAAAACACAGGAGCCACCTACCAGCGGTGCATGCAGGCTTGTCTCAAAGAGCAACTTGGTCGCAACATTCAAGTCTATGTCAACAACATAGTAATCAAGACCAAGGAGGAAGCCTCCCTAATCGACGATTTGCGTGAAACCTTCGCCAACCTCGACCGCTACCAGATCAAGCTCAATCCGGACAAATGCGCCTTTGGCGTACCATCTGGGCAACTACTTGGGTACCTCATCTCCGCGAGGGGAATCGAGGCAAACCCGAAGAAAATAAAAGCCATACTGGCCATGGAGAAGCCCAAAAACATAAGGGGCGTCCAGCAGCTGGCTGGGCGAATCCTGGCCCTTAGTCGATTCATCAGTCGGATGGGAGAAAAGGCACTGCCCTTCTACCAACTCCTCCGCAAAGCTGAAAAGTTCGAGTGGACTAATGAAGCGCAAGAAGCATTCGAAGACCTCAAGCGCATGCTATCCACTTCGCCAGTACTGGTGACCCCATGAGAAAGGGAACCACTGTTGTTGTATATCTACGCCACCAACCAGGTGGTCAGCACAGTACTTGTGGTCGAACGAGCCGAGGAAAACAAGGTCCATGGGGTACAACGGCCATTCTACTACCTCAGCGAGGTCCTCACGCCAACAAAACAACGGTACCCGCACTACCAGAAGCTGGCGTACGGCGTCTTCATGACCGCCCGCCGACTGCGCCATTACTTCCAGGAGCACCCAATCGTGGTGGTCAACGACGCCCTGTTGGGGCATATCCTCAATAACCCCAACGCCACGGGACGAGTCGCGCTTTGGGGAATAGAATTGTCTCCACGACACATTACATACAAAAAGCGCGACGCAATCAAATCGCAAGTTCTCCCTGACTTTCTCGTGCACTGGATGGACAACCAGCTCCCTGACAAACCAGATATGTCCTACCTCTGGACAATGCACTTCGACGGATCCAAGCGGTAAGACGGAGCAGGTGCAGGTGTCATACTAACATCACCTCAAGGGGACAAGCTGAAGTACATCCTGCGAATGCAGTTCACCGCCTCCAACAACGAAGCTGAATACGAGGCCCTGCTGCACGGGATGAGGATGGCAAAAGCCCGCGGCGCCAAGAGGCTCATTATATACGGCGACTCCAAGTTGGTCGTCAACCAAACAATGCATGAGTGCGACGCACTAAATGACAACATGATCGCGTACCGCGACCTCTACGACACACTCGAAGGAGACTTTGACGGTTGCGAGATGCGACACGTAGGTCGCGAAAGCAATGAAGAGGCGGACACACTTGCCAACATAGGCTCTACCTGCACCCCCATACCACCTGGGTATTTCTCGAGCGCATCTGTGAACGCTCCATCAAGCCAAAAGCCGCAGAGAAGAAAACAAGTGCAGCAACGGACTCGGGGGCTACGCCACCCAATGAGCCAATGGCACTCAATGACTTGGAGCTGGACACAGGACTCGAGGGACCAAGGAGCTTCATGATGATTGAGTAATCCTGGATGCAGCCGTACATCACGTACCTCCTCAGCAAAAGGCTACTGGACGATCTGACTGATGCACGGCACATCATGCGGTGATCCAAGGCATTCGCTGTTATCAACGGCGAACTGTATAAATGCAGCATCATAGGAGTACTCCAATGATGCGTCCCCATGGCCGATGGAAGAGTTGTTCTCCTCGACATCCATGAGGGGACCTGCGGGCACCACGCCGGTAGTCGCGCCCTCGTTGCCAAAGCTCTACGAGCTGGATTCTACTGGCCTACGGCCATGCGCAACGCCAAGGACATCGTCCAAAAATGCAACGCTTGCCAGTGATTCGCGGACAAGCCACACGCACCTGGCGCAGAGCTCCGGCCAATTCCATTGGCCTGGCCCTTCGCGCAATGGGGACTTGACATGGTTGGCAAACTCCCAAGGTCCTCATGAGGAGGCTACGTCTACCTCTTGGTCGCAGTCGACAAATTCACCAAGTGGATTGAGGCCATGCCAGTGACCAACAATCAGGACACAGCGCAGTTAAGTTCTTCAAATCCATCGTCTACCGCTTCGGAGTACCGCACAGCATCATCACCGACAATGGGACGAACTTCACATCCAAGGAATTCCAAGAATTCTGTGAGAATCTGGGGATCAACATCAGCTACGCCTCGGTAGCACATCTACAGACCAACGGTCAGGTGGAAAAAGAAAACGGGCTCATTTGCAGCGGCATCAAGAAGCGAGTCCTCCGGCCACTCGAACAAGCCGCGGGTTGCTGGCCAGACGAACTGCAATCAGTACTCTAGAGCCTACGCACAACTCCAAAAAGTGCTACGGGCTACACACCGTTCTTTATGGTGCACGGGGTCGAGGCAGTGCTACCCGCCGAGGTACGGTACAAGGCGCCGCGCGTGGTCGCTTACAGCGAACACGAGTCATCCCGCGCACTCGAAGACTCCGTCGACCTCCTTGACGAGGCAAGAGAAATTGCCGCGGAAAGATCAACAATCTACCATTAGAACCTGCGCAACTACCACAGTAGGAGGCTACGCCCCAGATCCTTCATCGAAGGCGACCTGGTCCTGCGACTGAAGCAATAGGGGCATCTCAAGCTCGAGTCCCCCTGGGAAGGACCATACGTGATTACAGAAGTAATCCCAGGTGGCGCCTATCGCCTTCAAGATTTAGAGACATGAGTCGCATACTCCAAACCCTGGAACGTCGCACAACTGCGATGCTTCTACCCTTAGTTGTTTTTACTCTTAGATCACAAATAAGGCACTCATCCAAGGCTACTTAGCCACACATTGTACTTCGTACTATCCTTCGAATAAATAAAGCTAAGTGCCCCAAAACTTTGTGTTCTCCTTTATTTTTCCACAATTTATCTACTCAGGGGCTGTGCCACCCTATATACATCTGTTCTACGAACCAAAACGCGATATCCTGAGTAGCTGGCACATCAATCAAACCCTTGACACAACATCGACCCAGCTGCAACGCACCTGACAGGTTGACAAGGGACTGAGATAACAGCATGGCCAGGCTAACGAAAAGGACTTGCATAGTGCAACGCACTTACATGCTAACAAGCTCTTTATACATAATCGATAGTTAGTTATACACCATCTACACGAACTTTACAATACTGGTACATTTATGTGCAGGATACAAACTGAGCCACTACGGCAACAAAAGAACGTTGGTCTGCTCCTTGAAGAAATCAACGATCTCCTCCGCTGGGCGATCCACTGCCTGGTAGTGCGGCACCATATTCTAGGCAGAACCTGCTGGTGGTGCAGGTGGCCCAGCCGCAATTGCCACAACATCTACGTTAGGCCTATGCAGTCGCACCAGCGATAGAGCAGCCTTGGCACCAGCCACCAACTGTTGCCTTACGCACTCGCGAACCGCAGTCAAGTCTTGGAACTTGGCAAGAAGGGCCAGTAGGCTTGAGGGAGCAACATCCAGTGGAAACATCATCCGATAAATGTTCCTCAAACATGACTGTGACTTCTTCAGAAACTACAGCACTCGCGATGCACGGTCCTGCAGGGTTGCCAGCGCAATCGCACGATCATGATCCGCCCAGAAGTACCCACTCTCCTGAAATTGCTCTTGGGTCAGATCATGCATGCGAATGGCAATCCTATCCTTCTCATCCTGCGGATTGCACGTGCTGACAACTATTCAAAGAAACAACGGAAGCATAAGGACAGCACATCACTGCGAGTGACTACAAAGGAAAAGATAAGAGTAAGCAAACTAACACTTAAATTGGTCACCAAGCTGCGTCATTTCCCCCAGCAAATACTGCTCTCAGGCGGTGACTTTCTCGGCCATTGAATTCCATACATCCGCGTTACCGCGGAGCACGGGCAACTCACGCTCTAGCTGCTTCACGCGGTCATGCAGTCGCGAAAGCAGCGATAGCTCATCTACCCTGGAGCGCGGCGGTGCCAAAGTATCATCAAGGGGCGGCGAGTCCTGAGTTTCCCTCAAAGGATCACTTGATGTACCCTACCACAGGCCAAGATAGAAGCAAATAAGACGACCAAATCGACACAAAGACAAAAGATTTAAGTGCATTCAAGACTAGCAAAAGTATCAGCAGATACACTTGCCAGCAGGCATATTCTTAACAAAGGACACAAACTAATTAACTATTACAAAACTACTGAGGAGCGATTGGCTTCTTCGACTTCGACAGGTTCGAGGGCTTCATCGAGTCTGTGGCAGTGTTAGATGCCACTGACTTTCCGCCAGCCCCTGATGCCGCAGCCTTTGCGGCCTTCTTGGCTCGCTGCAGCTCCTCAAAGTACTTCGCAACCGTGTTAATCAACTGCGGCCCATATTTTCCACAGGCAATCGCAAAGGGAGCAAAGACTACCATTGGCCGTCCGTGCGAACGGGCATCGCCTTCGAAACCGCTGTAGGATCAACCTCGACTCTGTGGGCCTGAACCATGGCAAGTGACATGGACGCGCCAGCCACATGAAGGGAGTTCTTGAAGCTTGAAGGAACACCCCCGGCGAGAGACTCCACCAGCTCGTCCATATTCTCGATTAGCTCAGCATTAGGCATCAACTCCTCCCGGAGGCAACTGAGCACGCCCTTGGCCTTAGAAAGCGTATCTTGAACGGCGGCGCTGCGGTCCTCGACTGTTGAAAGCGCACCCGCAAAAGCGTCATCACGGCAAAGGGCTTGAGGATCGAAGCTCAAACCGCTAGCATCTGTACACAAACCAACACATGGACATAAACATCAGTGCCAACGGAAAAAATGATATCCAACCAAGGTACCTGAGAGGGCTTTGGCAATCGAGAAAAGCTATTCTTCGAACAACTTATCCCTAGCCGCGATGGAGGCCTGCAGATCCTCTTCACGCCTCTGTGCCTCGTCACGCGCCGTGATTGCCTCATCGCGACCCTTCACAGCCGCGGCGAGTGTCTTCTCCAAGGTGGCGACATCGCACAAAAGAGCATTATGCTAAGCTACAAAGACAACAAGGGATGGACTATCAGTCGAACTACACAAAAATGGTGTAGAAAAGAGCGAAGCAAAGAACACTTACTTTCAACCACGTGATGACGCGTCTCTAGCATTGCATGCTGGCGGCCCATCGCAAGCACTTGCTCCGCCAAATGAGTGGCTTCCTTCACAAGGAGCTATCGCACAACAAAGGATCAGCAGAAGCCATTGATTGCAACATCAAAAAGAAGAAATCGTACACTTACATGATCCTCCAATGACTCCGAAGTCGTTTGGTGTGCAGTCATTTGGGCAACCATTCGATGCTCCCCTTCATGAGGAGAAGTGGCAGAGTTGTGCCCGGAGGGGGCCGCCACTGGAGAGGAAGGAGCACGCTCGACCTCTTTCTTGGCCCTTGAGGTCGTGACTCCTGATTCTTTCAAAATATTGGACGTCGCCAGAAGATGACGATGCCTCCTGACCGCAAGACAAAATCAACATCAAGAAAGGGCAAATCAGAGAAGAACAATCAAACTAGAAAACTTACCAATCAAACTTGTCAATGTCAAAAGTGGGCTCCCCCGACTCTGACGCGGACTCCTTGGGCAATCACATCTTCTTGTGAGAGGATGGTGCCACGGCGTTCACAAGAATGGCAGGGATCGGCGACTCCGCACCAACGCCTGCACCTTCCGGAGTCGAAGGAGACGACGCATCAGAATCCTCGGTGCGCGAACGCTTGTGAGTATCCGGACTACCGGACTCGGGGGCTTCCTCCTCTACATCAGATGGGACGGCCGACTCCGACTCATCCTCTTCCAAGGCTTCGCGAGGGATAATCCCCTCAGGAAGAGGGGGCATATAGGGTGACACCGCCCAATCTTGCATATAGACAACAAAATTAGCACAAAGATAAGAAACAGCAGAGAAGCAATCGACAAACTAAGCTACTACGTAGCACAACTATACCTCAGGAGGAGGGTTAGTAGCATCAAACGGAGGAACAACTGGCTCACTGGGGAGCACATCCTTGACGGTGTACTTGGTGACCAGTCGAACCCTTTTGTCCACCTCACTCGCGGACATGCCATCGTAGACACACGAGTGACATCGTCAGCGCCAGTCCATTGAAACATGGGGTGAACCCTGGCCTGCAGGGGCTGGACGCGATGGCACAACCACGTGCGAATGAGAGTGCAGCCTCCCTCCTCTTTGCCGATGCGACTCTCGAGGTCGCAGACGCGCTCGTACAGCACATCTATCTCCGCGGACTCGCCAGGCATGACTACATTTTTCCAGGAGCGCCTCCTCTTGCACGGCGTCACAGGATCGAAAGGTGCGAGTCCGAAGTGCTCCCCGTCAGCCTTCTCATCGCGGACGTAGAACCACTTGTCCCTCTACCCTTGGACGGACGCTGTGAGCTTGATGTTGAAATAGGTGGTGGATGGGTCGACGTGAATTCCGCAACCACCTACATCATAGACTAAGGAGCCAGACGCAGATTGGCGCTTCAACTTGAAGAGGCGCTTGAAGAGGCCGAAGTGCGGCTCGATTCCGAGCCAGCACTCGCAGAGGGTGATGACGCAAGAGATGTGGAGGATAGAGTTCGGGGACAGCTAATGGAGATGAAGCCTGTAAAAACAAAGGAGCCCCTAAAGAAAGGATGCAGGGGCAACGAGAGGCCGCGAATGATGAATGCCAAAAACATCACTCGAAAACCAGTGGGAGGAGAAGGAATTATCTCACCGTCGAGGACGTGCGCGTCGTTGACTGCGGCGGACAACACTCCGTCTTGGCGAAGAAGACGAAGATCAGAAGATTTGATGATGGAGGGACACCACGCGCCATTCGTGACGCGGGTGCCCATGCCCTTCTTCTTCCCGGCGGTGCTGCTGCCCGCAGCGGCGGAGCCGCCCTTCTTCTTCGCCGCAGCAGTGGTTGCCGCTGAATTGACCGGAACACCTCCTTTCTTCTTCCCCATGGCGCGGTGGCGATGCGACCGAAGGAAGTAGCTGGGAAACATGTGGAGCTGGTCCAGCGCCGCCCCAGAGAAAACAGAGGAGAAACGGCAATGGCGATGGAGGCAAAGGATGAATGAGAGCAGATGAGAAATTACCGTCGCAGCGTCACTACTTAACCCCTGGAAGATGCAATACAACGTGTATAGCATAACTACTTAACCCCTGGAAGATGCAATCCAACGGCTCAGAAACAAATTCAACTGAAACAAGCAAAAAAAGACGACAGCAGTCGCAAAAGTTTTAGTCCCTGCCTGAGTCTTCGACTAAACCAGGCACTCGGGGGCTACTCCCATAGGGAGCGCTGGTCGCGCACCCTATGATTATTTGTACAAAATACTGTGTGTTGATAACATCCACACTCGAAGCTTATGGCGACACCGCCTCATAATTATTTCCCTACAAAGAGATTGTGTCTCCTGGGTCACCCGAATCGTCTCCGCGATGATAAAATTTGGATGCCGCGCTTGCAGCGTGAAGATAAGACCTGAATAAGGCCTGGCAACGCATTTGCTGCGCACTACCAGAATATACCCGTGCCTACAGGTACGATGAACATGCCTCGACGGACGCGTCGAGTGCTCACACCCACATAACTGGAATTCGACTCTTGTAAGACCTCCGCGGCTTGAGTCGAATTACACCAACACTTTTCTCGATTCGAGTCCGGGGACTCGAGTCTGAGTAGATTGCGTTGTTTTACCCTAAGGTAGTGAACTAATACCGATACATCGGTTAAATCAGGCACGCACATCAACAAACCCTATGACACAAACAAAGCAGACGAAAATATACTCATTCATGCGTTCGAAAGACTTCAAAAAGTCCCTAGTCGAATATGCGATTCCACTGGACACTCGGGGGCTACTCACATGGGTATACCCTACTGGTACTCGAGTTTGTTATATACGGTCTGAATACAGTGGAAGCCCACGGTGTCGCCAAGGCCCAAGAGAGGACTCGAGTGGCCTACGGACTCTCGATTGCTTGAAGAGCAAGAAGAAGCTAAAGATAGAAAGTTCAAAGGGGAAAACCCTAAATTATAACCGACTCGACCTGCTACCCGAGACCTAGCCTATCTATATAAAGGCTAGGAGGGGGCGGCGAGAAGGACACACGCAACCCTAGTTTCGACAACCCTTGCCAGATTGCATTTGCGCACCATTGTAATCTTCGATTCCTTCGATAATTCCACGAGCAGACAAGCAGGAGTAGGGACCTCTACGATGCCTGAACCTGGGTAAATCTTTGAGTCCCCTGTGTGCTTGTTTGCTAGCCGATAGATGTCTCCAGCGCTCCCTCCTTCTCGAAAACCCAAGTCCATAACAATGGGCATTGATGAGTTAAACCCTCGTCACCAAGAATGTTCATACTCATCGACTACTAATAATCTCTTAAATACGTTTAAATTTTACCACTTGCTTTTAGGTTCGAATTTACATGTATGGCCGATGGGAATACATTTTACATCAAGGACCTAAAAAGGTAAAATTACATCGAGGTCCATACATTTAGCACGAAGAACCCTAAAATTAAGCAGGGAAAATAGTCATGTTTTGCTCCTTCTCGAGAGGAAAGATGATCGAGCTATACTCTTCATACTACTTCCTCTTTGTTTGTTTTCAAAATATGGCTAAATTTGGCGGCATACAAATTCTTGGATATGGGATCATGAATCATCAGCATAAAGTATGATGTAGATATGGCAATGACCTTGATCGTTCATCTTGAAATCCAAGAATGTTCATACTCATCGAGAACTAATAATTTTAAATATGTTCAAATTTTACCACTTGCTTTTAGGTAGAAATTTTACATGTATGGACGGTTGGAGTAAATTTTACATCAAGGACCTAAAAAGGTAAAATAACATCGAGGTCCATACATTTAGCACGAAGCACCCTAAAATTAAGCAGAGAAAACAGTCAAGTTTTTCTCCTTCTCGAGAGAAAAGTTGATCGAGCCATACTCTTCATACTACTCCCTCTTTGTTTGTTTACCAAATATGGCCAAATTTGGGGGCATGCAAATTCTTCGATATGGGATCATGAATCATCAACATAAAGTATGATGTAGATATGTCCATGACCCTAGTCGTTCGGGTTGAAATGCAAGAATGTTTATATTCATTGACAACTAATTAGCTTAAATATGTTTAAACTTTACCACTTGATTTTATGTTTGAATTTTACACGGACGGTGGCAGTACATTTTATACGAGGGACCTAAAAAGGTAAAATTACATTGAGGACCATACATTTAGCATGAAGCACCCTAAAATTGACAGAAAACAGTCGGGTTCGGCTCCTTCTCGAGAGAGAAGCTGGTCAAGCCATACTCTTCATACTACTTCCTCTTCATTTGTTTTCAAAATATGGCCCAATTTGGCGGCATGAAAATTCTTGGACATGGGATCATCATCAACATAAAGTATAACGCAGATATGGCCATGACCTTGGTCGTTCGTCTTGAAATTCAAGATTGTTCATACTCATTCACAACTAAGCCTAAACACGTTTAAATTTTACAACTTGCTTTTATCTTTGAATTTTACACAGACGATGGTTGTACATTTTACAGCAAGGACCTAAAAGTGGTAAAATTACATCGAGGTCCATACTTTTAGCACAAAGCACCCTAAAATTTAGCAGGGAAAACAGTCATGTTTGTATCCTTCTCGAGAGAGAAGCTAATCGAAGCCCTGAGGATCAAAGCTCAAACCGCTAGCATCTGTACACAAACCAACACATGGACATAAACATCAGTGCCAACGGCAAAAATGATATCCAACCAAGGTACCTGAGAGGGCTTTGGCAATCGAGAAAAGCTGTTCTTCGAACAACTTCTCCCTAGCCGCGATGGAGGCCCGCAGATCCTCTTCACGCCTCTGTGCCTTGTCACGCGCTGCGATTGCCTCATTGCGACCTTCACAGTCGCGGCGAGTGTCTTCTCCAAGGTGGCGGCATCGCACAAAAGGGCATTATGCTAAGCTACAAAGATAACAAGGGATGGACTATCAGTCGAACTACACAAAAATGGTGTAGAAAAGAGAGAAGCAAAGAACACTTACTTTCAACCACTCGATGACGCGTCTCTAGCATTGCATGCTAGCGGCCCATCGCAAGCACTTGCTCCGCCAAATGAGCGGCTTCCTTCACAAGGAGCTATCGCACAACAAAGGATCAGCAGAAGCCATTGACTGCAACATCAAAAAGAAGAAATCCTACACTTACATGATCCTCCAATGACTCCGAAGTCGTTTGGTGTGCAGTCATTTGGGCAACCATTCGATGCTCCCCTTCATGAGGAGAAGTGGAAGAGTTGTGCCCAGAGGGGGCCGCCACTAGAGAGGAAGGAGCACGCTCGACCTCTTTCTTGGCCCTTGAGGTCATGACTCCTGATTCTTTCAAAAAATTGGACGTCGCCAGAAGATGATGACGCCTCTTGACTGCAAGACAAAATCAACATCAAAAAAGGGCAAATCAGAGAAGAACAAACAAACTAGAAAACTTACCAATCAAACTTGGCAAAGTCAAAAGTGGGCTCCCCCGACTCTGACGAGGACTCCTTGGGCAATCGCATCTTCTTGCGAGAGGATGGTGCCACGGCGTTCACAGGAATGGCATGGATCAGTGACTCCGCACCAACGCCAGCACCTTTCGGAGTCGAAGGAGACGACGCATCAGAATCCTCACTGCACGAACGCTTGCGAGTATCCGGACTACCGGACTCGGGGGCTTCCTCCTTTACATCATATGTGAAGGTTGAATCCGACTCGTCGTCTTCCAAGGCTTTGTGAGGGTTAATCTCCTCAGGAAGAGGGCGCATACAGGGTGACACCGCCCACTCCTGCATGCAGACAACAAAATTAGCACAAAGATAAGAAATAGCAGAGAAGCAATCGACAAACTAAGCTACTGTGTAGCACAACTATACCTCAGGAGGAGGGTTAGTAGCATCAAACGGAGGAACAACTGGCTCACTAGGGAGCACATCCTTGACGGTGTACTTGGTGACCAGTCAAACCCTTTTGTCCACCTCACTCGCGGACATGCCATCAGCAGACACGCGAGTGACATCGTCAGCGCCAGTCCATTGAAACATGGGGTGAACCCTAGCCTGCAGGGGCTGGACGCGATGGCACAGCCACGTGCGAATGAGAGCGAAGCCTCTCTCCTCTTTGTCGATGCGACTCTCGAGGTCACAGTCGCGCTCATACAGCACATCTATCTCCGTGGACTCGCCAGGCGTGACTACATTTTTCCAGGAGCGCCTCCTCTTGCACGGCGTCGCAGGATCGAAAGGTGCGAGTCCGAAGTGCTCCCCGTCAGCCTTCTCATCGGGGACGTAGAACCACTTGTCCCTCCACCCTTGGACGGACGCTGTGAGCTTGATGTCGAAATAGGTGCCGGATGGGTCGACGTGAATTCCGCAACCACCTACATCGTAGACTAAGGAGCCAGACGCAGATTGGCGCTTCAACTTGAATAGGCGCTTGAAGAGGCCGAAGTGCGGCTCGATTCCGAGCCAGCACTCGCAGAGGATGATGAAGCAAAAGATGTGGAGGATAGAGTTCGGGGACAGCTGATGGAGCTGAAGCCCGTAAAAACAAAGGAGGCCCCTAAAGAAAGGATGCAGGGGCAATGAGAGGCCTCGAATGATGAATGCCAAAAACATCACTCTAAAACCAGCGGGAGGAGAAGGAATTATCTCACCACCAGGGACGCGTGCGTCAGCGACAGTGGCGGATAGCACTCCGTCTTGGCGAAGAAGACGAAGATCAGAAGATTTGATGATGGAGGGACGCCACGCGCCATTCGTGATGCGGGTGCCCGTGCCCTTCTTCTTCCCGCCGGCAGCGGTGCTGGTGCCCGCAGCGGCGGAGCCGCCCTTCTTCTTTGCCGCAGCAACGGTTGCCACTGAATCGACCGGAAGACCTCCTTTCTTCTTCCCCATGGCGTGGTGGCGATGCGACCGAAGGAAGTATTTGGGAAACGTGCAGAGCTGGTCCAGCGCTACGGAAGAAAAAGAGCGCAGAGAAAACAGAGGAGCAGCGGCAATGGAGGTAGAGGCAATGGATGAATGAGAGCAGATGAGAAATTACCGTCGCAGCGTCACTACTTAACCCCTGGAAGGTGCAATCCAACGGCTCAGAAGATGCAATTATCTCACGCCGGGGACGCGCGCGTTGGCGACTGCGTGGCAATCATCGCGCTATACACGTGGAGGGGCGGAAACGCAAACCGTCCCCCCGCTGCTCCCATTACGCGCGGAAATCGAGGAGGCGCAGTTAAAATAAAGATTACGCACACATAGTCAAATCAAAGTCAGGGAGTGGGACCCACCGTTCATCACGTCTCGTCAAACTCGCTCACGCGGGCAACTGAGGTCATCAAATCGTCAGGACTAACGTCATCAAAGCTACGCAGCAGAATACTTCGACTACTTTAGTCCTTGCTCGAGACTTCGACTCCACCAAGCACTCGAGGGCTACTCCCATAGGGAGCGCTGGTCGCGCACCCTACGATTTTTTCTTCTCTTTTGCAGGAACATGGACAATCAAAGCAAACCCAATTACTCGAAACACGGTTCGATTATAGGATGTGGGTTACTCCCATAGGGAGCGCCGGAAACAAATTCGACTGAAACAAGCAAAAAAAGACGACAGCAGTCGCAAAAGTTTTAGTCCCTGCCTGAGTCTTCGACTAAACCAGGCACTCGGGGGCTACTCCCATAGGGAGCGCTGGTCGCGCACCCTATGATTATTTGTACAAAATACTGTGTGTTGATAACATCCACACTCGAAGCTTATGGCGACACCACCTCATAATTTTTTCCCTACAAAGATATTTTGTCTCCTAGGTCACCCGAATCGTCTCCGCGATGACAAAATTCGGATGCCATGCTTGTAGCATGAAGATAACACCTGAATAAGGCCTGGCAACGCATTTGCTGCGCACTACCAGAAATATACCCATGCCTAGAGGTACGATGAACATGCCTCGACGGACGCGTCGAGTGCTCACACCCACATAACTGGAATTCGACTCCTGTAAGACCTTCGCGGCTTGAGTCGAATTACACCAGCACTTTTCCGGATTCGAGTCCAGGGACTCGAGTCTGAGTAGATTGCGTTGTTTTACCCTAAGGTAGTTAACTGATACCGATACATCGGTTAAATCAGGCACGCGTATCAACAATCCCTATGACACAAACAAAGCAGTCGAAAATATACTCATTCATGCGTTCGAAAGACTTCAAAAAGTCCCCAGTCGAATCTGCGATTCCACTGGACACTCTGGGCTACCGACATGGGTATACCCTACAGGTACTCGAGTTTGGTATATATGGCCTGAATACAGTGGAAGCCCACGGTGTCGCCAAGGCCCAAGAGGGGACTCGAGTGGCCTATGGACTCTCGATTGCTTGAAGAGCAAGAAGAAGCTAAAGATAGAAAGTTCAAAGGGGAAAACCCTAAATTATAACCGACTCAACCTGTTACCCGAGACCTAGCCTATCTATATAAAGGCTAGGAGGGGGCGGCGAGAAGGACACACGCAACCCTAGTTTCGACAACCCTTGCCAGATTGCATTTGCGCACCATTGTAATCTTCGATTCCTTCGATAATTCCACGAGCAGACAAGCAGGAGTAGGGACCTCTACGAGGCCTGAACCTGGGTAAATCTTTGAGTCCCCTGTGTGCTTGTTTGCTAGCCGATAGATGTCTCCAGCGCTCCCTCCTTCTCCAAAACCCAAGTCCATAACAATGGGCATTGATGAGTTAAACCCTCGTCACCAAGAATGTTCATACTCATCGACTACTAATAATCTCTTAAATACGTTTAAATTTTACCACTTGCTTTTAGGTTCGAATTGACATATATGGACGATGAGAATACATTTTTCATCAAGGACCTAAAAAGGTAAAATTACATCGAGGTCCATACATTTAGCATGAAGAACCCTAAAATTAAGCAGGGAAAATAGTCATGTTTTTCTCCTTCTCAAGAGGAAAGATGATCGAGCTATACTCTTCATACTACTTCCTCTTTGTTTGTTTTCAAAATATGGCTAAATTTGGCGGCATACAAATTCTTGGATATGGGATCATGAATCATCAGCATAAAGTATGATGTAGATATGGCAATGACCTTGATCGTTCATCTTGAAATCCAAGAATGTTCATACTCATCGAGAACTAATAATTTTAAATACGTTTAAATTTTACCACTTGCTTTTAGGTAGAAATTTTACATGTATGGACGGTTGGAGTAAATTTTACATCAAGGACCTAAAAAGGTAAAATAACATCGAGGTCCATACATTTAGCACGGAACACCCTAAAATTAAGTAGAGAAAACAATCAAGTTTTTCTCCTTCTCGAGAGAAAAGTTGATCGAGCCATACTCTTCATACTACTCCCTCTTCGTTTGTTTTCCAAATATGGCCAAATTTGGGGGCATGCAAATTCTTCGATATGGGATCATGAATCATCAACATAAAGTATGATGTAGCTATGTCCATGACCCTGGTCGTTCAGCTTGAAATGCAAGAATGTTTATATTCATTGACAACTAATAAGCTTAAGTATGTTTAAACTTTACCACTTGATTTTATGTTTGAATTTTACACGGACGGTGGGAGTACATTTTATACGAGGGGCCTAAAAAGGTAAAATTACATTGAGGACCATACATTTAGCATGAAGCACCCTAAAATTGATAGAAAACGGTCGGGTTTGGCTCCTTCTCGAGAGAGAAGCTGGTCAAGCCATACTTTTCATACTACTTCCACTTCATTTGTTTTCAAAATATAGCCCAATTTGGCGGCATGAAAATTCTTGGACATGGGATCATCATCAACATAAAGTATGATCCAGATATGGCCATGACCTTGGTCGTTCGTCTTGAAATCCAAGATTCTTCATACTCATTCACAACTAAGCCTAAATACGTTTAAATTTTACCACTTGCTTTTATCTTTGAATTTTACACAGACGATGGTAGTACATTTTACAGCAAGGACCTAAAAAGTGGTAAAATTACATCGAGGTCCATACTTTTAGCACAAGCACCCTAAAATTTAGCAGGGAAAACAGTCATGTTTGGATCCTTCTCGAGAGAGAAGCTAATTGAGCCATACTCTTCATACTACTTCCTCTTTGTTTGTTTTCAAAAAATGGCCAAATTTGGTGGCATGAAAATTCTTGGATATGTGATCATCATCAGCATAAAGTATGACGTAGATATGGCCACGACCTTGGTCGTTCGTCTTGAAATCCAAGAATGTGCATACTCATTGACAACAAATAATCTTAAATATGTTTAAAAGAAGGTAAAATTACATCGGGGTCCATACATTTAGCAGGAAGCACCATAAAATTAAGCAAGGGAAACAGTCATGTTTTGATCCTTCTCGTGAGAGAAGCTAACCGACCCATAATCTTTATACTACTTCCTCTTTGTTTGTTTTCAAAATATGGTCAAATTTGGCAGCATGCAAATTATTGGATATGGGATCAAGAATGATCAACATAAAGTATGATGTAGATATGTCCACGACCTTGGTCGTTCGTCTCGAAATCCAAGAATGTTCATACTCATCGACTACTAATAATCTCTTAAATACGTTTAAATTGTACCGCTTGCTTTTAGGTTCGAATTTACACGTATAGACGGTGGGAATACATTTTACATCAAGGACCTAAAAAAGGTAAAATTACATCGAGCTCTATACATTTAGCATGAAGAACCCTAAAATTAAGCAGGGAAAACAATCATGTTTTGCTCCTTCACGAGAGAAAAGCTGATCGAGTTATACTCTTCATTCTACTTCCTCTTCGTTTGTTTTCAAAATATGGCGAAATTTGGTGGCATATAAATTCTTGGATATGGGATCATGAATCATCAGCATAAAGTATGATGTAGATATGGCAATGACCTTGGTCATTCGACTTGAAATCCAAGATTGTTCATATTCATTCACAACTAAGCCTAAATACGTTGAAATTTTACTAGTTGCTTTTATCTTCAAATTTTACACAGATGATGGTAGTACATTTTATAGTAAGGACCTAAAAAGGGGTAAAATTACATCGAGGTCCATAATTTTAGCACAATCACCCTAAAATTATGCAGGGAAAACAGTCATGTTTGGCTTCTTCTCGAGAGAGAAGCTAATCGAGCCATACTCTTCATACTACTTCCGCTTTGTTTGTTTTCAAAATATGGCCCAATTTGGCGGCATGAAAAATCTTGGATATGGGATCATGAATTATCGATATAAAGTATGATGTAGATATGGCCATGACCTTGGTCGTTCGGCTTGAAATCCAAGATTGTTCATACTCATTCACAACTAAGCCTAAATACATTTAAATTTTACCAGTTGCTTTTATCTTCAAATTTTACACGGACGATGGTAGTACATTTACAGTAAGGACCTAAAAAGGGGTAAAATTACATCGAGGTCCATAATTTTAGCACAATGCACCCTAAAATTATGCAGGGAAAACAATCATGTTTGGCTCATTCTCGAGAGAGAAGCTAATCGAGCCATACTCTTCATACTACTTCCGCTTTGTTTGTTTTCAAAATATGGCCAAATTTGGCGGCATGAAAATTCTTGGATATGTGATCATCATCAGCATAAAATATGATGTAGATATGGCCATACCTTGGTCGTTCGTCTTGAAATCCAAGAATGTTCATACTCATCGACAACAAATAATCTTAAATACGTTTACAAAGGTAAAATTACATCGAGATCCATATATTTAGCACGAAGCACCATAAAATTAAGCAGGGGAAATAGTCATGTTTTGATCCTTCTCGTGAGAGAAGTTGATCGACCCATAGTATTCATACAACTTCGCCTTTGTTTGTTTTCAAAATATGGCCAAATTTGGCGGGATGCAAATTCTTGGATATGGGATCATGAATCATCAACATAAAGTATGATGTAGATATGGCCATGACCTTGGTCGTTCGTCTTGAAATCTAAGAATGTTCATACTCATCGACTACTAATTATCTCTTAAATACGTTTAAATTTTACCACTTGCTTTTAGGTTCGAATTTACACATACGGACGATGGGAATACATTTTACATCAAGGAAGGTAAATTACATCGAGGTACATATATTTAGCACGAAGAATCCTAAAATTAATTAGGAAAAACAGTCATGTTTTGCTCCTTCTTGAGAGAAAAGCTGATTGAGCTATACTCTTCGTACTAGTTCCTCTTTGTTTGTTTTGAAAATATGGCGAAATTTGATGGTATACAAATTCTTGGATATGGGATCATGAATCATCAGCATAAAGTATGATGTATATATGGCAATGACCTTGGTCGTTCATCTTAAAATCCAAGAATGTTCATACTCATCGAGAACTAATAATCTTAATTTAAATTTTACCACTAGCTTTTAGGTACAAATTTTACACGTACAGATGGTGGGAGTACATTTACATCAAGGACCTAAAAATGGTAAAATAACATCGAGGTCCATACATTTAGCATGAAGCACCCTAAAATTAAGCAGAAAAAACAGTCATGTTTTTCTCCTTATCGAGAGAAAAGTTGATCAAGCCATACTCTTCATACCACTCCGTCTTCGTTTGTTTTCCAAATATGGCCAAATTTGGCGACATGCAAATTCTTCGGTATGGGATCATGATTCATCAACATAAAGTATGATGTAGGTATGTCCATGACCCTGGTCGTTCGGCTTGAAATGCAAGAATGTTCATATTCATTAACAACTAATAAGCTTAAATATGTTTAAACTTTACCACTTGATTTTATGTTTGAATTTTACACGGACGGTGGGAGTATATTTTATACCAAGGACCTAAAAAGGTAAAATTACATCGAGGTCCATACATTTAGCACGAAGCACCCTAAAATTGAGGGAAAACAATCGGGTTTGTCTCCTTCTCAAGAGAGCAACTGGTCGAGCCATACTCTTCATAGTACTTCCCTTTTTTTGTTTTCAAAATATGACCCAATTTGGTAGCACGCAAATTCTTGGATATGGGATCATGAATCACCGATATAAAGTATGAAATTTGTAGTTCAAATTTGAAAATGATTTTTTATTCCTAAATTTTGGAAACTCCTAGTACTGGTAGCATTATTGTTCACCATGCCAAGATGCACTCATCTACCAATTATGAGAACATTACCATAAAGTATGTTGTACATATATAAGGTCATTTAGCTTGTCTTTTGGCCAGAAGCCTAAGGATATGTTCATACATGGCAGGCCATAGTTTCAATTACATTGTTTTTTATATGCGAACTCTCTTGATAATAATCATTTTTCATAGAAAGTAGGACAAGTCAGAGGTCACCGTGTAATGTTTTTTTATCATTTTCAAATAAAAGCATACATACAAATTCTTAGCAAAAAGTTGAATTCAACAAATTCATTGGTTTCCGATATATTGACGGTCTGGGTGTGGGTACCTTCAAAAGATACTTGTATAACTTTAAGAGCAACGTACTACTTACTCATAGTTCAAATTTTATCTAACATTGATAAATATGGCTTCCTCTTTGTTTGTTTTCAAAATATGACCCAATTTGGTAGCACGCAACTTCTTGGATATGGGATCATGAATCACCGATATAAAGTATGATGTAGATATGGCCATGACCTTGGTCATTCGGCTTGAAATCCAAGATTGTTCATACTCATTCACAACTAAGCATAAATATGTTTAAATTTTATCACTTGCTTTTATCTTCGAATTTTACACGGATGGTGGTTGTACATTTTATAGCAAGGACCTAAAAGGGGTAAAATTACATCGAGGTCTATACTTTTAGCATAAAGCTCCCTAAACTTAAGCAGGGAAAATAGTCATGTTTGGATCCTTCTCGAGAGAGAAGCTAATCGAGCCATACTCTTCATACTATTTCCTCTTTGTTTATTTTCAAAATATGGCCAAATTTAGTGGCATGAAAATTCTTGGATATAGGATCATCATCAGCATAAAGTGTGATGTTGATATGGCCATGGCCTTGGTCGTTCGGCTTGAAACTCTCTTGACAACTAATAATGTGAAATACGTTTAAATTTTACCACTTGCTTCTAGGTTCGAATTTTACACATACGGTGGAAGTACACTTTACATTAAGGACCTTAAAAAGGTAAAATTACATCGATGTCCATACATCTAGCATGAAGCGCCCTAAAATTAAGCAAGGAAAACAGTTGGCTGGGAAGCTTGAGAACTCATAAAACTTGGTAATCAATTGTAAGTGTATCAAGGTCGAGGCTTTGTCTGAAAACTAGGGTTGTTTTTGTTGTACTCTGAGCCATTTTTCTTCGTAGTTGCTTATAGAAAAAATCTTGTCGCTTTCAGTTTTATTGTTCCTATAAGTTGGAAACTGTGGTTTCCACCACTTTTCAACTTGCAAAGATTAACACCTCTACCAAATATGTGAATATTACAGTACAATACGATGTGCATATGGTTGTTACCTTTGTCGTTCGGCTTGAAACCCAAGAGTGTTCATACACCGTGGGCCATATATATATTGTGTAACTATTTTTTTTAATTTATGATGACTCATGGTTATTAATTATTTTTAGTGCAAATAGTAGTACACACAAGAGGACGACATGAAGAGGGCTTCATTTTTAGGGTTTTCATTATTTTCGTTCATAGCTAGTGAGGATCAAATTGTCAACATGCATATTCGTAGCAAGTATTTTAATCCTACAGAACTCTCAGTTGGTTTTTGAAGTATTGACCGTCTCGGTACCATAAAGACTCATAGGATGTTTTTAACTTTTAAGAGCATTCTATCATGTTTACTTGTAGTTCAAATTTGAAAATGATTTTTTATTCCTAAATTTTGGAAACTCCTAGTACTGATAGCATTATTGTTCACCATGCCAATATGCACTCATCTACCAAATATGAGAACATTACCATAAAGTCTGTTGTACATATATAAGGTCATTTAGCTTGTCTTTCGGCCTGAAGCCTAAGGATATGTTCATACATGGCAAGCCATAGTTTCAATTACATTGTTTTTTATATGCGAACTCTCTTGATAATAATCATTTTTCATAGCAAGTAGAACAAGTCAGAGGTCACCGTGTAAAGTTTTTTATCATTTTCAAATAAAAGCGTACATGCAAATTCTTAGCAAAAAGTTGAATTCAACAAATTCATTGGTTTCCGATATATTGACAGTCTAGGTGTGGGTACCTTCAAAAGATACTTGTATAACTTTAAGAGCAACATACTACTTACTCATAGTTCAAATTTTATCTAACATTGATAAATCAACTTAAATTAGTTTAAGAATGTGAAGTTTGCTAGGACACCTTGAGAACTCAAAAAAGTCCGTAATCGTAAGTGAAACATGTATAAACTTTGTCTGGAAACTGGGCTTATTGCATTCCGAGGTATATTCATCGTGCTTGCTCTCAGGAAAATAAATCTCAGAAAAATAATAATATGCTTAATGTTTATGATAAATCAAGGTGTTTTTTGTGTGAGGTGTAATAAACAGACATATATCGTTTGTCCGACACTTAAAAAACACTCTTCGATGGACATTTGGATATGTGAATGTAACATCAAATCTTATGTACAAACAAGTTATGTTCAAAAAAAGTTTATTACGACCAAATAAAGCCTTCACAAATTCAATGTGCGACGGACTGATATGTTGGTACCTTTGTGTAAACATTGAAGTTTCATATGAAATAAGTCTCTTACATACCAGCTACATGCATCCAAAAAATATTGTGGGTGATAAATATCGTTAGTATCCAGTTTTTAGCATCATTCAAATCTTTGTCTATGAATGGGAGAAGTGGCATTCGT
This sequence comes from Avena eriantha, assembly GCA_910589775.1. Classification (NCBI taxonomy): domain Eukaryota; kingdom Viridiplantae; phylum Streptophyta; class Magnoliopsida; order Poales; family Poaceae; genus Avena; species Avena eriantha. The sequence continues at coordinate 88,627,255 of OU342746.1, read as the reverse complement.
GCACCACTTGTCAGTATTGTTACCAATGAGGTTAAATCGGTCATTGCAGGACTAACTGGCCAAATTTGTGCATATTAGGCCAAAAAATGTTAAAATGTGCAAAAATGACGTCCACCAAGTGTTTTGTGCAAAAGTGCGATGAAAAGATGGTGGATCGTGCAATTTCCTCTATCTAAAAAATGTTGTATACTACCATGGAGGGTAATACAAAGTATTGTACTATACTTACTACTAGCAAAACAGTTACTAGATGGAAGTTGAAACCTAAAGGGTACCCACTATTTTAGTCGGTTCAAAGAAATGAACTAGTTCATCAAAAAGTGATGATCTGTGAAATGTAGTTTTTTTATAGTACGGTACTACTAAAGCGGATAGAGGGTTACCCACTCCCATTCTCTAACTCCTCCCCCATCATTCCCTCTCTCGCTATCACATTCCCACACTCACCTCACAACTCTCAGTCGTTAACCCTGTCGTTGCCTCGATGAAACCAATGCCAAAACCTTTGTTTGTGGTTGAGCTGGGGTCCTCATCAAGCTCTGCTTCGGAGCTGCAGGTGGCTTGTTCGATTCCGACAGCCGCAACACCCTCTCTGAAGCGTCCTTCGCCTTTCGCATGTGTGCGGGTCGTGCCCAAGGTGAGGCGTCCGTCGCCCTTAGGGTTTTGGCCAGTCGCGCTGAAACCCTCATCGTGCGCCGAGCGGTTGTCCAAGCCTCCAGTGTCACGTGCGTTGGGACCAAATGCTTGTGCAGCGGCAGATGTCCTTTTCGTCTGAAGGTTGGACTCTCATTCCAATGTGCCAAATTTCAGAGTGTACGCGGTGAAACCCCTATCGGTGGCCCCCCTTCATCAATGATTGTCTATACTTCTTCGGTGTGTGTGGCTCGTTCTTCGTCAGTGCCGCCCTGTTCATCTGCTCAACCCATCGACCCTTGTGCAAGTTTGCGCCCCAACTGCAACGAGGTTAGATTTGGGGCTTTAAGCCGAATCTGACATGCATCTAGTCAGATTTTTGCAACGTGTACTGCAGGTCCTTTGTTGAACCGCTTAGTTGTATGTCATATCCTTGATAATTGTATTTTGTGTTGTTCTTTATACTCCCTCCATCCAGAAATAACTGACTTGACTTTGCCTAGATTCGAATGTATCTATATTTGTCTTTTGTGTTGTTCTGCTTAGTTATGGAATATTCTTGATGACGATGATGCAGGGTTATGTTTTGGTACTTAGATGATGCATTGTGCTGTTTAGGAATTTTCCATGACGCATTGTGTTGTTTTGGTATTTTTTTATGACGCACTGTGTCATGTCTCCTCACTGTGTAGTTTCGTCCATTTTGATATGTGTTCTGCTGTTTAGGATTAAATGATATGCCTTCTAGCTGTTCAGATTATTTCAATGACCCATCAGTTTAGGTAATTTTGATTGTGCAGACACTGTTTATTAAATTTAATTACATGATACCTTGTGTTGTTTTGGTATTTTTGATGATGCACTGCATATATGCTATTTTGTCTATCCAGATAATGCAATGTGTTGTTTTAGCCATTCAGATTATGCATTGTGTTGTTTAATCAATCTAATTAAATGTTATGCCTTCTAGTAGCTATTCAGATAATTTGGAGTACCCATCAGGTTAGGTCATTCTGATGATGCATTGTGCTCTGTAGGCAATTTAATTTACCTGATACCTTGTGCTATTTAGGTAATTTTGATGGTGCAATGACGCATTGTGATCTTTAGTCAATTTATACAATGCATTGTGGTGTTTTGGTAATTCCAAAGGACTAACGCAATGGTAATTTTCATGTAGGACGGTCCAGTTGTAATGCCAAACTTAGACTACATTCTTGACCAGACTGCTCGAGCTCCAGGTGGCTATGAAGATGCTCTCCCCATCATACCAAGGGAGTCGAAGTTGTGGGGCATGAGAGTGGAGAACTTGGCAATGGCAAGTGCTGCCAGGTCAGTCACTAGTTCTGCCACACCGAGAAGATACCCTAGGTCAGTTGGACACCATGCCATGGCGCATCGTCCTAGGCGCTTCTACATCTAGTTAGTCCAGCATGACTTGTATATGCTTATCATCCCAACTTACTTCAAGCCTTACTTGAAGGGACGCCCCTAACCACAATTAGTGGTGATCCAAGCATGCGTGGAATGCGAGTGAGTTGTCCATGCCAACCGCAACAAAGACCAGATCATCCTAGACAAAGAGTGGGCTACCTTTGCTGTTTTCCATGAGTTGAAGGAGGGTGACTAGGTCACCGCAGATGGGTTAAAGATGAAAATCTACGACTGCATCACCTCTTGCCGAAAGGTGTTGTCTGTCGTCAGCACGCACATCTTGATTAAGTGTCAATTTGGATCGAAGGATTTTCAAAGGAATTTTGGAGGAATTCGACACATAGGATTTTTTTTCATAAGGAAGCCCTTTGGATGGAAGGAATCATACCTCCAAAATTCATACAAATTCCATTTCTACACCCCATCCCATAGGAATTTCAACATCCACTTTTTTACACACATTCGTATAGGATTGAGGCAATTTTCCTCCGCGTTTACTGTGTTTCATTGAAATGACTTTAAGTCTGCATATTTCCTCTATTTTGTACCTCCGGCCCTGTTATCCTGTGTTTTGAAATTCTGTGATCCAAAGAAAGTTATTTCCTCTATTTGCAATCCATTGTTTTGTATCTATGACCGAGTAAAATTCCCATGTTATTAAATCTTGTTATCCAAAGAAGCCCTAAGTTATCTTTAAGTTTGCCGTTCGATCTTTTGACGACCGTTTGTGATGCTTATACGTCAAACCCTAAGTATAGTCAATGTGACTACTACTACTACTACTACTACTACTACTACTCCCTCTGATTCATTGCTAGATACATCCAATTCATCGACAAGTACTATGGATCGGAGGGAGTACTACTACTACTACTACTACTACTACTACGAACAAGCACAACGTGAGCTATTCCTAGACATGGCTAAGAAATGTACGTACTAGACTTTTTTTATGAATCTACTAGAAATTTACTAGACTGGCAGGCAAAAACAAATCCTAAAGATGGGACCCACTTAGTACATCATAAGCCAATTGATTGCACCACTATGTATCTATAGCCGAATTTTTCCATAAACTTTGGGTGAGTTGTAAATATGCAGCTCGTAGCTCGATCGCTTGATTGACCAACGAGATTGCTCGAAGACCAAGGAGATTGCTCAGAGATATCCGTCATACTTGACATTTTGCTTTTACTATTCACTCTCCTCTCTCCTCCTACTAGTACTACCTCGCTCTGCCTTCGCAAAAACCATTTTCTTTCACTGCTCCTCTCTTTCTTCTCTACTTTTTCATCCAACGATGTCACAAAATATCCTGTCTCGTCCGAAGAACAACAAGATGGCAGTGGTTAGAGCCGTGGAGAAATCCTGCTGGCAGGGTGACCTACAGGCTCGGACTGAGAAAGGAGACCATCCACAGGGCGAGGGCTCGTCTTCGCACATGTATCCGAAGAGCGTCTATCATGGGTACCAAGAGTCCGGGTAGGTTTGTACTTCCGTTGATTTCTGGATTGTCTGCTCCTACTATTGAACCGTCTCTGTACATCTTCCAGGGCAGGCAACTTGAGCGTCGAATTTTCCACCCCACGGGTCGATAGCATGACGGATATCTCTGACGCGTACGATGCCCTCATGCCCGCTCTCGGTCAAAGAAGAGAGGTACTATAGTCACTATACATGTATTAACATTTTATGTTCTTCTATGCATGCACGCCATGCTCTCTTACTGATGATGCATTTTCCATGCAGGAAGTCAGGGCAAGAATCTCGGCCAAAGTAGATGAAATCTACAGCCATAACATCAACATTCTTTAGAAAAACTTTGAGCTCAACCTAGAGCGTGATCGCCTCCGAGCCGATTTGGCTTTTCAAATAAAGCTCGCACAATCTTACGAGCGTGACTCCTCCACGCTTTAAGCTGAGTGTGAAAATTTGAAGAAGGAAGTCACGGAGCTCCGCAGCCAGCAGCTACCATTGTGGAGATTGTCCAGGTCACACCCCGCTAAGCAGGAAGAGAGAAGTCATCTCATGTTGGCCGTCGAGGTCGCGACCACGGAGGTCATCAAGGCCCTGCCTCCGTAGGGCGGCCACAGTGTTGTAATCGCCGAATCTTGGACTAGGAACTAGGAAGGGGCAGGACTTGCCAGTGTGGCCCTCCTTTTTCTTTCTTTTGGGTGCATGGATCGTTTTTTTCTCATCCGTCTTCGCATAATTATATTGTACTCTTTAGCGTACGAATGCGCGCTTTGGAGCTTTTGTAAAGATATACTTGTCATATAGTAGTCACTGTTTAGTGTACATATACAGTCAAATTTAGTGAAATATGTGACATCCTTTTTAATTTAGGTTGGAGGGTGACATAGGTATGACTAATCGGATGCTTATGGTTTGCTACCATATACTGGGCAAAAGACTTACGACCCATGAAGATTTCAGATGATAGCCTAAGGAAGCAACTGACAAAGACTTTGATTCTATTAGGAAAGAAACTATGAACCGGCATTGTGTTGGTATTGTAATTGCGCGTATGTAAAAACCTATCCGCATACAGATTTGAGACCCGTCCTATTATATGTAGGACGGGAGAAGCCCTATCGAGGGTACCAAAATCTCCCAGAAAACTTGTAATAGTGCGATTACTCAATATTCCGGAGACTTTGACAACATTGTTTTCCTGACATTCGACGAAATCCCCAGCATTCTCTTTTCCGCGAAACCCTAAGTCCTTCACCATGGACATTGCTGAGGTGACCCCTCGTCAATTGGCGCCGTCTGTGGGAAACCTGAACGCTCGAACCATGAATTCGGCGGACCGCTCTCCACCAAGCATTAACCCGACAAAAGCAGATCCACACCCGGCCACCCCTATATTAGTACCCGCCGATTTTAACAGCAGATCTGATCTAATCATCGGAAACTTCCACTTCCAAGTAGAAGACCCGCAAGAGTCGCACCCTTCGGCCCTGATCACATTAGAACCATCGGTAGAAAAACCTACGCCTAGGGCGGTACCAGCATCATGTGTCGGAAAAATTAGGATGGAGGAAGAGTATGTCTGATAAATCAAAATAATTAAATTGTCAATAAGTGATCTTTAAATTTGGTCATACTTTCTACTTTGTTAGATGTGTAGGGATCCAGTGTCTAGTATACTTATCAACTATTTTATCTCCCCTTTACTTGTCGAGTGAGTTATTGAATGATTTTTTTTAATCTTCCTATTAAAATATTGTGGTTATGATATATGGGAGATAATATAGGGTTGATGCTGGAGATAAGAAAATTTTAGGGAAAGAATTCTTTGAGGCTAGTCATAGCGCAAATAACTTTATGAGTAACTAAGGATCCTACTCAGTAAAATTACTTATGTGGTAGTGAGTTATTCACACATACCAAGCTAAAATTAGTCTATTACCTAATAATTAATCTATTCCTGTATTCACATAGACTAATAACTTATGCATGTTATAGTCTATGTTTTGTAATACCCCAGATTTTTAAAATGGGTTCTTGGGGAAAAAAATATAGTTGACCATATTTGATTTTTATTTCTAATTATAAACCGTATATGAAGATTGAGAACTAAATAAATCTAGACTGTTTTTCCTTAGCGTCTAAAGCTTAGACCTAGTTGGATTGAAATTAAATAAATAGATACCAAGTCCAGCCCAGCCCAGCCGGTTCCTATTTCCTCACCAGTTATCTCTGCCCTAGTTCACCTGTAGTTGCCTCCACCGCCAACATCATCTCCACCCGAACGTGCTGCCTCCGCCGCATCAAGGATCACCAATCGACATCCCTGCATTTTGGGTCAGCTGGTTACTGGAACCTTGGCGGAGTCCCCTCCACAGTATCCTGAATACCACTTGCGCTAGAGGTGCTGCTCCTTATCGATTTCTTTCATCTGTATTAGCCGGTCCTCGACGTATCTTCTTTTTCCAGCAAGCAAATGAGTAGGTCTGAACGTGCATAGCACTAGCGCATAGGAAAAGTTGCTTCAGCCTTGAAATCCATAATCTAAGGCATAGGTCATATGGGATCGATCTGTAGTATGGGTGGTAGAGACGTACAGCCTTGTTAAATAATCCTGCTGGTTTTGTTCTACAAATCTGAGTTCTAGTTGATACTACCAATTCTAATTTTCTTTATGTACCTAGTTGATCCAGTTAATTTTGCACATCTGATGGGTGTCTCATCCTGATATTAGCTGAACTTTGGACCCTGCATGATCATTAGTAGTACTTCCGATAAACAAGTAGTGGTCTGGTTTAATTAGTATTGTTCCTCATATTTAAATCTTGATGAAACACTTCTACTTTATTTCTAGTCTTTCGTACCAGCAAGCCTGTAATACCGTGGTAGTATGCATGCTCAATGAAAAATGCAACTTTAGGTAGAGATCTCCTTCATTTGTTTTCAAATATGGCTGTAGATAAGATATAATGTATATGAGTCCTGGTAGTTAACTTGTGGTAGAATGACACGTGCGTATGATTTAATTGTACTGCGATTACCTAATCGTGCTATAGTAACTCCGAGCGTGGTTTCATCAGAGGTTCTAGGATTTTCTGTGCCAATCATAATCTTCCGTTCAACGTCAAGATTAAGACAAGTGCATGACGAACCCATGTTCTATATGTTTGTTCATTGTGTGATTGTGTGATTGTTTGCATTCATCTGATTCAGGTTCGCGTGTCCAATTTGGTTCAATTCAGACTTGTTTTGGTTATTTTGCTTTGATTCATCTCTTTATATTCAGAAATAGCGTGTTTCTTAATTTTCCGAGCTAAATCGGTGAGAAACTGCTCCAAGCGGCTACTCCGATAAAGTTCGGTGAGAACTGTTTGCTTGCGGGCTAGTCCGATGGCTATTCGTTTCATGTCAGTCCGGTGAGTGACTGTTCTGAGCAGCTAGTTCCAAATTAAGTTCGGTGAGTACTGTTGACTCGTGGGCTAGTCTAGGCGACATATTCAGATATTTGGTTCATCAGTGTTTTCTCCACGGTTAATTATTCATGAGTGTTCTTATGGCTCTAAATGTACTTGTTGAGTATTTCTGTACTCGCCCTTGTGTTTTCATTTGGATTTCAGATACAAAATAGCGTCATATGCATGGGAGATGGGTGTAGCGCGCTTACCACATCACTTGATCACATATTTCTACACACTATTTATTCAAAAATCATAAAATTATCTTAGTAATTCTAGTTCTATTTATGTCTTGTAGAATCTTCTTAGTGTGATCCTTTGGTTGTTCGAGTAATACTCTTTTTACCAGTTGAATGGGACGAGAACTATAAATTGTGTTCATGTTAATTGCGAACTTTAGATTGTTTCTATTTGTGAATACGTCTATGTTGCCTATTGTAGATGCCTCTATATCTAAAGGAGGTGATGTCCGATTCTAGCGTTTTCTCCAAACTTTGTGTTATGTAGCTAGCGGGATGGCATCGCCGGGTACGGCAAAACCTAAGGGTGTCACAGTTGGTATCAGAGCTAGGCTTTAGATCTCTGGAGTTATAGTTATCCTTAAAAACAATTCTCGAGGTTGCCTAAACAATTAAAATTGATAGTAAAAAAGTATTTAAAATTTGACACACTGTTGCATAGTAGGCTGGGTTTCAAGGGACATGCATCTCATGTACGTTCTATATATTCTTTTAATTTGCTTTTGGTTTTCTATATCTTTTTGATAAACGGTGCATATGTTTGATGTGATTTGTTTCCGCTGAAAATTGATAATGCATTGTATAGTTATGCCGCCGAGAGCTAGGGGTCATGTTCATGGCCGTGTACATCATGGAGGCCGCAATAGTCATGCATGTGAATCAGATGCAGAAGTTGAGTAGAGTCATAATGGGGGAACACATGGTGACCAGTCTACCAATGGTGGTGGACATGATGGTCCAGGAATGAAGCTCAAAGATTGGTTAACACTGAATGTTGGTGACTTTTATGGGTCTAGGACACCTATGGAAGCAACATCTTGGCTAAATACCATGGAGAAGTATATGGATGCTTTGGAGTTACCATCGGTCAAGACAGTTCTTTGTGTGGCCTTCCAGCTTAAAGGCTTGGCCGACGCATGGTGGAGAGGAGTCCGTGCAGCTCATGCTCCTGTTCACGAGGAAACTACTTGGGAGTTTTTTGTCGAGAAGTTCACTAGTAGGTATTATCTTGAATCCTTCAAGGAAGAAATGTTTATCGCACTGACCCGAATTGAACAAGGAGACAAGAGTGTGGATGAGTACGAGGCTGAGTTCAGTAAGATGGTGCTCTTTGTGGATAGGGTAAATGGAAATGAGGCACACAAGGCCCAAGCGTTCTTTAGAGGTCTCAACTCAAGATATAGGGAAGTGATGGGAGCTAAGCCGCAGACTAGCTACTCTGAAGTGATTGAGCAAGCTAGAAGGATGGAGTTGGAGTTTAGACTCACCGCATCCTGCGGGGATCATGCGGGAGGCACTAGGGGCGTAGGTGGAGACCGCAAGAGGACTTACCAAGATGGTAGTGGGTCTACCCAGCAATCTAAATTCAGGAAATCCAAGTAAGGCCAGCATCCTCAAGAGGCCACCACGCCCAATAAATTGGCGGCCCATTCTTTTTCAACGTACCGTTCAAATAGAATTTCATTTGTTCGACCTGCTCCAGGACAAGGCTTGATTTGCTACAAGTGCGGCCAAGGTCATCGTGCTTTTGAGTGTGACTTTTCTGGTTCTTGTGACCTTTGTGGCAAGGCTGGTCACAAGAAACTTGTTTGCAAGCAAAATCCTAATTCTATTATCAAGTGGGTGTTGACTAGTCCTTCCGTGGGCTCAACAACAACCATCCCTTCCAATGATGTGTCCTCAAGAGTTAAATCTTCATACGGTTCAGTACATATGATGACAGTACCCCAAGGTGCACCTCCGCAATTTCCACCCCATCCATACCAGCCTCTTTTCTTTGGCTACTATGGCCATGCACCTCCACTTGCAGCCCCATATGTTCGGCTCCAGCTACCTCCTCCACAACCGCAACAACTAGTCGCAAATACATCTACGTCAACACCTTCTGGAGTCTATAACCACCAGCCAACAACTTCCTGGGCCACCATAATGGGGTCTCAGGTACATCTTTTCATTGATTTATGCCTACTCCAACGTTTTAACTTTCATTCAACTCATTTTTTCTCTCTTACAACTCGAAGTAGACTTAGTTTTTCCACCAATCTTGTTAATACTCTTGTGGTTGAGCTAATTCAAATTTGCAATTCTAATGGTGATTCTCATGCCGCAATTTTTTTTTTCCTCTGGTCGTAGAGAAACTTGAGTTTGTTTGAAGTGTCAAAAGTTTAGTTTTTGTGTTCTGTGTGTTTGACTGAATGTGAGGGATCACATCCATGTGACCTTTTTGTAAAACTAGTGAGAATGTCCAAGTGCGAGCTTGCGAGATTTAGCTATCCACGCAGAGATTTAATAGCTCGAGTGTGGGATGGATTGGCCCCCATACCAACTACTTTTACTACTAGTTGAATCTCCGTGCGTTGCTACGGTCCCGAATTGTTTTTGGAATCTGGTACACTACATGCAAACATTTATGTGTACGAATATATCCACCATATAATCTAAGACAATAAGATCCTACTTCGCTTGAAATATATTTTGACAAGGATATAATACATCGTTTGAATATGAAATAAGCACTTGCTAGTTTTTTATCAATTAATATCTACTCCTCTTTTGCTCCTTAGATATTGTCGTGGATATTGTCTTCTACTTCATTCTCTAATACTTTAGTAATTGTACCAAAAACTTCTTCCACAACTTGTTACCATTCACCATTCCGCTTGACAATACTTGTTATTACCATGTATATTTCATGCGTAAACAGTAAAAAGGTCCAACGAAAAATAATCACCGCGCATATTGGATGAAACAATTCTTTGACATTCCATGAGATCATAACGTAAACATCAAAATAACCAAATGCAGTTCCGTGGATGATTGCCTCGTCATTATGTTGAATAGTAAAGAAAAGGAGTAATCTGTTTGAGTTTATGTTAGGGATATTCTCTGAACTTTTTGGAATACCAACTCGTAATCTACATGGTCAGAAAAATATATCGGCATCCAAGCAGGCTTGTGCTAATGATAGTGCGTCGCTCAGGTAGAATGAAATTCTTTGTAACTTTAATTGCAAGTTGTGAGATCAAAGAGGCAGACACAAAAAGAGGGTCCAAAACAGATATTGAAGAGGAATGTATCGATGGAGAGCAAGTTAAAGTTCCCATAGAAGCATAAGGGAGCAAAACCTTCAAAGGAATAATCGTTAGAAACATAGATAACATGACAACACTGGACAAGTGAATTATCTTTACTAATTTGCGTTAAGAGATTTTGTAGTCTATCACATACCAACTATTGAACAACGTTGCTAGCGACCGAATATTTGGATTTACTCGCCACTTGTGACCTTGTGTGGAATCGACCATCGCCTTATGAGATTTTTTGTTTAAAACTATAGTGATAACAATGCAACGTACAACATGATCTTGTCGCATGCCCAAGTAGAAGCGGTATTCGTGTGCTAATCTTCCATTTAATAATCAACTCAAAATTAAAATAATGAAGATGACACCTCAAAAAAATAAAGATAACATCCCAAGAGAAAACTTTGAGGAAAAGATTGGAACCAGATTGGTCAACTATATTTAGCAAAGAATTAAAAGTTACACTTGTACCGTTGACTGGCCAACTCAAATGTTAGTAAGAAAACTTAGCCCTTATGTCAACACAGTGGTTACGTGTTAACCATGATTATTCGTGTAGACTCTACATCTAAGGTATGGCCACATCCATGTCCCTTCTTGCCAACGTTCTCAAAATCTTCGACCCGCCCCTTCTTAGGTGTGACACCGACGATATAAGAGTTGCCGCTGTGATATGCCAGGTTGGATATGGTTGCAGCACCGAAAGAGCTCATTGGCTATAAATTTAGTATGATTACCATCCTATAAAAGATATATATGATGGAACGCTACTCGGGGCTTAAAAGTTACCATTAGAACTACGATGTATGCTCATGATTTCAAATATACAGATAAAAATCAACAAAAATCTGAAAATAGGCTGAAGAACTAAACTAAGGTGCTCCTTGTAGCATTACTAATTACATCCTATAGTATGCTCTGAGCTTAAACATTTTGTGCAGCCTCAGCTTGTTTCACTCTCCAAAACTGGGAAAATGGCATATTACCCAAAAAGTGCACAAAAATACACGACTACCTATTAGATCATAATTTATTTATAGCCGGTAACCGAATCTATTACTTACAGAACCAGGAAAGGACACAAATAATTAAATATTTTAGAAAACAGAGTTGTCAATGTCAGTACGAAGGAAGCAAATCTACATGACTAATACCTATTGCTCTACTTCTCACATAAGCTGTCATTTTTCTTGTGTAAATTCCATTCAATGACAGAATAAAGAAAAGGTTTATCTTAATAGCGCTGAGATGATGGACCGGCTCTGATCCCCAAAGCTTGATGTTCCCCATCTAGAGGATTGATTTGCTGATGAAATATTATACATAAAAACACATTTTTAAGAATACATATGCGTTCTAAATAGAAAAAGGAATTTGCCAGTATGTATGCTCCAGATTATCACGACATGCGTAAGGTTTCACTATGGTGTTTCATGTGGTCTGTAGCTATGCACGGATGTTATTCAGTTAACTCTTAGCACTGCAGTGAAACTTATGGGAGTGCACTACCCCAAATTATGTATGCTCCTAATGGAATGTATCAAAGCATCAATATTGTAGTGTGGATATAAAAAGAACTGCCCCTAGATACTTAATAAATATGATAACGCAATAATAGAACTTGGATTTAGATATGAAAAAATAGCATACCGGTATGAATAAATTTAAGTGCGCATAGCATCAGATAGAGAGAATAGATGGTGCTCTTTGGTTAATTAATTATTGACTTTGATGACTTTGTGGAGGTCTGCATCCGCAAACTTAAAAAAAACATAAATATCCTTGAACCTCCTCCCCCCTCGACGGAGGTAAACATTATATGCCTGATCTCAACTATATCTAGATGTTTGAATAGCCTGCGTAATTTGATCTCACAGAGATTCCATGTAGCATCACATAAGTGCTCAAATATATTCGTCTGTAACCAGGAATAAAGAAATGGAAGAATATGTTAACTCTACAAAAACAATTAGCCAAAAACCATCAAATGTATGCACACATATATACTTCCATGATTTATTTGAACTACAAATTATTCCTAGTTTGGTACTACTTCTAGGGTAAACCAAAAACAATGGTTTTCATATTGTTAAATTGGTTATGGACAGACAAATGCGGAACTGGTTAGTCTTTGCTCCCGTTGTTAGAACTCACGAATTGCAATAGGAAGATGTCCATATACTGATGGAGACGATCTGGGAGAGAAGGTACGTGTGGAGGTCCTCGCAGCTGACAAGGGAGAAGTTGTCAGGGTGGTCTCCCGAACAGGGTGTCCTCCAGAAAAATTACAAGTTTCTGTGGAGGAGCTCCGTACCGAGGACTACAACCGTCCTCTTCCTCTGATAGGCGACTCAATACTACAAAAAAATTATAACCGGCATATACGTGCTCTGTTCCACAATAACCTGAGCTCCAGTAACAAGGAAGAAAATCAAACTCTGCTAGATAAGGTACAAGGACATGTAAGCAAGACAAGATAATGTACAGAAAGACAGCCCAGAAGGCAATCAAGAAAGTGAGTAACTTGAAATATAATAGTGTTGCAGTGCCTACTCCCTGTGGACATAAATAATCTGCTTAAAAGGTTTTTTATGGTAGAAGAGCCCTAAATTCAGAAAACTAAGAACACTTTCTGTATCATGACCTGCTCGTCGGGCACATCAGGTACTTTTACCACACATGCCTCCAGTTAGGATAATCTCTTCACTCAGCCTACAATACAGATCTGTCAAGTAGTATTTGTTCCGACCTAATGTTACACACTACTTGATGACAACAACACAAACCAATGTGGCTCGTTTCTGGGAGTGAGAATTTAAAGAAACAGAACGGTGGTGTTCCTAGCCTGTGTATCTCTTCCATACTTCAAGTAGCAGAATGAGGTGGTGTTCCTAATCTGTAGAACAAGGTAATCCCCTCATTTGTTTGTTCTCTGTCGAGGGTTGCGCTGTTTCACTGTCATCTGGTAACTCTACACCCCAAACAACATTCGTAGAATTACGAAAGCCATCACAAAATTTGATTATACAGAGAGAAGAGACCCAAGGCTTCAAGCTTACCTTGAGGAGATCTTGAGTAAGGTCGGACATGTGGCCCTTGATTGGGAGCCCGAGGGGCCGAGACTGACGACCGTGTGGTCGGCGGACAGTGGCGCCACCGCTGCACGTATAACGGGGTGATCCTGCAATTCCCCCCTGCAACCCAGAGACTGGTTCCATCAGTCGACGCCAAGGTACCTGATACATCAACGTCTCCCTTAATGGCAGTAGCAATGCAGGCATGCAGCGCCATGCTCCGCCTGTAGTGGCCTCCCGCCCCGCAACATGTCCGCCTTCGATTCATACGGCCATACCTGCATTTATCGAAACAACACAGAGGGCTCGTCAATTTGAGGGAAGCTGGGAGAACATCGAGCAGGCGATGGCGGTTAGAAGTCAAGCGCTTGTGTATTAGAGCTGGGATGAGCGAGTCGGCTCTCGCTTGACTTACTTGGGGATCTTTTTCTGGAGGCGTGCGCTGGAGTCGGCCCTCCCGGGCTGCTCGGAGTCATCCCCGACGTTGTTTCTGTGTCACCTCCATCACGGTCGTCACACTCTGCAATCCTGAGCCAGACGGTGGGTGGTCGCCATCTCGTTACCCTCTCCTCCGCAAGATTCTGGGCGCCCCGTACCTGCAGATTAAAGACAGATCAATGTCACGGCGGGGCACGAGATCATGGGTGAGGAAGGTGGGAAGGTAGATAGGCGGCGCCGGGCCTGTCAGAGAGGAGGCGAGTGGAAGGGCCGCCGCTTTGCTGTTCGGTTGCGAGGGGATTCAAGGAAATCAACCGTTGTTCCCGAGCGGTGTGGTGGGGGGAGGACGTGGATAGGTAACCACTCTGTACGGGGGATGAGGGGTAGGCAGCTATTTGATCTGTGCGGTGACAATATGTGTAAATTGTTTCATGTTGAGGGGCAGATTCAGAGCGACGTACCAACGATCATGTCTTCTTTGCCTTTAATAAGTAGTAGAGATTAGTTCTTGTTATGTCGGAGCGGTGAATCTATCGTGTACCTTTGCCCTTGATAGTTTAGTCAGGAGATGAGTCGTGTAGGTCTGACTTTAGATTGAAATATCTTTCCTCTTTTAAACAAAAATCATAAGGGTAAATAATTAGAGGGCGAATTCTCTTGAAGACGACTAGGATGTAATACCCCAGATATTTAAAATGGGTTCTTGTGGAAAAAAAGATAGTTGACCATATTTGATTTTTATTTCTAATTATAAGCCGTATATGAAGATTGAGAACTAAATAAATCTAGACTGTTTTTCTTTAGCATCTAAAGCACATACCTAGTTGGATTGAAATTAAATAAATAGATACCAAGTTCAGCCCAGCCCAGCCGGTTCCTATTTCCTCCCCAGTTATCTCTGCCCTAGTCCACCTGTAGTCGCCTCCACCGCCAACATCATATCCACCCGAACGTGCTGCCTCCGCAGCATCAAGGATCACCAATCGACATCCCTGCATTTTGGGTCAGCTGGTGACTGGAACCTTGCCGGAGTCCCCTCCACAGTATCCTGAATACCACTTGCGCTAGAGGTGCTGCTCCTTATCGATTTCTTTGATCTGTATTAGCTGGTCCTCGACGTATCTTCTTTTTCCAGCAAGCAATTGAGTAGGTCTGAACGTGCGTAGCACTAGTCCATAGGAAAAGTTGCTTCAACCTTGAAATCCATAATCTAAGGCATAGGTCATATGGGATCGATAGAATGGGTGGTAGAGACGTACAGACTTGTTAAATAATCCCGATGGTTTTGTTCTACAAATCTGAGTTCTAGTTGATGCTACCAATTCTAATTTTCTTTATGTAGCTAGTTGATCCGGTTAGTTTTGCACATCTGATGGGTGTCTCATCCTGATATTAGCTGAACTTTGGACCCTGCATGATCATTAGTAGTACTTCCGGTAAACAAGTAATGGTCTGGTTTAATTAGTATTGTTCTTCATATTTAAATCTCGATGAAACACTTCTACTTTATTTTTAGTCTTTCGTACCAGCAAGCCTGTAATACCGTGGTAGTATGCATGCTCAATGAAAAATGCAACTTTAGGTAGAGATCTCCTTCATTTGTTTTCAAATATGCCTGTAGATAAGATATAATGTATATGAGTCCTGGTAGTTAACTTGTGGTAGAACGACACGTGCGTATGATTTAATTGTACTGCGATTACCTAATCATGCTATAGTAACTCCGAGCATGGTTTCATCACAGGTGCTAGGATTTTCTGTGCCGATCATAATTCTTCCGATGAACATCAAGATTAAGGCAAGTGCATGACAAACCCCTGTTTTATATGTTTGTTCACTGCGTGATTGTGTGATTGTTTGCATTCATTTGTTTCAGATTCGGGTATCCAATTTGGTTTAATTCAGACTTGTTTTGGTTCTTTCGCTTCGATTCATCTCTTTATATTCAGAAATGTTGTGTTTCTTAATTTTCCGAGCTAAATCAGTGAGAAACTATTCCAAGCGGCTACTTCGATAAAGTTAGGTGAGAACTGTTTGCTTACGGGCTAGTCCGATGGCTATTCGTTTCATGTCAGTCCGGTGAGAGACTGTTCCGAGCAGCTAGTTCTGAATTAAGTTCAGTGAGTATTGTTGGCTCATGGGCTAGTCCGGGCGACATATTTAGATATTTGGTTCATCAGTGTTTTCTCCACGGTTAATTATTCATGAGTATTCTTTTGGCTCTAAATGTACTTGCTGAGTATTTCTGTACTCACCCTTGTGTTTTCATTTGGATTTCAGTTACAATGTAGCGGCATATGCATGGAAGATGGGTGTAGAGCGCTTACCACATCACTTGATCACATATTTCTACACACTATTTATTCAAAAATCATAAAATTATCTTAGTAATTCTAGTTCTATTTATGTCTTACAGAAACTTCTTAGTGTGATCCTTTGGTTGCTCGAGTAATATTCTTTTTACCCATTGAATGGGACGAGAACTATAAATTGTGTTCCTGTTAATTGCGAACTTTAGATTGTTTCTATTCGTGAATACCTCTATGTGTCCTATTGTAGATGTCTCTATAAACAAAGGAGGTGATGTCCAATTGTAGAGTTTTGTCCAAACTTTGTGTTATGTAGCTATCGGGGTGGCATCGCCGGGTACGGCAAAACCTGGGGTGTCACATGTTAACTTACAAGTTATGTTCAACCTTGTCCTCTTCTCTGGTTCCTTTTTCATTTCTTTATTGAGTAGACATTGTGTAGTACTACTAGACTCGCCTCTCTTTCTTACTCATCTGCGCTCCACCATTTAGAAAGTAGTAGTATATACTATCAGGAATTGTGGTGTCTATCTAGAAAAGAAAATACACCGTCAGCGTCAGGGACACCCAGCTATTGTCTGGAGTACTTTGGTTCACAAGCACAGTTACCCCTGTAGTGTACCCACGGACACCCACCGATTCCTTGCATAGGCATTCCCAATAGAGCCTTTGCAGGGAAGATATCTGCTTTGACCCATTGATTTCGGATTGGATGGACAAGATTGCTATATGCTGAACTCTGTCTCCCTGCATGATGTTCCTACTACTACTACTCCCTTTGACTCATATTAGTTGACTCAAATTTTTCTAGATAAGGATGTATCTAGCACTAAAACTTTTGTAGATACATTCAAATCTAGATAAATCTATGTCAACTAATATGGGTCGGAGGGAGTACGTAAAATACACTTTTAAAACAACAAATGTAACTGTGCTTATGAGTTACTAGTCTGATTTTATTAGAAGTCTGGTTATGACTGCAAACTACAGTATGTGTGAGTTGTGTTGATTAGCGAGGGTCATTAGCGGACAGGGGCCTTGACCGCACAAAAAAAAGTTTGTCACTCAATAAATTGTGCTCACATCCATGCAACTCAGTAACTAGACTATGATCAACGTATATAGGGAGAGAGAATACGAGTAATACAATGATCAACCCAATAGAATCCACTCATTACTACACGATGCATGCAACTCAGTATCCTAATAATATCATACACGTAATCACGTAAGTACCTTTTCTTTTAAGTTGCATGCATTCACTCATGAACACCATAAGTAACAGTTTGAACTCGTGGAGCGCAAAAATAACATCGTGCCAGCTAGCCCGATTAATGGTCTGCTACTACAGTAACATACACATCTACCCCTATAGTCTACTCTAGGATCCAGCGATTGCTTGCATAGGCGTCCGCGCTAGAGCCTTTGAAGGGAAGATAAGGTACGTGTGGGGAGGATGTCGGCGGCGTTGATGTAGATCTTGGGCAGTCGGTTGACGGAGTTGGCACCGTGGACGAGAAAGTAGAAAAAGGAAATCAAGCACGATGGACGACAACGGTGCAGTGCATCGATTCTCCCTCGTGCAGTGCACCAATTCTCCCTCGTCCACCGCGCTCAAGCCGGCATCGAGCGTCCAAGATCTGCTTCCCTGACGCGAACAGCTGGCGCAACCGCAGCACCCTGGGTGACAAGGATGTCACCCGCGCTGGTACGGGGGATGCTTAGAAGCCTATCCGACCATGGTAACTAAATCTCCAACTTTTTTTTGTTTTGTCAGAAGCACAACAGGTTCAAGCCTATCGCAGTGAACTGCATTTTTCTAATCATGTTGTACACCCAGTTAAAGCGCACACCTGTTCTTCGTGCTAGATACTACGGAGTAGGTCACTAGACATATTGGTTTGCATTCGTTGCTCTACAAATTTGAATTCATGCACATGTTCTTAGCTACTCCGAACAATAGTAATTACCTACTATCGTGTAGTTCTTGCAAAATGTAAAATCTGTGGAAAATATTAGTTTGGATTCCCTGCTCCACATTTACTGAATCTATCTGGTTCGTCCTGAGATAAGTTTCTGTTATTATTTTATCCTTGGAATCGTTATGCTATCCTATAGTACCCATTTAGACTCTTCATACTAATACGATTATAATTTTGTTGTTGCCATCTATTTTTCAAAAGCTGCAACATTATCTATTTTCTTTTTCTTGCATAGAGCACAAAATGGAACAATGAACATGATGGTTTGCATAGCCTCTTCTATAGGTTCACAAGCGACGCCATTATTTCTTTATTTGGTGCTGGTTCGTCCTAAGCAATGGTATAATTGTCCTCTACTATTGTAAACACCCGGATTTTAAAGTCCAGATGCCTGTTATACCGTACATCGCAATCCCATGATTACCATTTTTGCCAGACATAATAGAATTGGTAGCACAGTACGTCATCCATTACAAACCATAATGGTCTTACAAATAGCTGATCTCATGATCAAGTCTTAATACACATCAAAGCAGCGGAAATAAACATAGTAGACTCCATCTTCATTGTCACAGGCAATGCTGATGATGAGAGATGATACTAGTTATCATAGACCTCCTGTTGTCCATCCTCCGGATAGCCCTCTTCATAGTCTAGCCATGGGAATAGCCAGGGACAAAGCGATGAGTACTCTTAAAGTACGCACAAACTATCACTAACACAAGTAAGGTAATGCTAGTAGGAATCCTAAGCTCTAGTCTTGTTTGCAACACGTCAAGTAACTTCAGAAGAACTTAGTAGTAAAGATCTAATTTAGTTCTCTAGATTACTCAAGTGGGAACTTAGTTTTCATTTCCACAATGTTGTTGTCAAGTCAAAGTCATAGTCAAGTCACAAGTCATTTTGAAAACATCTTACAACAGAACAGTATGGCCACTCCAACTATCCATGACCAAGGACGTGGCTATTCGAATAGTTGACACTCTGGAGAGGTGGTACACTTTCACCATAAAATTTGATACATCCGTCAGGGATAACCTGAATCATCATACTTGGTATGCGGATAATCAATCCTAACCTTTCAATGACAAAACCTAGTATAGGCACCTCCCCTATGAGTTTGACCTCCCAGCCATGGCCATCTGCCATCCCAGGAACTGCATAGATGGACATTCATGTTCACGAGGTAGCCTCAGCTTAACCTCTTTCCGCAAGGGAACCCATACTAAGACATATAAACTTCGAGTTAAGCCCTACCCAACTCAGGTATTGTGGTTGTACGGTCAAATTGGAACGGTATCGTATTCGAACCCAACCATCAGTTTTTATCAAAGTCAAGGCACATGCCTCATTCAGTATCATCTCCAAATCATTGTGTTTCATAACACATGTCAAAACATTTCAATAGAATGACTCATCATTCCCAAGGTTTTCATAATCATTTTCTCCAAGTGTTCCCATCTAAAGTGATCAAGTTTAGTTTAGAACTAGCCCATATTAAGGAGAGTATCACTATTGAGGGGTGCTAATCAAGTGTAATTACCAAAGACTAGTTCTATGCTCTTGATGGTATCCATCCTATTTTCCACTAATCACAATTAATTAACTAGGCAAGAAACTTTGGTAAAGGTAAAAGAATAAGCTTGCAAGTAAAACATGGGATTGGTATAATCAAGGTTGCATAACCAAGAATGCATAGTGCATCTTGCATAGGTTATCTTGCATGCATAGCTTGCCTTGGTTGGTGCAGTTGTTGAAGTTCTCTTCTTCTTCGTAGTAGTACTCCTCCTCCTGGTAGCCCGGGTCGGTACTAGCGTCTATAAGTAAATACGAGGTATACAATCACCAAACAATACTTAGCTACTTCTATTTTGCACACAAGGGTTCACACTAAATGATCTAGCATCATCTCAATCATTAGATGAAGTATTGACATGACCTTATTTATCTTATTTTGGAAATGCATTTTCTACTCATTGAAAAATACTTAAGATTTAATATTCTCCAATTAAAATATGGGATCATGTTGACACATGTCATCATCACATACTCCAATACTTGGGAATGTGATTTAAAGGGGTTGACATATATTACAAAGTTGAATATTACCATTTAATAATATTTATATGACTAGAAATGCCTAGATAGCATTCTTTTAATACAAGTCCATGCTTACTGCATGTAAAACTATAACTTTTTACATATTCGGATAGAGCATGGCAAATGTGATTTTTGAGAGTTGAAATTAACTCAAAAGCATTAATGGTTGATTTTAGAAAAATGTTTGAAGTTGGAAAAGACTCTGTCTTGTTATTTTTACCATGGGTGATCTATAATTTCAAACGGTTTGAATCCAATGGGAGTGTGTAGAGATTTTCACTATCTTTCTAACAAAATTGGAATCTTGCAATTTGGTTAATTAAACCTCTTTGAATTCAATTTTGAAATCACCGATATAATAGGGTTTTGAATTAAATGAAAAATCTAAGTTTGAATCTCTGGGCTATGCGCGTGAATGCTAATGGGCTGGCCCAGCCACGTGGCGCGCGCGCAGCGGGCTGCACTCAGGCTAGTCCCACGCGTTAGTGGCTGTGTCTAAGCGAAACGGTATCAGTTAATTTAGGCCACACGATTAGAGCACGATCGACGGCTGAGCGTCATTGTCTCCGTCGCACTGAGCGCGCTAGATTCTAACCCTAGCGCTATGGTTGGGGTCGTCGGGGGCTTACCAGGGCTCCAGCTAGGTCCGGTGATGGGGGCGAACGAACTGGTAGGCAACAACGAGTCGAATGGTGGTCACGGTGGCTCCTGGGGTGGCTCCAATCAACGGCTCCATTCCTCCACAGCAGCGGCAGGCTCCGGTGAAATTCTGGTGATGGGGTGCTCACCTTGCTTCAGGAAGGGTCAGGGGGTTTCTAGGGGAGAGGTGAGTCGAGTGGTATGCAATTGGAGGCAGGGGAGGGGTCTATTTATACTCCCGGCGAGGGGGCAGTGCGGCATGGCTTAGGCTCGTCGACGACATCGCTACAGGGGCTATCGGCATGGCTGTGGGCATAGGTCAACGTAGTGGTCTACGGCGATCATCATGCGCATAGTGGCACGACGAGGCGCGGTCTTAATCGGATGGGAGACGTCTGTGCTTTGTGCGGGTACCGCGGTGTTCGTCATGGCGTACGCTGGTCACAGGGCGCGCTGCGTCAAACGGTCATGTCTAGGAGGTTGCTGGTGACGCGGCGAGTGTAGTTACGCAAGGAGAGAGCAAGGCGCAGCGTGGCTACGCGAGGACGGCTCAGTGCTCTGGCGTCTGATCGACATGGCAGAGAGATAAATGGGCGCGTGAATGCTGGCGTCTCCACTGGCTGTCTTTGGTCGAGGGGTGGACTGGGGGGTGCGGTGAGGTCACGCCTATCTCCTCGTGGTCGTGGTAGAGGGCGGCGCGGCGTGTGGCATTGTGTCCATGCTCGACCGACATGGCACGCTCGGGTACGGGCTATCACTAGTCATTGCAGCGAGTGAGCGTTGCTAGCGGCACGGGCTGGTACTGGGGATGGTCGTGGGTGAGTAATTGAGGCTTAATTGAGTACAATGGTCAGCATTAGATTGATCAAAATAGTAGATAGTTGGTAGACTTGTACTGTGCCTGCTAAGTGTTTGATTAAATGGCCGCATGAACTAAACATTTGAATTTTCAAATTCTTTTTGGTGGGTGTGTTGGTCACATGCTTGAGTGTCTCTGGTTGCTAGGATTGGTCAAGTGGATAAGGTTTCAGTGGTTTTGAAAAATGGTTATCTAGATACCTACACTTGATTCAATTTTGAAATGTCACTCAAATGGATTTGAATTTGTTTGTGTAAATCTGTAAAGTTCATTGGTGTTCATTTTAACTTGGTCTAGCAAGGGGTGAAAAGAAATAGAATTGTTTCTGTTGTGAATCATTTACTAGAGATGCCCAAAGTGGGCTAGTGGTTAATTTTGCCAAAATGACCATTAGGTCATATGATTCATATATTGATTTTTCTTTTGATTAGTTTTTGCTAGGTTTTGACCTACCTGATCTTGATTTGATCCTTAAACTAATCCTCATCATATATAAAAAACAAACATGGCATAGCAAGCATTCATACCTCATTAATAAACACACATGCATTCATATAGGGTTTAGGATTAAAAGTTTTTGTTAACCCTTGTTTTGGTTAATTGGAAACTGATAATCTTATTTAATATTTTTGAGATGTTACAAACCTTCCCTCCTTAAACAGAATCCCGTCCCAAGATTGAAGAAAAACTAGGAACTAAAGAGATTGGGAAACTCAGTTCTAATATAATCTTCTCGCTCCCAGGTGGCTTCTTCTTTAGTATGGTTCATCCACTGGATCTTTAAAAACTGGATACTTCTGGTCCGGGTGGTTCTGAAGGCTTCTTCCAAAATACGGATGGGTACTTCATGATAGGTTAAATCCTTGTTGATATCCATGGCTCTGTGATCGATGTTCTTGAAAACTTTGGTCTTCTCCAAAACTTCTAGACATTTCCTAAGTAACAAGATATGAAACACATCGTGTACGGCTGACATCTCTTCCGACAATTCTATCTGATAGGATACTTTTCCTCGGCGACTTAAAATCTTGAAGGGTCCGATATATCTAGGGGCAAGCTTCCCTTTCAGTTGAAAATGCTGCATTCCTTTCAAGGGTGATACCTTGAGATAGACAAAATCTTCGACATTGAAGGTCAGGTCTCAATGTCTTTTGTCAGCGTAACTTTTCTATCTAGATTGGGCGGTTCTGAGGTGTTCATGGACATTGTGAACCTTATCTTAGGCTTCTCGTAGGATGTCTAGTCCGAATATCTAACTCTCTCCTACTTGCGACCAATTCAGGGGGGGGGGGGGTACGTCACTTCCTTCCATACAAAAACTCAAATGGGTCCATTTGCAAACTAGCTTGATAATTGTTGTTGTATGAGAATTCTGCGAAAGGCAGACAATCTTTCCATTTAGATCCATATTCTAACACACAGGCTCTCAGCATATCT
Organism: Avena eriantha; assembly: GCA_910589775.1. NCBI lineage: Eukaryota > Viridiplantae > Streptophyta > Magnoliopsida > Poales > Poaceae > Avena > Avena eriantha. The sequence continues at coordinate 88,604,100 of OU342746.1, read as the reverse complement.
TCTAGTATTTGGTTTACTCTTTCTGTTTGTCCGTTGGTCTATGGGTGATAAGCGGTGCTAAAGTTCAGTTTGGTTCCTAATCCTTCCTGGACTTTCTTCCAAAACCATGAGGTAAACTGGGTTCCTCGATCTGACTGATCAACGTGGGTTGAAGCTCGATACTGGCTAGAAATCCTTCGCTAACTAGCTCCATTCTAAAAGTTTCCAACTCCTCATGCAAATTTGGTTGGTCTTCCTTAATCATGGTGTTTAGTCTACATGGCAATCTACTAAGAATATCCTCTACCACATTAGCCTTGCCGGGGTGATAGTGAATGTCAAGGTCATAATCCTTGATTAACTCTATCCATCTCCGTTGCCTCATATTCAGCTCCTTCTGGGTGAAAATATACTTCAAACTCTTGTGATCTAAATAAATCTCACAGTGGTTACCCATGAGGTAATGACGCCATGTCTTCAAGGCTAAAACTATGGCTGCCAGTTCTAAGTCATGGGTGGGGTAGTTCTGCTCATGTTGCTTCAGTTTTCAGGACAGATATGATATTACTTTGCCTTCTTGCATCAACACACATCCAAGACCAATCTTGGATGCATCACAATATACAGCAAAAGGCTTCTCGATATCCGACATGATCAAAATTGGGGTTGAAATCAATCTCTTTTTGAGCTCTTGAAAACTTGCTTCACATTTGTCCATCCATTCAAACTTCTTATCTTTCTTTAATAGTTGGGTCATCGGCCTTGCGATGCTTGCAAATCCTTTAACGAACTTGCGGTAATATCCAGCTAATTCAAGAAATGCGCTGACTTCGGTTTGGATGGTTGGGGATTTCCATTCTTTAACATCCTTAATCTTGGCGGGATCAACGACAACTCCTCCTACCGACAAGATATGTCCTAGGAATCCTACTTCCTTTAACCAGAACGCACATTTGCTAAACTTGGCATACAACTGATGCTCTCTAAGGGTTTCAAGGATGGTTCTTAGGTGCTGCTCATGGTCTTCTTCTGACCTAGAATAGATCAGAATGTCATTGATAAAAACAACGACAAACTTATCCAAGAAGTTCATAAAAATCGTATTCATGAGATTCATGAAATAACCAGGGGCATTAGTTAATCCAAATGACATGACATTGTACTCATACAATCCATATCTAGTAGTGAAGGCAGCTTGGGGATATCCATTGCTCGGATCTTTAATTGATGATAATCAGTCCTAAGATCAATCTTGGAAGACACTCTGGCACCAGTCAGTTGATCAAACAGGTCTTGTATCTTTGGTAGTGGATACTTGTTCTTGATGGTGACGTCATTCAACTTTCGATAATCCGTACACAAATTGTCGTTGTATTGGGAATGGTAGTACCTGAACAGGTTAGATAGAGGTGTGGGGACTAGCAGGAAAGCTCTCAACGGCGTCCATAGGCGGGATTGGACACGAGCAAGTGTAGCGAGACACGAGAAGTACCCAGGTTCGGAGCCCTCGTGGTGAGGTAAAGCTCCTACTCCTACCGATCTGACTATATGTGGTATACGGGCTACAATCGCTCCTTGAGTTGTATTTGCTAGCTACTGTCTTAAATGCACTGAGACCAACCAACTATCTGTCTATGTGTGTGTCTCTAGGAAGGAGCTAGATAGCAGAGAGCTAGCTCCCTGTGTGGTGATCGATCTATGCATGCAAGCGAGCCTGTGAGCATGAATGTGAGTGAGTCCCTCCCTTGCCTTATAAAGGTGGCCCAAGGGACATGGTGGGACCCACTTGCCTAACTATACTATTGCATGTGTCATGGATGAGGTAGTGCTTAGTGGCACACTAGTGCATGCGTGGGCAGTAGTGGCTTCGGTCTTGTCGATGTACTAGGGCATACCACGCACTGTACAACACGTCGCCCAGTCCTCCTGATTGCGTCCGGCTACGACCATGTAGCCGGATCCGTATCTTGCCGCCCTTCCTAGTTCTGGCTACCGGTTGGTAGCCGGTATGAAGTGCCTGTGTCTGGCTACGATCTGCTAGCCAGACGCGAGCCACCTGCCCTAGTTCTTGCCTGGTTGGGGTATCCAGGGGTAATCCCCCCGACACAAAGGGTTGGCACCATCTTTCTTAGCCACAAACAAAACAGGTGATCTCCATGGCGATGCACTTGGTTGTATCAGACCTTTCCCCAACATGTCATCAAGTTGCTTCTTCAGTTCCACTAATTTAGCGGGGTTCATACTATAGGGTCTCTAAGCTATGGGTCCAGTTCCAGGAACTAGTTCAATGATAAACTCGATATCCCGATCTGGGGGCATACCAGGTAATTCATCTGGGAACACATCAGGGTATTCACAGATTACTCTGACTTGGTCTATGGTTGATTGTACTAAACTCTTGTTGCATTTGAATTAACGGGGCATTGTCTCAGATACATGCTCTACTGATACTCCGGTGCTACTAGTCATGGTTATGGCTTTCTTGGCACAATCTATTAATCCTTGATGTTTCGACATCCAATCGGTTCCTAATACTACTTCCAAACCTTTGGTTCCAAGTACTATTAGATTGGCATAAAAATCTATCCCATGGATTTTGATAGGCATGGCCTTACAAATTTTTCTAGCTTTGGTGGTTGACCTAGGTATTTGAACTATCATAACATGCTTCAAATTTGTTGGTTGAATCTTACTAGTGCATGCAAATTCTTCTATAACAAACGAGTGCGATGCTCCAGAATCAAACAACACTCTTGCAAGTACTGAGTTAACAGAAAACATACCCAACATGACATCGGGCGCTTCCTGGCTTCTTCCGCATTCATGTGGAACAGACGGCCGGTACGGTTGTGCGGGTTTCTTGGGGCAAACCTCTTTCCAGGATGGACACGGCGCTGCTGTTGGGCAGGTGCAATGACGTTGGTGGCTACAGCAAGCTTCTTGGCGCACTCATTGGAGTAGTGACCCGTGAATCCACATTCAAAGCAGGTTATCATTGACTTGTCCTTCCCTGCAACAGGCACAACATTGCTTCCAGTCCTTGGGGCAGTATTGTTGTTGTTGTTGTTGTTGTTGTTGTTGTTGGTGGTGGTGGTGGACCTTGGCGGTGCATGCTTGAAGTTGTGGGTGTTACTGGTGTTGTTGTTGTGGCCTCCGGGCCTTGGGTTTCCTCCGCCACGACTGAGATAGTTTGGACGGGACATAGGGGGTCTGTTGTTTCTTGGTGCAAATCCTGCACACGGGTTGGGGCGCTATTTCGGGGCATGGTCGGGTCTGGCTGGTACCTACGCTTACGGTACTCACTGGCTTGGTTGATCTTTCCTTCCATCTGGATAGCAGAATCCACTAGAGCTTCTAGGTCATGAAAGGGAATGTTGACTAACACTGTCTGCATCTCATCATGCAGGCCATTCAGGAATCTTTCCTTCTTCTTTGCTTCTATGTCAATCTCATCAGGGGCATACCTAGCTAGAGACAAGAATTTGTCATGGTATTCTACCACAGTCATCCTTCCTTGCTTAAATTCCCTGAATTCATCCTTCATCCGCTTGATCAAACATGGAGGCACATGGGTCCTGCTGAACTTGAGCTTGAATTCCTCCCAAGTCATCATATGTCCTCTGTTCATTGTACGAGTGCTATTTCACCATGATCTTGCATAACCTGCTAGATAGTGGGTGGCAAACATTACTTTCTCCGCAGCATCTACTCCTACAACTTCTAAGTTGTTCTCCATTGTTTGCAGCCAGTCATCAGCATCTAAGGGCTCTTCAGATTTGCTGAACATAGGGGGATTGTTGTTTTGAAAGTTCTTGAGCTTAGATCCATGGTGATCCTGGTTTCCATGGCCTTGGTTATTGTGTGCCATCTGGGCGATCTGTTAAAGAGTGGCTAGATTGGCTTGACGCTCGGCTCTACGGGCTTCACGATCTAAAACTAGCATCTGCAGAATCTAGAGCATTGGATCCTGGGATGATCTGCTTCCACCAGGGTTGCCGCGAGTCATCTAAAGATTGAGATAGATCATAAGACAAGGGGGAAATTGCTATGGCTTATGGGTTTGGTTCAAAAGCTTTAAACTTGAGTATTGCTAAGGTTTGAAAACCACAACTCTTTTTCATTCATTCCAAGCAACAAACAACCATTCCAAACAACTACCAAGAAGATGGTTTTAAGAACCATTTTGTCATTCTACGACACATTGGAACCGGATACAAACTCACACCTACGACATTGCTCTAGTGTGACTACTCATCATCAGAACTGGCGGGTTCTTCATCATCCAGGAAGTCTGCGTCATCCTCGTCGGTGTGGAACTCCATGGCGACGTCGTCTCGATAGTCGTCATCATCACTGAGGTAAGAAGTGATATCACCACGGATATCTTCACCCTCTTCTTCCTTCTCCTCCAGCCGAATCTCTTGGTCATGGATGGTTTCTTCAAGAGTTGCCACCTTTTTACGGAGGTGAGCGATGATGCGGTCCTTCTTGTCATGCTAGCGACGAAGTGACTTGCGCTCCTTAGCTAGGATGGCGAGAGTTTGGTTCTTCTCGGCTGCGACAGCGTGATTATGGTTGGCGTAGGCACGGGCGCTGTCCAACTCCTTCCAGGTCTCATGCAACATGAAGTCAAGGGGATCCACATGGTGCTTTAGCTCCGGATGTCCTGGCATGGCCAAGGGTTGTCCCATAGAGTCACGTCTTGCATAGTGGGAGAAGCGGGTGCCATTGATCTGGTTGATGTTCTACGCACACATACGCGCATGAGCTTCTTGCATTGCTCTAGCTAGTCCATCTAGCTAGTTGTTCTCCCTCAAGCTGAACTGTATCTTCTCCGAGGTGGGTGTCTCCATCTTTCCTCTCAGATCCGTAACGATCAACCACTGTAGTTCTCCTCCTGACTGATCATTGAGTTGCGCTCCAAATAACTCGGGGTGCAGGCGTCCAAGAATCTCCACGAGATGGCTTATGTCCCGCTCGAATATGAGCTCTCCTCCATTACCCAGCTGGTAGAACTTGCTGTACTTGACTTCCATCTAGAAGCAATTAGGCTGAGTAGTTAGTGAGGTGATCAAGTGTGTCAAATTTTATGTAGAATTGCAAGAATTTTGAGGAACATGTGAACTCTTTTGAAAGAATCTCAAGGATAAGAGTGAGAATAGGTTTTTGTAAATACTCACTTCCTTTGTTTTGAAACTAAGATTTTTAGACGTCCATTCTAACTAGGATCTCATATGGTTAGGATGGCTTTGATACCAACTTGTAAACACCCGGATTTTTAAGTACAGATGCTTGTAATGCTATACATCACAATCCCAGGATTACCATTTTTGCGAGACATAACAGAATTGGTAGCACAGCACATCATCCATTACAAACCATAATAGTCTTACAAATAGCTGATCTCATGATCAAGTCTTAATACACATCAAAGCAACGGAAATAAACATAGTAGACTCCATCTTCATAATTGCTGGCGATTGGAGATGATCCTAGTTATCATAGACCTCCTGCTGTCCATCCTCCGGATAGCCCTCTTCATAATCTAGCCATGGGAATAGCCAGGGACAAAGCCATGAGTACTCTTAAAGTACTCGCAAACAATCACTAACACAAGTAAGGTAATACTAGTAGGAATCCTAAGCTCTAGTCTTGTTTGCAACATGCCATGTTTACTTCAGAAGAACTTAGTAGTAAAGATCTAATTTAGTTCTCTAGATTACTCAAGTGGGAACTTAGTTTTCATTTCCACAATGTTGTGGTCAAGTCAAAGTCATAGTCAAGTCACAAGTCATTTTGATAACATCTTACAACAGAACAGTATGGCCACTCCAACTGTCCACTACAACAAAACCCAACAGTTGTTGACACTTTTATCACATTCCATTGGAGTTGCAATACTTACTAGGCATATAACATGTCACAAAACAACTCAAATCCACCAGCTGTTGGCATTTTTAATATCCATTCCGTTATACTTGAGCTGATTACTAGTCACATATTAAGTCAAATTTATAACACTACTTTAGTTATGCTTGTCTATGATCGAGATACTGTGCTCCAAGTCGTCCATAACCGCGGACAGGGCTTTCATAAAGTTTTACCCTGCAGGGGTGCACAAATAGCAACACACACTCGATCAACCTCGGAAAAACCAACTCAAAACCTAACGAGGCATTCACGACAAAGCGATCACAGGATTCAGAAATATTTCAGGGGGCCACCCCACTAAGCTACCCGCAACGAAGTTGGCCAGCTCCGGAACGGACCCAGGGTTTGTGTGGACGGCTGTAAACAACTGGGAACCCGAAAGTGTGACTGGGCTTGTCGATACAGCGAAAACGTGTCACGATCCTAAACAGTACAAGTGCTCCACGCACAATCGTAAATAAAGCAGTAACATGGCATAAGTACAGGATAGTAATAAAGCCCCAAACTAGTTTGTGGCCCCAAGAAATAGAAATAAATCAAGCTCTGGCTCGGGGGGTCCATAAGGCCTCCCGGATGTGGATAGTGCGAATAGTCAAGGAACAGGTATCAAGTACTCGGGGTCCTACGGGACACAAGTGAGCGTGGAAGAACCAAATAACATCTATTGCCCACCGATGCCTCTACATTAGTTATATCTAGCATTTTAATAGTTGTATTTAAAGTCATGATCATCTCCACCAATAAGCATCTCCACCAATAAACATCTGCCAGCATTCCAACAACTGTGGTACTTGACAACACGAGATCGCACCTGAGCAAGCATCTACGACTCGCAAGGCCAGCTATCTACCAAACACAGGTAATGGGAGGTGTCCCAGGCAATATAGAGGCTGCACGGGATATATCTGGTACGGAACACTAAAGCATCGCGACACGGATATCAATAGATCAACATGAGGAAATAAAGACTATAAATGGAAAATAGGTAGAAGGGGAAGGGATGCTCGCATGGGAAAACACTGCCAACGGATCATATCCGGAGAACTTGTCGATTCTCGCATCCACTCATCGTCCTAATCCGTGAAGAAGCAAACACTAGAAGAAACACCGGATGCAATATTTAATACTATGGCAGAAGATCCGGCATGATTATGATATGCATGCGAGATGAACAATTATTCTGCAACAGGTTTTATATATAGCATTTACAAAATAGGGGCTCGGGAAAAGGTTCACAGATCTGGGTTCGGCAGATCTTGGGTTCCGGGGGTCCGGGGTTCGGCAGGGTTCGACAGGGATCGGATCTGGGGTTCAGATCGACGAGATCGTTCTCAGACAACGGAAGGAGAGCTTGGCGTTCCAGGGTGAACTTGGTTTGGCGTCGAGGGCGCATCGGATTCACCCTGGTCGGTGTCGATCTTGTCGTCACGAAGATCTTGTCGGGTCCGCGTATCGGGTCGGTCTTGGCGTTCGGGAAGAACTTGGCGTTCCGGTGGTGATCTTCAGATCCGGGTCTCGCATCCGGGAAGAAGTACTTGTTGCATCCGAGAAGGCGATGTCCGGGTACTGGCTTGGGTAGTCGATGACGGACTTGGATGTGGTACCGGCGACCTCCTAGAGTTCCCGTCTTGACACAATCTCCACGCATCGGTCCTCGACAACGGAGTGCTTGGTGAAGAGCGGCGTTCCAGGATCTCCGGAAGATCTTGTAGGCCTTGTATTAGTGGAGATCTTGACGGGGGCTTGGATACATGATCCTCGGAGGTAGCTAATGTAGATATGCGGCGCCAGAACAGCCGAAACATAAACATCGCCACATAACCTACAACTAAGCCTCACCAACACAACGCATTAAAACCAACCACCGGAACCTTGGGCAGGCTCACGCAGGCACCGCTGCAACACTGCAAAAAAAAGGGCCGATGGCTTGAGGAGGTGTCACGGAGGCGGACGAAGAGCACGGTTCACGCAACTGTGGGCCGAACGCCGGCGAGACCAGAAGAGGCCGCTGGGCTCTGGGCGGGGATGGCACGCTGGGGTGAGCAAGGAGGCCGCGGGGAGGGCTCAGCGATAGAGCGGCGGGATCGACCTCGACCGGGGCGACGGGGAGACTCCTGGTCGGAGACGAGCACGACGGCTCACCGGCGACGGCGGTGACGAGGAGGCGGGGACCACCACGAGGAAGGGCGCGCGCGGCCGGAGGGGTCCCTGCGCGCGGGATCGCGCGGAGGGGCACCAGGGCAGCCGGGGCCGGGCCGGAGGCGGCAGGTGGAGGAGCGCCGAAGGCGGGATCCGTGGGAGGAGGAGGACGTAGGGACGGCCGGCGAGGTGGAGTAGACGAGGCGGCGGGGCACCTGGACGGCGGCGAGCTACTCAGCATGGTGGCCGCTGGTCTCCGGTGAGGTCGAGGCGACAACGACGAGGCGCTGTCGACGGGGGGGGGGGGGGGACCGACGGAGAAGGCCGACATGGGCGGCACTTAGGAGAGGGGCCCGGGGGCGCAGTGAGCGGCGACGGGGGAAGAGGTCCACGCGAGAGGGCAACGGCCGGCGGTGAAGAGCTCGCGGAGGAAGGCGGGGGCGGCTCGCCGGCGGCTCGGCGGGCACGCGGTGGCGGCGGAGGCCGAGGCCGGTGGCGGGGCTTGCGGCCGCCGCGAGGAGGTGGGGAAGGGATCCGTGGTGGTGGTGGCGTGCGTGTCTCGATGGGGAACGAGGGAGTGGGCGAGGGAATCGGGGCAGGTGGTGGGGCCGGGAGCGGGCGGGGGATGGGTTGGGGCACGTGCCCAGGAGGGGTGCGGTCGGTGTGGGTGTCACAACACGGGAGCGCGCACGCGGGGCGGTTTGTTCTCGTGCGGGCCGCATGGGGAGGTGGACCAGGGCGCGGGAGCGGGCGGGAAAAACAGCGGCTGCGTGTGTGTGCGCGCCCAGGCGGGGTGTGTACGCACGTGGGGCAGGGCAGGTGTAGCTGGTCGGTGGCCAGGTGGCTAGGCAGGGAGTAGGTGGTCTGGTGAGGTGGCGCGACGGGATTGGAGGGAGTGAGGTGGAGGGAGGCTGGGTAGAATAGGGTGGGGTAGGAAAGGGTTTGGGGTTAGACAGATTAGGATTAATTGGAGGTGGCCGGCTAGGCTTTCGGGCCTGGCTGGCTTCCTCCTATAAACATAATATAAAATTTGTTTATTTAAAATGGGGCTTTTGAAATCCGTTGATAGACAAAACAAAATATTCCGGAGACCCAGGTTTTAATTTGAATTAAAGATGGGGCGTTTAGAAAACAAAAACCAGGCTTTTCGAAAATAGTTTTGTACAAATACATGCATGATGACATAACGATGCTCAAATGCAATGTGGCATGATGACATGAGCATGCGGTCATGACGATGCAATCCACAAAAACAACGCGATTTTCAAGTAGTGGTTTTGCGGGGCGCCACAAAACATTTCAATACAATGACTCATCATTCCCAAGGTTTTCATAATCATTTTCTCCAAGTGTTCCCATCTAAAGTGATCGAGTTTAGTTTAGCACTAGCCACTATTAATGAGAGTATCACTATTGAGGGGGTGTTAATCAAGTGTAGTTACCCAAGACTAGTTCTATGCTCTTGATGGTATCCATCCTATTTTCCACTAATCACAATTAATTAACTAGGCAAGAAACTTTGGTAAATGTAAAAGAATAAAGCTTGGGAATGGTATAATTAAGGTTGCATAACCAAGCATGCATAGTGCATCTTGCATAGGTTATCTTGCACGGATAGCTTTCCTTGGTTGGTGCAGTTGTTGAAGTTCTCTTCTTCTTCTTCGTAGCACTCCTCCTCCTCGTAGCCCGGGTCGGTACTACCGTCTATAAGTAAATATGAGGTATATATTCACCAAACAATACTTAGCTACTTCTATTTTGCACACAAGGGTTCACACTAGATGATCTATTATCATCTCAATCATCACATGAAGTATTGACATGACCTTATTTATCTTATTTTGGAAATGCAATTTCTACTCATTGAAAAATACTTAAGATTTAATATTCTCAAATTAAAATATGGGATCATGTTGACACATGTCATCATCACATACTCCAATACTTGGGAATGTGATTTAAAGGGGTTGGCATATATTACAAAGTTGAATATTACCATTTAATAATATTTACATGACTAGAAATGCCTAGATAGCATTCTTTTAATACAAGTCCATGCTTACTGCATGTAAAACTATAACTTTTTACATATTCGGATAGAGCATGGCAAATGTGATTTTTGAGAGTTGAAATTAACCCAAAAGCATTTATAGTTGATTTTAGAATTATGTTTAAAGTTGGAAAAGTCATTGACTTGTTATTTTTACCATGGGTGATGTATAATTTCAAACGGTTTGAATCCAATGGGAGTGTGTAGAGATTTTTAATATCTTTCTAAAAAAATTGGAATCATGCAATTTGGTTAAGTAAAGCTCTTTGAATTCAATTTTGTAATCACTAACATAATAGGGTTTTGACTTAAATCAAAAATGTAAGTTTGAATCTCTGGGCTATGGGCGGGAACGCTAATTGGCTGGCCCAGCTACGCGGGGCGCGTGCAGCAGGCTGCACTCAGGCAGGTCCCATGCGTCAGCGGCTGTGTCTAAGCGAAACAGTATCAGTTAATCTAAGTCGTACAATTAGAGCGCAATCGACGGCTGAGCATCATCGTCTCCGTCACACTAAGCGCGCGAGATTCTAACCCTAGCGCTATGGTGGGGTCGTCGGGGGCTTACCAGGACTCCAGCTAGGTCCGACGATGGGGGCGAACAAACTGGTAGGCGAGGCGAGTCGAATGGTGGTCACGGTGGCTCCTAGGGAGGCTCCAATCAACGGCTCCGTTCCTCCACACAAGCGGCAGGCTCCAGTGAAATTCTGGCTATGGGGTGCTCACCTTGCTCCGGGGAAGGGTCAGGGGGTTTTCTAGGGGAGAGGTGAGTCGAGTGGTATGCAATTGGAGGCAGGGGAGGGGTCTATTTATACCCCCGGCAAGGGAGCAGTGTGGCATGGCTCAGGCTCATCGGGGACGTTGCTACAGGGGCTATCTGCATGGCTGTGGGCATAGGTTGACGCGGTGGTCTATGGCGATCGTCATGCGCATAGTGGCATGGCGAGGCGCGGTCTTAATCGGACAGGAGACATCCATGCTCTGTGCGGGTACCGCGGTGTTCGTCATGGCGTACGGTGGTCACGAGGCACGCAGCATCAAACGGTCGTGTCTGGGAGGTTCCTGGTGACGCGGCGAGTGCAGTTACGCAAGGAGAGAGCGAGGCGCAGCGTGGCTGCACGAGGAAGGCTCGGCGCTCTAGCGTGCGATTGGCATGGCAGAGAGATAAATGGGCGCGCGAATGCTGGCATCTCCACTGGCTGTCTATGGTCGAGGCGTGGGCTGGGGGTGCGGTGAGGTCACGTCTATCTCCTCGTGGTCGTTGTAGAGGGCGGCGCGGCGTGTGGCGTCGTCTCCATGCTCGACCGGCATGGCACGCTCGGGTACGGGCTGGCACTGGTCATTGCAGCGAGTGAGTGGTGCTAGCTGCACGGGCTGGTAATTTGGGATGATCGTGGGTGAGTAATTGAGGCTTAATTGAGTACAATGGTGAGCACTAGATTGATCAAAATAGTAGATAGTTGGTAGACTTGTACTATACCTGCTAAGTGTTTGATTAAATGGCCTCATGAACAAAACATTTGAATTTTCAAATTCTTTTTGGTGGGTGTGTTGGTCACATGCTTGAGTGTCTCTGGTTGCTAGGATTGGTCAAGTGGAGAAGGTTTGAGTGGTTTTTGAAAATTGGTTATCTAGATACCTACACTTGATTCAATTTTGAAATGTCCCTCAAATAGATTTGAATTTGTTTGTGTAAATCTGTAAAGTTCAATGGTGTTCATTTTCACTTGGTCTAGCAAGGGGCGAAAAGAAAAAGAATTGTTTCTGTTGGAAATTATTTACAAGAGATGCCCAAAGTGGGCTAGTGGTTAACTTTGGCAAAAATGACCATTAGGTCATATGCTTCATTTATTGATTTTATTTTGATTTGTTTTTGTTTGGTTTTGACCTAGCTGATTTTGCTTTGATCCTTAAACTAATCCTCATCATATATAACGAACAAACATGGCATAGCAAGCATTCATACCTCATTAATAAACACACATGCATTCATATAGGGTTTAGGATTAAAAGTTTTTGTTAACCCTTGTTTTGGTTAATTGGAAATCGATAATCTTATTTAATATTGTTGATATGTTACAACTATGTAGTTCACTCGTGGTTTGCATTCCTGCTCTAGAAGTTCTCTTATGATGCCATTATATTTCTATCTGGTTGATTCTTAGCTATGACAGAAACTGCATGACATTGTGTAGCTCACCGTAAATTCTGAGTCACCGTATGTCTCTTGCATTCTAGGAAATACCACTACTTCCATATATATATTTGCTTATATGACCTGCCTAGTTTATATTTGCTAAAATTCTAAAAAATCACTTTGTTTGATTGCTCATTTCATTGTAGGAACACTTGTCTAATGATTGTTTGTTTTGTTCTACTGGTTCATGTGCGATGCTACTATATCTCGCATCTCGTTCTGGTTCGTCCTAAGCAACGACACAATTATCCTATACAATATATAGTTCATTCCTCATTTGCATTCCTGCTATACAAGTTCTCGTATGATGCGATTATAATTTCTATCTGGTTTATTCTTAGTTATGAGTAGTTTGTCTTGTTTGTTGTATTAACTTGTTATTACTTAGTTTCAGATTGCAATTATTGCTCTTTCCACCAAAGACGGGGCTACAACATCATGTCTCAAGGTGGTTTTCCAATGTAGTTGTCACACTCAAAGGGAGATGAAGTTGATGGATTGAGAAAGCAAATTAAGGACAATGCTATCAACTTGATTGTCAACTGTAATGCTGAATTTTCTTTCCCGAGCATTGATATTATGTAATATTTTTAAGAAGTTTGCAGCTGATGTAATATCTAGATAACTCGCATAGGCCATGTATGCATTTTTTTTGAGCTGGGCCATGTAGAAATTTAGGTGACGCCGTTCATGCATGGCAGTAGGCGGTATCATAACCGCACCAGCCAGGTCGATCATGTAAGAGTTTAGGTCTTTGTTATTTGCCCTGATTGTATTAGACCTACCATGAACAGTAAAAGATGCTCGCTAATTATACTCCTTTTATGATATTTGCGTGGGCTTCATAAAGGCCGAAACTGTTGGTCTCCATGACCATAACGGGCCGACCCTCAGGTGGCAACTAGTAACAGTAACAGGCTAGAAGAGTAACAGACCAAAACAGTAATAGAACAAAATAGTAAAAGGCCAAAACAGTAACATGCCAAAACAGTAATAGGCCAAAACACTAGCAGGCCAGAACAGAAGTAACCCAGCACAATAACACACCTGAATAGTAATAGACCAGAAAAGTGGTAGGCTAGACCAGTAAAGGTCCACAATAGTATGGACCTGAACAGTAACATGTCGAAAATTGTACCAGACAGGAACATTAACTTGCCAGGCCAGAACAGTACTAGATCAGAATAGTTGTAGGCTGCCAGTGGGCCCGAAAGGTTAACTGACCGTACAGTAAAAGGCCTTATCAAAAGTGGGCCGTTCGTAGGCGGCCCAGGACGAGCTATGAGAATAGTGATGTGATGGCCATAGGCCTTAACATTATCAGGCCTACTTAATGCAGGTTGTTAACGAGGCACATAGTATTCAAACAATGTGGGCCTCTATAGGCCAAAACAGTAACGGTCCTGACAATCGCGGGCCGCTGTTGGCCGCATCTTTTGGGTACATTTCAAACAGTGTCGGACGAAACAGTAATGGGTCGTAATCTCATTGGGCTCTCCTAATGGGCCGGCCACGTAATTATTAGCAGGCCTTGGCAGGGCCTGACTTCTATCACGGTTTCTGTGGCTGTTAACGGCGGTAAGTGGGCATTAATGGTGTTTGCCACATTGCAGTTTGCATGACATTAGCAGTCAACGCGGCTGGCGAACAGATCTAAGACGGAACAAGTTTTTGAGGCTGAAGGGTGTGATCCTCCACGGTCGGGAAAAAACCATGGTAGATTATTTTGTGACAGGGATTTTACCACGAAGGGCATCCATCGTAAAATATGTTTAGCCAAAAAATACGGGCCTTCAACCACGAAAATCGTTCGTTGTAAAAGCCAACTTTTCTTGTAGTGATTCATCATGTGTTCCTTGCATAAACGGTTATGGTTTTACAAGTGCTCCATAATGCATGACCCAGTTGCAATTATCGAATGAATAGTCAAAAAGGGCTCGCCGTGCTGATCGATTTAGACATATTATTTGTCAAATTTGGAATTACGGTTCAAAGTTATGTATTATTTATGAAAAGAGCATTTAATGGCATTAAATCAATTTCAAAATTTTATTTTCCCATGAATTATTTTGGATAGCATATTAATGATTCTTGCATTTTTCTGATCACAAAACATATTTTACTTATGTTATTTGGAAATAGTGATTATAAGATATAATAATTGCATTTTAAATAGAAAAGGGCAAAACTGTCATTAGTTTGAATAGTTAGGGGCATTGTGGTAATTCTCTAAAAATGATTTGAAATGAAATTTGATAATCATTCACTTTTAATTTTATAAGTTTTGGCAAATTACAAACACATTAATAGTTATGGATTTAAATGTGTATCTGAATTATTGAAATAATTTTATTCTAAAAAAGAAAAGGGATCATAGAGTGGGCCACCGGAAGAAAGTTGGGCCACGATCTGGCTATCAGCCCATCTGGCTTGGTTGGAGGACTCTGGATTGAGAAGAAGAGAAGCACAAGGACCGAAATACAAAAGATTCTGAGCCGAACCGTGTAACTTAATTTTTAGACAGATAGGTTAGTGATCTTGGTAGTCTTCCGTAGATGATTCCGACCTCATTGGTGGTTCAATTTTGGTGGTGTTTTATGAGGAAGAAAGTGGGATATTCCAATATTAGATACAACTCGATGTCGGCACCATGGGTGGACTGTACCTTTGTGAAAACTATGATGAACAACGGGTGTCCGCAAAGGGATAAATTGATGAACGGTCTATAGGTTTTACAGCAAGTTCCTTCGATATTTCACGGAAGATTATGAGGGATACAAAGCTCAGTTTTAGGCATGGCTAGATGCAATGGAGATAGGGTAGTGTCCTCTTCACCGAGATGTGTAGGGATTCACCGGAGACTGTCTAGGGCGCTAGAAAAGGACGAGATTGAGAGGGTTGTGACACAGCTACTGTTGTTGTCCACGGCATGCGCACAATGAGCATCTACGAGCAGCGAGCCGGGAAGGGCGAACTAGGAGAGGAGAGGGGTGATCCTTACCTAGCATCTATAGCTGGCCGAGCCATGCCGAACTAGGTGCGGAGAGGAAGAAGCGGCAACGGCGTCTGCGGAGAGCGCGATGTTCCTGGTCGTGGGCGTCGATGTGCTCATGCATTGGAGGACCTTCTATGTCCAGGGAATCTATTAGGGGTATGTCAATGAGGAGCCATCCCAGGTGGACAGGAGGCGGCCTTCGCGGCGGTGCGATGCTGATGCCCAGCTACCCTTGGCCGTGTCGGAGACGATGGCACGATCGGCACCGAACCAACTGAAGAAAACTTGCACCCGTCTCTAAACCAGAGACAAACAAGGTGCACGACAGTGGAAATAGATGCGGGTGACGGTGTCATAAAATGGAAGGGAATATGGAGGATGGGGACGGAACTAAAATTTCACCAGTTAGTCGATGGTGTGGTCGGATTGGACCGAGGAGGAGCGGGGTTGTAGAAATTGTCGACGACGTGGATGTGGCCAACGGTGAAGAAGATGATCCTGGTGTGAAATTCTAGTGCGCGGGGCAATCTGGCAGCACGGGGAGCTTCACGGGGTCTAGGCGCACTCGGAGGTGCTTCCGCCTTGGACAGGGGCAGTCTATCATGGCGGCGCCATGAGGACTACGAGGCGGTGGCGGTGCACTTACAGAGAAGGAAGGATACATAGGGTGAAGGAGACATTGTAGTGCTAGGGTTCAAGGTGTGGGTAGATAAGGAGGAAAGTGATACGTCCATTTTGCATCACTATTTTATATCATAATTTACTTTTATTCATTGATATAATTCATATTAAGAGATGATACTTATGTTATTTCATCTATTTTTGCATGATTGATGACTTTTGGAGGATGAACCACTGGGGTCAGGATTCTGATGGAAAAAAGCACTGTCTAGATGCAATATTTGCGAAGATCAAAAAATCACAGAAAATATACAGAAATTCCTATTTTTCTAGAAGATGAAGAATGCCAGAAGGAGAAGTGGAGATGGGCCGCGGGGGCCCACACCACCCCCTGGCGCGGCCCCCTATGTCGGGCCACCAGGTGGTGTGGCCACCCTGGCCCACCTCCGGCATCGCCCTTCCACGTGTATATTCCCCTCGAAAACCTAAAGTTCGAGGGGCGACCACAGAAAGTTTCCGCCGCCTCTGCGGAGCGGAAACTACAGAGAGAGTAAGAGCTCTCCGGTAGGCAGAAATCTGCCGGGGAAAGTCTTTCCTGGAGAGGGGAGGTCGTCGCCATCAACATCATCATCAAGCTAGACTTCATTGGGATAATCATCATTATCTTCACCATCATCTCCACTAGCACCATCACCACCACTCCGTACCGCTATAACAATTGGGTTGAATCTTGCATAGTTCTTAGGGGAAACTTTCCGAGTGTTGATTACTTGTTGTAGTTGATGCTATTGAGTGGAACCATTGAATCATTGTTCATGTTCAGATTGTTACTTATCATTATTCATCTCTGATCTTGATTCATATGATGTCTCATGAGTAGTTCGTTTAGTTCTTGAGGACATGGGAGAAGCCATGTTGTTAGTAGTGGAATTGTGTTGAGAAAGATTCAATGGTTTGATATTTAAGTTGTGGTGCTATTCTTCTAGTGGTGTCATGTGAACGTCGACTACATGATACTTCACCTTTATGGGCCTAGGGTAATGCATTGTGTATTTGGCTACTTGTAACATCCCAAAACTTTAATCAAGGTTATCAAGTTCTAATCACCCAATTTAAGGTTAACAAAAACTTTTATTAAGCAAATGAATATGAATGCATGTGTGTTTGCATTAGTATAGAATTGAGTGTATATACCATGCTTGATTGTTCTAAATGATGTGAAATGGTTTAAGGATGAATACCACATCATCTAGACCAATTACAAACAAATTCAAAAGAGAAATAAATCAAATATGAATAGATAAAGCAAATGGTCATTTTGACAAAAGTAAACCACCAGGTCACTTTGAGTGTTCCTAGAAGAGAAATTCTAACAGAAACAATTCCACTTCTTTTTACCCCTTGCTAGACCAAGTCAAAGTGTATCAAGTCCGACTTTACAAACTTATAAAAACATCTAGCAAATCAATTTAAAGGACATTTGAAAATTGAATCAAGTATATGTGTTAAGATCCTACTTTTTCAAAAACCTACCAAAGCAATTCCCCTTGACCTCTGCAAGCAAACATAACCTGTCAAGCTTAATTAAAGATCACTCAAAGAAATTCATTCAAAATTTTCAAACCAAGTTTCATGCGGCCATTTCATCAAACACCTGGTTAGCACAGATTAAGCTTCTGCCTAACTTCACTTTTGTGCATAGTAAACCTCGAACATTTGGTCCCCTCTTAACCCTCTGGTCCCCTCTGAGTCGAACCAGCACCCAGACCAATCCCCCTTCGCCGTGGCGCACAGTGGAGCGGCGCCCATTTGTGGTCGTCACCGGCTGACCACGGCCATCTCGCAACAGACCGCGCCCATCCAGGATGTCCAGGAGCTACGCCACACTCTACCGCCACCCCCTGTCTAGGCCACGACCCCAGCCGACCCATGGACCACCCTAGCTACGCCGTGCACCACCTCTCTACGCATGTCCAGAGTACGCCAGAGCGTCGTGCCCGACCAGCTCCGCCAGCTCGCACCTTGCCCTCACTGCGCACGCGCAGCCCCGCCATGATCACGCCAACCTGGCAGACACCCCCGTTCTCCGCTGTGCGACCCGCAGCTGCCGCACGCCACCGCAAAAACCTCTGCCTCTGCTCAGAACACCGCATGCACCCGACCGAACCACACCGCCCCACGCCTCAACTTTATGCCCGTAAGAACCACTAGGAGACACCGCACCGTCCTACGCCCTCGCCCACACCGATAGCCACCTGTAGCGACGCCACCGCTGAGCTCACCGCTGAGCTCACCGCTGCACTGCTCGGTCCCCTCGCTACGCTATAGAAGGAGGCCACCCCCGCCTTCCTTCTCCACACCACTCGACTCCCCACTCCTCACTGACCTCCCCCACTTCTCTCGGGAGCAAGGTGAGCACCACCGTGCCGAAATTTCAACGGAGCCCGCCGCTGCTGGAGGAGAAGGGCGCCAACGATTTTGACCAGCCCAAGCCCTGCCGTGACCGCGCCTCGCCTCGCCATCGTCTACCACGTCGGTCGCCCCCTTCACCAACCCTAGATGGAGCCCAGGTGAGCCCCACAAGAACCCCACCGCCACGCTAGGTTAATTTCTCGCCGGAGCTGTTCGTCGTCGACGATGACGCACGGTTGTTAGATTAGAGTTTGATCGCACGGTCCAGATTTGCTGATACCGTTTCGCGTTAGGAGTGTCGCTGACTGGTGGACCCCGCCTATCAATAGCCCGTTGTGCTATGCAGTGCAGCTGGGCCGGCCCGTTTAGCTTCCCCGCTCAGGCCTGGAAATTCAAATATTGTTTTTCCATTTAGGTTTAAACTAGTTTATGTCCACTTATTCAAAAATCAATTCAGGGAGTTTGGCTTAACCAAATCACATGATTCCAATTCTGCTAGAAAGGTAATTAAATTATCTATCCAAGCCTGTTGGATTTAAATCATTTGGAGTTAGGGATAATCTATAGCAAAAATAACAAGACAAAGACGTTTGCAACTTCAAACCTTTTTATAAAATCAACCATAATAGCTTTTGAGTTGATTCCAACTCTCAAAAATCACATTTGACAATATCTATCTGCATATGTAAAAATATCTAGGTTTGCATGCAGTGACATTGGACTAGTACCAAAAGATTGCTATTAGGGCATTTCTAGTCAATTTAAATCTATTAAAATATAACCTTAAACTTTATAAAATGTGACCAACACTTTAAATCACACTCCCATGTATTAGAATATGTGGTGATGACATGTGTCCACATGATCCCATATTTTAATTGGAGAATATTAAATCTTAATTAATTTTAATGAGTTGAAATTAATTTTCTAAAATAAGATAAATAAAACTAGTTCTTTAATTCATGTGATGTTTGTGATGATGCTAGATCATCAAGTGTGAGCCATAGTGTGCTACTTAGAAATAGTTAAGTATTGTTTGGTGATTGTGTACCCCGTATTTATTTATAGACGATAGTACCGACCAAGGATACGAGGAGGAGGAGTTCTACCCCAAAGAAGAGGAGGAAAACTTCAATCACTGCACCAATCAAGGCAAGCTACCACTTGCAAGTTGTCCTAACTATGCAAGCTATTATGAACAAGCTAGAATTATACAAGATAACCTAAGAAAGGTGCATTAGGCATGCTTTGGTTATATATCTTGATTTATACCCATCCCAAGTTTTACTTGCAAGCCTTATTCTTTTACTTTGCTAAAGTTCTTTACTTTTAGTATAGATAGGATGAAGACTATAAAACTAGGTCTATCTAGTTATACTTAGAGGTCATTCTATGGCATGAAATTAAAGATTAGCATCCCTCTTGATCACTTTAGATGGGAATACTTAGTGAAAATGATTATGAAAACATTGGAATGATGCTTCATTCTATTGAAATGTTTTGACATGTGTTGAGAAACACAAATGGATTTGATGATGAAAATGTTGAGGCATGAGCCTTAGCCCTTTATAAAAAACTGATTGTTTGGTTCGGATGCGATACCATTCCAATTTTACCATACAACCACAATACCTGAATTGGGTAAGGCTTAGCCGGAAGTTTATATGCATTAGTATGGGTTCCCTCACGGAAGAGGTTTGAGCTGAGGCTACCTCTTGATGATGTCCACCTATGTAGTGCCTAGGATGGCAGATGGCCATGGCTGGGAGGCCAAGCTCATAGGGGAGGTTCCTATACTAGAGTGTGTAATTGAAAGGTTATGATTGATTATCCGCATACTAAGTATGATGATCCAGGGTTATCCCTGACGGATGTATCGAATTTTGTGGTGAAAGTGTACCACCTCTATAGAGTGTCAAACTATTCGAATAGCCGCGTCCGCGGTCATGGACAGTTGGAGTGGCCATACTGTTCCTTCGTTAGATGTTTTCAAAATGACTTGTGAAGTGAACTATGATTTTTACTTGACCACAACAGGGTTGTGACTATGAAAGCTAGGTTCCCACTTAAGTGATTTAGAACATTTACTTAGTTTTCTTTACTTCTAAACTCAGTTTAGATAAATCTGGATTTTTTGCAAATAAACTTAGAGCTTAAGATTCCTACTAGAACTACCTTACTTGTTAGTGATAGTTTGCAAGTACTTAAAGAGTACTCATGGCTTTGTCCCTGGCTATTCTTGTGGCCAGACTATGAGGAGGACTATCAAGAAGATGGACAGCAGGACGACTACAACAACTAGGATCATCTCCCATCATCAGCATTGCCTGTGACACTGAAGATGGAGCTCACTACTATGCTTATTATTCTGCTGCTTGTTTGTATTAAGACTGGATCATGACATCCTTTATTTGTGTAAGACCTTATTATGGTTTGTAATGGATGATGTATTGTGATATAAAATCTGTTATGTCTCGCAAAAATGGTAATCCTGGGATTGCGAGGTATGGCATAACAGGCATCTGGGATTAAAAATCCGGGTGTTGACACTACTAATCGTGGGGTCTGTTCAAAAACCTTTGTATAAGGGAGTGTTGGATCTCAGAGTTTAAGGCTGTGGTTAGGTTTTTATCTTAATTACTTTCTTGTAGTTGCGGATGTTTGCAAGGGGTATAATCACAAGTATGTATTAGTCCTAGTAAGGTCAGTACATTAGCATAGGTTCACCCACACAACACTTGTCCAACCAGAGAAGATTAATCCACTATATGAAGCAAAAGCACTTGACAATATTCCTATGTGTCCTCGAGAATGTTTGGTCATCTTAAGTAATATGACCAGATTGTCCTTTGCTAAAGAAAGGATTGGGCCACTTGCTACAATTATTATTATTGTGTTTTATTTACTCGCACTTTATTTATCTGCATTATCATAATACCCCTAAAAATCCGTTTGCTAAGTATTTATAGAGAATTCCTGATCCAAACCACTTGTCAACACCTTCTGCTCCTCGTTGGGTTCGACACACTTATTTATTGAAAGTACGACGATACACCACCTATACTTGTGGGTCATCAAGACTATTTTTTGGCGCCGTTCCCGGGGAGTGAAGCGCTATTGAAGAGTGGAACTGGTAAAGGAAACTTCTACTGTGAGTATTGTTTATTTCTGTTTGTTACTTTATTTTCTATATGGATAATTCACTTAGTTTCTTATTCGGAATGCTACTACCACTACTAAGGTAGTAGATGAACCACCACCTGCTAAAATTGATCCTTTTAAAATACCTACAAAAATTGTTGATCTTTTTATGGATAACTACTATTTTGGAGATTGAATTGTCCATCCTGGTGATCATTTGATTTTTATACATGAATTATGCGGATTGTTCAAGTGTGCAGGTATTACAACAGATCAAGTTCAGAAAAATTTATTCTCGGTATCATTGAAAGGAAGAGCTGGGGAATGGTATAAGCTGCTAAAGAATGGCCAATCTCTTGAATGGGAGGAAATTGTACCTCTCTTTTATTCGAAATTTTATCCTCCTAGTGAGATCCATAAAGATCGGAATCAAATATATAACTTTTGGCCTCATGATGGAGAGAGTACTGCCCAAGATTGAGGGAGATTGAAGTTACTAATGCTCAAATGTCCTATTCATGAGCTCCCCAATAATATTATTATCAATAACTTTGATGCAAGGCTTTCTCTTCATGATAAGGATTTATTGGATGCTTCTTGTGCTGGATCATTTACACGTATGAAAGAAGAAGCTAAATGGGATCTTCTAGACCGTATTCAAGACAATGCTAAAGCATGGGAGAATGATAAAGGAAGAAAGTCAAGTATAAATTATGATTATGAATGCATTAAATCTTTTATGGGAATTGATGATTTTCATAATATTAGTGTTGCTTATGGTCTTGATTCTCAAAGTATTGCAAATTGTTTTAAGGCCTTTGCCTCTTATATTGAAATTCCTAAAAAGAAATGGAATAAGTATCATGAGACATATAAAGATAGTGTTAATTGTGTTCCTGCTAGAAATACTGAAGTTCATATTACTGATCGTATTTTATCTAAACCTTACATTGAGAAAATACCTTTCCCTTTTAAGGTAAAGGAACATTCTATGATAGCTAGTATGGTTAACAAAAGTACAAAGAAAGCTACAGAACCTGATGAACAAATAGATGTTGAACCTGCAGTACAAATGTGAAAGACCTTGTCACTAAAAATGTAGAAGATGACACATTATCCTTTGTAAGGATACTTCTAATATTGTTTCACATCCTAGTAGAACTAGGAAAGCTAGTGGCCCTGTGTTGTGACACCCCCGAGATTAAGGCTAGACAAATCCCAGACCTCCATCTGATTTAAGCCTAAACTAAATCTCAAAAGCGTATAGAGAAAGAATCGGTAACATTACAGTGACCCTATGACACAAAAGTTATTATAGCAAGCTCATAACTGAGCAGAGAACCAAACTATTACAAGCAGAGGTCACTGACCACAAACATCAAACAACGGAAGGAAAATTATGCTATTAAGTATAACAAACTTAACAAATGGCCTAAGAGGCCTGAAGCATAATGATGACATCCCAATCCATAGATTCCAGGCTACCGACCGAGAACCCCAAACTACTCATCGATGTCGATGCTATAATGAACTCATCTTCTATGGTAACACTTACCTCCTGCAAAAGTATCAACAAAGCAAGGCTGAGTACAGGGTGTACTCCGCAAGACTTATGGATGGTGGGGTTACTTTGCATAAAGTTAACTTTCTTTGTAAAAGAGGTAGGAGAAGCTGGACTATTAGAACACTTTTAAAAAGGGATAAGAAAGCGATATCACTAGCTTTGATCTTCTTTGATATCCACCGAATCATCATTAGCTGAACCTACCAAAAAGGATCACCCCCTCGATCCCTAAGGAAGCATCCTTAAGCACATATCACATCTCTTGTCAAGTTTTATGATTAGGTTATAGTTCTCTATGACCTTTGAATCCGTTCCCAAGTCGTCGATAACCGTGGACACGACTTTTCGAAAAGATTAATACCCTGCAGGGGTGCACAACTTTACCCACACGTACCACCCTCCTCTTAATGCCAAATATTATTAGCCCTCTTCCTTGGAAGGCCGGCAAAGAGCGGATGGACACTACCTTTACCTTGCTTTCGCCGAGACCATGAGTCACGCCCTAAGGAAATGCGGCCGTAACGGGTCAAGTCCCGAAGTCGGTCCTTAGAGATGTGTGCGGGGAACAAGATTACGGAGGCCGTGCCTCTCCTGCTCCCAGCCACACTTACCTACCTGTATGAATGCACCTCCTCCACCTCCTTCAAGAACGACCAGAATGCATATGTCGAATGGAATGCCCGAACTATGTGACTCATGGAATATACTAGGCAAGTTAGTTTGTCGAGGGGGTTTCTAGGCCCCCGTGTGGCTGTACGCTCGTCTTGATTCAAGAGGCAAGAACTCAGGTCCTAGTAGTGGCAAGTATGGGACTGCAAAAACCACAACCCACCATGGCCTCCCATACAAGCCTTAGCATGTTTAACTTTCATCTTTGATCATGCCACGTCATCCTGTTATGCTAGGTTCATTCCCAACTCTGATTCATCAACCGGATGAACCAGCGGTAACAGCTAAGCATGGCTAAGCGCAACAGATATAGCAGCTCAAGCGAAGCACATAAGCCAAATCCTAGTTATGCTAGGAGCAATGGATCAGGGAATATATGCTACAAAGGAAATGATAGGATTACTGTATCTATTGATGAAAGACTTTAGAATTGTATGCCCATGGCAACAATGGAATACTTTAAAATCATAGGATTTTATCATGTGTGGGGTTTGCTTGCCTTTGCCTGTTGATACTCAGATATTGAACTTCGGGTTCATCTGCTTAGCGTCATACATCGATAACCTTCGATGGTGTTGATCTCGGTCTTCAATGTTGGACTCGATCTCGTTGCTCACATCAACTCCGAGGTCTACCGAGAAGAAGTAGAAACAGCAAAAAGGAAAACAATAATCAACACATGGCATCTGTACAATGCTTAAACATGGTTGATGATATGGCAAGTTAAAGTGTATTAAAATGAACACTAGAACATGCTTGGTCATTTTAAACAGAGTCCGAGGGGTCGAAACCCTAATACGGAGAAACCTCGGATGCATATGAGAGGGGTTATTTTGTTCTTCTAATTAAACTTGTCATTAAAGTTGCTTATCAATGCATGATTATGATGCTATGAGATAGATCTCATTTTTCTGAACATTTTGATATATTATACATATTTTTCTGATAAAAAAATAACTTATGGATTTTCTAGTGTTTATTCAATTTCTGGAATTATTTAAACCATCAAAAAGGACTTACTGCGTCATTATGACATCAACACAAGCAGCTAAAAAGTTTTACACAGGGGCTGGCCCTAGCCACTGTGACTGACTACTGGGCCCTAGGCCACGATAGCAGCCACGCGGGTGAAACGGGACCCACAGCCGGTTTGACCACTTGACCGTGTGTGCTGGCGTCATGATGACGTCGGCATGACGTCATGCCGACGGTAGTCTCCAGGTGGACATCAGGGATGGAGGAGCAGGGCGCGCGGGACTACGGGGCTGGGCGGGTTCGACGAAGGAGGGCACGGCGAGCCAGAAAAGGGCGGAGCCACCCCTTTTGGGTCACCGGAGCATGACCTACGATGGCGCGCGGCTGCGGAGCTCACAGAGCATCGTCGGGCGGCAACTACAGAGAGAAAGGAGAAGAAAGGGGAGGTGTTGGGGCACCGTGGGCTCACCAGCAACACGGAGATGCGGTCGGAGAAGCAAAACAAGGTCGGGGGCGGTGGTATTCGATGACGGCGACCGTTGGGGAGAAGAGGTCGTCGGGCTCGATTCCGGATGATTCATAGCATGCCTTCTTGTGTGGTTGGTAGGAGGCAAATGAGGACGACGAGGGGAACCTGCTGGGATGGACGGTGAGGCTCAGGGCGGCCAAATACGGCAGGGCGCCGGCGAGTTCTGGGCTAGGGTTCGTCGGCTAGAGAAAAATTGGGGAGAGGGAGGAAGCTAGGGCTTATCCGGCCGCGGAAGGGTACTTGTAGACATCGTCCAGGTCGGTAGCACGAATCGTGGCGAGGAGCGCATCGCACTGCCGGTGGACAGCGACGGCGACGGTAGAGAGGTGCTTGTCCTTTGGGCGCGAGGTGGAAGACGACGGAAAGATTGGATGAAGTGGTACTGGGCCTGGGGTGACCGTGTTGGGCTGCAAGCGGGCTGCGGTGGAGCTTGCAGGAAGAGCTGCTGCTGGCTGTTAGTTGCTGCACGACGCGGAAGGTTAGCTAGGCTACGACCCAGGTTAAGTTAGGAAAAATGTTTTTCTATTTAAAACCTTTTTCAATTTCTATTTTCTTTTGTCTCTGTGTAAATTCAATTTATTTTCTGTTTTGAGTAATTTCAAAATACCTGAGATTGTTGTAAACATTTTAAAATACTATGGGCCCCTTTATAACCATTTGGGTTCCATATTCTTGGTAGTTTTCAAAATACAAAACCCTTTTGAATACATTTCAAATAGAGAGGGGGAATTAGGGTTTAGGGTTTTACTTTATTTCTTTTGCAAGAGTTATCAAACCATGAGATGCATGCTATGCTCATGATGCACAATCAAACCCTAAATACTATTAATAAAACTAGGGGTGTTACATGTGTTTTCTGTCAGAATAAGTGATCATTGTTACTATGGTTCATGTGATAGTTATATCGTTAAATTTATTCATGATGCTGAAAGTTATTATGAGAGAGGGAAAAATGTTTGTATGCATCTCAATAATATTAAGTTTCCTCGCTTTATGCTGAACGTCTTTATGTTTCACTTGTTTTGCCTTCCTATGTTAGTAGAATCTTGTTTCAATAATTTATTTTATTACAAAATTCCCTTGCATAGGGAGTGGGTTAGACTTAAATATGTGTATATTTGCTTCTTGATGCTCTCTTTTACTTCAATTCATATTCTTATGTGAGCATCATTGCAATTATCATGCCTATCTTAATGGCTGTAAAGAAAGAGCTTTTTGGGAGACAACCCATTATATTTTTGCTTTCAGTTTATTTTTATTTATTTGAGTCTTGGAAGTTATTGTTTCTGTAATAACCTCTCCTTATCCTTTTTGTTTGGTTTTTGTGTCAAGATTAGCCTCTAATGAGAGAGAAGTAAGATTTGGGGAAGTTGTTGTCCTGAAACAGATTTTTGTGCTTCACTCTAAAAAATCGAGAAAAATTGCAGAACGTCATACTGATCTGTAATTTTATGTGTATATGCCCCAGGTTATTATTTAACTTTCGTTAGTTTTGCACTTTTTGATTTGGGCAACAGAAGATTTTCGAAAAATCTCATGGTCTGTTTTACCTTGTGGTCTGTTTTGACAGATTTCTGCCATTTTTGCATTTGCCTCTTAAATTGATTTCCTTTTTTGAATTCTTTTGGGATTTTGAAAGGAGTTGCTACAGTAGCTTATGTTTTGATGGACTTCAGTTGAAATTGAACCCAAAGTTTTATTATCTTGCATGCACTAATGTTGCTAATGAAGATTGTGTGAAGTTTTGTATGAGAGAAATTTTCAAGTGTTAGGAGAGAATGATGTAATGAGATGAAGAATGGTCAAAAGACTCAAACATTATATTTTTGAAGATTCTTACAATGAAGATATTGATATTATTCAAGTGGTGACTCTGGAAGAATTTATTAAAGACCAAATTCATAAACCTGCAGAGTACGTTTTCAAATAGGTAACAGTTCTGGTAAGAAAAGGTCCGCAAAAAACTTTTCAATTTATATTTTTGCAGTTTTTATCTAACACGGAAGATAATAAGTTGAAAAGGGACGGGAACGGAGCCTAGGGGGCTCACACCACCCCGTGGCGTGGGCCCACCTGGCTGCACCACCAGGGGGTGTGGCCACCCCGGAGCCCATCTCCGACCTATTTTCTCCCAGTACCTTCCTTTTGTTGTTAAACTTTATAATATATAATCCCCCAAGGTCCGTATATCGTGTTCTCATCTTTTTCGATCTGTTTCTGTTAGGAACTATTCTCAAGTTTAGAAGCACGATGGTCTCCACCAACGATAAGGGCAAGAAGCTTGTGTAAGATGATCTCCAAGACCCCAAGCAGGAGGAGGAGATCAAGGGTGAAGTTGAAGAGGAAGTGAAGGAAGACTAGCATCCGCGCACCAGCACCACCATTGCAAGCATTGGAGTGGTAGCAAATCCTGTCAAGCTCAAAAGGACTACATGGATGTCCACTAGAGGGATGGTACCGCGCCTTTGCTTGGCTTCACAGTCACTTCCTCCTCGCATCAAGAATCCCTTCCATACCCTTATACATGAGCAGCAATTCCAAAAGATTCCTAAGGAAAAATTACCCTCCAATTGGGATATGCCTCATTCTCACCATGCAGGAAATGAACACTTTAAGGAGGAAGAGTGGGGAAGGAATCACAAGGGTTGGATTCACAGTCCGACATGATCATGAACCGCATTGAGCACAATTCGGAGTTGATTCATACTCTCACCTTCGAGATTGAGGATTTGAAGAAATTGATTGAAAAGCTTATCGAGAGAACACCACCAGCTCCGAAGGAGTAATTCGTCATCAGTTTTTGGCATCCCCTTGGTTTGTTCCAAGCTTGGGGGAGTGTCACGATATCACATCATTATCTTTCATTCTTTTTACCTTTTTAGTAGAGTCATATCATGAATAGAGAAGTTATCATATAGGATGGTTTGCATTGTGGAAGTATCTCTCCTCTAGTTAGTTATCTATGTATTCCTTGGTGTGAGATGCCGTTATGGAATATTAATGAGAAGTTCTATCATTTACTTTTTGCACATCTTATTTTAGTTTGCAATTTATGTTATATGATTGATCTTGTTGTTAGTATTGGTATCACTTTGGGATCATTAAGTAAATTTAGTTGGTTTTGGCAAACCTAGCTCTTGTCAGTAGGAACACTATTTGAGGATTGAATGGAAAAGAGAAAAGTACTTTTAGAAATATAATTTCATTATCTTTCTTTCTTGATTGGATCATAATCTTAGTATTCTCTAGTTAAGATCTTTTTGTTTCCATGGAAGATTGCATGATTGTTTCTATCACTTGTATGTTTGTTTGTTTCCTTCAACTCTTATGCTTGCTACCCAGCCTTGCTAGCCAAAAACCTGTACTGAGAGGGAATGCTTCTCGTGCATCCAATCCTTGAACTAAAACCTATGCCATGTGTGTCCACCATATCTACCTATTAGCATTATTGCTATTTCAAGTAAATTCTCGAGTTTTATCTATCTTCCAAATTAAACTTTTTATGTGAAAATTAGTGATTAAAGCTCTCACAAACTTGATGGCACATTTATTTTCTTGTACTTAATAAATTTGAACCATTGTGACTATCTTATGAAGCTTGTATGCTTGCAAATTATAAGTTGGGAGTTAGCAAAACCATGTTATCACGGGGTCCGCTTTTGACATTGCACTTATTATTTAGTTGATATCATGTTCTTTTGTTTATGGATGCTGGTGGTGTGAAACAAAAGGGGAGCTTGTAATCTCATGTAGTTTGTATATGTGTTAGAGAAACGCCTGGGCGGCTAGCCTAAACCATGCCTAATCATGGTGGAAACTTGCAGCATAACCATAGTGGCATTCTATGAAGCATCCTCAATAAAAACTTATGTAAATAGCAAATAAAAAGATCCCTGAGATGCTCACTGTCTGTTGCCTTGTCATTTTGATATGAGATAGCTCCTGTGTCATGGGGCAAGGGGTACCCCGTTGGCGGTTCTCTATGATACACGTACACTTACAATGACAAGAACTTATCGGATACGAAAGTTGAGTAGCATGAGGTCTGGTACTCGTACTCAAGGGGCATGAGATTTTTAACTTATAATTTGTCAAGCATATAACTAATATTTTCCTCACATTAACCTTAATCACTTTATGATGCCTATGGTAGGGGCAATGAGATCTCAAAGTTAGTAAATACCATAATTATTGGAGGCTCATTATGAGACTTGAAATCCCTGCTTCCCTTTGTGAAGGGCCTATCTTTTACTTTTTAGTTGTGTCAGTGATACGTTGCTAACGTATCTATAATTTTTGATGTTCCATGCTTGTTTTATATCTACTTTCTTATGTTTTGTCCATACTTGGAGTATTTTTATACGCTTTCTTGGACTAACCTATTAACAAGATGCCATAGTGCCATTTGCCTGTTTTCTGCTGTTTTTGGTTCTAGGAAAGTCAGAAAATGAATATTCTTGGAATTGGATGGTACAAAAGCCAAAGTTAATATTTCACTGAGGGGAACATGGAGCCGGAAGACGAGACGGAGAGGGGCCAGAGGCTGACCACACCACCTGGCCGAGTGGCCAGGCCTGACCTGCGCCAGGGGGTGGTGCGGCCACCTAGGGCACCCCCTCGGCCTCCCCTTTTGCTTATAAGAAGCCTCCGATACAGAAACCCTAAGTACCCGATCAAAATTTGACGAAAGAGTCTGTAGCAAAAATATTATTATAAGGAACACCGCTTGTCACAAAAAGGGAAACACTTGTGGGAACAAATTGATAAATTGTATACCATTGCTAGAAACGTGTGCTCTACTTATAATGTTACTTATTGTATTGATAAATCTTGTTGCTGTAAGAGGTATAAACACCTCCCTTTTCAATGTGAGTATAATGATGATGTTACCATATCTTCTTATGTTAAGGGAAATTATGACTTTTATGATGTGGAGAAAATGGAAGAATTTATTGCTTGGAAGGGTGCATTCTAACTAGCTTATTTGCTTGAAAATACTGATGATGCACCTTATAAATATGAGGTTTATGATATACTTAAATTTTTCTTTGATAATTAAAAGAAAGAAAATGGCTATATTCTTGAATACCTTAATAGATGCTCTCCACCAGCGGAAGAGACTAATGCCTTGCAGGAGCCTATGGAAGAAGAAATTGCTGAAACTAGAAGCTCATTGGATGAAAAAGAAGAGGAGAGTGATGATCAAGAGGAGGAAGAATGGATCTACCCATTCCTACCTTCTAATGAGAGTAACTATTTACCCCTTACATTATTTGATTGTCCCCCATGCTTTCTAAAGAAGGATGAATGTTATGTTTCTGTGGATTCTTTTGAAAATGTTTATAATAAAGCTCAGGATGATGTTCCTATATTGGTTGATAATATTAATTTTACTACTATTGAAAATGAGATTGATCAGTCATATTGTTATAAGATTGTTAAAAGTGGGTTAGAAGGTTTTAATCACACTATTTTTGACCTTGATAAAAATTATGTGTTTGTAGATCATGAAAAGCATGCTTTATTTGATAGTTATATTGTTGAGTTTATTCATGAGGCTACTGAAAACTATTATGAGAGAGGAAAATATGGTTGTAAAAGTTTTCATGGTACTAAAACACCTCTCTATTTATTGAAAGTTTTGAAGTTACTCTCGTTTTATCTTCCTATGCTTGTCACTTTGTTCTTTGTGAATTTATTTGCATACAAGATTCCTATGCATAGGAAGTGGGTTAGAATTAAATGTGTTTTGTATTTGCTTCTTGATGCTCTCTTTTACTTCAATTCTTATTTCTTATGTGAGCATCATCGAAATTCTTATGCCTAGCTCAAAGGCGTTAAATAAAAGTAATTATTGGGAGATAACCCAAAAGTTTTAGTTGAGCCATGGAAGTTATTGCTTCAGTAATAACCTCTCCTTATCCTTTTTATTTGCTTTTTGTGCCAAGAGTAACCTCTAATGAGAGAGAAGTAAGACATGGGAAAGTTGCTGTCCCGAAACAGATTTTTGTGCTTCGCTATAAAAAATCATGTAAAATATCTGTACGTTGGTTTGAGATGTAATTTTTTTCTTCTGCCCCAGTTTGTTATCCAACTTTCATTAGTTCAACACTTTTCGATTTCAGCAACAGAAGGTCTTCGAAAAAATTGGTTTTTACCTGCTGGTATGTTTTGACAGATTTCTACCATTATTTGCATTTGCTTCTTGTTGATTACTTTTTGGGTTCTTTTTGGGGAATTGAGCTTTTTTAGGGAAGTTATACAGTAGCTTTTGTTTTAATGGAAGTTTTACTTGTGTTGGAACTAAAACCAAAGACTTATTATCTTGAGTACACTAATGTTGCTAATGAAGATTGTGTGAAGTTTTCTATGAAGGAGAAATTTTAGGTGTAAGGAAAGAATGATGTAATGATATGAAATATGGACTAAAGATCAAGCTTGGGGATGCCACCCGTGTCACCCCAAGAAAAATCCAAGAAGTTCAAGAGTCAAAGCTTGGGGATGCCCAAGGCATCCCCTTCTTCATCAATAAAAATCTCAGGTTTCTTTCAAACACTTCATTTTTATTGTTTCATGCACAGTTGTGTTGTTCTTGGAGCATCTTCGTTTTTGTTTTTGGTTTTTGTTTGCTTAGTTTTTTATAGTTTGCTTGAATAAATTGTTTGGACCCCCTCATTCATGCATTATTTTTCAAATAAGATTGGTTTGGATTGGAAACGAGTAGGAAAAGTTCATGCTTAAGTGGTAAAAGGAGGTTGTTTTTTACTGTGGCCTATGCTTTTTCATGTCATGCTTGATATTGTTTTGGCTTTATGCTTAGTGATTTTTGCTATAGCATGACATTCTATAAACAATTGAGATTACTTAATGTTCCTTGAAAGAATCATGCGTTGTTTTAGCATATTAAAGCATAATATTGTGGTATTCTCCTTTGATGCTTTATTTGGGTTGACTTGGCGCATGCTCACACCATGTTAAGACTATCCAGAGTCACCATAGCCTCTATGATCCTTTAGTTTTAGACTTGTAATATCACTTTATGCTTTAATTAATGATGTTTTGTCGCTTTGCATGATTATGCCCATTATTGCTCTCTTAGTTGGTCGCTCCCAGTATTTTGCTAGCCTCCATAACCAAGTATGAGTTCCACTCATGAATCCAACTCCAAATAAAACCAAGTTATTCAAAAGAGTCCACCATACCTACCTATTAGCATTTTCTATTCCAAGTATATTCATGTTTTTATCTACCTTCCGAATTAAACTTGTTATGAGAAAACTAGTGATTAAAGCTCTCACAAACTTGATGGCACACTTTACTTTTCTTGCCCCTAATAAACTTGAACCATTGTGTCATCTATGTTGTATATGCTTGCACTTATACGTTGGGAATTAGGAGAACCATGTTGTCATGGGGAACGCTTTCAACATTGCACGTGTACATTGTACCCAGTTGGTATCATGCTCTTTTGTTTATGGATGTCGTCGGTGTGAAATGAAAGGGGAGCTTGTAAGTCCATTGAGTTATGTATGTGCGTTAGAGAAACGCCTGGGCCGCTGGTCTAATCCATGCCTAATCATGGTGGAAACCTGCAGCGTAACTATAATGAGCAATCTATGAAGCATTCTTCTTATAAAAAAGAGATAGAGATTGAGAAAAATAGAAAAAAATAGATGAGAAAAGAGGAAAGATAAAAAAGCACCATATTCCCATGGTAAATAAGAAGATTGCTGAGATGCTTATGGTCTGCTTGCCTTGTCATTTTGATATGGGTATTCTTCAGTATCATCGGGCAAGGGGTACCATGTTGGCGGTTCTCTATGATACACATGTACTTACCATGACAAGAACTTACGGTAACTAAACTTGATTAGCATGAGGAGCGACCCTCGTATTCAAGGGACATGAGATTGCCAACTTATACTTTGTCAAGCATATACTCCATAGTTTGTTCACTTTAACCTTAATCACTTCAAGATGCTAATGATAGGGCAATGAGAGCTGAAAGCTAATAAGTACCATAATTTTTGGAAGCTCTTTATGAGACTTGAATCCCTGCTTCCTTCTATGAAGGCCTTTCTTTTAGTTTTATGTTGAGTCTCCATCTTCTATCTTTATGCACCTATTGAGAGAGCATAGTGGTCATTCTTAGTTTAATGTGCATTGTCCCCAGACTTGTTGATTGATGTATAACTTTGATATTGCTTGTTCTTAAACTACCTGTATCTAGTCACCCTTATGAACTTTGAAGGTGTCCTATGCATTTATGTTTTGCAACACTATGAGGGACAAGCTGAATACCATTCTCATTATACATTCTATATGTGAAACAAACAAACGTCTTGCAAAGTATTGTTATTCATGAATCTTTTGTTTGTGCCTTTTCATGTTACAACATAGTTGCTATGTCTTATTGTTAGAACTATATCTTTCATGCTATGTTAAAGTACTATGATCCCAGCTATCAATGTTCTACAAATACTTTGATCAAGTTTATGATGGTGCATGTCACCTCAAAAACTATTCTTTCTTTTTATCACTTACCTACTCAAGGACGAGCATGAGTTAAGCTTGGGGATGTTGATATCTTGCTAACGTATCTATAATTTTTGATGTTCCATGCTTGTTTTATATCTACTTTCTTATGTTTTGTCCACACTTGGAGTATTTTTATACGCTTTCTTGGATTAACCTATTAACAAGATGCCATAGTGCCAGTTGCCTGTTTTCTGCTGTTTTTGGTTCCAGGAAAGTGAGAAAATGAATATTCTCGGAATTGGACGGGACAAAAGCTAAAGTTAATATTTCACCGAGGGGAACAAGGAGCTAGAAGACGAGACGGAGAGGGGCCAGAGGCCGGCCACACCACCTGGCCATGCGGCCAGGCCTGGCCTGCACCAGGGGGTGGTGCGGCTGCCTAGGGATCCCCCTCGGCCACCCTTTCACCTATAAGAAGCCTCCGATAAAGAGTCTGTATCCCCCGTCATCTCCATCCCTAGATCAGGAGGGATTTGAAGCTCTTCCCGGCACCCTACCGGAGGGGAGAATTCACCTTGGAGGCCTTCTTCATCACCATGCCTGCCTCCGTTGTGATGTGCGAGTAGTTCATCCCTAGACTACGGGTCCATGTAGTAGCTAGATGGTTGGTTCTTATCCTTTGTGCTACCATGTTTAGATCTTGTGAGCTCCATTCATGATCAAGATCATCTATTTGTAATCATACATGTTGTGTTTGTGGGGATCCGATGGATATTGAGATGCTATTTCGGATTGATTATTGATTCTATCATGTCTTTGTTATTTGTGATCTTGCATTCTCTCCGTTGTTAGTAGCTATCTTGGCCGAGTAGATGCTAGCAACTCCAAGAGGGAGTATTTATGCTTGATAGTGGGTTCATGCCTCTAGTAATCTGGGGAAGTGATAGAAATCTCTAAGTTACTAGATGTGTTGTTGCTATTAGGGAGAAAATAGCAATCCTTTGTTCATAGAACAATCGTACTGTTTACTTTACACACAATGCTTAATGCAATTATCTGTTGCTTGCAACTTAATACTAGAGGGGGTTCAGATGATAACCTGAAGGTGGATTATTAGTCATAGATGCAGTTGGATTACGGTCTATGTATAATGTTGTAATGCCCAATCAAATCTCATAGAAGACAAGATGATTAGTATATGCATGTATGCTTTCTCGATGTTTGTCAATTGCCTGCTGTAATTTGTTCACCCAACATGTCATCTATCTTAAGGAGAATCACCACTAGTGAACTATGGATCCCGGTCCTTTATTTTACCATCAATCTACAATCTACTATTTACTGTTTTCTGTTTACTTTCTGCAAAGCTATTACTATCTTCCACACAATACGTTTAATCCTTTTTTTTCAGCAAAACCGGTGAGATTGACAACCTCACTGAGTTGGGGGCAAAGTTCTGTGATTGTGTTGTGCGGGATTCCAAATTGGAAACAACACCTTGGAGGTGTTTCCTTGCTCCTACTGGTTCGATAACCTTGGTTTCATAACTGAGGGAAAACTTGTTTCTATACTCATCATACCTTCCTCTTGGGGTTCCCCAACGAGCTCATCATCTTGAGTAAGCAAGACCTTTTCTTGCGCTGTTGCCGGGGAGTTAAGGACATCTTCACAAGGGGAGTCCCTCATAACCAATCTCTTTACTTTGTTTTATTTGTTTTGCTTAAGTTTATTTCTGCTTTGTTTTCTTGTTCTTTTATCAAAAATATATAAAAAATTAGTTCCTACTATAGTTGTTATTTTCGTTGGCCTGTTGTGGTCTTGCTTTATCATGATTTCTATCAATGGTTGGCTTCTTTGAAACTGAATCTAATTGGCAAGGCGGGTTCACAGAAGAACAAAAATATTATTATAAGGAACACCGCTTGTCACAAAACGGAAACACTTATGGGAACAAATTGATAAATTGTATAACATGCTAGAAACGTGTGCTCTACTTATAATGTTACTTATTGCTTTGATAAATCCTGTTGCTGTAACAGGTATAAACACCCCCTTTTCAATGTGAGTATAATGATGATGTTACCAGGTGGTGTGGCCACCCTGGCCCACCTCCTTCATCTATCTTCCGCGTATATATTCCCCTCGGAAACCTAAAGTTCAAGGGGAGACCACATAAAGTTTTTGCAGCCTCTACAGGGCGGAAACTACAGAGAGAGAAAGAGCTCTCCGGCAGACAAAAATCTGCCGAGGAAATTCCTTCTCGGAGAGGGGAGGTTGTCGCCATCAACACCGTCATCAAGCTAGCCTTCATCAGGATCATCATCATTATCTTCTCCATCATCTCCACCAGCACCATCACCACCACTTCCTACCGCTATAACAATTTGGTTGAATCTTGCATAGTTCTTAGGGGAAACTTTCCTGATGTTGATTACTTGTTGTAGTTGATGCTATTGAGTGGAACCATTGAATCATTGTTCATGTTCAGATTGTTACTTATCATTATTTCATCTCTTATCTTGATCCATATGATGTCATGTGAGTAGTTGGTTTAGTTCTTGAGGACATGGGAGAAGTCATGTTGTTAGTAGTGGAATTGTGTTGAGAAAGATTTAATGGTTTGATATTTAAGTTGTGGTGCTATTCTTCTAGTGGTGTCATGTGAATGTCGACTACATGATACTTCACCTTTATGGGCCTAGGAGAATGCATTGTGTATTTGGCTACTAATCGTGGGGTTGCCGGAGTGACAGAAACCTAAACCCCCATTAGGAAACCTTTGCATAAGGGAGTGTAGGATATCAGAGTTTAAGGTTGTGGTTAGGTTTTTTATCTTAATTACTTTCTTGTAGTTGCGGATGCTTTCAAGGGGTATAATCACAAGTATGTATTCATCCTAGTGCGGTCATTACATTAGCATAGGTTCACCCACACAACACTTAACCAACCAGAGAAAATTAATCAATTATATGAAGCGAAAGCACTTGACAATATTCGCATGTGTCCTCGAGAACGTTTGGTCATCTAAAGTAATACAACCGGCTTGTCCTTTTCTAAAGAAAGGATTGGGCCACTTGCTGCAAGTATTATTATTGTCTTTTATTTACTCGCACTTTATTTATCTACATTATAAAAAAAACCTAAAGATCCGTTTGCTAAGTATTTACAGAGAATTCCTGATCCAAACCACTTGTCAACACCTTCTGCTCCTCGTTCGGTTTGACACTCTTATTTATCGAAAATACTACGATACACCCCCTATACTCGTGGGTCATCAAAAAGCACGAGTTGGGAATGAGGGTGACGAGGACAACCGCGTGGGGATCAGCCACCTGCCACTTGTTGTATGTCGCTGAGAGAGAGGAGGTCGAAGGAAGGGACGATGAATAGAACATCGTCGGGGGCGGAGGGCTACTGGGCCAATCTGTCCAGCCCAAGAGGGAAGGGAAGTTGTGGCTGAAAGCTAGGCTGCTGCGGGTGATGGTTGGCTGCGGCTATGTCTGCTTCTTCCTCTATTTTATTTCCTGATTTCATATTCTTTCATTTGTTTGTTTGGTATGATTTAGATTCAAACAAGTAAACTAATTTAAAACCTTTGAAACTTATAGGAACATTTGAATAGAAGGAACAAGGCGATAAAATGGAGGCAAGAGGGGAGGATAAATAGGGGAGAGGGAATGCCCACATACATGTTCATTTTGTGCATTTACTACCAGATGTGAATTAGGGTTTAACAAAAGAATAAAACCCATTTATAAAATAGTGGATCCTAACATGTGGATCCCAAATTTGTAGAAAAAAATAAAATAGAGAGGTTTTAAAAGAGGGAGAGAGTAATGTGATAGCAACAACACAAATAGAACAAAACAAAAATGCGATACTTGATATGATGCTCAAATGCAATGCGGCATGATGACATGAGCATGATATCATGATGATGCAATGAGGTAAAAGAACAAGTAAATATAAATGGGGGACTTCCTGGGTTCCTACACTAGTGGTTGCCAATCCCGGTAGGAAAGTCCTTGGTAGGTGTCTCTTCCCTCTTCGTGCTTTTTCTTTTGCTACTTGGTGGGTTGCTGGTGAGAGGAGTCCCTAGGAAGAGCGAGTCCCCCACGTGGGCGAATCCCTAGCTTAGGCGAGTCCCCGCATGGGCTATTCCCTAGCACATTTTACTAATCTTGTGCTAATGTGCTTTACATGCACCTCTAAGGAAGTGCTGGCGATGACTCCACGCGAGACCTTCAGTGGTGTGTTGAAGTCCATTCTTCGGTATTTTGGGCATGTTGTATGTGTGCTAAAGTATCTCTCCCCCAACAGTCGTTCTAGAGGGAGACATTAGACATCCTGGCAAATTTCAACCTGGTGTCCGACGTCATCAGTGGGTGCAGCGATGTTCTCTCCACCCGGGCGGCTATGGCACTCAGCCTCGTCCGCGCGTGGCATTTGTAAGTGGACCTGGCAATGGTCACCAAGAAGTTCCCCAGAGTAAACGGGTTGGATATCACCGAGGAGATGTTGAACTGCCTCGTGACCTCGATCACACCCTATGCCGACAAGCAGGTCCTCTCCATCGTCAACCTTGACCATCACCAGGACACATAGGTGGCTCCTGAGGACACAAAAGTGGCGCCTTCTGACGGAGTCGATGATGTCTATGCACTTCTATTCTTGTAGACAGTTCTTGGGCCTCCAAGTGCATAGGTTTGTAGAATAGCAGCAAGTTTTCCCTTAAGTGGATCACCCAAGGTTTATCGAACTCAGGGAGGAAGTGGTCAAAGGTATCAACTCTCAAGCAACACTGCAATCAAGATACAAGAAGTCTTTTGTGTCCCCAACACACCCAATACATTTGTCAGGTGTATAGGTGCACTAGTTCAGCAAAGAGATAGTGAAATACAAGTGGTATAGATAATTATAAGTGGTAACAGTGCCAGAAAATAGATTGCTACGTGGAAGAGACTAAAGGAAAACGGAAATAAAGATGGAAGCAAGAAAACATGTAACAGATCTAGTAGCAAACGGTGTTTCAATGCTTAGAAACAAGGCCTATGGATCATACTTTCACTAGTGAACACTCTCATATAAATATCTTCTCTTTATGATACTACTCTTAACTACTCTCCGGTTGAACACTCTAATCGATGGTAGGGCTATAACAGCACACCTCAAAGTAAGCCTTTCCCATCTAGATAACCCCATACTATCACCTTGAGCACTAGATGGTTCCAACAAACACCACAATTTCATAGAAACATCCAACTCCAAATATAACTCATAACAAGTATTTGTAATCTCTAGCCTAAGTGCCACCATGGTGTGCACACTGTCACTTTCACACACATGGGGAGAGCAGAGATCTAATAAAGCACTTGAGTAGCAAGGTAGTTCTACTTGATTACAAAGCTCATGATCACAATATGATCATGCATAGAGAGAGAGATGAACACATAGCTACCGGTAGAACCCTTAGTCTTGAGAGAGAACTACTCCCTCCTCATCATGGGAATTAGCAATGGCGATGGAGATGGCGGTGGGGATCCATGGAGATAGCTCCGGGGGCACTTCCCCGTCCCGGTAGGGTGCCGGTACAGAGACTTTCTGTCCCCTGGTAGGGTAGGATTTCTGATTGACTATTTAGGGTTTATGCATCGGGGGTCTCTTATAGGCGAGAGGGAAGACCAAGAGGGTGCCAGAGGGGCCCACACCACCCCCTGGCACGGCCTGGCCTGACTCGCGCCACCAGGTGGTGTGGCCAGCCCCTGGCCCCTCTCCGTCTCGTCTTCTGTCTCTATGAGTCTTCCGGTAAAATATCGACTTTGGGTTTTTTCTGGTCCAATTCCGAGAATATTGATTTTCTGACTTTCCTGGAACCAAAAACAGCAGAAAACAGGCAACTGACACTGTGGCATCTTGTTAATAGGTTAGTCCAAGAAATCATATGAAAAGTACTCCAAAGTTGGAACAAAACACAAGAAAGTAGATAAAACCAAGCATGGAACATCAAAAATTATAGATACATTTGCAATGTATCAACATCCCCAAGCTTAACTCCTGCTCGTCCTCGAGTAGGTAAGTGAGAAAAAGAAAGAATAATTTTTGAGGTGACATGCACCATCATAAACTTGATAAAAGTATTTGTAAAACATGGATAGCTAGGATCATAGTACTTTAACATAGTAGGAAAGATATAGTTCTAACAATAAGACAAAGAAACTATGTTGCAACATGAAAAGGCACAAACAAAAGATTCATGAATAACAATGCTTTGCAAGACGTTTGTTTGTTTCACACAAAGAAAACATAGCATAGTGGCATTCAGCTTGTCCCTCATAGATTAGCAAAACATAAATGCGTAGGACACCTTCAAAGTCTATAAGAGTGACTATATACAAATAGTTTAAAACAAGCAATATCAAATTATGCATCAATCAACTAGTCTTGGGACAATACACATAGAACTAAGAATGGCCACTATGCTCTCAAAGTAGGTGCATACAGATAGAAGGTGGAGACTGAATATATAAGTGGAAGAAAGGCCTTCATAGAAGGAAGTAGGGATTTAAGTCTCATAAAGAGCTTCCAAAAATTATGGTACTTATAACTTTTAGCTCTCATTGCCCTATCATAAGCATCTTTAAGGTGATTAAGGTTAAAGTGACACAACTAAGAGGATATGCTTGACAAGTTATAAGCCATCTCATGCCCCTTACTTACGAAGACCGAACCTCCTTCTACTCAACTTTAGTCACGAGTAAGCTCTTGTCATTGTAAGCACATATGTATCATAAAGAACGACCAACGGGGTACCCCTTGCACATGATACAGGAGCTATCCCATAATCAAAATGACAATGCAAGCAGACAATGAGCATCTCAGCGATCTTTTTATTTTCTATTTGCATAGGTTTTTACCGAGGATGCTTCATAGAGTGCTCATTATGGTTATGATGCAAGTTTCCACCATGATTAGGCATGGCTTAGGCTAGCAGCCCAGGCGTTTCTCTAACACACATACAAACTCCATGATCTTACAAGTTCCACTTTTATTTCACACTGCCGGGATCCATAAGCAAAAGAACATGATATCAATGGGGTACAAAGTAAAAGTGCAATGTTGAAAGCGTTCCCCATGATACATGGTTTTGCTAATTTCAACTTATAAAGCGCAAGCATATACGCAACGAAGATGGACCCAATGGTTCAAGCTTATTAAATGCAAGAAAAGTAAAGTGTGCCATCAAGTTCGTGAGAGCTTGAATCACTAATTTTCACATAACAAGTTTAATTTGGAAGGTAGATAAAACAATGAATATACTTGGAATAGCAAATGATAATAGGTCGGTATGGTGGACTCTTTGGAATAACTTGGTTGAAGGAAATGGATGCATGAGTGGAACTCATACTTGGTTACGAAGGCTAGCAAAAGAATGGGAGCGACAAACTAAGAGAGCAATAATGGCCATAATCGTGCAGAGCGACAAAACATCATTGACTAAAGCATAAAGTGATACTACAAGTTGAAAACTAAAGGATAATCAAGGCTATGGTGACTTGGGATAGTCATAACATGGTGTAATCATGCGCCAAGTCAACCCGAATAAAGTATCAACGGAGAATACCACAATACTATGCTTTAATATGCTAAAACAACGCATGATCCTTCCAAGGCACATTAAGCAATCTCAATTGTTTATAAAAAGTCATGCTACAGCAAAGAATACTAAGCATAAAGCCAAAAAAATATCAAGCTTGTCATGACAAAGCATTGGCCACAGTAAAAAACAAGCTCTCTTTACCACTTAAGCATGCACTTTCCTACTCTTTTCCAATCCAAACCAAACTATTTGAAAACCAATGCATGAAAGAGGGGGTCCAACCAATTTATTTATCAAACTAAGAAAACCAAGCAAACAAAAAACCAAAAAAAAAAACAAAAATAAGACGCTCCAAGAACAACACAACTGTGCATGAAACAATAAAAATGAAGCGTTTGGAAGAAACCTGGGTTTTTTATTGATGGAGAAGGGGATGCCTTGGGCATCCCCAAGCTTTGACGCTTGTACTTCTTGGATATTTCTTGGGGTGACACGTGTGGCATACCCAAGCTTGACTTTAGTCCATCCTTCATCTCATTACTCATTCCTTCCATACACCTAAAAATTTTCCTTCATACAAAACTTCACACAATCTTTATTAGCAACATTTAGAGCACTCAAGATAATAGGTCTTTAGGTTCAGTTCCTACACCAATAAAACTTCCATTAAAACACAAGCTACTATAGCACTTCCCTCAAAAAGTTCAATTCCCCAAAAAGAACTCAAAAAGGAACCAACAAGAAGCAAATACAAATAATGGCAGAAATCTGTCAAAACAGACCAGCAGGTAAAGACGAATTTTTTCGAAGACCTTCTGTTGCTCAAATAAAAAAATGTTGAACTAACGAAATTAGATAACAACCTGGGGTAGAAGCAAAAAACTTCACGCCTAAAAAAGACGTACAGAGATTTTACACGATTTTTTACGGTAAAGCATAGAAATCTGTTTCGGGACAGCAACTTTCCCATCATTACTTCTCTCTCATTAGAGGTTACTCTTGGCACAAAAACCACACAAAAATGATAAGGATCGGTTATTACATAGGTAATAACTTCCAAGACTCAACTAAAACTTTTGGGTTATCTCCCAATAAGTACTTTTCTTTAACGCCTTTAAGTTAGGCATGATAATTTTAATGATGCTCACATAAGAAATATGAATTTAGAGTAAAAGAGAGCATCAAGAAGCAAATATAAAACACATTTAAGTCTAACCCACTTCCTATGCATAGGAATCTTGTAAAGAAACAAGTCATGAAAGCACAAAGCAACAAGCATAGGAAAGCAAAATAAGTGCAACTTCAAGACTTTCAACATAAAGAGGGGAAACTTAATATTATTGAGATGCATAAAACCATGTTTACCTCTCTCATAATAACTTTCAGTAGCATCATGAATAAAATTAACAATATAACTATCACATAAAACATTATTATCATGAGCCATATGCATAAAAAAATTATTACTCTCCCTATAAGAATAGTCATTCTTCTTAATCATAGTGGGAGCAAATTCAACAAAATAGTTATAATTATTATTCTCATCACCATAATCATCAAATATAGGAGGCATATTGTACTCATAATTAATTTCCTCCTCAATAGTAGGTGGACTCAAAATATCATATTCATCATTGTAATCATCATATTGGAGGTTTTGTATCATCATAAGCAATAGAATAGCTATCTTCCAAAGCTGGGGAACTAAAAAGATCATTTCGTACAAACTAGCTTCCCCAAGCTTAGACTTTTCCATAGCATTAGCAATAATGGTGTCCACAGAATTCATACTAACAACATTGCTATTAGCATGCAAATAAACTTCCATAGGTTATTTAATTTTCTCTTCGAACACTTCATGTCCTAACTCAAGATAAATATTATAAAGCTCTCTAATTTTGTTGTTGTTTTCCATTAAG
This sequence comes from Avena eriantha, assembly GCA_910589775.1. Classification (NCBI taxonomy): domain Eukaryota; kingdom Viridiplantae; phylum Streptophyta; class Magnoliopsida; order Poales; family Poaceae; genus Avena; species Avena eriantha. The sequence goes on along the minus strand of OU342746.1, from coordinate 88,560,907 downwards.
CCTAACTAGTAAAAACAAGAAACAAAAAGACAAAATTGCAGAATCTAAAGGAAATAACTTCGAGCACTCACACCGGAGGATGTGAGTACCTTTTACCTTACCTCCCCGGCAACGGCGCCAGAAAATAGCTTGATGTCTATGCACTTCTATGCTTGTAGACAATTGTTGGGGCTCCAAGTGCAGAGGTTTGTAGAACAGCAACAATTTTTCCCTTAAGTGGATCACCCAAGGTTTATCGAACTCAGGGAGGAAGTGGTCAAAGGTATCCCCTCTCAAGCAACCCTGCAATCAAGATACAAGAAGTCTCTTGTGTCCCCAACACACCCACTACACTTGTCAGGTGTATAGGTGCACTAGTTCGGCGAAGAGATAGTGAAATACAAGTGGTATAGATAATTATAAGTGGTAACGGTGCCAAAAAATAGCTTGCTGGCGTGGAAGAGACTAAAGGCAAACTGAAATAAAGATGGAAGCAAGAAAACATGTAACAGATCTAGTAGGAAACAGTGTTTCAATGCTTAGAAACAAGGCCTAGGGATCATACTTTCACTAGTGAACACTCTCATATAAATATCTTCTCTTTATGATACTAGTCTTAACTATTCTCCGGTTGAACACTCTAATCGATGGTAGGGCTATAACAGTACACCTCAAAGTAAGCCTTTCCCATCTAGATAACCCCATACTGTCACCTTGAGCACTAGATGTTTCCAACAAACACCACAATTTCATAGAAACATCCAACTCCAAATATAACTCATAACAAGTATTTGTAATATCTAGCCTAAGTTCCACCATGGTGTACACGCTGTCACTTTCACACACATGGGGAGAGCAGAGATCTAATAAAGCACTTGAGTAGCAAGGTAGATCTACTTTATCACAAATCTCATGATCACAATATGATCATGCATAGAGAGAGACATGAACACATAGCTACTGGTAGAACCCTTAGCCTCGAGAGAGAACTACTCCCTCCTCATCATGGGAATCAACAATGGCGATGGAGATAGCGGTGGAGATCGATGGAGATGGCTCCGGGGGCACTTCCCCATCCCGGCAGGGTGCTGGAACAGAGACTTTATGTCCCCCGAATCTCCCCTTCGGTGGCGGCGGTGCTGCGAAACTTTTCATGGATTTCTGATTGACTATTTAGGGTTTATGCATCGGGAGGCTCTTATAGGCGAGAGGGGAGACCGAGGGGGTGCCGGAGGGGCCCACACGACCCCCTAGCGCGGCCTGGCCTGGACCGTGCCACCAGGTGGTGTGGCCAGCCCCTGGCCCCTCTCCGTCTCGTCTTCTGGCTCTGTGAGTCTTTCGATAAAATATCGACTTTGGCTTTTGTCCGGTCCAATTCCAAGAATATTGATTTTTTGACTTTCCTAGAACCAAAAACAGCAGAAAACAGGCAACTGGCACTATGGCATCTTGTTAATAGGTTAGTCCAAGAAATCATATGAAAAGTACTCCAAAGTTGGAACAAAACACAAGAAAGTAGATAAAACCAAGCATGGAACATCAAAAATTATAGATACATTTGCAATGTATTAGTCGACTACACCCATGATATGTATTCTCAAGCGGCACGCCAACAGACCCTAACGACCTTCCACATGAACAACTATCGTCTTGATAGCATGCACGGCAAGTTGGTCATCATCCCTGGTTGTGGCACATCCAAGGACAAAGCGGTGGTGGTCCATGACCACAATGACGAGGACGAGATCATTGATGAGAAGAAGCACAACTTAGATTCACAAGGTCTGCCTCTGAGTCACCATGATGAAGCTGGGAGTTCTGCCACTGCCAAGTAGCTGCTCCCCTTAGCTGTCTTAAGTGAAAAAACTTGTTATTTTTCGTTTGGCCTCTAATGGATATTTATTTGTCATGATTTTGTGAACACTTATGATTTTATCTAGATATGCTTGTTTGTAAGCTATGATCAACCTTTTCGTCGGATTTAAGACAAGTACGCCATGAGGGTGATCCTCGGGGCATGGAAAGATGTGGGGTGTGAAACGTACGGTTGTCCGGGACGGTGAGCACACAAGCTTACCCAGGTTCGAATCTGCTTGCGATGGACGGATCCTACTCCTGCTAGCAATCCAGTAATATGGCAGAGCCAAAAGTACATATTACAAGAGAGGTTTTGTTTGTGCGAGTTGAGGTTGGTTGTCGAGTTGCCCTAAAGGCTGATCCCTAGGACGACTTATATAGTCATCTGATCCTAGGGTTACAGGAGAGTACTATCTCACTACGATATAAAGTCGGTTACATAGTACATCTTGGAGTACAAGTATTCCTACATGCCTAAGTCGGTAAGTCTTATGGGACTTCCCATAGTTGGATGAGCTTCCAACTTCTCTCACTGACTGGGCCGCCCGTGAAGCATAGCTCTAACCCGAAGTGGGCCACCCGGGTCAGCGAGTCACAGTGGGTATACCCGGAAACTATATCCCCAACAGTAGCCCCTAGAAGCCTCCAAGATCCAAAGTCAGTTTTCATCGTCTAGCTTGATTCCTCGTTGGTTGTAGAATCTTGAAGGGTTCCTGAAACTCCAAAACAAAAAGTAGGATCCGAGTCTCAGAAATGAGTCAGAACTGTTAATATCTTATTGTTATTTCCCTGATCGATTTCAAACTAATCCAGAACTTGGTCCATGACACAACCTGACGTCATTCAAGGTCTAGTATTGTCAATGACAAATATTATGTCAGTGTGACCGTTGGTGGGTCCGCAGTGCATGGAACCGAGGATACATTTCAATGCATGCACAGAAATTGGGCGGCGTATCCTTCGCTGGAAAGATACTTTGCCCGTTCCACGTCACGTGGCGTAATGTTCACGTGTTTACACTAATGTTGGCGCAAATGAGGTTATAAGAGGTGAAATTACTGATACATTGCAAATGTATCTATAATTTTTGATGTTCCATGCTTAGTTTTATCCACTTTCTTGTGTTTTGTTCCAACTTTGGAGTACTTTTCATATGATTTCTTGGACTAACCTATTAACAAGAGCCACAGTGCTAGCTTCCTGTTTTCTGCTGTTTTTGGTTCCAGGAAAGTCAGAAAATGAATATTCTCGGAATTGGACGGGACAAAAGCCAAAGTGCCTATTTTTCCGGAAGTCATCACGTGCGAGAATACGAGACGGAGAGGGGCCAGGGGGCCACCGCACCACATGGTCGTGCGGCCCAGCCCGGCCCGCGCCAGGGGGTGGTGAGGCTAGCCCTGGCACCCCCTCGGCCTCCCCTTCCGACTATAAGATGCACTCCGGACGAAAACCCTAAGTACCCGATCAAAAATCCACGAAAGAGTCTGTAGCCGCCGTCATCTCCATCCCTAGATCAGGAGGGATCTGAAGCTCTTCCCGGCACCCTACCGGAGAGGGGAATTCACCCTGGAGGCCTTCTTCATCACCATGCAAGCCTCCGGTGTGATGCGTGAGTAGTTCATCCTTGGACTACGGATCCATGTAGTAGCTAGATGGATGGTTCTCCTCCTTTGTGCTTTCATGTCTAGATCTTGTGAGCTCCGTTCATGATCAAGATCATCTATTTGTAATTCTGCATGTTGTGTTTGCGGGGATCCGATGGATATTGAGATGCTATTTCAGATTGATTATTGATTCTATCATGTCTTTGTTATTGGTGATCTTGCATGCTTTCCGTTGTTAGTAGCTATCTTGGCCAAGTAGATGCTAGCAACTCCAAGAGATAGTATTTATGCTCGATAGTGGGTTCATGCCTCTGGTAATCTGGAGAAGTGACAGAAATATCTAAGGTACTAGATGTGATATTTCTACTAGGGAGAAAACAACAATCCTTTGTTCATAGAAAAATCGTATTGTTTACTTTACACGCAATTCGTAAAGCAATAATCTGTTGCTTGCAACCTAATACTGGAGGGGGTTCGGATGATAACCTCAAGGTGGATTATTAGTCATAGATGCAGTTGGATGGCGGTCTATGTATAATGTTGTAATGCCCAATCAAGTCTCAAAGGAGTCAAGATGATTAGTATATGCATGTATTGCTTTCTCGATGTTTGTCAATTGCCCCGTTGTAATTTGTTCACCCAGCATGTTATCTATCTTAAGGATATCCACCTCTAGTGAACTATAGATACCGGTCCTTGTCTTTTGCATACAATCTATAAACTGTTTACTGCTTTGTGTTTACTTTCTGCAAGCTTTTACTTCTTTCCATTCAATAGGTTTAATCATTTGTTTTCAGCAAAACACGGTGAGATTGACAACCTCATCGCAAGTTGGGGACAAAGTTCTATGGTTGTGTTGTGCAAGTCTCCACGTTGCTACTAGCACCGGTAGTGCGCCCTACCAAAGCTTAGCTAGTAACACCTTTGGGGTGTTTCCTTGCTCCTACTGGTTCGATTAAACCTTGGTTTCTTAACTGAGGGATACTTGCTACTGTGCTCATCATACCTCCCTCTTGGGGTTCCCAACGAGCTCTACATCAACTACACACCAGCACTTTTCTAGGCGCCGTGCATTGAGCCATCAAGCATTTTTCTAGCGCCGTTGCTGGGGATCGAAGAATAAGAAACTCCCACGTCAACCACACGCCATCAAAAGACATTTTTCTGGCGCCATTGCCGGGGAGTCAAGGACACAAGGGGAGTCCCTCGTAACCAATCTCTTTAGTTTGTTACTTTTTTTTTGCTTAGTTTCTTTTTGCTTTGTTTGCTTGTTTCTTATCCAAAAACACAAAAAATAGTTCCTACTATAGTTGTTGGTCTATTATTGCCTTGCTTTGTCATGCTTTCTGTCAATGGTTGGTTTCTTTGAAAGTAGTTCTTATTGGCAAGGTGGGTTCACGGAAGAACAAAAATATTATTATAAGGAAAATCGGTTGTCACAAAAAGGGAAACACTTATGGGAACAAATTGATAAATTGAATACCATTGCTAGAAATGTGTGCTCTATTTATAATGTTACTTATTGCTTTGATAAATCATGTTGATGTAGGAGGTATAAACACCTCCCTTTTCAATGTGAGTATAATGATAATGTTACCATATCTTCTTATGTTAAAGGAAATTATGACTTTTATGATGTGGAACAAATTGAGGAATTTATTGCTTGGAAGGGTGCATTTGAACTTGCTAGTTTGCTTGAAAATACTGATGATTCACCTTATAAATATGAGGTTTATGATATACTCAAATTTTTATTTGATAATTAAAAGGTAGAAAATGGCTATATTTTTGAATATCTTAATAGATGCTCTCCACCAATGGAAGCGACTAATGCCTTGCAGGAGCCTATGGAAGAAGAAATTGCTAAAACTGGAAGCTCATTGGATGAAAAAGAGGAGGAGAGTCATGATCAATAGGAGGAAGAATGGATCTATCCATCCCTACCTTCTAATGATAGTAACTCTTTACCCCTTACGTTATTTGATTGTCCCCCATGCTTACCAAAGGAGGACGAATGTCATGTTCCCGAGGATTCTTTTGAAAATGTTTATAATAAAGCTCTAGTGTGTGTAGATCATGAAAGCATGTTTTATGTGATAGTTAAATTTTTGAGTTTATTCATGAGGCTACTAAAAATTATTATGAGAGAGGAAAATATGGTTGTAGAAGTTTTCATGGTATTGAAACACCTCTCTATGTGCTGAAAGTTTTGAAGTTATTCTCGTTTTATCTTCCTATGCGTATCACTTTGTTCTTTGTGAGTTTATTTGCATACATGATTCCTATGCATAGGAAGTGGGTTGGACTTAAATATGTTTTGAATTTTCTTCCTGATGCTCTCTTTTACTTCAATTCATATTTCTTATGTGAGCATCTTCTCAAACTATCATGCCTAACTTAAAGGCGTTAAAGAAAAGTACTTATTGGGAGATAACCCAAAAGTTTTAGATGAGTATTGGAAGTTATTACCTCTGTAATAACCTCTCCTTATCCTTTTTATTTGCTTTTTGTGCCAAGAGTAACCTCTAATGAGAGAGAAGTAATAATTGGGAAAGTTGCTGTCCCGAAACATATTTCTGTGCTTCACCGTAAACAATCGTGTAAAATCTCTGAACGTCTTTTTGAGGCGTGAATTTTTGTGCTTATGCCCCAGGTTGTTATCTAACTTTAGTTAGTTCAGCACTTTTTGATTTGAGCAACAGAAGGTCTTTGAAAAAAGTCTTCTTTACCTGCTGGTCTATTTTGGCAGATTTCTGCCATTTTCTGCATTTGCTTCTTGTTGGTTCCTTCTTGAGTTCTTTTGGGGAATTGAGCTTTTTGAGGGAAGTGCTACAGTGGCTAGTGTTCTAATGGAATTTTATTTGGTGTTAAAACTGAACCTTAAGACATATTTATCTTAAGTGCACTAATGTTGCTAATAAAGATTGTGTGAAGTTTTGTATGAAGGAAAAATTTCAGGTGTATGGAAGGAATAAGTAATGAGATGAAGGATGGACTAAAGCTCAAGATTAGGGATGCCACGCGTGTCACCCCAAGAAATATCCAAGAAGTACAAGCTTCAAAGCTTGGGGATGCCCAAGGCATCCCCTTCTTCATCAATAAAAATCCCAGGTTTCTTCCAAACGCTTCATTTTTATTGTTTCATGCACAATTGTGTTTTTCTTGGAGCGTCTTTGTTTTCGTTTTCGTTTTGGTTTTTCGTTTGCTTTGGTTTGCTTAGTTTTCTGAATAAATTGGTTGGACCCCCTCTTTCATACATTGGTTTGCAAATGGTTTGGTTTGGTTTGGAAAAGAGTAGGAATGTTCATGCTTTTGTGGTACAAAGAGCTCGTTTTTGACTGTGGCCTATGCTTTGTCATGCCATGCTTGATATTGTTTTGGCTTTATGCTTGGTATTCTTTGCTGTAGCATGACTTGTTATAAACAATTGGGATTGCTTAATGTGCCTTGGATGAATCATGCGTTGTTTTAGCATATTAAAGCATAGTATAGTGGTATTCTCCTTTGATGCTTTATTTGGGTTGACTTGGCGCATGCTCACACCATGTTATGACTATCTCAAGTCACCATAGCCTTTATGATCCTTTAGTTTTCAACTTGTAGTATCACTTTATGCTTTGATCAATGATGTTTTGTCGCTCTGCATGATTATGTCCATTTTTGCTCTCTTAGTTGGCGCTCTGAATCTTTTGCTAGCCTCCACAACCAAGTATGAGTTCCACTCATGCATCCAACTCCCTAAACCAAGTTATTCCAAAGAGTCCACCATACCTACCTACTATCTTATGCTATTCCAAGTATATTCATGCTTTTGTTTACCTTCCAAATTAAACTTGTTATGAGAAAACTAGTGATTAAAGCTCTCACGAACTTGATGGCACACTTTACTTTTTTGCATTTAATAAACTTGAACCATTGGGTCCTTCTTTGTTGCGTATATGCTTGCGCTTTATAAGTTGAAATTAGCAGAACCATGTTTCATGGGGAACGCTTTCAACATTGCACTTGTACTTTGTACCCCGTCGATATCATGTTCTTTTGCTTACGGATCCTGGCGGTGTGAAATAAAAGTGGAACTTGTAAGATCATGGAGTTTGTATATGTGTTAGAGAAATGCCTGGGCCGCTAGCCTAAGCCATGCCTAATCATGGGGGAAACTTGCAGCATCACCATAATGAGCACTCTATGAAGCATCCTCAGTAAAAACCTATGCAAATAGCAAATAAAAAGATCGCTGAGATGCTCATTGTCTGCTTGCCTTGTCATTTTGATTATGGGAAAGCTCCCGTATCATGTGCAAGGGGTACCCCGTTGGTGGTTCTTTATGATACATATGTACTTACATTGACAAGAGATTACTTGTGACTAAAGTTGAGTAGCATGAGGATCGGTCTTCGTAAGTAAGGGGCATGAGATTTCGGTTTATAACTTGTCAAGCATATCCTCTTAGTTGTGTCACTTTAACCTTAATCACCTTAAAGATGCTTATGATAGGGGCAATGAGAGCTGAAAGCTATAAGTACCATAATTTTTGGAAGATCTTTATGAGACTTGAATCCCTACTTCCTTTTACAAAGGCCTTTCTTCCACCATTATATTGAGTCTCCACCTTCTATCTTTATGCACCTACTTTGAGAGCATAGTGGCCATTCTTAGTTCTATGTGCATTGTCCCAAGACTAGTTGATTGATGCATACTTTGATATTGCTTGTTTTAAACTATTTGTATCTAGTCACTCTTATGAACTTTGAAGGTGTCCTATGCATTTATATTTCCTACTCTATTGAGGGACAGGCTGAATACTATTATTCTATGTTTTCTTTATGTGAAACAAACAAACGTCTTGCAAAGCATTGTTATTCATGAATCATTTGTTTGTACCTTTTCATGGTGCATCATAGTTTCTTTGTCTTATTACTAGAACTTTGTCTTTCATGTTATGATTGAAGTACTATGATCCCAGCTTTGAATGTTTTACGAATACTTTGATCAAGTCTTTGTTGGTGCATGCCACCTCAAAAATGATTCTTTCTTTTTATCACCTACCTACTCGAGGACGAGCAGGAGTTAAGCTTGGGGATGTTGATACATTGCAAATGTATCTATAATTTTTGATGTTCCATGCTTAGTTTTATCCACTTTCTTGTGTTTTGTTCCAACTTTGGAGTACTTTTCATATGATTTCTTGGACTAACCTATTAACAAGAACCACAGTGCCGGCGGCCTGTTTTCTACTATTTTTGGTTCCAGGAAAGTCAGAAAATGAATATTCTCAAAATTGGACGGGACAAAAGCCAAAGTGCCTATTTTTCCGGAAGTAATCAAGTGCTAGAATACGAGACGGAGAGGGGCCACGACACCACCTGGCCGCGCGACCCAGCCTGGCCTGCGCCAGGGGGTGGTGAGGCCAGCCCTGGCACCCCCTCGGCCTCCCCTTCCGACTATAAGATGCCCTCAGGACGAAAACCCTAAGTACCCGATAAAAAATCCACGAAAGAGTCTGTTGCCGCCGTCATCTCCATCCCTAGATCGGGAGGGATCTGAAGCTCTTCCCGGCACCCTGCCGGAGAGGGGAATTCACCCTGGAGGCCTTCTTCATCACCATGCAAGCCTCCGGTGTGATGCGTGAGTAGTTCATCCTTGGACTATGGATCCATGTAGTAGCTAGATGGCTGGTTCTCCTCCTTTGTGCTTTCATGTCTAGATCTTGTGAGCTCCGTTCATGATCAAAATCATATATTTGTAATTCTGCATGTTGTGTTTGCGGGGATCCGATAGATATTGAGATGCTATTTCAGATTGATTATTGATTCTATCATGTCTTTGCTATTTGTGATCTTGCATGCTTTCCATTGTTAGTAGCTATCTTGTCCAAGTAGATGCTAGCAACTCCAAGAGTTAGTATTTATGCTCGATAGTGGGTTCATGCCTCTAGTAATCTCGGGAAGTGACAGAAATCTCTAAGGTACTAGATGTGTTGTTGCTACTAGGGAGAAAACAACAATCCTTTGTTCATAGAACAATCGTATTGTTTACTTTACACGTAGTTCGTAAAGCAATAATCTGTTGCTTGCAACTTAATACTTGAGGGGGTTCGAATGATAACCTGAAGGTGGATTATTAATCATAGATGCAGTTGGATGGAGGTCTATGTATAATGTTGTAATGCCCATTCAAGTCTCAAAGGAGTCAAGATGATTAGTATATGCATGTATTGCATTCTTGATGTTTGTCTATTGCCCCGCTGTAATTTGTTCACCCAACATGTTATCTATCTTAAGGAGAGCCACCTCTAGTGAACTATGGATCCCGGTCCTTGTCTTTTGCATACAATCTATAAACTGTTTACTGCTTTTTGTTTACTTTCTGCAAGCTTTTACTTCTTTCCATTCGATACGTTTAATCCTTTGTTTTCAGCAAAACACGGTGAGATTGACAACCTCATCGCAAGTTGGGACAAAGTTTTGTGGTTGTGTTGTGCAGGTCTCCACGTTGCTACTAGCACCGGTAGTGCGCCCATCCAAAGCTCAGCTAGTAACACCTTTGGGGTGTTTCCTTGTTCCTACTGGTTCGATTAAACCTTGGTTTCTTAACTGAGGGAAACTTGCTGTTGTGCTCATCATACCTTCCTCTTGGGGTTCCCAACGAGCTCTACATCAACCACGCACCAGCACTTTTCTGGGCGTCGTGCATTGAGCCATGAATTACCTCATTTTTCTTCCACATTTGTCCTCATCTTCCTTGTCCCCGAGAAAAACCTGCGCCCCCATCTCCCCTCCTCTCTACCCCCATATCCCAATAGTGCCGCCCAACCAAGGTCACTTCTCTGGTGAGATCGCTGAAGCATCATGCTCTGGCGACACGGTGTCGACGATGGTAGTAGAGAATAAGAAGTACCACCGGGTCTAGATTCCCTGTGTACTGGATGATGAGAAGCTCTGAGGCATCAAGGAGGAGGGTCTTCTCCGTGCCGGCGAGTGGCGGAGTGGCTACATCGAGCGTCTTCCTGCTCACCACGATGATGAGCGAGTTCACTTCAGGACCCTTCTGGATCGAGGTTTGAGCTTTCCACCCTCAGAGTTCTTCTCCGAGGTGATTTCTTACTATGGCGTGCAACTCCATAATCTTCCTCCCAATTCTATTCTTGAGCTAAGCGCCCATGTCTCTCTTTGTGAGGGTTATCTCAGAATTAAGGTGAGTCTTACTTTGTTCCGGTACTATTTTAGTACTACGAAAAATCCATCATTGTCGGTGTTCCATACAATACCGAAACCCTTAGCCTAGTCCTTAGGAGAGACCGAGTTTGTCCCAAGGTCATAGCTAGTGAATCAGTGAAGAGGTGGCCATCTACCTTTTTCTATCACAAGCATAAGCTAGATCACGGCAAGCAGGAAGGCTTGTCGGCTTTTGGTGATGGTGCCGCCACCCACTAAGAATCTTGGGATGCGGAGTCGCCGACTCTGGGATCCGACCTAGACCATTGTTGGCTAGCTCATTGGATTTAGCTCCAACAACATCGTGGGGACTGGATCATGCACACGATCACCACTAATAATAAGGATAGCCTGAGAGTGAGCCGAAACCCGATTCCCTCCAAGGAATACGAGACCCGGGTCAAGTGGTTGATCAAGGAGCGATTAAACCGGAAAGTTCCGGAGATCTCCCTGGACATGTTCATAGCAGAGAACCCCTTGACCCCAATAATATTTTTGACTAACCCGTCTTGTACTTGTTCATATGTATATATTTTATTCGCTATGCTGAGATATTCTGACTTTCAGCTTGTTAACCTCCTCGAGCCAGAGATGGGTCCTCTCGAGGGATATCCACAAGAGGATCCAATTCCTCAAGAGGATGAAGAACTTAAAGTGCTGCCAGATACGCTCACCTAGAAGCTTAAAACTCCGGTTGTGTCAGCTAGCCCACAAACAATGCCAGTCGTCAAGAAGTAAGTTCTTCCATAAGACTTTGTACTTTTGTCCACATTCTTTCTGGGTCATAACGATCTTAATATGTTACTATCCAGAGTTAAACTTTGATTAAAGGAAAAGGAAAGACAAAGCTAGGGAAAATTCTGCGCTAACAGAAGTTAAATTTGGTTTCACCCGTTGTTGCTCCTCTGACTCCTAACCCAACCTCATCGTCAGTGCCAAAGGACATTCTGTCATCACGCACTGAGGATGTTGTGGCTCAATCTGAAGATCCAGTGAACCAAGGTTCACAAGACGATGTAACCATGGGCAACTCAAAAACTGATAAGGGTAATGATCTCTCGGATAAAACCTTCTCCAATGATCCTCGAAAGATCATTGGTGCACTCACAAGGAAAAGTGCATATGAGCTTTGGAAGCTTGCCCTGAACTGCCTCGAGACCAGAACTATAACTGCTGAAGAAGAGGCGCATGAAGTTAAAGATGTGAAACTTGCTGATCTTCTGGATCAAGTTCGTCTCCCTGATGACAAGTTAAAGGCTGGTGCAGTTCCGCCTACACCTATCATTCCTTTAACTCTTCCCAAGAAGGTTTCTGCTGAAATCAACAATAGCCTCAACAAATTGCAACATGAGCATTTCATAAGTCATTTTTTGACTCTTCTTTACTATATTTATACCATATCCTCTAGCCCCCAAGCATGAAGTTGGATAGATACTAGAAATCCAAGTTTATTCTTTTATAGAATGCCAAACAACGAAGTAGTGTAGCCCCCAAGGCTCATGCTGAAATTTAGTAAAAAATAGCAGCCCGAGTCTTAGTAGCTTTTCTAACTCTGGTTACCATTCTGACTTACAAAAGTTAATGTTTACAACTAAGAATTACTAAGAACGTTTGTAACAAGCGGAGAGATCTTAAAGCTCTCTAGCTTGAAAATGCTCAGCTTAAAGTTGAGAAGGATGGAGCCGAAAGTAAATTTCTGACTATCTCTTCTGAGATATTTTTGTTTGAGATGAATTATGAATTCGACTAATTTTGTCCTCCTTACTCCAGGTTTGTTGACTCAATCCTTCAAACTTGTGGAGGAAGCTGAAAACTTCAGAGCCTTAGAATCCAAGAATGATGGCATGTGCAAGAAACATAATAAATTGCAGGAGGACCATGAATGCAGTGTCAAAAATATACTTGAATCTAGCAACATGGCAACCGAAGAACGTGATTGGACCATTGCTTCCCAAGGCAAGGAAATCTCAGATTTGAAAGCAGAGAGGGATAGACAGAATGATACCACATAGGCCCTATGGGATGAACTCTAGAGTCTGCGAGAGGAGAAGACCAAAGTAGACAAAATTATCTTCGGTATGTTTTGCTGTCATTTTGTCTCCTTATTGATTTTTTCTGACTTTTCCGGTCAGATTTCTGTTAATGATGCTCCTTTTTACAAGACCTCTCAACCTCCTAGATTCGTCTTCGTCTGAGCCATGCACCAGCCAGCTTGTCGCAGTCGGAGATTTCCTTCATGATTTCCGCCAATCTCTTGAAGAGATTGGTGAGACCATTAATCTCTCTGACCTAAACAAGCTATTAGCTTTTGAGGTGCGTGACAAAGTGAAGGCTATCCCGCAGCTGGTCGAGGATTGGAAAATGTCCTATGCTCGAACAACGACGTAGAATGCCCTCACAATGGTAATGAGCCACCATGGTAACATGGAAATCTAGCAAGTTACCAAGGGTTATTCGATTGTTGATGAAGATGGGAAGCTTTAGAGTGTTGGTGAGATATAGGATTCTTCTGCTAGATATGCTTGTCGCGTAGCCGATGAAACCAACTACGAGAAGCCATTTTTCAAATCTGTAGAAGTGCCGCCAAGCCCCCCAGCCAAAGACGTTGAAATCCCCGACGACGACGAAGAGACAGAATTTGACGTCCTCATCTAAGAGAAAGATCAGGGTGACTTGGGTTGTAGAACCAGTGGGTCAATAAATCCTACAAAATGAAATTTTCAAGCAAAACTCTGCATTATTCTGAAACTTGTTTGATGTAATGTGCAAACTTATTTATTTGGTGCTGCTGTTATGTATAACTGATGCTTAGCACGTATGTTTTTTATTTTGCGCTTCAAAAATACTTAAGCACTTTTTGTTTATCTAGCTTTCTAACTCATCCCTTTTGTGAGCTAGAAACCTTTAGCACAGAAAATTTTCTGAGAAACGGAGCTAATTGCTAAACTAGTTTTAACCCGAAATCAAAGCTGGCCTCCGGTACCAACAAATCACTACTCGGAAAATAACTGCGTCCAACAATCAGACAAAAACCAAAGTGTAAACAAAAAATGAGACTTACCTGGGGTTTTCATGACCATAAAGTACATTCAAGTATCCTGGGGTTTTCAACTATGATATGATAATTCAGAAATATGATGCTACTGAAAACTTCTCAGAAAAACATTGAGGGGACCAATACTTTATTTCACTTTGAACAAGTACATTGATATAATTACAAAGAAAGACATTTTAAACATAAAAGGGACGTAGTTGAGCAATATTCCATGGACGGTCTATTTCATCCGGGTCTGTACTGCCTCTACCTCTCTTCCTCTTATTAGTAGTGAGTCTTTCTTTGTCCGGCCTCATGTCTGTAAGGTAGTACGAACCATTGTGCAGTACTCTACTAACCATAAAGGGACTTCCCATATTGAGGATAGTTTGTGCTTTCTGTTTTGCACTAGTTGGAGAACTAGATCGCCCTTTGTAAAAGACCAATTTTTGACTCTCTAACTATGATACTTGCATAACTTCTGCTAATAGGCTATACATCTCTTCTCAGCAATGACGCGAACTTCGTCGAGTACATCGAGGTCATCTTTTCGAGAAACTTCGGCATCTTCTTCGACATACACAACGACTCGGGAGAAATATGGATAAGATCACTTGGAAGAAGTGCCTATGTGCCGTAGACCAAGAAGAAAGGTGTATATCCGATTGGCCAATTAGGAGTAGTTCATAAACTCCATAGAATAGACGACAACTCATCCGCCCAAGCCCCCACAGCCCAGTGAAGTGGTGCTTCGAGCCTAGGACGGAGGCCTTTAAGAATTAAACCATTAGCCATTTCAACTTGTCCATTGGCTTGTTGATGTGCGACTGATGCAATATTGAGTCGGATCGCTTGAGGTTCCCAAAATTCGGCAAGTTCTCCCATCGAAAAGTTGCTCATGTTGTCTTTAATAATACTGTGTGGATAGCCTAATTAGATTATAATGTCCTCGACAAATCTTTTGGTTGTTGCTCCATCACAACTTGTGACGGATTTAGCCTCAATCCATTTCGTAAATGTATCCACCATCACTAGTAGGTGAGTAAATACACTTGGAGCCTGTTTAAACAGTCCTACCATGTCAAAACACCATACCACAAAGGTCCATGTAATCAGAATTATTCGCAGCTGATCAGCCAGAACATGGGCTTGTTTGGCATATTTTTGGCAGCCTTTGCACGTCTTGACCAGTATGTCGGCATCTGCCTTAGCTGTAAGCCAGAAAATCCGTGTCGAAAAGCTTTTGCCACTAAACATTTGGCTGCGGCGTGATGTCTGCATTCACCTTCGTAGATTTCCTTTAGGATTTCCACTCCTTCTAGAGAAACACAACGCTGAAAACCCCCAAATACACTCCACCTATAGAGCTCACCACAGATTACTATGTAGGATTTTGCTCATCGGATGATCTAGCGGCTCAGCACTTCATCTTTGGATAATTTTCCTTCTACCAAGAATTTGAGGTAGGGTTTTCTCTAGCTAGGAATTACAGCCAGAACTGCTATGAGTGGTGAGTCGTATTTGGTAGGATAATCGTCATCAACTCCTATGATGGAGGGAACTCTTATGTGCTCCAGAAAATCCCCATCCGAGAACTTTTTACGTGTAGAGCCTATTCTTGATAGTGCATCTACTTCCTCATTTTATGTCCGGGGAATGTGATGAACTTTAAACCCTTCAAACAATTTTGCTAGTTCATCCACGACAACTCGATATGCTGCCATGTGCTTATTTTCCCTACATATATCGGATACTTTCTAAGCAACTAAATCCGAGTCTCCATAGCACATGAGTCGGCGAATTCCAAAGTCTTTTGCGATTCAAATTCCATTTAGTAGGGCTTCATATTTGGCAATGTAATTTGTCGCCATGAAGTAAATCTGCAGAACATAGAATAGTTTGTCTCATTGGGGTGATTTGAGTACCACGCCAGCCCCGAGCCCCCGAGCGCTTTTGACCCGTCAAAGTGCAAGGTCCAATATTCTGACTCTAGGACATTTGTATTCTCTGTTGTCTCTGTCCAATCAGCAACAAAAATTGGCAAGTATTTGGGACTTGATTGCTATACGCGGTTTATAATCAATGTCAAAAGTTGCTAGCTCAATTACCCACTTAGCAACGCGTCCTATGGAATTGATGTTGTTGATTATGTCTCTCATGGGAGCTGTGCTCACCACGGTAATCTTGTGTTCTTGAAAATAGTGTCGTAGCATTCAGGATGCAAAGACCACAGGCTAGCTTTTGGTAATGAGGATACCGTTGTTTTGATTATGTCAGGACCTCGCTGAGGTAGTAAGTCGGATGTTGCACCAAGTGTTCATGTTTTTCCTCTGGCCGTTCCACCACTGTTATGATGTTGGCGACTTTTTTTGTCGCACTAATGTAGAGCAACATTGGTTCCTGAGGTTCCGATGCTGCAAGGATAGGGGCGGATGAAACTACGGCTTTCAGGTCTAGGTGTGCAACCTCAGCTTTGTCAGTCCAGACGAATTGCTTGGTATTCTTCAAGAGCTTGTATAATGGTGCGGCTCTTTCACCGAGTCGACTTACGAATAGACTAGCTGTAGCGATGCAGCCAGTGAGCCTTTGTACGTCCTTCAGGCGAGTTGGCCTGGTAATGTTGAGTATTGCCTTCCTCTTGTCCCGGTTCACCTCTATGCCTCTCTGAGGCATGATGAAACCTTACAATTTTCCGACTAGAATTTTGAAGAAACACTTCTTCAGGTTAAGCATTATGTTGTATTTTTTAAGATTTGTGAATGTTTCCTCAAAGTCAGAAATTAATGTTTTCTTCTTTTTGGACACCACAGGTATGTCTTCCACATATGCATGTACATTGCATCCGATTTGATCGTGGAGGCAATGTTGCATATGGCGCTGGTACATAACTCCTGCATTTTTTAGCCCGAAAGGCATCGTTGCGTAGCAGAAGGTTCCGAAGGGAGTGGTGAACAAAGTCTTTAAATTTTCTGACTCCTTCATTCATATTTGGTGATAACCGAAATATGTGTCGAGAAAGCATAGGAGTTCCGAGCCTGCTGTCGAGACGATAACTTCGTCGATTCTAGGCAGAGCGAATGGATCTTTGGGACAAGCCTTGTTCAAGGCAGTGTAATCGACACACATTCGTAAATAAGTGGTGTCCTTTTTAGGGACCATCACAGGATTGGCCGACCACTCGGTGTGGATGACATCTTTGATAAATCCGGGTAACTCTAACCAGGCCAGCTCCTTAGCTATATCTTTATGCTTTTCATCACCGAAAAGTCGTAAGGACTGTTTGATGGGTTTACCGTTAGGATACACGTTTAAAGAGTGCACGACAAGTTCCATAGGTACTCTGCTCATGTCAGAAGGTTGCCATGCGGACATATGTTTATTAGCTTTGAGAAACTCGACGAGCACGCTTACCTATGCGTGACCTAATCCTACTGCTATCTGTGTCACCTTGGAGGGGTCATCCTCCTTCAGCGGTGTTGACTTCATCTCTTCCGATGCCTTGAACTCCGGAGTTGGCTTTATCACCTCCTTCTTCGTTGCGGGCATCTCAGATGGGTCAATGTTCTTCTTGATCTCCTGGTATTCCTCGGCGTGCAGTACGACTTCAGCAAAGGTGGTAGCTCCATCTTTGTGTTCTTGTGCTTTCTTCGGGTTTCCCCAGATTGTGATGACGCCATTGGGACCTAGAATTTTCATCATGTTATAGATATAACAGGGGCAAGCCATGAATGCTCAATAGGCCGAACTCCCAAAGATAGCTTGGTATGCACTCTTGAATGACATCACTTCAAAAGATAGTGGTTCAGTTTGATAGTTATTCGACGTTCCAAAAGTAACATCCAGAGTAATTTCTCCCAAGAGTTCGCTTGTCTTCCGGGGACAACTCCATGGAAAATCACGGTGCTGTGATTTAGCTGTGTTTTCGATATCTTCATACGGTGCAGTGTTTCGGCATAGAGTATGTTGGTGCTATTGCCACCGTCCATGCGAGTCTTGGAGAACCCATGGCCATCGATCAGTGGATTGATGACCAGAGCATACTTACCTCTCCTATGTGGTTTAATCGGGTGGTCGCTTCGGTCAGAGGTAATTGTACTTCCGACTAATCTAGAAACTGGGGGACAGCCAGAACAGTTGCGTTGAGTTTGTGCATCACTGCCTTTTTGAACTTAGCGGGCTGTGATTCGAGGAAGCAGATATAAGTGCCTTTCTTGGTTGGGTAAGTCTTCTTACCATTCGACTTGGGATTTGAGGTATCTACCTCCTCCATGTCAGAATCTTCCTTGGAATCCTTCTCTTTGTCATATTTTTTCTTTCCTTTTTGTCGCTTGGCCCTGTAGCCAGCGGATTTGTCTTTCTTGATGTCCTCGTTAAAACAACAACGACACTCATCATTTGTGTGGGAAGAGACCCCGGTACCATCCGGGTGATGAACACATGGATTATTGGAAATATCGGCCTAAGAGTAGGTTTTACCAGGTTGCTAGTCTCCTCTATAGACTCGATAAGTTCCGCGGCCTTGTCCCAGGCCACCTCCATGCCCTCCTCATCCTCCAGATCTGAAAGTTGCGTTGACAGTCGTGGTTTCTGGATTAGGTTCCTATTCTGAGGTGTTCTTGCGCTTTTGGGTCTACTGCTTCTTCGGATGCTTAGCCGACTATGGTATTGCTAGGGTGTTTAGCAGTCCCTCTGAATCATCGTGGGCATCCGCATATTTGCTTGTTGTTTCTATCAATTCTCCCAGATCGATGAGTTTGTCACACTTTAGCCGATGATGCAATAATCTAATTGGGAGCCCTGCGATGAAATCTTCGATTGCGGTATGGTCGTTTACTCTCTCAAAGAAGTTCTTCGTGTATATCGATCAGATGAGGTAGTCCTAGCAAGTTTCGCCGACCTTCTGGGTGCAACACTATAGATCTCCAACCATGCAGGGCCTCCTGCATGTGCCTTCAAAATTCTGAAAGAACGCACTTTACATATCATACCAGATGTGAATTGTGTTCTCTAGGAGTTCATTGAGCCCTGTTCGAGCCGTATTTCATAGCATCAACGGGAGATACTGGACTGCGACCAAGTTGTTTCCTCCTTTGGCATTGTAGCATGCCCAGAGAAATCCTGGAATCAGGTGTCTAGCCGAGCCACACCGTCGTAGGGTTGAATGTTCCTTGAGATAGCAAATCCCTCTGGAAAGTTTGTTTGTTGAATCCATGGACCAAATCATTTAGGGCCCACATATATGTTCTCTGAATTGTAGCGTCGTGCCTCTATGTTTGAGTTGATCCAGTGCCTAGCATCCCTTGGTGATAGGGAGCACCATCTCGGATGTTCACTGTGGCTGTGGTACCATGGATCCAAGTCTCTGCTTCCTCCACCACTGCCTCCTCCCTGGCGCCCTCCCTGGCCTCCATGGGAGCCATTCTAGGCACTGCTTGGTGGAGAGGGTAGTGCTGGTGGGTTATTTTCGGTTGATCACCGTCACATATGTGGGGCTTCATGGTGACGACCATCGTGTTGGCTTGATCCAGCGTGATGTTCATCATTTCTTCGTCCATCATTGTCCTAATTCTGGGAAGGCTCATCTAGATATCTTGTGTGTCTGGGAGGTGGCATTCTTTGCTGATTCTGCTCCCGACATTGTGCTTTATCTTCTACAATGCGGTGATCTGACTGCCACCGGGGAGGTTGCTGTGGAACCATTGCTACTATGGCGTCTCGCTCTACGGTTGGGGAAACGTTGCTCCATCCGTGAGCAGTTCCTGTGCAGCCCTCATGAATAGCCGGTTCTTGAGTAAGTATCATCCCAAGGGTCGGAGCGGTGACGCTGATCCGGTCACCGACGGGGTCTTGTGTCATGCTACTGAGCCATGTCCGTGTGGCATTGGTCAGATTTGGAGACCAGCTTTCCGCTGAAGGACGTGGCGGCCTTTTGCTACTCTAGGCCCTTGGTGAGTAGTGCTACACTCATTTGGACCTGCTCTGGAGTTGATTTTTTGCCAGGATCTCTCAAGCTATAGCAGTATTTTCTACCGGCGTGTTATACACCTAGTTTCCCTTGTTGTCGATTTGAGCCTATCCCACGACTATGTTTGCTTTGTTTCCATCAAACATAGATTTGTGAACTTCCGGATTTTTGTTGACCAGCTCGAGGCCATTCCGGGTCTTATGATGCTGCAGGGAGTTGTACTGCCATGCATCCGCAATGCGTTGTTTCTCCTTGATGAGATGAGTGGGTTCATCAAAGAGTACCTCTAGCGCTGCACTTCTAGGGCTAAGGCCCTTTCCTCCAACTTGAACGGCGTAACATCCAGGGCGGTTGGGATCGACATTGTGAGTGCTTCTCCAAGAATTTCACCGGCACCTGGGGTGACCATGTGTCCATCCACCTGAGTCTTTTTTGGTTCTTCGGGATCAGAACACCGTCTGAATGCTCCTCGTATTCTTCAGCGACCTCCTCTTGAGATGGAAGATTCTTAGCTAGAGTCTTTCTTTTCTTCCTATTATTTGCCTTGTTTGCCTTACCGGTCCTTGTGGCAAAGACGGATTTTGTTCCAATTCCTAGATTCAAGCTATTATCAGTACTCTCAGACATCTGGACATCGGGATTTTCTCCGAGATCCATATCACCTTGTGGTTTGGGAGAGTTTTAAAAATATCTCTCATCTATACTATTGTAGGGACTTAGATCCAGACCTTCTCCTTCTTCCGTAGCTTTGGACTTGATCCTCTCTTCAATTTCTGCTTCAAACACCCGGAATTCTGCTGACGTCAGGGAATCCCCCAGGGAAGCCAGTGTGTTGCCGTTTGTTCGAATTGCATCCACCACCGAGTCATTGTCATCTCCAGCATTGTCAGATATGGATCCAGAGACAACATATCCAACAAAGTGCGATCCATGTGCTCTGAGGTGGGTGAGGCTCTCTTTGTTAGCTTCCTTGAAGCTCTTGATGGTCTTGAGAACAACATCCATACTGTCATTTCTGCGCAACATCATCCGCCTCACTGTGTGCCTTAGAAGCAATTTTCCTGCTCCAGGATCGGTAGAGTCAGATCCGGATTTGTTGCTGCTTGGATCTTCCTGAGATTCGACCTCCTGAGGGAGATCTTCTTCAGATCCGTTCTTCTCCATGATCTATGCTTCATGTGCGGGGTGGGTGTGATTAGTGATTTCTAAGATCTAAAACTTTGTTGCCTCTATGGACAAAGCATATCTAGAAGTTGCTTCTACCTCTATCATCACCGCTGGGGTGGGTTGGGCAGGTTCAGCGAAACCTAGGTAAACATCGATCTCGCCAAAATACAAGTCTCATCGAGAAGGATTGTGTAGCTGGTTACGGTCTCCCTAGATGGAATCCAAGTCTCATCGAGAAGGATGAGAGGGATGTCACTAGCATAGAGAACCTGAACGACGATGATTGTTTCGCCAATTACAATTCACACGGATTCTACCAAGAACACAACTCCAAAAGTCACCTACCCCACGGTGGGCGCCAACTATTGTCGGATTGAAGACAAGTACACCATGAGGGGGTCCTCGAGGCGTGAAAAGATGTGGGGTGTGAAACATATGGTCATTCGGTACGGTGAGCACACAAGCTTACCCTCGTTCGAATCCACTTACGGTGGACGGATCCTACTCCTACTAGCAATCCAGTAATATGGCAGAGCCGGATGTATAGATTACAAGAGAGGCTTCGCCTGTGCGAGTTGAGGTTGGTTGTGGAGTTTCCCTAAAGACTGATTCCTAGGATGGATTATGTAGTCATATGGTCCAAGGGTTACAGGAGAGTCCTATCCGGCTACGATACAGAGTCGGTTACATAGTACATCTTAGACTACAAGTATCCTACATGCCTAAGTTAGTAAGTCTTCTGGGTCTTCCCATATCCGTATGGGCTTCCAACTTCTCTCCCTGACTAGGCCGCCCATGAAGCATAGCTCTAACCCTAAGTGCGCCACACTGGTCAGCGAGTCATAGTGGGTATACCTAGAAAGTATATCCCCAACAAACCTGTCTTGGCTTTTGAGGCCAGTCGTGTGTGTGACTCCAACACTGTGCTCTCGACTTATGTCTTTGTGTTCGATCCGAGGCCCAAGGATGACAAAGTCCAATTTTGGCTTCAACGTCAGTATGACGTCATTCGTCTACACTACTCAGTATGGTGGTGTGGGAGAGGGCAAGTCTGTGCTCCTCGTCCAGGAGATCTAGCGCATATTGGCAAGCGATATCGTTATCGGGTTCGGCATAGTTGCTGACTCTTAGTGAATCATGCTCGATGTCAGTCGGCATGACAGCCTCCACGCCGTAGATCATAAACAACATGGTGAATCCGGTTGACCTGTTAAGTGTCATTCGGAGTCCCAAGAATACCGAGGGTAGTTTCTCGATCCAAGAGCCGAGAGTCCTTTCTAGAGATACTTGGAGTCGTGGCTTCATTCAATGAAGGATGCATGGGTTGGCACAGTCACCATTGTAGGAGTGGTACCTGCCTCTCCTATCGTGCCGGTTGTCGTTGCCATCATCCGAGACGTACTTGGTGCGCTTACAGTCTTCACCGCGAGTGGAATATTCCATCAGCTCGGAACCTAACCTAATTGTTTTCTACCTCTGCATGAGGTTCTAGACAAGGGGCTCGAACATGTAGTTCTCGAAGAAGATGAGGATAGCACTATACGCTCTCATGCCTGAGGAGGAGTTCCATAGATCATCCCATCTCTGTAACTAGCAGAGAGTCGATTCACCACTACACTAGGTGCACCTCTTAAGGTCCTCGATCGTGGTAGGGCAAGTACAGGTTACCTCCAAGTTCTTGACAAAGGCTGACTTCAAGTCCTAGTTGGAGTTTATGCTATCGCGGGGGAGGTTTTTGACCCATTGGAAAGTGGGGCCTTCAAGCAGAAGTAGGAGGTAGCGTGTGGGTACAAGCTCGATCGTGTTGGCTATGCTCATCTCCATAGTGTAGTTATCCATCCATGTCCCTCCCAAAGCACTTTGGGACGAGATGTGTGAAAGAGTCGGAGGCATGATGGCTCAATGCACGGCGCACAGAAAAGTGCTGGTGCGTGGTTGATGTAGAGCTCGTTGGGAACCCCAAGAGGAAGGTATGATGAGCACAACAGCAAGTTTCCCTCAGTTATGAAACCAAGGTTTAATCGAACCAGTAGGAGCAAGGAAACACCCCAAAGGTGTTACTAGCTGAGCTTTGGCAGGGTGCACTACCGGTGCTAGTATCAACGTGGAGACCTGCACAACACAACCACAGAACTTTGTCCCCAACTTGCAATGAGGTTGTCAATCTCACCGTGTTTTGCGGAAAACAAAGGATTAAACGTATCTAATGGAAAGAAGTAAAAGTTTGCAGAAAGTAAACACAATGCAGTAAACAATTTATAGATTGTATGTAAAAGACAAGGACTGGGATCCATAGTTCACTAGAGGTGGCTCTCCTTAAGATAGAGCAGGTAAACAAATTACAGCGAGGCAATTGACAAATATCGAGAAAGCAATACATGCATATACTAATCATCTTGACACCTTTGAGACTTGATTGGGCATTACAACATTATACATATACCGCCATCCAACTACATCTATGACTAATAATCCACCTTCAGGTTATCATCCGAACCCCCTCCGGTATTAAGTTGCAAGCAACAAATTATTGCTTTACGAACTACGTGTAAAGTAAACAATACGATTGTTCTATGAACAAAGGATTGTTGTTTTCTCCCTAGTAGCAACTGCACATCTAGTACCTTAGAGATTTCTGTCACTTCCCCAGATTACCAGAGGAATGAACCCACTATCGAGCATAAATACTAACTCTTGGAGTTGCTAGCATCTACTTGGCCAAGATAGCTACTAACAATGGAAAGCATGCAAGATCACAAATAACAAAGACATGATAGAATCAATAATCAATCTGAAATAGCATCTCAATATTCATCGGATCCCCGCAAACACAACATTCAGAATTACAAATAGATGATCTTGATCATGAACGGAGCTCACAAGATCTAGACATGAAAGCACAAAGGAGGAGAACCAGCCATCTAGCTACTACATGGATCCGTAGTCTAGGGATGAACTACTCACACATCACACCGGAGGCTTGCATGGTGATGAAGAAGGCCTCTAGGGTGAATTCCCCTCTCTGGCAGGGTGCCGGGAAGAGCTTTAGATCCCTCCCGATCTAGGGATGGAGATGACGGCAGCTATAGACTCTTTCGTGGATTTTTGATCAGGTACTTAGGGTTTTCGTCCCGAGGGCATCTTATAGGCGGAAGGGAAGGCCGAGGGGGTGCCAGGGCTGGCCTCACCACCCCTGGCGCGGGCCAGGCTGGGCCGCATGGCCAGGTGGTGTGGTGGCCCCCTGGCCCCTCTCCATCTCGTACTCTGGCATCTGATGACTTCCGGAAAAATAGGCACTTTGGCTTTTGTCCCGTCCAATTCCGAGAATATTCATTTTCTGACTTTCCTGGAACCAAAAACAGCAGAAAACAGGCAGCTGGCACCGTGGCTCTTGTTAATAGGTTAGTCCAAGAAATCATATGAAAAGTACTCCAAAGTTGGAACAAAACACGAGAAAGTGGATAAAACCAAGCATGGAACATCAAAATTATAGATACATTTGCAATGTATCAACATCCCCAAGCTTAACTCCTGCTCGTCCTCGACAAAGCATGGTTCTACTAATTCCCGACAAATAAGTGCAAGCATATACAACATAGAAGACACAATGGTTCAAGTTTATTAAGGGCAAGAAAAGTAAAGTGTGCCATCGAGTTCGTGAGAGCTTTAATCACTGGTTTTCTCATCACAAGTTTAATTTGGAAGGGAAAAAAAAGCATGAATATACTTGGAATAGCATATGCTAGTAGGTAGGTATGGTGGACTCTTTGCAATAACTTGGTTTAGGGAGTTGGATGCATGAGTGGAACTCATACTTTGTTGTGGAGCCTAGCAAAAGACCGAGAGCCACAAACTAAGAGAGCAATAATGGCCATAATCATGCAGAGTGACAAAACATCATTGATCAAAGCATAAAGTGATACTACATGTTGAAAACTAAAGATCATAAAGGCTATGGTGACTTGAGTAGTCATAACATGGTGTGAGCATGCGCCAAGTCAACCCAAATAAAGCATCAAAGGAGAATACCACTATACTATGCTTTAATATGCTAAAACAACGCATGATTCATCCAAGGAACATTAAGCAATCTCAATTGTTTATAACAAGTCATGCTACAAAAAATAATACTAAGCATAAAGCCAAAACAATATCAAGCATGGCATGACAAAGCATAGGCCACAGTAAAAACAAAGCTCTTTTTAACACATAAGTAAGAACTTTCCTACTCTTTTCCAAACCAAACAAAACTATTTGCAAACCAATGTATGAAAGAGGGGGTCCAACCAATTTATTCAGCAAACTAACAAAATCAAAGCAAACGAAAAACCAAAATGAAAACGAAAAACAAGACGCTCCAAGAACAACACAACTGTGCATGAAACAATAAAAATGAAGCGTTTGGAAGAAACCTGAGATTTTTATTGATGAAGAAGGGGATGCCTTGGGCATACCCAAGCTTTGATGCTTGTACTTCTTGGATATTTCTTGGGGTGACACGCGTGGCATCCCCAAGCTTGAGCTTTAATCCATCCTTCATCTCATTACTCATTCCTTTCATACACCTGAAAATTTTCCTTCATACAAAACTTCGCACAATCTTTATTAGAAACATTAGTGCACTCAAGATAAATAAGTCTTAAGGTTCAGTTATATAACCAGAATACTAGCTACTGTAGCACTTCCCTCAAAAAGCTCAATTCCCCAAAAGAACTAAAGAAGGAACCAACAAGAAGCAAATGCAGAAAACGGCAGAAATCTATCAAAACAGACCAGCAGGTAAAGACGAATTTTTTCGAAGAGCTTATGTTGTTCAAATCAAAAAGTGTTGAACTAACGAAAGTTAGATAACAACCTGGGGCAGAAGCACAAAAATTCACGCCTCAAAAAGACTTTCAGAGATATTACACGAATTTTTACGGTGAAGTACAAAAATCTTTTTCGGGACAGTAACTTTCCCAATCATTAATTCTCTCTCGTTACTCTTGGCACAAAAAGAAAATAAAAAGGATAAGGATAATTTATTAAATAGATAATAACTTACAAGACTCATCTAAAACTTTTGGGTTATCTCCCAATAACTTCCAAGGCATAAGAAGCAAAAGAAAGAATGAAGTGTTCTCAAATGAAGAAGCATTAACACCAAATTTGGTTTTCATAGGAGAAGCAAAATAAATCTTCTCTCTTTTCTTAGGGAAGTGTTCTATACCTTTCTTGAGTGGGAGTTGATATTTAATGGTTCCTTCTTTCATATCAATGATGACACGAACAGTTCTAAGAAAAGGTCTTCCCAAAGTAATAGGACAAGAAGCATTGCATTCAACATCCAAAACATAGAAATCAACGTGGACATAAGCATTGTTAACCATAATAAGAACATCATTAAGACTCCCCATGAGTTTCTTTTTAGCATTATCATCAAGTGGGACATTCAAATAACAATCTTCAAGTGGAGGCAAATCAAGCATATCATAAATCCTTCTAGGCATAATAGAAACACTACTATCAAGATCACATAAAGCTTTGAAATAAAAGTCATTCACTTTCATATTAATGATGGGTTCCCAACCATCTTCTTGTTTTATAGGAATAGAAGCTTTATGTTTCATATTTTCTTCTTTAATCTTTATGAGAGCATCAATAATGTGTTTTGTAAAGGCCATGTTCATAGAACTAGCATTAGGACTTTTAGCAAGCTTTTGTAGGAACTTAATAACTTCAGAGATATTGCAACCATCAAGATCAAAATAAAATTTATCATCTAAAGTAGTAGAACTATTACTAGCCTCAACACTAGTGGTGGTAATAGTAGAAACACTAATGTTTCTAGCAATTTTATCTTCTCTTTCCCACTTAGCATGTAATTCAGCTAATAGTCTAATATTTTCATCAATTCTTACTTGTATGGCATTGGTAGCTACAAAGGGATTATCATTAGTTTCAGGTTTGGCAGCCATTTTATTCAAAGAAGATTGAGCTTCAGCCAAATATGCTATATTTATTTTAGCATTAGAGAGTTTTTCCTTAATAGTTTTATTGAAAGTAGTTTGCTTACTAATAAAGTCTTTAAGCATAACTTCAAGTTCAGAGGGTGCACTCCTATTATTGTTGTAGGAACTTCCATAAGCATTGCCATTGTTGGGAGGATATGGCTTATAATTGTTGTTACCAAAATTACTCCTATAAGCATTATTGCAAAGTTGTTATTTCTTATGAAGTTCACATCAACTTGATCTTCTTGAGCAACCAAAGAGGCTAAAGGAACATTATTTGGATCAAGATGGGCTTTCCCATTAACAAGCATAGACATAATAATATCAATCTTATCACGCAAGGAGGAGGTTTCCTCAACAGAATTTACCTTCCTTCCTTGTGGAGCTCTCTCAGTATGCCATTCAGAATAATTAACCATCATATTGTCTAGAAGTTTTGTTGTAGCACCCAAAGTGATGGTCATAAAGGTACCTCCAGTAGCAGAATCCAATAGGTTCCTTGAAGAATAGTTCAATCCTGCATAAAAAGTTTGGATGATCATCCAAGCAGTCATTCCATGAGTGGGACAATTCTTAACCAAAGATTTCATTCTTTCCCAATCTTGAGCAACATGCTCATTATCAAGTTGTTTAAACTTCATTATTTCACTTCTCATAGATATAATCTTAGCAGGAGGATAGTATTTTCCAATGAAAGCATCTTTGCATTTAGTCCAAGAATCAATACTTTTCCTAGTTAAGGAATTCAACCATTCTTTAGCTTTTCCTCTCAAAGAGAAAGGAAACAATTTCAGCTTAATAATATCACCATCTACATCCCTATGCTTTTGCATCTCACAAAGTTCAACAAAGTTATTTAGATGGGAAGCATCATCTTCATTACCAATACCAGAAAATTGTTCTCTCATAACAAGATTGAGCAAAGTAGGTTTTATCTCAAAGAAAGTATCTTCAGGCACAGGTGGAGTAATAGGTGTGCTCATAAAATCATTGTTGTTGGTGCTAGTGAAGTCACGCAACTTAGTGTTTTCAAGAATAGTCTTTTTTTGTGTGTTTTTAAATAAGAAATCAAACTTGTAAAACTATTTTTTTGTGTGTTTTTGATAACAAAAAAAGCAAAAAAAGAAAAAAGAAACTAAGCAAAAAAAAATAACAAAGTAAAGAGATTGGTAATGAGGGACTCCCCTTGTGAAGATGTCCTTGATTGCCCGACAACGGCGCTAGAAAAATGCTTGATGGCTCAATGCACGGCGCCCAGAAAAGTGCTGGTGTGTGGTTGATGTAGAGCTCATTGGGAACCCCAAGAGGAAGGTATGATGAGCACAGCAGCATGTTTCCCTCAGTTAAGAAACCAAGGTTTAATCGAACCAGTAGGAGCAAGGAAACACCCCAGAGGTGTTACTAGCTGAGCTTTGGCAGGGCGCAGTACCGGTGCTAGTAGCAACATGAAGACCTGCACAACAAAACCATAGAACTTTGTCCCCAACTTGCGATGAGGTTGTCAATCTCACCGTGTTTTGCTGAAAACAAAGGATTAAACCTATCGAATGGAAAGAAGTAAAAGCTTGCAGAAAGTAAACACGAAGCAGTAAACAGTTTATAGATTGTATGCAAAAGACAAGGACCGGTATCTATAGTTCACTAGAGGTGGCTCTCCTTAAGATAGATAACATGCTGGGTGAACAAATTACAGCGGGGCAGTTGACAAACATCGAGAAAGCAATACATGCATATACTAATCATCTTGACTCCTTTGAGACTTGATTGGGCATTACAACATTATACATAGACCGCCATCCAACTGCATCTATGACTAATAATCCACCTTCAGGTTATCATGCGAACCCCCTCTAGTATTAGGTTGCAAGCAACAGATTATTGCTTTACGAACTGCGTGTAAAGTAAACAATATGATTGTTCTATGAACAAAGGATTGTTGTTTTCTCCCTAGTAGCAACATCACATCTAGTACCTTAGAGATTGCTGTCACTTCCCTAGATTACCAGAGACATGAACCCACTATCGAGCATAAATATTATCTCTTGGAGTTGCTAGCATCTACTTGGCCAAGGTAGCTACTAACAACAGAAAGCATGCAAGATCACAAATAACAAAGACATGATAGAATCAATAATCAATCTGAAATAGCATCTCAGTATCCATCGGATCCCCACAAACACAACATGAAGAATTACAAATAGATGATCTTGATCATGAACGAAGCTCACAAGATCTAGACATGAAAGCACAAAGGAGGAGAACCATCCATCTAGCTACTACATGGATCCGTAGTCTAATGATGAACTACTCACGCATCACACCGGAGGCTTGCATGGTGATGAAGAAGGCATCCAAGGTGAATTCCCCTCTCCAGCAGGGTGTCGGGAAGAGCTTCAGATCCCTCCCGATCTGGGGATGGATATGACGACGGCTACAGACTCTTTCGTGGATTTTTGATCGGGTACTTAGGGTTTTCGTCTCGAGGGCATCTTATAGTCGGAAGGGGAGGCCGAGGGGGTGCTAGGGCTGGGCTCACCACCCCCTGGCACGGGCCAGGCTGGGCCGCGTGGCCAGGTGGTGTGGTGGCCCCCTGGCCCCTCTCCGTCTCATACTCTAGCATCTGATGACTTCCGGAAAAATAGGCACTTTGGCTTTTGTCCTGTCCAATTCCGAGAATATTCATTTTCTGACTTTCCTGGAACCAAAAACAGTAGAAAACAGGCAGCTGACACTGTGGCTCTTGTTAATAGGTTAGTCCAAGAAATCATATGAAAAGTACTCCAAAGTTGGAACAAAACACGAGAAAGTGGATAAAACCAAGCATGGAACATAAAAAATTATAGATACATTTGCAATGTATCAAGGCACCGCGAGATATGCATCGCTCAATGATGAGGGTGCATGTATCTGTGATAGATACCGAGTGGGCCTACTGGTTGATGATGATGTGGGTGCATGCATGTGGGGTTCTCGGGGCATCCATGATTGCTAGACCCAGCCGGATCCTCACGTGGGAGGGAGGTGTTGGGAAGTTCTGCATGTCAGCAGTTAGGGTGCGTCATGATGGCGGTCAGCTCGATGATGTTTGCGTACCAAGTTTGCCGCTTGCCGTGGTGGCCTTGATGTGCTGCTCGATGGTGTGGTAGATCAGGTCGAAGCCCCACACCATGGCGAGTGCGTAGTCACCCTATGGCTTGATCTTCTTGAAGAGGGTCGCAGCGGCAACAACATTGTCGAGGGGGAGTAGACGATCGGAAGATCATTGGTGGCCATTTGGCGCTGCGGCATGGTCGTTGCTAGCTCCATGCGGTAGTGCAGCTCCGCAGCTATGGGTTGCCGCGGTGGGTTCTCAGCCGCAGCTTGATGTAGTAGGCCTTCTGGCTCTCACCTAGGGCAGCGCCTGGCCAGGGCACCCCTGCTGCTTCCTGGTGACACGTCGCAGCAGTACTCATTTTTCGCCACTCGTCCTTCCGTATCAAAGGCGACAAATAAAGTGTGGCCACGTTCGATCGGCCGAGGCGCGACATGGGCTTCCAAGTGTCGAAGTCAAAGATGCCTTCGCGTATATGCGCTCGATGTTGGTGCGGGCACGAATGCGGTCTTTCCCTTCACGTATCTTCTTATGCTCTGCGAGAAGGGTGCGTCGAAATGCCTCATACTCCTGTAGAGTGGCGTTCGCCGGGATCGGCGTCCTAAGCGGATATGGAGCTGGTGGATGCTACACGAGCACCGCCATCTTCCCTACCTAAAAATGTGTTGGGGTTAGGATATAGATTAGGATTGGGTTTGTCAGTGTTGGTGTGGGACACGTAGACCTCTACGGGTGGTGGTGCTCCCGCAGTAGGCAATTCTACCATGTTTCCCTCTGTCTCGTAGCCGAGGCGGGGCAGCAGCGAGTCGTTCTATGAGCCGTCTAACTTGGAGACTGGCACAATTGACCTGGTGTTAGAGACCAAGAAGTGCGAGTTAGCATCATCACCGAGATCCGGGTCACCTGAACTGACGCGAGAGTCGATGCGGATGGTGTTGTCGGATGAGGGGATTGCTGAGTCGGGAATTCCGATGCTCTCCCTGCTTCCATGACATCAGAGACAATGGTGTAGATGATGAAGGTGTTGATGGAGCCGAATGGCACCATGAAGGAGCGCATGATCAGTGCTAGCATTGGGTGAAAGCCGCCCTCGAGGACATGCATGAAAGGCCTGGTGGAGATCATCCAGCCCATCGCGATGTGTTGAGAAATTTATGATGTAGATATCATCGTGAAGATGACACCTGATGTCCCTCACCCTAGGGTGGGTACCAACTATCAGTTGAATGAACCGGCAGATGCCACACAAGACGGCTTAGAGACCGGAGACGAGTGGGAAGCCATAGGCTCTCTCGAATCAGGATTGGCAAACACAGGGTTTACACAGGTTCAGCCCCTCCCTCTAGAGGTAAATACCTACTCATTCTTGGATGTATTATGAGTGTAAGATTACAAGGGTGCCAAAGTCGATATGGTGACTACAGCAAATGGGGGTGCTTGAAAGCGTACCTTCTAGGGTACCCGACATGGGTTTATATAGATACCTTGACCTAGTGTTTAAGTGATAAGACTCGAATCAGTTAAGGAAACGGCGTCGCCTACTAGGCCGTATGGGCCAAAATCGTGTGCTTCAAGTGAGTTATCATGGTCTTCATCCCTCGATCGCCGCTCCAAGTAAGGCGACTAGAATCCTAGGCCGGCCTTGAGCCACCCCTGGTCTCCATGGTGATTCCCCTCCTTGGGCCTACCCGGTTGGGTATTCCCCCGTCAAGCGTAAGGGTGGAGCAGCGAAGACGCTAGTATTTTGTGACGACGGTGGTTAGGATAGGGATCCATTCAATCAGATACCATGTAGAATGGTGAAGAAGGATTGTGGGCCAAGCCTTACATGATTAAGGCCGTGGGGTTATAGTATTTATATTAGGATCATAGGCTAGTTAGGGTTTAGTACAATACAGGTACAAAGAATGTAAATATAGTACATACATTCTAATAGATAACCCTCTTCTGGTCACGCAGTGCAACACATACATCTGGAGAAGAAGATAAAGCACAAGATTGTCCTCTCTTCGTAAAGTTCAGAATATATGTGAATAGAGGTACACCAATGGTTCCGGTTCTTGAGATTTGAGAAGCTTCCAGGTTGGTTTACTCCTTTTGTCAAGTCCACGTCTCATACACATTGGCTTTCTTGACAACTCTTCCTGTCAATATTTAGGCAACCCACATTGTTTATCCATGTCTAGTGTATTGACAGTTTGACATAGTGTTCACGCTATATCGATTCCATCATCCATTGCATTGATAGCTTCAAAACATACAAAAAAACTGCAACAACTTTAGAGTCCAGGAGCAACCTTGAAGCATTAGAGATGTGTCCTACGAATAATTCGAAAGGGTATTTAACCTTTACCAACTGGATCTTGTTGCAGCTGTAACAAACAATCATAAACCATTTCTTAAAGTAGCTGCCTAGATAGCCCAAAGTCTTAGTAGTTA
This sequence comes from Avena eriantha, assembly GCA_910589775.1. Classification (NCBI taxonomy): domain Eukaryota; kingdom Viridiplantae; phylum Streptophyta; class Magnoliopsida; order Poales; family Poaceae; genus Avena; species Avena eriantha. Next base: position 88,528,564 of record OU342746.1, on the reverse strand, counting down.
GCTCTAGGTATTCCGGTCAAAAAACAACGTCGATGAAGACGTGTAGGTGCACTGCACTACTAGAACATGTAAAGTCATGTCCCCCAAATGATGCCCGTGAAAGCGCTGTATTGGTCGTTTGGGACACGCCGACGAGCTATGCCACGTTTGGGGAACACATGTTCCCAGTCGCGTGCCCCAAAAGGTGTCTCAAACAAAAGTTATTTCATTGAAATTGATTTTGCAAAACTTGGTACATGAAAAAAATAGAAATGCAACTAGAACAAATAACCAACTGAAACCTAAACTAGAGGATTCTCATTGACGGTGTTTCTCTCGTCGTTGTTGTCAACATTGTTCTCCATGTGGTAGTGCCTACGGCATATCGTGATATCGAACACCTTCAGATCGAGCACACCATCACCTTTGTACGTGAAGTTCAGGATGCAACCAAGCTGCACATCATTCGCACGAGCTAGCTCGCAGGTGTTATGGAGGTACATGCGGTCTTGCCCGTCAAACAACACCACCTCCACGTGATAGAGGGAAGCACCACTGGCGGCCTCCAGCTTCACCTAGAAGTTGTGCAAATTTGTATGCAAATCTCTTCTTGCTCAAAGGTTCTTCATACATGGGGATAAAGAACTCGAAGTTGGAGTTGTCCTCCTCCATCAACGATGGAAAACACAAAGGCGTCATTGATCGACCGCGATGGTGATCGCATTTGCATCCACGACCATGATCCCTGCCCTGGCCACGCTGAGATCGTCGTGGCCCCTTCCCCTGGAATATGTATCCATAGAGAGCGGGTGGATCTAGATTGAATCATCAATGGAGGGTCTGTGGGAAATACGGCTCATGCAGCCTCCTTATATAAAGGCCGAGCAAACGTTCCATTGATAAGAGCGTAGGGGTCGAGCGGTCGGCATTTAATCGGCACTAGAGAAACTAAACCGACCCGTACATCAATGGCGATGCAGACTATGTTGGACATGTGCCACTGTGGGGACGAGGCGACTCCCTGTGCCGGCCACACGCTATTGTGGCGATGGGATGGGTCCCTCGCTGACCAGATGAACTGATGACATTACACAATCACAGAAAAGTTGGTGTAATGCCCCAACATTTAGGGCTGCAAAGAAGAGTTTGTGCACTTGCATTCATGCATAAGAAAATTTTAGAAAATTTCATGCAAAACTAAAACACCAGAGTGATCAGAGTTTCTTTCACTTTGGAGAGTTAGGGTTTAGCTCATCCAAGTGATTGCTATTAATTCTAGCATGACCTCTAGGTATTTTGTATTATTTTGGGATAAATAATTTAAATTGACATTTGAAATATTTGAACCTAAAAGCATTTAGAAGTTTATTGTTTTCAAAAAGACATTTAAGTATTTTAATGTGAATTATTATTATATTATACCATAAGTGTCCAATTAAAAGAAAGAGATTTCTATTTTCGTGCCCCTGGTTCGTTAGTTGTACTTAGTTTTCCTCAGCCGCTTAGTTTTGCCTCACTTTTTCCCTCCCTCAATTCTGAAACCCTCACATGCGCTCGGACAGGAGGATGCTGCCAGGTCAAAGGCTTGATTGTTACATGCTGACCGGTGGGACCGCGTTGGGGTGGTTCGTGCGTTGAGTGTTACGTTACGTCGCCTCGACCGTTACATGCTGACAGGTAGGGCTAGGATACACAACGGACCAACCATCCATCTCTCGCTGATTATGGGGGACATGGTGTGGGACCATGTGGGGTGTGTTTGGTGGTTACGTGCGTCTTGTCACCTAGATTGGAAGTTTTTTTTGTTATTTTTATGATTGGCCTTTTTAAGAGTGGCTTTTCCCCTCTCTCTCACTAATAATTGTGTTTTTTCTGCCCAAAAATGTAGCGAATCTAGAGCAGCTTCTCTCTTCATTCATTGTTCCTTTTGCCCTCGTTTTTCCCCAATCTGGTAACAAATCTAGAGCATCAAAACTAACCAGCACCATAAATAAATTCAGTAAACAGAGCAGATGTAGATAAAGCAGCTAATATAGGTTATATAGTGCGGTACTTAAGGAGGTTCAGCAATCAGGATGCTCAGCAGCAGCAACGGACAAGTTCAACACAGACAAGACAAAAGAAGCTACTTTACAACAGCAGCAGATCAGTGGCCCCTCATGGCCTCTGCTAGGAGGGCCTCCGCCTCCTCCCTATGGAGCCTCCTCCACTTCTTGCTGCCGAGTCCCTTGACCTTGGGCGCCTTGGGCTTGATCGGGGGTATGTGACCCTCCTCGATAGCCACCTTCTAGAGGTTGCGGAGGTGAAGACCGAGCTCCTGGTGCTTGGATGTGAAGTTGTGGATGTTCACGGACTCGCCGCAAGTTCTCACGTCCTTGGCATGCTTCAGGAGGGAGTTGAAGTCCGTGGCACGGAGCCTCTTGGTGGGGCAGAAGGGGCACCTATACACGTCGCCGGTGAAGAAGTTGTTGTACTAGTCGGACTTCATCTTCCTCAGCACATGATGAGTCTTGGTGTCCTTGGACTCGTCGTCGCTGCGGACGTCGCTAATATCCTTCTATTGGAAAAAAAACAGTAGAGTTTAATAAGGACATGATTGAGATACTTTGATTATCGGGATTGATTATTTGCATAAATTAACCGATTGCTATCTCCTGATTATTCCCCAAATCTCAAACCAAATCGAATAATGATCCCAACTACGAATAGGGGGCTTCAAATACGAACTAGGGGATTCATCGAAATACGTGATCTAACACAAGACGATTAGCTGCTGTGAAAATACGAACAGTCGAGCCCCAATAACATACGATCTACCATCCAACGGTGGGACAGGTTCAGCGAAACCGATGTAAACATCGATCTCGCCAAAAGACATGATTGTGTAGGCAGTTACAGCCTCCCTAGCCAGAATCCACGTCTCGTCGAGAGCGATGAGAGGGACGTCGCTGGCGTAGAGGATGCGATCGACGACGATGGTCTCGCCGATTCAGATTCTTGCAGATTCCGCTCGGAACGCAGATCGAAGCTCACTTGCCCCACGGTGGGCGCCAACTGTCGTCAGATTGATGACAAGTACGCCATGAGGGGGTCCTTGAGGCATGCGGAAGAGAGGGGTGTGAGGCGTACGGTGTTCTGGGACGGTGAGCACACAAGTTTACCTTGGTTCGAATCCACCGGCTTTGGACGGATCCTATTCCTTCTAGCAATCAAGTAATACGGCAGAGCCGGAATATGGGTTACAAGGGTTCGCCTGTGCGAGTTGAGATTGTAGACTATTGAGTTGTGCCCTAAAGGCTCTCCCTAGGACGGCTTATATAGATATCCGGCCTAGGGTTTACAAGAGAGATCTATCCGGCTACGACAAAGAGTCGGTTACAGAGTACATCTTGAACTACAAGTAACACTATGGGCCTAAGTCGGTAAGTCTTCTGGGCCTTCCCGTAGCCGAGCTGGACTCCGTCTTTTCTCCCTGACTGGGCCGCCCGTGAAGCAAAGCTCTAACCCGAAACAGGCCACCCTGGTCAGTGAGGAACTGTGAGGATACCCAGAAAGTATATCCCCAACGGGAATAACAAGGTATGGGGAGAAAACCCTGGTTACCTCTGACCATGGGTCGGCGATGCTAGTGTCATAGGGGTTCTCCGGCCTTATGTAAACAACCTCCTTGTAGGGGTCCCAGCCGAGCGGGATCTGCTCGAGACCGGCGGAGGCCTCCTCGCCGGTGGCTATGGTGGATGCGGGGATGGGAACAGGGGCCTGTACAGGGACGGGGGCTGATACGTCCATTTTGCATCACTATTCTATGTCTTAATTCATTATTATTCATTGATATATTTCGTATTGAGAGGTGATACTTATGTTATTTCATCTATTTTTGCATGGTTGATGACTTTTGGACCATGGACTGCTGCAGTCATGATTCTAATGGAAAAGGTGATGTTTGGAGGCAAAATTCACGATGATCAGAAAATCCGGGAAAATATATGGAAAATCCTATTTTTCCAGAAGACTAAGGATGCCAAAAGATGGAGTGGAGGTGGGCCACAGGGGGCCCACACCACCCCATGGCGCGCGCAGGCCTAGGCCGCGCCTGGAGGTGGTGTGGCCGCCCTGGCCCACTCCAGCCTCTCCCCTCTGGCGTATATCATCCTCCCGAAACCCTAAGACTCTGGGAGCAACCACAAAAAGATTCCACCGCCTCTGCGGGGCGGAAAACACCGAGAGAAAGATCTCTCCGGCAAACATATTTCTGCCGGGTGAATTCCTTCCCGGAGAGGGGATATCGTCGCCATCAACACCACCATCAAGCTGGACTTCATTAGTATCATCACCACCATCATCACCATCAGCACCCTCATCACCATCTGCATATTGCTGTAACAATTGCGTTGAATCTTGCATAGTTCATAGGGGAAACTTTCCCGGTGTTGATAACTCTTGGTAGTTAATGCTATTGAGTGAACCATTGAATTATTGTTTATGTTCAGATTGTTATACATCATTATTCCATCTCTGATCATGATCCATATGATGTCTTGTGAGTAGTTTGTTTTGTTCTTGAGGACATGGGAGAAGTCTTGTTGTTAGTAGTGGAGTTGCGTTGAGAAAGATTCAATAGATTGTTATTTAAGTTGTGGTGTACTTCTTCTAGTGGTGTCATGTGAACGTCGACTACATGACACTTCACCGATAAGGGCCTAGGGGAATGCATTGTGTATTTGGCTACTAATCGTAGGGGTTGCCAGAGTGACAGAAACCTGAACCCCCGTTAGGAAACCATTGCACACGGGACGTAAGGGTCTTAGAGTTTAAAGCTGTGGTTAGGTTTCTACCTTAATTACTTTCTTGTACTTACAGAGGTTTGCAAGGGGTAAAATCACAAGTATGTATTAGTCTTGGATGGGGCGGTACATTAGCACAGGTTCACCCACACAACACTTAGTAAGCTAGAGAAGATTAATCGACTATATGAAGCGAAAACACTTGACAGTCTTCCCATTGGTCCTCGAGAACGTTTGGTCATCTTAAGTAATACAACCGGCTTGTCCTTTGCTGCATAAAGGATTGGGCCACTTGCTGCATTTATTTCCACTGTCTTTTGTTTTCTCGTACTTTATTTACTTGCTTTATCAAAAACCCCTAAAAATCCGTTTGCTAAGTATTTGTAGAGAATTCCTGATCCATACCACTAGCCAGCACTTTCTGCTCCTCGTTGGGTTTGACACTCTTACTTATCAAAAATACTGCGATACAACCCCTATACTTGTGGGTCATCAAGACTATTTCCTGGCGCCGTTGCCGGGGAGTGAAGCGCTATTGGAGAGTGGAACTGGTAAAGGAAACTTCTACTATGAGTATTGTTTACTTCTGCTAGTTGCTTTATTTTCGTTATGGATAATTCGCTGAGTTTCTTATTTGGTAATGCGACTACCACTGCTAAGGTAGTAGATAAGCCACCACCTGCTGAGAATGATGTTTTCAAAATACCTACAAGAATTATTGACCGTGTTATGGATAACTACTATGTTGGGGATGGAACTGTCCATCCCGGTGATCATTTACTCTTTATACACAAATTATGCGGGTTGTTCAAGTGTGCAGGTATTACTACAGATCAAGTTAAGAACAAGTTATTCTCATTATCACTGAAAGGAAAAGCTGAGGACTGGTATAAGCTGCTGAAGAATGGTCAAGCTCTGGAATGGGAGGAAATAGTGCCTCTCTTTTATTCAAAGTTTTATCCTCCTAGTGAGATTCATAAAGATCGGAATCAAATATACCACTTTTGGCCTCTTGATGGAGAGAGTACAGCTCAAGATTGGGAGAGATTGAAGTTACTAATGCTCAGATGTCCCATTCATGAGCTCCCCAACAATATTATTATCAATAACTTTTATGCAAGGCTCCCTCTACATGATAAAGATTTATTGGATGCTTCTTGCGCTGGATCATTCACTCGTATGGGAGAAGAAGTTAAATGGGACCTTCTAGATCGTATTCAAGACAATGCTGAAGCTTGGGAGAATGACAAAGGTAGAAAGCCAGGTATAAATTATGATTATGAATGCATTGAATCTTTTATGAGAACTGATGACTTTCAAAATATTAAAAATGCTTATGTTTTAGATTCTCAAGCTATTGCTTCTTATTTTAAGGCTTTTTCTTCCTACATTGAAGTGCCTAAAAAGAAGTGGAATAAGTATCATGAACCTTATAAATATGTTGCTAAGAATGTTCCTGCAAGAAATACTGAAGTTTATACTGCTAATCATGTTTTACCTAAACCTTACATTGAGAAAATGCCTTTTCTAGTTAAGGTAAAGGAACAGTCCATGATGGCTAGTATGGTAGATGAAAGTATGAAAAAAGCTGTTGAACCTGATAAACAAATGGTTGAAGAACCTATAATAGCAAATGTGAAAGACTTTGTCACTAAGTATGAGGAAGAGGGACACCCTATCCTTTGTAAGGATACCTCTAATATTGTTTCACATAGTAGTGTTATGAGAGCTAGTATTCCTGTGTTTTCTGTTAGAATAAGTGATCATTGTTATGATGGTCCTTATGATAGCTATATTGTTAAGTTTATGCATGATACTGAAAGTTACTATGAAAGAGGGAAAAGTGTTCTTATGCATCTCAATAATATCAAGTTTCCTCGTTTTATGCTGAAATTTTTTATGTTGCACTTCTTTTGCCTTCTTATGCAAGTTGCCTTTAGTTTCAACAACTTGTTTGTTTACAAAATTCCTTTGCATAGGAAGTGGGTTATACTTAAATGTGTGTGTGTTTTTGTTTCTTAATGCTCTCTTTCACTTCAATTCATATCACTATGAGAGCTTCTTCAAAATTATCATGCCCATCTTAATGGCTATAAAGAAAGAGCTGTATGGGAGACAACCCAATTTGTTTTTGCTTTCAGTTTGTTTTTGTTTCTTTGAGTCTTGGAAGTTATTACTTCGGTAATAACCGCTCCTTATCCGTTTTGTTTGGTTTTGGGTCAAGATCAACCTCTAATGAGAGAGAAGCAAGATTTGGGGAAGTTGCTGTCTCGAAACAGATTTTTGTGCTTCACCGTAAAAATTCGTGAGAGATCTCTGTAGGTCGGATTGAGCTGTAATTTTTTGTGCTTCTTCCCCAGAGTGTTATTTAACTTTCGTTAGTTTTGCACTTTTTGATTTGATCAACAGAAGAGTTTCGAAAATATTGGTCTTTACCTGCTGGTCTGTTTTGACAGATTTTGCCAATCTTGGATTTGCTTCTTTATTCGATTTCCTTCTTGAATTCTTTTTTGGGTATTCAGAAGGATTTGCTACAGTAGCATTTGTTTTGATGGTTTACAGTTGAAGTTGGACTCAAAAGGTTTTATCACTTCACTTATACTAATGTTGCTAATGAGAACTGTGTGAAGTTTTGTGTGAAAGAAATTTCCAGGAAGTGGAGATAAAGGTGTAATAAGGAAGAGAAAGGTTTTATGACTCCAATAATAAGTGTATGAAGATAAAGATATCGATGATATTCAAGAGATGACTCCGGAAGGATCCACTAAATACCAAAATCGGAGACCTGCAAACTCTGTTTTCAAATAGGTAACAGTTCTGGTAAGAAAAGTTCCAGGAAAATACAATCCAACCATATTTTTGCAGTTTTCAGTCAATATGGAAAGCTGCAAAGAGAAAAAGGGACGGAAACGGAGCCAGGGTGGCTCACACCACCCTGTGGCGCGGGCCCTCCCTGGCCACGCCACTAGGTGGTGAGTCCACCCCGGACTCCGCCTCCGACTCGTTTTCACCCAGTACCTTCCTTTTGATATGAAACTTCGTAATATATAACCCCCCAGATCCCCCGAGGTCTGTATATTGTGTTTTCGTCGTGTTTTTGTTTTGATCTGTTTCTGCCAGGACATACTCTTTGAAGGTTTAGAAGCATAATGGTGTCCGCCAAGGATAAAGGGAAGGAACCTATGGAGGAAGACCTCCAAGACCCCGGGAAGGAGAAGGAGATCAAGAGTGAAGGTGAAGAGGAGGCAAAGCAAACCGGCACTACCATTGCAAGCATTGGAGTGGTGGCAAACCTTGCCAGGATCAGAAGGACTGCACGGATGTCAACTGGAGGGAAGCCTCCGCGTCACTGCTTGGCACCACGGACCCCTCCTCCACACACCAAGCATCCCTTCCATACCTTTATCCAAAACCATGCAGGAAAAGAAGACTCCAAGTGGGAAGAATGGAAAAAGAATCACAAGAGTTGGGATCCACAAACTAAAATGATTATGGGCCGTATTGAGCACAACTCGGAGTTGATTCGTACTCTCACCTTCGATATTGAGGACTTTGGGAAATTGATCAAAGAGCTCATCAAGAGGATACCACCACCACCAAAGGAGTAACTCGTCATCAGCTATGGCATCCCCTTGGTTTGTTCCATGCTTGGGGGAGTGCCGCGGTATCATATCACTATCTTCTATCTTTTTACCTTATAAGTAGAGTCATATCATGAATATAGGAGTTATTATGTAGTATGGTTTGCATTATGGAAGTGTCCCCTCTCTCGTTAGATATGTATCCCTTGGTGTGAGTTTCTGTTATGGAATATTAATGAGAAGTTCTATCATTTACTCTTTTGCATAGCTTATGTTAGTTTTCAATTCGTGGTTATATGATTGATATTGTTGTTAGTATTGCTAGCACTTTGGGATCATTGAGTTAATTTAGTTGGTTTTGGGAAACCTGGCTCGGTCAGTAGCAACACCTTTTTGAGAGTTGAAAAGAAAAAGATAGAAGTACTCTAGAGAAAAATAATTTCATCATCTTTCTTTCTTGATTTGCTCGTAAGTCTAGTATTCTCTAGTTAAGATCTTTTGTGCTTCTAAGGAAGATTGCATGTTTGGTTTTTATCATTTGTATGTTTGGTTGTTTCCTTAACTCTTATACTTTCTACCTAGCCTTGCTAGCCAAAAACCTGTACTGAGAGAGATTCTTCTCGTGCATCCACTCCTTTAAACCAAAACTTTTGCCATTTGCGTCCACCATACCTACCTAGTAGCATTATTGCTATTCCAAGTAAATTCTTGTTTTGTCTACCTCCCAAATTAAACTTGTTATGCGAAAATTAGTGATTAAAGCTCTCACAAACTTGATGGCACACTTTACTTTCTTGCATCTAATAAACCTGAACCATTGAGAACTCTCCATGAAAGTTATATGCTTGCAAATTATAGGCTGGGGATTAGCAAAACCGTGCTGTCATGGGGAACACTTTCAACACTTGTAAATATATACCCAGTTGATACCTTGCTCTTTTTTGCGGATGTCGTCGGTGTGAAATAAAAGGGGATTTTGTAAGTCCATGGAGTTATGTATGTGTGTTAGAGAAACGCCTGGGCTGCTGGTCTAATCCATGCTGACATGGTGGAAACATGAAGTGTAACAATAATGCTATCTATGAAGCATTCTTCTTATAAAATAAAGAGAGAGATAGCTATTGAGAAAAAGAAAAGAAAAAAAGGGAGATACTATGCAAAGAGGAAAGAGAGAAAAAAGCACCATTTTCCCATGGTAAATAAGAAGATTGCTGAGATACTCATTGTTCGCTTGCCTTTCATTTTGATATGGGGATTCTTCCATATCATCGGGCAAGGGGTACCCCGTTGGCGGTTCTCAATGATACACACATACTTACGATGACAAGAACTTACCGGTAACTAAAGTTGAGTAGCATGAGGAACGGCCCTCGTACTCAAGGGACTTGGGATTTTCAGTTTATAGTCTGTCAAGCATATAACTCAGATTGGACCTCACTTTCACCTTAATCACTTAAAGATGCCTATGATAGGGGCAATGAGAGCTGAAAGCTAGTAAGTATCATAATTTTTGGGAGGTCTTTATGAGACTTGCAATCCCTGCTTCCCTCTTTGAAGGGTCTTTCTTTTACTTTGTAGATTGAGTCAGTAAACCTATTCCCGTCTAGCTCAGCAAGTATTTTGAGTTGATGTGTTTCATTCATTCATATGATGATTTATTCAATCATGTTTCTTATGTTCCTTGTTTTGCACATTGCTCGTATCTTGATGTTTACTACTTTGAAAGCTATCATTGAAAACCAGCTAGTTGTGAACTCCATCAAATTATCAACTATTCTTCGACCAAGAGCTAAGTTTGCCATTACCAATTATGATTCAATTTATGTATCTTTATTGTGTTTCCTTTACTCATTACAAGTTGAGTTATATAATAGTGAGTTGTCTTCTATTATGATCTATGTATTTGATGAATGTGATGCTTCTTGTCCGTATTCTTTTATCGACTCTTCACTCCATAAACCTGAGGTCATGTTTATTGTGCTCAGTTTCGCTTGGGGGGAGTTGATACGTCCATTTTGCATCACTATTATATGTCTTAATTCAGTATTATTCATTGATATATTTCGTATTGAGAGATGATACTTATGTTATTTCATCTATTTTTGCATGGTTGATGACTTTTGGAGCATGGACCGCTGCAGTCAGGATTCTGATGGAAAAGGTGCTATTTGGAGGCAAAATTCGCGAAGATCAGAAAATCCAGGAAAATATATGGTAAATCCTATTTTTCCAGAAGACTAAGGATGCCAGAAGATGGAGTGGAGGTGGGCCATAGGGGGGCCACACCACCCCATGGTGCGGGCAGGCCTAGGCCACGCCTGGAGGTGGTGTGGCCACCCTAGCCCACTCCAGCCTCTCCCCTCTAGCGTATATCATCCTCCTGAAACCCTATGACCCAGGGAGCGACCACAAAAAGATTCCGCCGCCTCTGCGGGGCGGAAAACACCGAGAGAGAAAGAGCTCTCCAGCAGACAGATTTATGCCGGGGGAATTCCTTCGCGGAGAAGGGAGATCGTCGCCATCAACACCACCATCAAGCTGGACTTCATCGGGATCATCATCATCACCACCATCATCATCATCAGCACCCTCATCACCATCTCCATATTGTTGTAACAATTGCGTTGAATCTTGCATAGTTCATAGGGGAAACTTTCCCGGTGTTGATAACTCTTGGTAGTTAATGCTATTGAGTGAACCATTGAATTATTGTTTATGTTCAGATTGTTATACATCATTATTCCATCTCTGATCATGATCCATATGATTTCTTGTGAGTAGTTTGTTTTGTTCTTGAGGACATGGGAGAAGTCTTGTTGTTAGTAGTGGAGTTGCGTTGAGAAAGATTCAATAGATTGTTATTTATGTTGTGGTGTACTTCTTCTGGTGATGTCATGTGAAAGTCGACTATATGACACTTCACCTATAAGGGCCTAGGGGAATGCATTTTGTATTTGGCTACTAATCGTAGGGGTTGCCGGAGTGACAGTAACCTGAACCCCCATTAGGAAATTGCACAAGGGACGTAAGGGTCTTAGAGTTTAAAGGTGTGGTTAGGTTTCTACCATAATTACTTTCTTGTACTTACGGATGTTTGCAAGGGGTATAATCACAAGTATGTATTATTCTTGGATGGGGCGGTACATTAGCACATGTTCACCCACACAACACTTAGCAAGCTAGAGATGATTAATCGACTATATGAAGCGAAAGCACTTGACAGTCTTCCCATGTGTCCTCGAGAACGTTTGGTCATCTTAAGTAATACAACCGGCTTGTCCTTTGCTGCATAAAGGATTGGGCCACTTGCTGCATTTATTTCCACTGTCTTTTGTTTTCTCGTACTTTGTTTACTTGCTTTATCAAAAACCCCTAAAAATCCGTTTGCTAAGTATTTGCAGAGAATCCCTGATCCATACCACTAGCCAGCACCTTCTGCTCCTCGTTGGATTCGACACTCTTACTTATCGAAAATACTACGATACACCTCCTATACTTGTGGGTCATCAGGGGCCTCCTAGCCGGCGGCCTTGGAGGTGCCGATGGCCACCGCGTTGTTCTTCTCCATCGCCGACGTTTCATGATAGTGGGGAGGCCTCTATTAAAGGAGAAGGGAAGCGACGTTTCGTTGCACTACCGTGCACCCTATAATCGCGTATGCTACTTCATCGTGCACGGCCACACGTGTCCGCTACCACCCCGTGCACCGCACATGCGTACCGTGAGTCACGTTTTTTCCCTCGTGTCTAACCCTGGCGATTTAGTTGTACTCAGTTTTGCCCTCGAGTGTAACACTGGCAGTTTGGTTGCACTCAGTTTTGCCCTCCAGTACTAACACTGTCTTGTGCAATATACTTAGTTTTACCCTTCGGTGGCTGGTCAACAGAGAGTCAACGAATAGGTTTTATCTAGTTAATTGAGTCATTTTATGCACAACAAATTCAAAAAGAGCAAAACACAGTGGCATCTACCCAAGGTGTCTTATTATGTGACCTGCCACCATAAGAAATGTATATAAACCAAGTTTTAACCTAAATCACCACTTCTCAAATCCCCTACTATCTATGAAGGTTCATGGCTTTCTACTCAAGCCTCTTCCCCAAACATCCCTCCCCAAAACATAGTTTGTCTGAATGAGGAAATAATTGTCAAACTGGTATATATTTGAATTGCAAATAGTTTGATGTATGCCAAGATGTATTTTATTGTATAAAAGATGCATTTTCCATTTTTTTAAATCCTTTTAGATTTTCTATTTGAATCCCTTTGTCAGTCTTGCCCTTGGTCTTTAAGTTCTACTTTGTTTTCCCCTTGGTTCTTAAGTGCTACTCAGTTTTCCCCTCTCTTTGTATCCATCTCTCGCACCTGTGCTCATCTTCGCTGCTACGCTCTGATTGGTTGAGACAGTTGTCACACGGATCGTGCCCACCAACAATTGATCCTCTGTGATCTAGCGGACAGGATAACCCTTATATCTGTCGGGGGGCACCCCTCTATCCATGCAAAATAATGAGTATGCCATCAGTACTTTAACTCCATAAACAAAAAATGAACTTGAATCTAATTTGAAGGGAACAGGTTCGAAGGTGTATAATTTGTGCATTACATTCCACTCTATGAAAATGATAATCTTTCAAGATTTTCTTAGCACAATATTATCATGTATTAAGTGTGATTTCAATGAGTTCAAATGTGTATAATTTTCGTAAACGCAAGTTTATGCATTACATTCCACTCCATGGAAATGATAAATGATCATGATTTTATTAGCACAACATTATCATAACCTAAGTACCATTTCAAAGAGTCCAAAGGTGTATAATTTTCGTATATGCCAGTTTATGCATTACATTCCACTATATGAAAATGATAATCTCTCAAGATTTTCTTAGCACAAAATTATCATGTATTAAGTGCAATTTCAAAGAGTTCAAAGGTGTATAATATTTGTATACGCAAGTTTATGTATTATATTTCACTCCATGGAAATGGTAATCTCTCAAGATTTTCTTAGCACAACATTATCATGTTAAGTGCGATTTCAAAGAGTTCAAAGGTGTATAATTTTTGTATATGCAAATTTATGCATTATATTTCACTCCATGGAAATGATAATCTCTAAAGATTTTCTTAGCACAACATTATAACATATTAAGTGCGATTTCAAAGAGTTCAAAGGTGTATAATTTTTGTATACGCAAGTTTATGCATTATATTTCACTCCATGGAAATGATAATCTCTCAAGATTTTCTTAGCAAACATTATCACGTATTAAGTCCAATTTCAAAGAGTTCAAAGGTGTATAAACTTTGTATATGCAAGTTTATGCATTACATTCCACTCTACGAAAATGGGGGAGAAAATAATAATCTATAAAAAAATTGTTAGCACATCTTTATCATGTATTAAGTGCGATTTAAAAGTGTTCAAAGGTTTATAATTTTTGCATATGCAAGTTTGTTGTTTACATTCCACTCTATGAAAATGATAATCTCTCAAGATTTTCTTAGCACGACATTATCACATATTAAATGTGATTTCAAAGAGTTCAAAGGTGTATAATTTTTGTATACGCAAGTTTATGCATTATATTTCACTGCATGGAAATGATAAATGATCAGGATTTTATTAGAACAACATTATCATGTCCTAAGTGCGATTTAAAAGATTTCAAAGGTGTATAATTTTCGTATATGCATTACATTTCACTATATGAAAATGAAGCAACGGCACAGGCGCGGGCGCGCGGCTGGCTCGGGGTCCCATCTTGCAACTCCAACCTAGGTAAGCTATGGGTCTAGAGCTCACGTGGATAAGCTGCGGGTCCGGTGCTCACATGGATAAGCTGTGGGTCCGATACTGATCTGGATAAGTTGAGAGAGGTGTCCACTACAGGAATCGACTGAACGTGTCCCCACTTGTCAGCATGTAACGGCAAGGGTACACTATGAGACCCGAGAAAACGCGGCCCTACTCATCAGCACCTAACAGCGAGGGTCCACTACGGGACCCGACTGAATGCGGCCCTACTTGTCAGCACACAACGGCAAGGCTGATGGACGGCGAGTTTCAGACCATATGAGAGTTTTGTACAAGGAGATGGACAAAAGTGAGGAAAAGCTAAGCGGCTGGGGAAAACTGAGTACAACTAACGAACCGAGGACACCAAAATAGAAATCCCTAAAAGAAATTTAAGACATTAAAGCAATATAAATGAATGTAAATAATTAGAAGTTCTTATTCTTTTCTCATTTCATAATTAAAAGCTATGAACGATGCCAAGAAGTAAGGAGTTACTATACAAATGAATAAATACAAGTAATGAAAGGAAATGCTTTATTAAATCATATACATATTACATTATTCTTTACATAAGAATAAAAGAAGGTAAAAAATAATAAAAAGGAAAAACCTATACTACTTCCTAACTAAGTCCTAAATCTTCATCTTCTTAGTCTTCTTTACAACAATTTGTACCTACAAGCAAACAAAGGAAACAAAACTAAAGAAACGATTATTGTTAGTATATTTACTCTCAGATATTAAAAGTGAAGTGCACTATTACATTTCCTCATTGAGCAAATATAGATTAGGGTCAAATTTCACCAAAACAGCATATATGTTCTCAATCCACTTTTGTCTCAGAACCACATCATTGACAAAGTAAAAGGGGACAAGTTTCACGAGAGGAGTAAAAGTAAAAAGGAGTTAATCTTAGATATTTTCACTTGAGTTGATCCAGAGACTAAGTAAGAACACATATGGCTTACTCACACATGTATAAGTGTGGTGTTGTCGGCACCAGAGCAAGGAGGCAATGGGTAAAAGCACACAACCGTGTGAGTAGAGGAAGCTCTGCTACACATTATTTACACCCAGAAGAAAAACAAGAACACAACTTAACTTCAGCACTGGTACTCACCAGGACAAACATCTAATCCACACAAAAACCACCAACTAAACCAGCCAAGATGGTTACCTAGAGGAGGGGGAAGTCTAGGTGCAGAGCAAGGACAAGCAGGATCTAGGAGGAGAAGGAGATCAAGGAGAAGGTTAAGTCTGTTCCAGGTGGGAACTAGCCAAGAACACCACTAGGACCAAAGGTAGCACATCCACCACAGCAACAACCAGGACAACAACAAGTTGAATATGTTCATAAAAAATCATATTCTTTATCTGTTCTAATCAATTGTAAAGAACGTGATATGTTAGTTCAGACAGAATCCTTAGAGCTACACCCAACTAGAGTGTATACTCATCACATGAAGGTAAAAGAGCCAATAGGAGAATACAATATTTAGCTAAGCAACACATCAAATCTCAGTCTATACATCATTGATTTAACTCTAGTAAAACAACAAGGCAACAACATGATTTGGGGGAGGTTACCACAGCGTACCATCCAATAGGAAGCCTCACAGTGGCATCCATTCCAAAGCTAAGCCATGTTTCAATCTAGGCACCTTAAAGAATCATCTTCCTAAAATACTAGGAATCATCTTTCTTCTAGATGAAGACCCCATGCCTTTGGATCGCAACCCACACCCTCTCCCTAGAAATCTACACCCCTAGAATAACAATTTTGTCCTTCCAGCATTTCCTAAACTAGGCTGGAATGATGATCAAGGTCCACAGTTTCCCAATGTGCAGCAGCAACAGGAGCAGTACCAATAGGGGGTTTTCCATCATGAGGAGCTGCAGCAACCTCTTGTACACCCTGAAGAGGAAGAGGAAGTGTGGTATATCCATCCCGAAGAGGAGGTGTAGGAGTAACCTATAGAGGTACAGGTTGGCAGTTCCATTGTTCAATATGATTCTGACAGCTTAGTTGATTTAGTTAACACTGCATAGCAGCCCAATCTGGTGGTCAACCAATTGATGCTGCATTGGGATAATGAAGGTATGTGCATGGGTAAGAATGTCATGCAGATCATTTCACAATATGTGCAGACCCTTATGGTTTCTGGATCTTATGGTATAGGTATGAGACCTGCCTTACCACCTTGTATGTTGTGGGACAAGTTTTTCCATAATGCAGTACCTGCTCTTATTGTTTCTTAGATACCTGTTGTTATGCCTATGTCTAGGGTTTTTACTTCGATACTGCTCTCAAAGAGGAGATGGGAGGTAGATTTTGCATGTAAGGACATCTTCTCCTAGAGGATTGAGGCTGACATTATGACAGAAAGACCAAGGAGCCTCTCTATGCCTAGACAGGTGGAGAGTGATAGCATGGTGGACAATTCTAATGGGAGTAATATTGAAGGGAATATGCCCTGAGAGGAAATAATAAAGTTGTTATTATCGTATTCCAAGTATATGATATATGTTTATTTTGCATGCTATAATTGAAGGGAATATGCCCGAGAGGCAATAATAAAATGGTTATTATCTTATTCCATGTTTATGATAAATGTTTATTTTGCATGGTATAATTGTATTAATTGGAAACATTAATACATGTGTGTTTAATAAACAAAATACAAAGTTCCCAGTAATGCCTGTCATATAAACTAGCTCGTTGATTAACAAGATGATCAAGGTTTCCTGATCATGGACATTGGATATTGTTAACAATGAGGTCACAACATTGGTGGAATGATGTGATGAACATTCATCCGAAGTATAGCATTACGATCAAAGTCATTATGTTTATATTTCTATAACATCATACGAAGTAATCCTAATCCTTAGACCATGAGATCATATTAATCACTAACACCGGAAGAGTATCTTGATAACACCAAACATCACATCGTAACAGGGTGACTGTAAAGGTGGGTTCAGTGCTACGAAGGTGTTATGTAGAGGCTGATGGATCAATAGTGGGATGTTTCCATCCCGATGATGGATAGATATACTCGGGGCCCTCTCGGTGATATCACATTGAAATAGCTTGCAAGCAAGTGATGTGATCACTAGAATGTTATATCACGGGAACAAGAAAAGAGTGCATGTGGGTAATGAGATCAACCTAGGTATTTGGATACCAATGATTGAATCTCGGACATGTAATATATCGCGAGATAAAGGGATTTAGTTATGACGTTAAAGGTTCACATGATCACAAGAGTCATCGTTGAATGTGTGGGAGTCAGTATGGATCTCCAGGTCCCGCTGCTGATTATTGATCGGAGAGGGGTCTCGATCATGTCTGCATTATTTGCGAACCGTAGGGTGACACACTTAAGGGATACCGACACCATTTGGAGCAAATATGTTTCAGATAAAGATTTAAGAAAGCGTTGGAATCATTTCGATAGAAACCGGAATTGTTTCGGGTGAAATTGCAGTAACTGGTTCTGCATGTGATATTGAAATGTTGCAGGGGGTTTTATGTGAATGTTTGTTAATTAAAGTAGTTGACAAAATTCTTAATAAAATAAATAAAATAGTTTTGTTTAATGAGAGCTTGCATTAAATTTGGTGGAAATTTAATGCATGTGGTTGACATGAGGGGAGCTGTGTGTTTATGTTAGTGGGAGCTCCACCCACATGAATGAGGGAGAGGTGGGGGCACCCACCATGGCCGGCGCCATACACCCTTGGGCTTCCCCCTCCCCTATATAAGGAGCACCTCCTCGTCCTCCACTCTCACACCTCCTCGTGAAGGATCTCTCTCCCCCTCTAGTTATTCCCCATGGTCTCGGATTAGCGAGATACATGTTCCCGGTGGCTTTATCTCGAAAGGAGTTGCTGCTTCCGCTGCTTTGCTAGAGCGAGGAACGGAGGTTTTTGGGGTACTAGACGTGTGTGCGATCACGGATGCACCGCTGCTTTGCGGTACTAGACTTGGTGGTGCTGGACTTGCTAGAGCTGGATCTGATGGACGTTCTAGAGCTAGACCTGCTGGACTTCATCACGATCTTGAGATCGGCAAGTGTACGACTACATCATCCACGATTTCCATCTCGTTAACAAAGCTTTGTTGTCTTTGAGGGTAAGTTCTCTATGGATGTATATCCACCCGTTGCTTGTATCTAATAGATAGATCTTGGCGTATAGTTCCCATGGTAGGAAATTTTTTGTTTTCTATGTTGCGAACCCAACAGTTGTATCAGAGCCTGATCTATGCTTAGGTGCTTTGCACGGGTAGTACACATATGTTTATATGTGGGCGATGATGATCATGTTATTGCATCTTTCATGTATTTTGGATCTTGGTGGCATAGTGGGATGAAGCGGCCCGGACCAACTTTACATGTCATCGCACATGAGACCGGTTCCACGACTAACATGCAACTAGTTTTGCATAAGTGGCTAGCAGTTGTCTGTCTCTCCTACTATAGTCAATATTTGATTTACAACGAGTTGCTAATAACTTAGTTATCATCGTTGTGGTTCCATGTTCATAGGTAAGACCAGTTCTATCTCTGAAAGCCCTAACCCACGTAAAACTTGCAATGGATAAATTAGAGGCGTCTAGTTTAGATTGTTGTTGGGCTAGTGTCATGATATGTTAATGTTGTAAGTTGATGTATAGTAGATACCCTTACAACACACCAAACATGTAAGTTCGATAGACCTTGGCCTTACACACAAAGGAATGGTAGAGATCATACCACGATGCACATGATGGTGATCAAACGCATGGACCATATCATTCCACTTTACACATATGATGTCTGCATCTTATATTGCTAGTTTGGTGTTATTAGTAGCATTATTAGATGATACCTCATTTAGATATCAAGATAAAAATGTGTTCTCCCTTAAGTACGCATAGTTTATGTTTTGCCGCTTCAAGTCATCACGTGATGATCGGGTGTACTTGAATCCACGATCATATTTCGGGTGTAAGACAGTTTTACACACGCGAGTACTAAGGTTCTTACTTGGTGAGTCTAGCATGTACAGACATGGCCTCGGAACACGGACCGAAAGGTTAAGCATGAGTCATATGGTAGATATGATGCCCATATAGATGCTCGCCTTTGAAGCTACACCGACTCACGTGATGACCGGACTTGGTGTAGTGGATTTGGTTCATGTAATGACCAAAAAGACACGAGGGATGTCGTTTTTGAGTGGGAGCTCATTTTTAATTTGGATTAGTCAAACTCAATTTGTCATAAACTAAATCGAAGTGAATTTGAATAATTTTTTGTAGTCATTGACATTTGTTTACTACCTTATGCTTAGTTTTAATTGAGATAATAGAACTATATAATTCTAGATATTTATTTTATGAACTGGTATCGTATTGTTTTGAATGTCAATTTTAGAAGTCCTATTGCAAACTTTCAGCAAACTCTATTTACTCCATGAAGTTTAATAAGTAATATTAAATCGAGAGAAAGAATTCCAATGTTAGTATCTAAAGTATCATGTTTGCCTCCATGATTCTTGATATTCAAAAGTTAATTTTAATATAGAGTTTATCTAGGAGCTGAAAGAATTGTTTCAGAAGCCATCGTGCGTGGAAGGGATCCACAAGATGATTTGCCGGAGAAGGAAACCCGCACGATTTCCGAGGCCTGTATCTCTGAGGCCCCTTCCACCGGCTCTCACCGGCGTCACTCCAACGTCGTCGCACACCATACCATGGGTTCCTCTGTTCTTGATTCCTCTGGTAGAGATTGTAAGATCACCTATTCAGGAAGTTCCAGCGATGGTAAGTTCCTTGTTGCATCTCTGATTCTCTCGGCTAAATGTTGGCTGGTCATTCTCAATGCTAATGGTTTTCCTCTGGAGGGTAAATGCATGGAAAATGGGGAATTTCTCTCAATTGGATAAGTGGTGACGTTCCCCTCTCATCTTGCTAGGATCAATGATTTCTCGACCTCCTCTCCTGGTTTTCTTGGGATTTCTTCTACTGAGATTGACAAGGCTGAAGATTTGAAACTTATGTGGCACGTTACCTGTTCTTCCTTTCCTTCTAATGATTCAGACATAGCCCCTGGTTTTTTTGGCCTCTATTCTCTTGCTAACCGGGTTGTGTTTCTTAATCAAGATAAGGTGGTGATTGATGCTAGATTCCTTCTTCAAAATGAGAAGATCTTCTCGGGAGTGACTTTGGATCTTGTGGTCAAAAAAGTTGTTGTGGGTGCTCAAATCCTTGAAGACCTTAATTCTGATAAAGCACAAGTTTCATCGGACAAGATCAACTAGTGTATTTCATTGGATTTCCCTAAAGGGAGAATTTTTGAGACAAATATTTTCAAAAAGTTTGGCCATCACATCAATTTCTCAGGAGGTTTCTGAAGAAGACCTTTTTTCTGTTTGGCTCTTTTGGTCGTGCCAACTTTAAAATTGATATTCATACTATTGGCATTGCACTTCAAGCTTGTTTTGGTGGCCTAGCTTCAAAATTTCAAGTCAAGATCCTCCAAGACAGAACATTTTGATTTTCAGTCGCTTCACGTGCTGTGGGTTTTGAAATCTATAATTGAAGTACTTTCTCAAATGAGTTTTTTTGTCTTGAAGATCAACCTTTGGGGGTGAAGGAGGTCCAAATTGGAGATTTGAGGAGAAAGAATATTACAAAGAATTGGACAAGGACTGGACTTTTGTTTCATACAAAAAGAAAAAAAATTCGGTATTTGAACGTATTGGATCACCGATTTCCTCGTCAACGGCCCCATGCAATAACAGTCAAATCATGGGTGATATTAAGCGAAATGAACCTGGCATGTCGTTTGCGGAAATTGTGGTTAAAGGGAGAGTTATTGAGGGTGCGAAATATCCTGTAGACAACAAATCGTCCTCATTTAATCTGCCTGGACTATTACCTTTTCTGAAATTCTCAACCTTCACTTCATGTCCTTGGCCCGACAAATCCTACCTTAATTGGTTTAGGGCCCATGTCTCGCCGCAAGTGTCGCGGCCCAGGGTGTTTGATTGTCTTAAGGATTTTGCCGTCGCCCAAAAAAAGAAAAATCCTGAACCCCCAGCCTCCTCAACTCCCATGCCTGCAGAAACCCCAACTACCTTGCTCCGCTCGTCGCTGGCGACAACCGTTGCTGCAATGGCGAACATTCCGCTAGACCCGCAGCCTTTCCTACCCCATGGCTTTGAGATTTTGCAGGTGGCTGGCAGGAATCGTGTCAAGAGGGTGGTGGTTCCTTGTCGTCCAAGGGCTCATGAACAGTATGCTATTGTGAACATTCATCCCCTCCCCCCTGGTCTAGTTCCTTTCGAAAATATTAGAGATGTGTTGCAAGATTTCTTTTTCAATGAGGCTCGTGTTGATTTCTATGATATTCAAGATTGTCCTTTTGGCTTTGCATATGTTCAATTTAACAATGTCAGTGACCATGACCGTTTAATCGCTGCTGGTCCAATCCCTTTCCAAGATGTTGCAATCTCGTTTGCCAAGCACAATGAAGGCATTAACTGGCGTAGAACTCATTTTAACAATGAATGCTGGGTCATGCTTCTGGGCCCTCCTCTTGATCATTGGCATACTGATGATCTGAATGCTATTTTTTCTGATATTGGAAAGGTGTTGCTTTGGGAAAGAGACCCTGCGCACAAAGGCAGAATCATTGCTAAGCTCAGAGTCACTAACCATTTGGATGTGCCTAAAAGTGTTAGATTCACCATTGGGGACCTTGTGGAAACTGAATCATGGACTTTCTATGTGGAACTTTTAAACAGCAACCTCCTGGGTGGGGGCCCACCTGATGAGGACCCACTACCTGATGATGATGCTGACCCTCATCCTTTGCCTGTGGTGGGACCCATTTTTGGTCATCCTCCTCCACCACCTCCTCCATAGCCCGAAGGTGACATTGGTGCATGGGACCAGTGGGTTGATCATGCCCCTCAACAGAATAATACTTGTTGGGGACAATGGACCTGTTCAAGGGCTAGTTTTTGCAGAGGGAGTGGACATGCCTATTGATAACTTGGATTTGCCACCTTAGGAGGCTAACAGTGCTGTTACTGGTTCCATTCCTGCTATCAATATTTCCCCTGACAATGACAATGCTTCTGTCCATGGGGTTGATGATATGGAGGTAGAGCAACTGACTGTTGAAGTTACCCAAGATGTGAGCATGGGTGATGGACTTCTCAACATACTCCAGAATTACCAGGATGATGAGGAGGAGGGCCAACATGCTAATGAGGGGGATCAGCAGGATGATTGGATGATTGAAGACACAAACCTTCTCTCTCCCAATGAGGCTCATTTGCAAGTGGGAATGGTTTTCACTCCTTTTGTCAACACCTCTGATGTGCTATCTGCTAAGCAGTCCTTCTCCAAGCAAGGACTAGAACTCTGGGATAGATTCTTTGCTCCACACATCAACAATTCTTCACCTGGAAAAAACAGACTGCAATGTGATATTCCTGTAAGTTGGTTTAACTTTATCACCCTCATGCTCATCACTCCTGAAAAATTCAATTGGGCAAAACACTTTCTTACTTCTCCTCTTTGGGATATTATAAAGGAGCCAATTGCTGAACATAATACCTTTACTTTCATTATCCCTAATGAATGTGTTGGACAGATGCCTCCTCACTGCCTGAATGATCCTCCATCAAACCTGATGGTGCCCAATGCTCCATCAAAAAAAAGGGGAAAAGAAACTTTGGTGGACAGTGAGGTGAGAAGGAGTCCCAGAATTGTGGAGCTTAATGGGGGATTTAAAAGTCATGTAAACTGCTCTGATATTAATTGTCTCTCTTGCAATCTTGCTTCACCTTGTCTCAGCAATAAAGTTGTTAAAAACCTTGCTGATTCATTTTGCAAGGTTAAGGAGGGTGAACTTGAGAAAAGGCTGCTGAAAAAGAGCAGGATCAATGATCTGACCATCAAGCCACCTGGAAAACCTGGACCAAAGACGAATGGTTCTGACACAAACCTGTCAGGCAAGAAGAAAGGAGGAGCTGCTGAATCCTGTGGACAGCAGTCTAAGAAGAAAGCTCATAAATAGATGGTTTAATGTCTACACAATATTGTCATTTTGCGTCTGGACCTATTGCTCTTAGATTCTGTTATGTGCTTCTTAGAATCATTATGCTGCTATGTATTATTATGACTTCAATACCTTGTGATAAGTCTAAGTATGTTTGTGTGACTACATATCTTGTGTCACCCCAATGTTATTTCATCCTGGTTATCAATGAATAACAACAGAAAATGGAATATTCTGAACTGGAATCTCAGAGGCATTAACTCTGAGAAGAAGTGGTTGGCATTAAAAACAAAAATCATTGAATCTGAATGTGACATCATTTGTCTCCAAGAAACTAAGAGAGAAACCTTTGACATGAATTACTTAAAGAGATTCTGTCCAAGCAAGTTTGACAGCTTTGACTTTCTCCCATCAATTGGTGCTTCTAGAGGGATTATCATCATCTGGAACAGTTCTTTGTTTAATGGAACCAGAGCATTCCAAAATGAATTCTGCACTTTTTTCACTTTCTCCTTCCAGCTTTCTAATGACTACTGGACTCTTACAAACATCTATGACCCATGTCAAGCTGATAGAAAAAATGATTTTTTGGACTGGTTTTCCAACATCATGATGCCTGATAATATCGACTGGCTTGTCTTAGGAGATTTTAATCTTATGAGAAGTCTTACTGACAGAAATAAGAGTGGAGGTGATGTTAATGAAACTATGCTTTTTAATGAGGCTATCAACAACCTAGGGCTTATTGAATTACCTCTGAAAGGAAGGAAATTTACTTGGAGCAACATGCACAAAGATCCCCTTCGAGAAAGGTTAAACTGGTTTTTTACTTCTAGTTCCTGGACCCTAAAATACCCATATACTTTTGTTACCCCCTATCCAAGCCTACTTCTGATCACCTACCTTGTGTCATTTCAATTGGAACAAATATTCCCAAAGCACAAATTTTTAGATTTGAAAATTACTAGCTTCATCATTCTGATTTTAAATAGATTGTGCAAAATGCCTGGAATATACCAGTGAATCACCATGACTTGGCAAAAAGGATGTGTGCCAAATTGAAAAATGTGAGGAGAGGTATCAAGATTTGGGCCAAGCAGTTACCATGTTTAAAAGACCAAATAAAAAAGGTTAATGACACAATTGACCTTCTGGATTTACTTGAAGAGTCTAGAACTTTAACCATCAATGAATGGCACCTCAGAGACATGAAATCCCATGTAATCTCTCTGCTCCAGAATCAAAACACCTATTGGAAACAAAGAGAAAAAATTAAATGGGTGAAGCTAGGTGATGAAAATACAAAGTTTTTCCACTCCAAAGCCACCATCAGCTATAGACATAATTATATTTCAATGATTAAGAATGATAGTGGGCAAGAATTCTTTACTCACTCTGACAAGGCTGACATTCTATGGAATGACTTCAAAGTTAGAATGGGTACTTCGATCAAAACTGAGATGCTTTTCAATCTTGAAGATTTCTATGGAAATGGTATGATTGATGAGATGAAGATCTCACTTGAAAGACCTTTCCTTGACAAAGAAATTTAGGAGGTTATATCTGATTTGCCATATGACAAGTCTCCTGGACCTAATTGTTTTAACAATGAATTTATCAAAAGCTGCTGGTCAATCATTGCAAATGATATCAAATTGCTCATCCATGAATTCTATAATGAGAAGGTCTCTCTTGAAAGTATCAACTCCTCCTATATTACTCTCATTCCTAAAGTTTCAAACCCTTCTACCCCTGCTGATTTTAGACCAATATCCTTATTAAACTGTGTGTTCAAAATCATTACCAAACTCCTTGCAAACAGACTTCAAACTGTTATTTTGGATTTGGTACATAAAAATCAATATGGTTTCCTCAAAAAAAGATCTATTCAGGATTGCCTTGGATGGGCTTTTGAATACCTCTTCCAATGCCACAAATCAAAGGAGGAAATCCTCATTCTAAAATTGGACTTTGAAAAGGCTTTCGATACAATTGATCACTAATCCATCATAAACATCCTCAAGGCTAGAGGATTTGGCAGGAAATGGATCAAATGGATTGAGATGATTTTTGAGTCTGGCTCCTCTGAAATTCTATTAAATGGAGTACCTGGGAAAAAAAATTACTGTAGGAGAGGTGTGAGATAAGGAGACCCCCTTTGACCACTCATTTTTGTTCTTGCTGCAGACCTCCTTCAATCTGTCCTGAACAAAGCCATGCACATGCAACTTCTGACCCCCCCCAATAGATGGACCTCCTAACAATGAATTTCCTATGATTCAATATGCTGATGATACATTAGTGGTTCTTAAGGCAGATGCTACTCAATTATTCTGCTTGAAAGCTCTTCTTCAAACTTTTGCACTGTCCATTGGCCTCAAAGTCAACTATTTGAAATCAAGCATGATGCCAATAAATTTATGCAATAAGAGGTTGATTCACTTTGCTCTGACAACCAATTTTCAAACTGGCAGCCTCCCTTTCACTTATCTTGGATTACCACTAAGCTTATCAAAGCCATCCATGGAACATTTTCTGCCTATTGAAAGGAAAACTGCAGCTGGTTAAATCTATTTTGTCCTCACTTCCTCTATTTTTCATGAGTTGTCTGGAGGTGCCAATTACCATCATAAAATATATGAGACACTGTTGTTGGAGAAAAAAGACTGAAGATGTTCAAGCCAAGGGACATGCACTGGTATCTTGGGATAAAATTTGTCGTCCTAAAAATCAAGGGGGACTTGGAGTCCTGAATCTCTAGATTCAAAATACTGCCCTCCTTTTAAAGAACCTGGACAAATTCTACAATCACCATGATATCCCTTGGGTTCATCTCATTTGGGAAACTTACTATAAGAATGGAAAATTACCTAGAAGAAGCATGGAAGGATCATTCTGGTGGAAATCTCATATCAATATAATTGATAATTTTAAAGGCATGGCTAAGTGCAATCTGAAATCTAGGAAATCTGCCTATTTTTGGTCTGATCTGTGGCATGATGAGTGCTTTAAGAATAAATTCCCACATCTGCTGTCTTATGCAAAGTCTTCAAATATCAGTGTTCATGAATTTTTACAGGCTAATTTCTTGGAGGATAATTTTCATACCTCTTTCCCAAGAAGCCTACTCTGATTTTTTAATCATGGAAGAAAGATGTCAGGAAATCCTTCCAACCATTCATGAGAATCTCCATGATAATTGGAGTTACATTTGGGGGTCAGATAAATTTGAAGTGAAAAGGCCTACTCTTCCATGATTGGTTACTCCCCTTCACCACCTCATTTATCTTGGCTTTGGACATCCTCTTGCCAAAATAAACACAAATTCTTCTTTTGGCTTTTGCTTGTAGACAGACTTAATACAAGAAATCTTCTAAAAAGGAAACAGTTTATTCTACCTGACTACAATTGTGCAATTCTCAATTGTCACTTGGAAGAATCAGTTAACCATTTATTCTGGGAGTGCTCATTTGCAAAAAAAATGTTGGGATCATATTTGCAGAGACAGAACAGCAAACTTATCACGATTGGAGGCTTTTTCAGACATCTGCCCTTTGCAATGGAAATCATGATTACCTGGGGTATCTAGATCTGCAAAAATGAGAAATTTTTTAATGATAAAAGACCCACATTTGAAAGATGGAAGGCAATCTTCTATCAAGAGATTAGATGGATACAATTCAGAATCAAAAGAAAATACCAGGAGAAATTCAAAACCTGGCTGAGTCAACACCTAGATCAGAGATAGAGTAGACATTCCCTCTTTAGAGGTGGTTTTTTCCTTTTGATCTGCCTTAGATCAATAGACTTATATGTAATTTTCTCATTGTAAAATACTCATACCATTATAATTGAAAAAATTGCAGTGGGGACTTTCCCTACTGTTTCACCTAAAAAAAATCATGCGTGGAAGATATTTTGATATTTGAAACAATGTTTATGGTTGCAATATGATAGAGTATAATTTGGCAAAATACATGTTCTCACATTGTATGAGAATTTGCGAATGTTGGAGACGCTAGACATCCTAATCTCCCAAACAGGTTTTGGGACTGACATTATACTCACGATTCATCCTTATAAGCCATAGTAGCTTGATAATGAAAGTTTTCATGATAAGGATGAATAGAATATGTAAGTAAAATGTTTACTACACTAAAAGATTACTAAAGTATGGATTTTTGAAAGAACACCAAACATTTGATGATGGTGATCAACTTCAAAGTGCAAGTCCAAAGGTATTAGTATTTTACTATACATGCTTTGGACTATGTGTCATATGTATGGCGCCACTGTTAATGTTGATAGATTCTTTTAAAAGGAAAAGGAAATGCCAAAAGAGAAGCTATAAAATATTTGGCAGAAAATAAAAGACTGGTAATGTCCAGCTAAGGTATATATAGATGATATACATGTTATGGTTGTATTCTTTGCTTGTTAAACAATGTGGTTCTTGGGTATTAGATACTCAATTGGTTGGTATGAAATATCATACAAAACGATGCAATTCATGAACTACAATGCCCTAAGAAACTATCAAAAGAATATGTGATGATGTTCATCGAAAACAAATAAGGTGTTATTGTATTCATCATTGACATCAAAGCTTGCCTTCAAGATTTGTTTAGATAATTGTTATTTTGTTTCGGTATAATGAGAAAATAGTTGTTCAATTAATTACTATATTCCATAAAAGATGGATGACTTTTTATAAGTCTAGTTGGAGAAATCACATCCAAAAAACTAATGCTAAAATGTCGTAAGACAAATGATTGAAAGATCACTTACAAACTGACATCGCCATTTAAATTATATTGGAAAGAGAACATGAAGAGACTCCATTTTGATGGATTTTTGGAGTCTATGATTTTGATCAATTGAAGCTTGTGAAACTTTCCTCGAGATAATTGAAACTCCGTTCATAGGCCAAAGAGGAACGGATGACTAACTTATTGGAAATTGTGCATGATGATGTGCATAGTCCATTATATGTTGCCATGTGCTGTGCATCTTTCGACTTCATATGCTTTCTCCAGAAATTTGAGTGAATATATCTATATATTTACTTAATAAGGAAGAAGTATGAAACATTTGAAAATTGTTCAAAGACTTTCAAGATGAAGTGGAAAATCATTGTAACAAGAAAATAAAAGAGTTTATTGTTTGATCATAAAGGAAGGTATTTGAGTTACAGGTTTAGCAAACCACCGAAGATTTCAGGAATTGTTCCATGAAATTTGCATTTCCCGATAAACCACAAGAGTATGGTATGTTCGACAGATCAAAGCAAACCTTGTTTGACATGGTAAGATCAAAGGTGTAATTTATAAAACTTCCATTATGTTTTAAAGATTAAAGCTTTAGAGACTACTGCTTTTACACTGAAAAGAGCACCATCGAGATCTGTTGAAATGACACCATATGAATTATGGTTTGGGATAAAACCTGAATTGTCTTTTCTTAAATTTGGGTATGCTATGCATAAGTAAATGGTTACAACCAAAGTCGGATAAGCACATCTTTGTAGGTTATCCAAAAGAATTTGTTGGGTATTCCTCCATAACACCGACAACAAAAGAGTTTGTCACTTGGAATGTTAAGTTTCTTAAGAAAGATTTTTTTCGTGAAAAGTTAAGTGGGAGGACAATAGAACTTTGATAAGGTTATTGAACCTTAGCTACATGTGCTAAGTAGCACATCGCCGGAAAGTGTTCTAGTGGCGGCCACAATGCTCATGGCTCCCGTGGTTACAAAGGTTGTGATCTTGGAGATTAGAGTTCCTATTTGAACTATATGCATCGGGTAACAATCAAATATTCAGATTTGATAAACAAGTCATTATTGTTTTGACAATAATGAACTGACTGCATGCAAAGAAACGATGATGGGTGCTGACTCCATAGAATGACTAGAAGTCATAAAATGCGTGATAGTTTTCATACACTAGAAATCAAGGTTTTGAACTTGGAAGACCCTCCGAAATGGCATGAAGCCTATCGGTCGTGTTTGGATCTATAAAGAAATAGACATGGATGTTTCACATCTATGAAATAATCGACATGTCGAAAAGTAATTTACGACTATGTTCAAGGAGTTGACTATGACAAGATTTGATCTTTCATAGCGATATTTAGACTTGACGGATTAATCTAGCAACCACTACATATAATTATGTATATGGTAGTTGAACAAACAAAACAATGTTCTTCTAATAGAATGGTTACCTAGGATGTGTACATGACAAGGTCTGAAGGGTTTTGTTAATTCCAAGGGTGCTAAAAGGGCATGCAAACTTCAATAGTTGAAGTGAGCATAGCGGAGTTGGAATTTTCACCGTGATGAAAATGTTAAAGGAGTTTAATTTCATCGAAGATGATGAAGATGCTTGCATATGCAAGAAATTAAGTGGGAGCGCTGAGACAAATTCTCAATACATTATGCAGAGTACATATTGTTGATTGGAAATGGTGTATCTTTTATTGACACAGGTTAAGAATTTCATTAAAATTAGATTTTGATGAAAGACTTGGGCAAACTGGAATATTCGGAATCAATGTCTATATGGATAGATTGAGGCGCTAATATGGTTGTGCCAGACGTACATATATGAGATATTGAAAAGGGGTCAATATGGAAACAACAAGAAAGGTTCTTACTGCATGGAAAGGATTGTATCAAGATTCAAGTGTTTCAACACTTAGTGAGTAAAATCAGATGAAGATTTTGATCAATAATACCATCATATGTACATATATAGATATGTCCAATGCTCTAAACGTTATGAGCATATACCAGAATTATTCATATGATGATCATTGGACGATAGTAAAGATATTCTTATGAGCTTTGCAAGAACTAAGAATATATCATGTATAAGTGACAAACAGTTGATAATAGTTCATTGTGACAAACAGTTGATAATATGTTACATTGATACTAATCTATCACAAGATACAAATTAAATTTATCTGAATTTAAACTATGGGTGGAAAAATATAATGAAAGGAAATTCCATGATGGATTTGGATGAGTTCCAAAGTTAAGACATTGTGACGGATACTACAACAAAAGGCTAAGTATATGACTGCCATAGTAGCAGCATAGGAGGGCATTTGTGTCAAGTAGTTTGTTATCAAACTAGGTGTGGTTCACGGTGGGATAATACTATGAAGATATATTGTACGACAATACTATCGGCATATTTTAACCCCAAAAGAACTAAAGGTCTCACCAAAGGACCAAATTTATACAAAGCCATCTCAATAGAGAATGAGTGATGCATAGAGACGCAAAGACATGCAAATACACCCGGACCTGAAAATACCAGATCTGGAGATTATGTTAACCACTAGCAAACGTGTATATTCAACACCTAGGTGTTGTATATACAAGTTTATAAACTAGATTATTGACCCTAGTGCAAGTGGGAGACTGAAGGGAATATGCCCGAGAGGCAATAATAAAATGGTTATTATCTTATTCCATGTTTATGATAAATGTTTATTTTGCATGCTATAATTGTATTAATTGGAAATGCTAATACAAGTGTGTTTAATAAACAAAATACAAATTTCCTAGTAATGCCTCTCATATAAACTAGCTCGTTGATTAACAAGATGATCAAGGTTTCCTAATCATGGACATTGGATGTTGTTAATAACGAGGTCACAACATTGGTGGAATGATGTGATGAACATTCATTCGAAGTATAGCATTATGATCAAAGTCAGTATGTTTATATTGCTATAACATCATACGAAGTAATCCTAATCCTTAGATCATGAGATCATGTTAATCACTAACACCAGAAGAGTATCTTGATAACATCAAACGTCACACCGTAATAGGGTGACTATAAAGCTGGGTTCAGTGCTATGAAGGTGTTATGTAGAGGCTCATGGATCAAGAGTGGGATTTGTCCATCCTGGTGACAGATAGATATACTCGGGCCCCTCTCGGTGATATCACATTGAAATAGCTTGCAAGCAAGTGATGTGATCACTAGAATGTTATATCACGGGAACGAGAAAAGAGTGAATGTTGGTAACGAGATCAAACTAGGTATTTGGATACCGATGATCGAATCTCGTGAAGGGTTTCGTAGCAGAAAACAAAAAAATTCTATCTATCCGAACACTAATACCAGGATCTATACTATGTAGACGTAAGTAACGGAGAAGGGATATGGTATTCATACATTTGAAGACCGAGGCACGCCTTACGTAGGAAGGCGTATATTGATGAAGACGAGTAGCACCCCAAGTGTGGTGCCTCCGAAGTTTGTCACACGTCCGGTGTAGGAGACGTCAACCGGACTCCGATCCAGCCGAGCAGCGAAAGAAGTAGATGCGGGATCGTAGATCACACGACGGTGGTGTGAAGGTGGAGAACTCACTCATGAGGTCCTCCCCAATATTACGGAGAAGCCCTCAATGGTTGAGAGAGAGAGTATGAGAGGGAATGGCGTGATTCCAAAGGGGGAGGGGAGACCCCTATATATAGTGGGAGGAGGGCGCACCACCCTAGGGCCAGGTGGTGTGGGACTAACCCCCACACCCACCGGCCACCTAGGGGCAGCCGCCGACCCTAGGTGGGCCCTATTGGGGCGGCCCACCAAGCTTAGGCCGGCTGGCCCCTTCTCCCTAGGTGCCATGCCCTATTGGGCCTCCCTTCAGGTGAGGCCCATTAGCATTATGATGCCTTTAATAATAAAATATATATTTAATATTAATTCTCTAATTAATGTTCAAATATACATATTGTATTATTCCTTCACTCCGGAACACCTTCCGGACCCCTTCCGATCTCCATCGGATGTTACCCGGAACTATTTCTCCTACAATACCTCATCTACCCTAAGTGTCCCTACCCTTAAGCGTGACATCCTTCGGTTCAGAAACACTCCGGACATGATCGAGACTACTCTCACATAAATGATCAATAGAGGGACCTGGATGGCCATGTGACCCCCGTGCGTTTCACGAATATAATTGCTCGAACCGTGAGATAGTCGTTTCTCGTTCCCTTTATCATATGATACCTAATTCATTCGAGACTTGATCTTTGGTATCCCCATCCCTTAGTTCAGTCTTGTTACCAATAAATTTGTTTACTCGTTCTCATGTCGTTGTATTCTATGACCAAGTCACATGCGTGCAAGCTTCATTAATGCAACGTCACCGAGATGACCACATGTATCTATCTGTTACATGGATTAGACAAATCCTGGTCTTGATATGTACTCCTCTATGCATCCCTTCGGAAAACCTGAGTGGCACCTTTTTGATCACCCTGTTACGAGATGATTCTTGATAACCATCTAAGCTTCTTCCGTAATGGTGATTTGCATTACCTCACAGTCAAAGGATCAGGTTGCGAGGTTCTCTGTGTTTTATCATCAATGGTGAAATTGGTAACTAGATCTTATTCAAGATATAACGGTCGGATGTTTGTCTATGATGTTATTCAAGTAATAACATGGCCTCATTGTCAATGGGCATAAATGCCCATGATCTTGAAACACAGACCATCCGCATGAGCAATGACCTAGTTTGCTAGAGGTAACTAGAGACACAGTTTGTTTACATACCACACGTGTATTAACGTTTCACATTAACACAGTTATAGCATAGCATGAAACGTATTATGAACATATAGGAGATATATCAAATAATATACTTTATTATTTTCCTCTAGGGAATAACTCCTTCAGTCTCCCACTTGCACTATAGTACAAACAAAACTAGTTTACAATAGGCAAGAACCTAACACCAGTGGAATCTCGGTGTTGGTCGTGCTTTTCCTGATGGAGAGCTTTAGTCAAAGGATCTGCCATATTCAGTTCCGTATCTCCTTTGCAAATGTTGATTTCACCTTCGTCAACGTTCTATCGGATGACGTGAAATCTAAGCTTGATGTGTTTGGTTGTGGAATGAGTCCTTGGTTCCATTGCGTTTGCAATAGCTCCCATATTATCACAATAGATCATCACGGGGTCTTGCGCATTTGGAAAAACTCCTAGTTTGATGACGAAACTCCTTAGCCAAATAGCTTCATTTGGTGCATCGGCCGCAGCAATGTATTCAGACTCCATTGAAGATTGCGCCACCACCAGCTGCTTCTTACTCTTCTAGCTTACCGCCCCACCATTCACTAGGAACACAAATCCTGTTTGAGACTTCGAGTCATCATGATCTGAGTTCTAGCTCGCATCCACGTAACCTGTTACATTTAGAGCTTCATCACTTCCTCAATAGATTAGGAACATATCCTTTGTTCTTCTCAGATACTTTAGGATATTCTTTACAGCTGTCCAGTGATCGAGTCCTGGATTACTTTGGTATCGTCTCGTCAAACTAAGAGACAATGCCACATCAGGGCGTGTACTTAACATTGCATACATGATAGATCCTATGGCTGAGGCATAGGGGATGTAAGACATCTTTTCTCTATCATCATCCGTTACAGGACATTGAGTCATACTCATTTTGCCATTCTTCATCATGGGTGTAAAAGCCCTTTTGGTGTTTTTCATTTTGAACATCTTCAAAATCTTTTCGATGTAAGTACTCTAACTTAATGCAATTATGTTCCTTGATCTATCTCTATAGATGTCGATTCCTAATATGTATGCTGCTTCACCTAGATCCTTCATGGAAAATTGGTTACTCAAATATGCTTTCATGCTTTTCATAAGATCCACATCGTTACCCATGAGTAATATGTCATCCACATATACTACTAAGAAAACAACTGAGCTCCCACTCACTTTCTTGTAAACACAGAACTCTTGTTGATTTTGGACAAATCCAAAACTCTTGATCACTTGATCAAAACGTTGGTTCTAGCTCTGAGATGCTTGCTTCAATCCATAAATGAACCGTTGAAGTTTGCACACATTTCCAGCATCCTTAGGATCAACAAAACCTTCCGGTTTCATCATATACAACTCTTCATCAGTGTGACCATTGAGGAATACGATCTTGACATCCATCTGCCAAATTTCATAGTCGAAATGTGCAGCAATTGCTATTAAAATCCGAACAGCCTTAAGCATCACTATGGGAGAGTAAGTCTTGTCATAATCAACTCCTTGAATTTTTCGAAAACCCTTTACGACAAGTCGAGCTTTGTGAACGGTCACATTACCATTCGCATCTGTCTTTTTCTTAAAGATACATGTATTTTCCATGGCCTTGCGGCCTTCTGGAAGATCCACCAAGGTCCAAACTTGGTTCTCATGCATCGATCCTATTTTCTCATGCATCGATCCTATTTCTGATTTCATGGCTTCCAGCCATTTCTCGGAGTCAGCACTATCCATAGCTTCTTTTTACTTTGCCGGTTCTTCCTGTTCATCTAGGATGACAGACATTACAAGGCCATCGTACCAATCAGGAGTGGCACAAACTCTTGTAGACCTGCGAACCTCAGGAGTCTCGACGTTGTTCTTTTGATCATCATCAATGGGCTCTTCCTCCATGTTGGAGAGCGGTTTCAGAATAGCTTCCGTTGCGCTACTCGGAATTTGGAGAGAAGGGTCAACAATTTCATCTAACTCAATTTTTCTTGCACTCACTCCTTTTGCAAGAAACTCTTTCTCGAGAAAGGTGCCGGTTTTTGTGACAAACGTTTTGCCTTCGTCTTGGTTGTAGAAAGTATACCCAATGGTCTCCCTTAGATATCCTACATAGATACATTTTTCCGATTTGGGTTCGAGTTTGTCAGGCTGTAGTTTCTTGACATAAGCCTCACATCCCCAAACTTTCAGAAATGACAACATTGGCTTCTTGTCATGCCATATCTCATATGGCGTTGTCTCTATGGATTTGGATGGTGCTCGGTTTAATAGAAAAGCGGTGGTTTCTAACACGTATCCCCAAAAATACATAGACAAATCGGTTAAAGACAACATGGACCGTACACTATCTAATAAGGTTCGGTTACGACGTTCCGACACACCATTATGTTGTGGTGTTCCGGCTGGCGTAAGCTATGGGATAATCCCACAGTCCTTCAAGTGCATGTTAAACTCATAACTCAAATACTCGCCTCCTCGATCCGATCGAAGATGCTTGATTCTCTTGTTAAGTTGATTCTGTACTTCTTTCTGAAATTCCTTGAAATTTTCAAAGGTTTCATACTTATGCTTCATTAAGTGGATATATCCATATCTGCTTAAGTCGTCAGTAAAGGTAACAAAGTAACGACAACCATTGCGCGTTGAGACGCTCATTGGTTCACATACATCCGTATGTATGATTCCCAGTAGGTCTACAACTCTCTCCACTATCCCGGAGAATGGTGTCCTAGTCATCTTGCCCATGAGGCACGGCTCACATGTATCAAGGGATTCGAAATCCAATGATCCAAGAAGCCCTTCTGAATGAAGCTTCTTCATGCATTTTATTCAAATGTGACCAAGACGGCAATGCCACATAAACATGGAATTATCATCACTATGCTTACAACATTTAGCATCAACACTATGGATGTGTGTATTACAATCAAGATCAAGTAAGAATAAACCATCACACACGGGATCATGAACATAGAAAACATCATTCATATAAATTGAACAACCATTTGTTCCTGATTTAAACGAATAACGTTCTTGCAACAAGCAAGACCCACTCACAATATTCATACTCAATGCGGGTACATAGTAGCATTTATTCAAAACCAATAGTAATCCTGACGGTAGACAGAGATGCAGGGTGCCGACGGCCATCACTTCGAATCTCGAACCATTACCGATGCGCATCATCACCTCGTCCTTCCTCAGGCGCCTCCTACTCTGTAGATCCTATTGAGAGTTACAAATGTGAGCAACAGATCGGGTATCAAATACCCAGGTGTTACTCCTGGCGCTTGTAAGGAATACATCAATAACATGTATATCATATATACCTTTGTCCTTGGTGGCTATCTTGCCGGCTCGCTTGTCTTCAAGGTACTTGGGGTAGTTACGTTTCCAGTGCCCATCCCCTTTGCAGTAGTATCACGTTGTGCCGGGCTAAGGGCCCGGTTTGGCAGTCTTTGGGGTACTGGCAACGATCTTGCCATCCCTCTTGGACTTCTTGCCCTTGACCTTTCCCTTTTGCCCCGGCTTCTTAAAATTGGTGGTCTTATTGACCATCAACACCGTGTGGTCCTTCTTGATTTCAACCTCAGCAGTTTTGAGCATGGAGAACAGCTCAACAAGGGTCTTAGTCATCCCTTGCATGTTGTAGTTCATCACTAATCTCTTATAGCTAGGGGGCAGCGAGTGTAGCACCCTATCAATCGCGAGCTCCTCCGTGATTTTGCAATCCAGGGCATTCAAACGCTTAACATAGCCAGACATTTTGACTACATGCTCACTAATACTGTTGTGCTCTTCCATTTTAGCAGAGAAGAAGATCTCAGAAGCATCATACCTCTCTGCATGGGCATGTGGAGCAAAGACGGCCTTGAGATCCTCAATGATCTCAAAAGCATTTATCTTCTCCAAACTCTTTTGAAGCTCCGGCTCCATGTCATAGAGCATTCAACTCTAGATGAGGGAGAAATCGTCCGCCTTGGACTGCCAGACATTCTTTTCGTCCTGGGAGGCGGAATCTGCAGGCTTAGCTGGAAGCTCAGCCTCGAGGACATAAATCAAGTTATAAGGGACTAGGAGGATCCTAAGATTGTGGAACCATGCGGTGAAGTTGGTTCCATCAGTTTTCAGCTTGTCCTTCTCGAGGAAAGTGCTAACATTGAAGGTGGGTGGGCGAGACATCTACAATGGATTTGCAAAGTGTTTAGACCATGTTCATAATAATGAGTTCAAGTTTTCATTAAAAGAACTCCCACTTAAACGAACATCCCTCTACTCGTTTAGTGATCACATGATCCCAATCCCCTGCACCTCCCCCGATCGTCACGGCAATCAGTGCAGTATCAAAGGTGGACATTCCCTAATGTCGATCACATCAACTATGTGATTCATGCTCGACCTTTCGGTCTCCTGTATTCCGAGGCCATGTCTGCACATGCTAGGATCGCTAGTTCTAACTCATGTGTATCCACAGTGCAACATGGCTTGCACCCACTGTATGCGAACGTAGATATGTCTGACCCCTACTCACCACAGGGCGCCTCATACCGAAGAACTTTCTTGGTGGTGCACACACAAGGGGAATACGATAACTGGAATACTGTGAGGGATTATCTTATTATGCTACCCCCGAATTAAAAATTACCAGCACAATAAGTAATACTTCAAAAGTAAAGTGTTATGACATGGATATAGCATTATGATCATCATCAATAGCTTCAATGAAAGTTTCATAAACTTGTCATTACCATGTTATAATACTTGCCCCTATGCAATAATAAAAATAGACGCTTCTATATTATCTATTGCAAGTTTTACGCAGCTTTAGGGCTTTTGCAATAGAACCCCTTCCGACCTACGAACATGGAGCCACAACATGGATTCAATGATTGCCGTTCTTCTTCCCTTTTCAGGGCCCTCCATTGTCAATGCCATAACTACTATAGAGAGACATACACCCCCTAAGCCACTTTGATTCATGGACCAGTCTCATGAATCACCACGTGAGGTCGGTTGGGGGCCGCTTCATCAAACAGTGTCGCGGTATGAACAATAACATTAAAGAGGGTAGCAACTAGAGAAAAAATGCCCACATATTGCTATGTGTTCTATCCATACGACATGTCTACCCATAGACCCACTCTGATACCACTGAAGGGTTCCGTAGCAAGAAACAAAAAAATTCTATCTACCCGAACACTAATACCAGGATCTATAATATGTAGACATAAGTAACAGAGAAGGGATGCAGTATTCATACCTTTGAAGACCGAGGCATGCCTTACGCAGGAAGACGTATATTGATGAAGACAAGCAGCAACCCAAGTGTGGTGCCTCCGAAGTTCGTCACACGTCCGGTGTAGGAGACGTCAACCGGACTCCCATCTAGACGAGCAGCGGAAGAAGTAGATGTCGAATAGTAGATCACACGACGGTTGTGTGAAGGTGGAGAACTCACTCACAAGGTCCTCCCCAATATTACGGAGAAGCCCTCAATGGATGAGAGAGAGAGAATGAGAGGGAATGGGGTGATTCCAAAGGGGGAGGGGAGACCCCTAT
Organism: Avena eriantha; assembly: GCA_910589775.1. Lineage (NCBI taxonomy): Eukaryota > Viridiplantae > Streptophyta > Magnoliopsida > Poales > Poaceae > Avena > Avena eriantha. The sequence continues at coordinate 88,490,216 of OU342746.1, read as the reverse complement.
ATAGTGGGAGGGGGCGCACCACCCTAGGGCCAGGCGGTGTGGGACTAACCCCCACACCCCCCGGCCACCTAGAGGCAGACGCCGGCCCTAGGTGGGCCCCATTGGGGTGGCCCACCAATCCTAGGCCGGCTGGCCCCTTCTCCCTAGGTGCCATGCCCTATTGGGCCTCCCTTCGGGTGAGGCCCATTAGCTTTGTGATGCCTTTAATAATAAAATAAAATATATATTTAATATTAATTCTCCAATTAATGTTCAAATACACATATTGTATTATTCCTTCACTCCGGAACACCTTCCGGACCCCTTCCGATCTCCATCAGATGTTACTCGGAACTATTCTTGTTTCTCTATTTCTCCTACGATACCTCATCTACCCTAAGCGTCCCTACCCTTAAGCGTGACATCCTTCGGTTCGGAAACACTCCGAACATGGTCGAGACTACTATCACATCAATGATCAACAGAGGAACCTATATGGCCATGTGACCCCCATGCGTTTGACGAATATAATCGCTCGAACCGTGAGATAGTCGTTTCATGTTCCCTTTGTCATATGATACCTAATTCATTCGAGACTTGATCTTCAGTATCCCCAGACCATAGTTCGGTCTCGTTACCATGAATTTGTTTACTCGTTCTCATGTCGTTGCATTCCGTGACCAAGTCACATGCTTGCATGCTTTAATGCAACATCACCGAGATGGCCACATGTATCTATCTGTTACATATATTAGACAAATGTTGGTCTTGATATGTACTCCTCTACGCATCCCTTTGGAAAACCTGAGTTGCACCTTTTTGATCACCCTGTTACGAGATGATTCTTGATAACCATCTAAGCTTCTTCCAGAATGGTGATGTGCATTACCTCACAGTCAAAGGATCAGGTTGCGAGGTTCGTTGTGTTTTATCATCAATGGTGAACTTTGTAACTAGATTTCATTCAAGATATAACGGTCGGATGTTTGTCTATCATGTTATTCAACTAATAACATGACCTCATTGTCAGTTGGCATAAATGCCCATGATCTTGAAAACCAGACCATCCTCATGACCAATGAACTAGTTCACTAGAGGTAACTAGAGACACGGTTTGTTTACATACCACATATGTATTAACGTTTCGAATTAACACAGTTGTAGCACAACATGAAACGTATTATGAACATATAAGAGATATATCAAATAATACACTTTATTATTTGCCTCTAGGGCATAACTCCTTCATCTCGGACATGTATTATATCGCGAGACAAAGGGATTTAGTTACGACGTTAAAGATTCACACGATCACACAAGTCATCGTTGAATGTGTGGGATTCAGTACAGATCTCCAGGTCCCGCTGCTGATTATTGATCGGAGAGGAGTCTCGATCATGTCTACATTATTCGCGAACCATAGGGTGAGACACTTAAGGGATACCGACACAATTTGGATCAAATATGTTTTAGACAAAGATTTAAGAAAGCGCTGGAATCATTTCGATGGAAACCGGAACTGTTTCGGATGAAGTTGCAGAAACTGGTTGTGCATGTGATATTGAAATATTGTAGGGGTTTTATGTGAATGTTTGTTAATTAAAGTAATCGAAGAAAATCTGAATAAAATAAATAAAATAGTTTTATTTAATAAGAGCTTGCATTAAATTTGGTGGAAACTTAATGCATGTGAGTGAACATGAGTGGAGGTGTGTGTTTATGTGAGTGGGAGCTCCACCCACATGAATGAGGGAGAGGTGGGGGCACCCACCATGGCCGGTGCCATGCCCCCTTGGGCTGCCCCCCTCCCCTATATAAGGAGCACCTCCTCCTCCTCCACTCTCACACCTCCTCGTGAAGGATCTCTCTCCCCTTTAGTTATTCCCCATGGTCTCAGATTAGTGAGATAGATGTTCCCGATGGCTTTATCTAGAAAGGAGTTGCTTCTTCCGCTGCTCTGCTAGAGCGAGGGATAGAGGTTGTCAGGGTACCGGATGTGTGTGCGATCACGGATGCACCGCTGCTATGTGGTGCTGGACTTGGTGGTGCTAGACTTGCTGTAGCTGGATCTGATTGACGTGCTAGAGCTCGACCTGCTAGACCAACTAAACTTCATCACTATCTTGATATCGGCAAGTGTACGACTACATCATCCACGAGTTCCATCTCGTTAACAAAGCTTTGTTATCTTCGAGGGTAAGTTCTCTATCGATGTATATCCACCCGTTGCTTGTATCTAATAAATAGATCTTGGCATATAGTTCCCATCATAGGAAATTTTTTGTTTTCTATGCTGCGAACCCAACAATAATTTTATTAATTGGAAACGTTAATACATGTCCATTTAATAAACAAATAAAGGGTTCCAATTTATGCCTCTCATAGAAACTAGCCAGTTGATTAAAAAGATGATCAAGGTTTCCTGATCATGGACATTGGATGTTGTTCATAATGAGGTCACAACATTGGTTAAATGGTGTGATGAACATTCATCCGATGTATAGCAATATGATCAAAGTCATTGTGTTAAAATTGCTACAACATCATATGAAGTAACTTTAGTCCTTAGACCATGAGATCATGTTAATTGCTAACACCGGAAGATTACTTTGATAACATCAAATGTCACACCATAACAGGGTGACTATAAAGGTGGGTTTGGTACTCTGAAAGTGTTATGTTGAGGCTCATGGATCAAGAGTGCAATTTTTCCACCCCGATGACAAAGATATATACTCTGGTCCCTCTCGGTGATATCACATTGATGTAGCTTGCAAGCAAGTGATAAGATCACTAGAATGTTATATCACGGGAACGAGAAAAGAGTACTTTTTGGTAACAAGATCAAACTAGGTATGGGTATACCGATGATCAAATCTCGGACATGTAATATATCGCGAGACAAAGGGATTTAGGTACAAAAGTTAAAGGTTCACACGATCACTCGAGTCATCATTGAATGTGTGGGAGTTAGTATGGATATCCAGATCCCGCTGTTGATTATTGATTGGACATGGGTCTCTATCATGTCTGCCTTATTCATGAACCTTAGATTGGCACACATAAGGTATACCTACACCTTTTGGAGAAAATATGTTTCAGATAAAGATTAAGAAAGCGCTGGAATCATTTCGATGGACACCGGAATTGTTTCAGGTGAAATTGCAGAAACTAGTCCTGCATGTGATATTGAAATGTTGCAGAGGGTTTTATGCAAATGTTTGTTAATTAAAGTAATTAACAAAAATCTGAATAAAATAAATAAAAGAGTTTTATTAAATGAGAGTTGCATTAATTTTGGTGGAAAATTAATGCATGTGAGTGGAACTGTGAGTGGAGGCATGTTTATGTGAGTGGAGCATCCACCCACATGAATGAAGGAAGAGGTGGGTGAACCTCCATGGCCACCGGCCATGGGAGGGGGATGCCCCCTCTCCTCCTCTCACATCACACCTCCTTGTGAAGGATCTCTCTCCCCCTCTCATCCTCTCACATCTCTCCTCCTCGTGAAGGATCTCTCTCCCCCTCTAGCAAGATACATGTTCCTGGTGGCTTTGTCTAAAAGTAATTGCTGCTTCCACTACATCGCTGGAGCGAGGACGCGGAGGTTTTCAGAGGATTGGACGTGTGTGCGATCACGGATGCGACGCTGAGTTGTGGTGCTAGACTTTCTCACGATCTTGAGATCGGCAAGCAAATGACTACATCATCCACAAGTCCAACCTCGTTACACTTTGTCGCTCTTCAAGCGTATGTTCTCTATGGATGTATATCCACCCATTGATTATATCTAGGTAGATAGATCTTGGTGTCACATCGTAGGATTTTTTGTTTTCTATGCTGTGAACCCAACAATGGTATCAGATCCTGATCTATGCATAGATACTTTGCACGGGTAGAACACATATGCATATGTGGGTGTTGATGATCACGTTATTGCATCTTCTTTGTATTTTGTATATTGGTGGCATAGTGGGATGAAGAAGCCTAGAGTAGCTTTTAATGTCCTCACACATGAGACTTGTTCCACGCTTGACATGCAACTAGTTTTGCATTAGTGGCTAGCAGGTGTCACGTATCTGATTTACAACGAGTTGCTAATAATTTGATTATCATTGTTGTGGTTCGACGTTCGTAGGTATTAATGGTTCTATCTTCGAAAGCCCTATGCCATGTAAAACTGGCAATTGATAAATTAGAGGCGTCTAGTTTAGATTGTTGCTGAGCAGTGTCATGATATGGTGATGTTATAATTTGTAGTATGGATTGATACTCCTGGAAATTATAACATACCAAAGTGTCAGTTCCATAGACCTTGGCCTTACACATATAGCAATGATAAATATCATACCATAGTGCACATGATAGTGATCAAGTGCAAAAACCATATCATATCACTTTTTGCATATGATGTTTGTTTGCATCTTATATTGCTTGTTTAGAACTTTAGTAGAATTATAAGATGATCCCTCATTTAAATATCAAGATAAGGATGTGTTTTTACTTGAGTATGCGCCGTTAAGAAAATTCGTTGTTTCAAGACACCATGTTATGATCAGGTGTGATAGACTCTATGTTCGCATACAATGGGTGTAAGACAGTTTACACACGCGAATACTAAGGTTCTTACTTGGTGATCCTAGCATGTACAGAAATGGCCTCGGAACACGAACCGAAAGGTAAAGCATGAGTCATATGGTTGATATGATGACCATCTAGATGCTCGCCTTTGAAGATACACAAACTCACTTGATGATCGGTCTTGGTGTAGTGGATTTGGTTCATGTAATCACCAAAAATACACAATGGATGTTGTTTTTGAGTGGGAGTTCATTTATAATTTGGATTAATTGAACTCAGTCTATCATAAACTTAGTCTACATAAACTTTACAAATTATTTTCTTGATGGCACCAACTGCTTTTAATTTCAATGTGTTCCTGGAGAACGAAAAACTTTCAACAAATGGTAGCAACTTTACCAACTGTGCCCTGAACATAAGGATTCTCCTCACTGCTGCACAGAAGCAATATGTGCTAGAAATGCTGCTAGGCCCCCCACCTCCTAATGATGCCCCTGACGAGGTAAAGATGAAGGGAATATGCCCGAGAGGCAATAATAAAGTGGTTATTATCTGATTCCATGTTTATGATAAATGTTTATTTTGGATGCTATAATTGTATTAATTGGAAACGTTAATACATGTGTGTTTAATAAACAAAATACAAAGTTCCCAGTAATGCCTCTCATATAAACTAGCTCGTTGATTAACAAGATGATCAAGGTTTCCTGATTATGGACATTGGATGTTGTTAATAATGAGGTCACAACATTGGTGGAATGATGTGATGAACATTCATCCGAAGAATAGCATTACGATTAGAGTCATTATGTTTATATTGCTATAACATCGTACGAAGTAATCTTAGTCCTTAGACCATGAGATCATGTTAATTGCTAACACCGGAAGAGTATCTTGATAACATCAAACGTCACACCGTAATAGGGTGACTATAAAGGTAGGTTCAGTGCTATGAAGGTGTTATGTTGAGGCTAATGGATCAAGAGTGGGATTTGTCCATCCCGATGATGGATAAATATACTCTGGGCCCTCTCGCTGATATCACATTGAAATAGCTTGCAAGCAAGTGATGTGATCACTAGAATGTTATATCACGGGAACGAGAAAAGAGTGCATGTCGGTAACGAGATCAAACTAGGTATTTGGATTCCAATGACAGAATCTCGGACATGTAATATATCGCGAGACAAAGAGATTTAGTTACGACGTTAAAGGTTTACACGATCACAAGGGTCATCATTGAATATGTGGGAGTCAGTACGGATCTCCAGGTTCCGCTGCTGATTATTGATCGGAGAGGGGTCTCGATCAGGTCTGCATTATTCGCGAACCATAGGGTGACACACTTAAGGGATACCGACACCATTTAGGAGCAAATATGTTTCAGATAAAGATTTAAGAAAGCATTGGAATTATTTCAACAGACATCGAAACTATTTCAAGTGAAATTGCTGAAATTGGTTCTGCATGTAATATTGAAATGTTGTAGGGGGTTTTATGTGATTGTTTGTTAATTAAAGTAATTAACAAAATTCTGAATAAAAATAATAAAAGAGTTTTATTAAATGAGAGAGCATTAAATTTGGAGAAATTTAATGCATTTAAAGTGGAGACTTTAAAAGAGAATGTGAAGGGGCATTTTAATGTGGAGGGGGTTACCACCACATGAATGGGGGAGGTGAAGGGACACCCTCCCCTCCTCCTATAAAAGGCCCCCCTCTCACACCTTCATACTCACACCTCCTCGTGAAGGATCTCTCTCCCTCTCTAATACTATTCCCTCATGGTCTCGGATTAGCGAGATACATGTTCCCGGTGGCTTTATCTGGAAAGGAGTTGCTGCTTCCGCTGCTTTGCTGGAGCGAGGGACGGAGGTTGTCGGGGTACCGGTTGTGTGTGCAATCACCGATGCACCGCTGCTTTGCGGTGCTGAACTTGGTGGTGCTGGACTTGCTGGAGTTGGATCTGATGGACGTGCTGGAGCCGAACCTGCTGGACTTCATCACGATCTTGAGATCGACAAGTGACGACTACATCATCCACGAGTTCCATCTCGTTAACAAAGCTTTGTTTTCTTCGAGGGTAAGTTCTCTATGGATGTATATCCACCCGTTGCTCAGTATCTAGTAGATAGATCTTGGCGTATAGTTCTCATCGTAGGAAATTTTTTGTTTTCAATGTTGTGAACCCAATAGTGGTATCAAAGCCTGATCTATGCGTAGGTGCTTTGCACGGGTAGTACACATATGTTTATATGTGGGCGATGATGATTATGTTATTGCATCTTCTATGTATTTTGGATATTGGTGGCATAGTGGTATGAAGTGGCCTGGACCAATCTTACATGTCATCGTACATGAGACCGGTTCCACGACTGACATGCAACTAGTTTTGCATAAGTGGCTAGCGGGTGTCTGTCTCTCCTACTATTGTCAATATATGATTTACAACGAGTTGCTAATAACTTGGTTATCCTTGTTGTGGTTCATGTTCGTAGGTAAGACCAGTTCTATCTCCGAAATCCCTAAGCCACGTAAAACTTGCAATTGATAAATTAGAGGCGTCTAGTTTAGATCGTTGTTGGGCTTGTGTCATGGTATGGTAATGTTGTAACTAGATGTATGATAGATAATCTTACAACACAGTTAACGTGTAAGTTCCAGAGACCTTGGCCTTACACACAAAGGAATGATAGAGATCATACCACGATTCCAATGATAGAGATCAAATGCATGGACCGTATCATCACACTTTACACATTAGATGTTTGCATCTTATATTGTTAGTTTGGCGTTTTAGTAGCATTATAAGATGATCCCTCATTTAAATATCAAGATAAAATGTGTTCTTCCTTAAGTATGCACCGTTCTATGGATCGGGTGTACTCGACTCTGCGCTTTCATACAAACGAGTGTAAGACAGTTTGACACATGCGAGTTCTAAGGTTCTTACTTGGCGAGCCTAGCATGTATAGACATGGCCTCGGAACACGGACCGAAAGGTTAAGAATGAGTCATATGGTTGATATGATGCCCATATAGATGCTCTCCTTTGAAGCTACACCGACTCACGTGATGATCGGACTTGGTGTAGTGGATTTGGTTCATGTAATCACCAAAAAGGGACGAGGGATGTCATTTTTGAGTGGGAGTTCATTTCTAATTTGGATTAGTCGAACTCCATTTTTCATAAACTAAATCGAAGTGAATTTTCATAATTTGTTGTAGTCATTGGCATCTGTTCACTACCTTATGCTTAGTTTTAATTGAGATAATAGAACTACAGAATTCTGGATATTTACTTTACGAACTGGTGTCATATTGTTTTGAATGTCAATTTAAAGTTTAGAAGTCCTATTGCAAACTTTCAGCAAACTCTATTTACTCCGTGAAGTTTAATAAGTAGTATTAAATCAAGAGTAAGAGTTCCAATGTTACTATCTAAAGTATCATGTTTGCCTCCATGATTATTGATATTCAAAAGTTGTTTTAATACCAAGATTATCTAGGAGCTGAAAAAATTGTTTCAGAAACCATCATGTGTGGAAGATATTGATATTTGAAACAATGTTTTTGGTTGCATTATGATAGATTATAATTTAGCAAAATACATGTTCTCATATTGTATGAGAATTTGTGACGGATGGAGATGTTAGGCATCCGAATCTCCCAAAAGGTTTTGGGAACTAAAATTGTACTCTTCATTCTTCCTTATAGGCTATAGTAGCTTGAACATGAAAGTTGTCATGATAAGGATGAATAGAAGATGTAAGTAAAATGTTTACTACACTAAAAGATTACTAAAGAATGGATTTTTGAAAGAATGCCAAACATTTGATGATGGTGATCTATTTCAAAGTGCAAGTCCAAAGGTATTAGTATTTGACTATATACAAGCTTTGTACCATGTGTCATGTGAATGACACCACTATTGATGTTGAGAGATTCTTTTAAAAGAAAAGGAATTGCTGAAAGAGAATCTATAAAATATTTGGCAGAAAATAAAAGGTTGGAGATGTCCAACTTAGGTATATAGAAGATATAGATGTTATGGATGTATTCCTTGCTTGTTAAACAATATGGTTCTTAGGTATTGGATACCGGTATTGGATACCGAATTGGTTGGTGTGAAGTATCATACAGAACAACACAATTCATGAACTGCAACGGCCTAAGTAACTGTCAAGAGAATAAGTGATGATGTTCATTGAAAACAAATAAAGTGTTATTGTTTTTTCGTTGTCGTCAAACCTAGCCTTCAAGATTTTTTTTAATAATGGATATTTTGTTCCGGTATTACGAGAACAATGGTTGTTCAAATAATTACCGTATTCCATAGAGGATGGATGAACTTTTACAAGTCTAGTGGGAGAAATCACATCCATAAAAACTATTGCTAAAATGTCGCAAGACAAATGATTGAAAGATCACTTATGAAGTGACATCACTGTTTAAATTATATTCGAAAGAAAACATGAAAAAAATCCATGTTGATGGATTTTTGGAGTCTTTGATTTTGATCAATTGATGATTGTGAGACTTTCCTTGAGATAATTGAAACTCCGTTCATAGGCCAAAGAGGAACGGATGACTAGCTTATTGGAAATTGTACATGCTGCTGTGCATAGTCCAATATGTGTAGCCATATGCGATGGTTCTTTTTGCTTCATATGCTTTCTCCAAAAATTTGAGTGAATATATTTATATATTTACTTAATAAGGAAGAAGTATGAAACATTTGAAAATTGTTCAAAGACTTTCAAGATGAAGTGAAAAATCATTGTAACAAGAAAATAAAGAGTTTATGATTCGATCATAAAGGAAGATATTTGAGTTAAAGGTTTAGCAAAACACCTAATATTTGAGGAATTGTTCCATGATTTGTGTTTCCCGATAAACCATAGGAGTATGGCATATTCGAGAGATGAAATCAAACCACGTTTGACATGGTAAGATCAAAGGTGTCATTTATAAAACTGCCATTATGTTTTAAGGATTGAAGATTTAGAGACTACCTCTTTTACACTGAAAAGAGCACCATCGTGATCCGTTGAAATGACACCATATAAGTTATGGTTTGGGATAAAACCTGAATTGTCTTTTCTTAAATTTTGGCATGCTATGCATAAGTAAAATGTTTACAACCAAAGTCGAATAAGCACGTCTTTGTAGGTTATCCCAAAGAATTTTTTGGGAATTTCTCCATAACACCGTGGACAAAAGAGTTTGTTACTTGGAACGTCAAGTTTCTTGGGAAGGAATTTTTCGCGAAAAGTTAAGTGGGAGTGCAATAGAACTTTGATAAGGTTGTTGAACCTTAGCTATATGTGCTAAGTAGCGCAGCGCCGGAAAGTGTCCCGGTGGCGGCCATAATGCTCATGGATCCCATGATTACAAAGGTTGTGATCTCGAAGATTAGAGTTCCTATTGAACCGTGTGGGTCGGTAAGAATCAAATAGTGTGATTTGATAAGCAAGTCGTTATTGTTTTGACAATGATGAACTGACTACATGCAAAGAAGCGATGATGGGCCCTGACTCCATAAAATGACTAGAAGTCATAGAATCCGTGATAGTATCCATACACGAGAAATCAAGTTTCTGAACTTGGAAGACCCTCCGAAAAGGCGTGAAGCCTATCGGTCGTGTTTGGATCTATAAAGAAATAGACATGGATGTTTAACATCTATGAAATAGTCGACATGTCGGAAATAAGTTTATGGCAATGTTCAAGGAGTTGACCATGACAAGATTTGATCTTTCATGGCGATATTTAGTCTTGACGGATTAATGTAGCAACCACTACATATAATTTGGTGTATGGTAGTTGAACAAACAAAACAATGTTCTTCTAATAGAATGGTTACCTAGGACGTGCACAAGACACGGTCTGAAGGGATTTGTTAATTCAAAGGGTGCTAAAAGGGCATGCAAACTTCAATAGTTGATGTAAGCATAGCGGATTTGGAATCTTCACCATGATGAAACTGTTAAAAGAGTTTAAATTCATCGGAGATGATGAAGATGCTTGCATTTGCAAGAAATTAAGTGGGAGCGCTGAGACATATTTCTAATACATTATGTAGAGGACATATTGTTGATTGGAAATGATGTATCTTGTATTGACACAAGTTGAGAATTTCATTAAAATAAGATTTCGATGAAAGACTTGGGCAAAACTAGAATATTTGGCATCAATATCTATATGGATAGATTGAGGCGCTAATATGGTTGTGCCAGACATACATATTTGAGATATTGAAAGGGTTCAATATGGAAACAACAAGAAAGGTTCTTGCTGGATGGAAAGGATTGTATCAAGATTCAAGTGTTTCAACACATGGTGAGTAAAATCACATGAAGATTTTGATCGATTATACCGTGATATGTATATATCCAAAATGTCCTATGCTCTAAATGTTATGACCACATACCAGAATGATTCATAAGATGATCATTGGACGATAGTAAAGATATTCTTATGATCTCTGGAAGAACTAAGAATATATCATGTATAAGTGACAAATAGTTAAAGGTAGTTCATTGTAAAGTGTTACATTGATACTAGTTTTGTCACAAGATACAAATTAAAATTTATATCAATTTAGACTATGGGTGGCACAATGTAATGGAAAGGATGTTCCATGATGGATTTGGATGAGTTCCAGAGTTAACACATTGTGACGGATACTACAACTAAAGGCTAAGTATATTACTGCTATAGTAGCAGCAAAGGAGGGCATTTGTGTTAAGTAGTTTGTTATCAAACTAGGTGTGGTTGAAAGTGGGATAATACTATGAAGATATATTGTATGACAATAATATCAACATATTTTAATCCGAACGAACTAAAGTCTCACCAAAGGACCAAATTTATACAATGCCATCTCATTTGAGAATGAGTGATGTGTAGAGACGCAAAGACATGCAAATACACACGGGCCTGAAACTGTCAGATCTGGAGATTATGTTAACCACTAGCAATCACGTATGTGCAATACCATAAAGCCATAGGTGGTCAATACGCAAAGTTTTTCAAACTAGATTATTGACTCGAGTGCAAGTGGGAGACTGAGGGGAATATGCCCGAGAGGCAATAATAAAGTGGTTATTATCTTATTCCATGTTTATGATAAATGTTTATTTTGCATGCTATAATTGTATTAATTGGAAACGTTAATACATGTGTGTTTAATAAACAAAATACAAAGTTCCTAGTAATGCCTCTCATATAAACTAGCTCGTTGATTAACAAGATGATCAAGGTTTCCTGATCATGGACATTGGATGTTGTTAATAACGAGGTCACAACATTGGTGGAATGATGTGATGAACATTCATCCGAAGTATAGAATTACGATCAGAGTCATTATGTTTATATTTCTATAACATCATACGAAGTAATCTTAGTCCTTAGACCATGAGATCATGTTAATTGCTAACACCGGAAGAGTATCTTGATAACATCAAACGTGACACCGTAATAGGGTGACTATAAAGGTGGGTTCAGTGCTACGAAGGTGTTATGTTGAGGCTCATGGATCAAGAGTGGGATTTGTCCATCCCGATGATGGATAGATATACTCTGGGCCCTCTCGGTGATATCACATTGAAATAGCTTGCAAGCAAGTGATGTGATCACTAGAATGTTATATCACGGGAATGAGAAAAGAGCGCATGTCGGTAACGAGATCAGACTAGGTATTTGGATGCCAATGATAGAATCTCGGACATGTAATATATCGCGAGAAAAATGGATTTAGTTACGACGTTAAAGGTTCACACGATCACAAGGGTCATCGTTGAATATGTGGGAGTCAGTACGGATCTCTAGGTCCCGCTGCTGATTATTGATCGGAGAGGGGTCTCGATCATGTCTGCATTATTCACGAACCGTAGGGTGACACTTAAGGGATACCAACACCATTTAGGAGCAAATATGTTTCAGATAAAGATTTAAGAACGCGCTGGAATTATTTCAATAGACACCGAAATTGTTTCAGGTGAAATTGCTGAAATTGGTTCTGCATGTAATATTGAAATGTTGTAGGGTGTTTTATGTGAATGTTTGTTAATTAAAGTAATTAAAAAAATTCTGAATAAAAATAATAAAAGAGTTTTATTAAATGAGAGAGCATTAAATTTGGAGAAATTTAATCCATTTAAAGTGGAGACTTTAAAAGAGAATGTGAAGGGGCATTTTAATGTGGAGGGGGTTAATACCACATGAATGGGGGAGGTGAAGGGACACCCTCCCCTCCTCCTATAAAAGGCCCCCCTCTCACACCTTCATACTCACACCTCCCCGTGAAGGATCTCTCTCCCCCTCTAGTATTATTCCCCCATGGTCTCAGATTAGCGAGATACATGTTCCCGGTGGCTTTATCTGGAAAGGAGTTGTTGCTTCCGCTGCTTTGCTGGAGCGAGGGACGGAGGTTGTCAGGGTACCGGACGTGTGTGCGATCACGGATGCACCGCTGCTTTGCGGTGCTAGACTTGGTGGAGCTGGACTTGCTGGTGTTGGATCTGATGGACGTGTTGGAGCCGAACCTGCTGGACTTCATCACGATCTTGAGATTGACAAGTGTACCACTACATCATCCACGAGTTCCATCTCATTAACAAAGATTTGTTGTCTTCGAGGGTAAGTTCTCTATGGATGTATATCCACCCGTTGCTCTGTATCTAGTAGATAGATCTTGGCGTATAGTTCTCATCGTAGGAATTTTTTTGTTTTCTATGCTACGAACCCAACAAAAGAATGTTTTCTTAACTCGTCAGGAGGACTACAATATGGTTCATTGTAGCATACTGTATGGGCTAGAGCCAGAACTCCGAAAGCATTTTGATAATAGCAATGCCTTTGATACCATGGCTGAATTGAAAATGATTTTCCATATCCATGCTGTCATAGAGAGTTATGATGCTTCAGAAAAGTTCTTTAGCTGCATGATGGAGGAGAACAACTCCTTTAGTGAGAACATACTCAAAATGTCTTGGTACGCTAATAAGCTTGTGTCCTTGGGAATAACGATTCCCATTAACTTACGCATACATCAAGTTATCCAATCCCTGCCACCAAGCTACAAGAGATTTGTGATGAACTATAACATGCAGGGCATGAATAAGACTCTCCCCGAGCTTCTATCAATGCTTAAGCCTGCTGAAGTGGAGATTAGGAAAGAAAATCAAGTATTGATGATCAATAGGACCACTAGTTTCAAGAAAGACAAGAAGGGTAATAGAAGGGTAACTTCAAGAAGGGCAGAAAATATGTTGTTGCGCATGAGAAGAAGACCCATGCTAGCCCTAAGTCTGAGACTGACTGTTACTATTGTAAGGCGGCTGGCCACTGGAAGCACAACTGCCCCAAGTATCTGGCAGATAAGAAGGCCGGCAAGATGAACAAAGGTATATTTGATATATATGTTATTGCTATGTATTTGATTAGTACTCTTAGTAGCACCTGGGTATTTGATACCGGTTCAGTTGTTAATATATGTAACTCGAATCAGGGGCTACGGAACAAGCGACAGCTAGAAAGGGATGAGGTCACGATGCATGTCAGCAATGGATCAAAGTTTGATGTGATCGGTGTCGGAACGCTGCTTCTCCATCTACCGTCTGGACTAGTTATTAACCTAAATAATTGTTATTTGGTGCTTGCGTTGAGCATGAACATTGTATCCAGATCATTTTTATTGCAAAGTGGTTATTCGTTTAAATCCTAAAACAATGGTTGTTCGATTTATATGGATAATATCTTTTATGGTCATGCACATGTGATGAATAGTTTATTTCTATTGAATCTCGGTACTAGTGATACACATATCCATAATGTTGATGCCAAAAGGATTATACTTGATAATGATATATCTGCATATATGTGGCACTACCGTCTATGTCATATTGGCGTAAAACGGATGAAGAAGCTTCATTCTAATGGACTTTTGCAATCACTTGATTTTGAATCATTTGATACATGTGAGTCATGCCTTATGGGCAGGATAACTAGAACCCAGTTTTCCGGTACAATGGAGCGGGCGACATATTTGATGGAAATCATATATACTAATGTATGTGGTCCAATGAGTGTGTTGGCGCGAGGTGGATATCATTATTTGGTTACTTTCACGGATTATTTGAGTAGATATGGATATATCTATTTGATGAAACACAAGTCTGAAACCTTTGAAAAGTTCAAGGAATTTCATAGTGAAGTGGAAAATCATCATAATAGAAAGATTAAATTTCTGTAGTCTGACCATGGAGGTTAATATCTAAGTTACGAGTTTATCACACATATGCGAGAGTCTGGAATAGTTTCACAACTCACGCCTGCCGGAACACCACATCATAATGGTGTATCAGAGCATCGTAATCGTACCTTATTGGATATGGTTCCATATATCATGTCTCTGACTGACTTGCCACTTTCATTTTGCGGTTATGCACTAGAAATTGCTGCAATCACTAAATAGGGCACCGTGTAAGTCTGTTGCAAATACACCGTATGAATTATGGTTTGGAAACAAACATAAGCTGTCATTTCTAAAAGTTTGGGGTTGCTATGTTTATGTGAAGAAACTTCAGCCTAATAAAGTCGAACCCAAAGGGGGAAATCTGTCTTCATAGGATACCCTAAAGAAACAATGGGTATTCCTTCTATCACAGATCCGAGGGCAAGGTTTTCGTTGCCAAGAATGGATCCTTTCTAGAGAAAGAGTTTCTCACAAAAGGTGTGAGTAGTCAGAAGGTAGACCTCAAAGAGGTTATTGAACCTTCTCTTCATGAAACAGCAAGTGGCACAGCGCCAAAAACTGTTCCGGAGTTGACTTCACTGAATGAAGAAGGAACTAATGATAAAGATCATGAAACCAAAAGAGGACACTACAAAACCTCGTAGGTCAAGCAGGACACGTGTAGCTCCTCAATTGTACGGAAATCCTGTCATGAATTTCATGGCAGATGGAATCGATGACCCTATGACGTATGAAGAAGTGATGATGAGCCCAATTCCAACAAATGGCTAGAAGCCATGCAATCCAAGATGGGATCCATGTACAAAAACCAGGTTTGGACCTTGGTGGACTTACCTCACGACCGAAAGGCCATTGAAAATAAATGGATTTTCAAGAAAAAATTGATGTTGATGGTAATATGACCATCTATAAAGCTCGACTTGTCGGAAAGGGGTTTCGACAAATTCAAGGAGTTGACTATGATGAGACTTTCTCTCCTGTAGCGATGCTAAAACTGTTAGGATTATGTTAGCAATTGCTGCATATTTCAATTATGAAATTTGGTAGATGCATATCAAAACCATGTTCCTCAATGGTAATATTGAAAAGGAGTTGTATATGATACAACCAAAGGATTTTTTTCATCCTAAGGATGCTAACAAGGTACTCAAACTTCAACGATCCATCTATGGACTGAAGCAAGCATCCCGGAGTTGGAATCTCTGCTTTGATGAGGGGATCAAAGAGTTTGGATTTGTCCAAACTTAAAGAGAAGCTTGTATTTACAAGAAAGTGACTGGGAGCTCTATGAAATTTCTCATATTATATGTGGATGACATATTATTGATTGGAAATTATATAGATAGTTTAAACAATGTTAAAAATTATCTAAACAACAAATTTTCGATGAAGGACCTTCGTGAAGCATCATACATACTAGGCATCAAAATCTATAGAGATAGATCAAGACGCCTGATTGGGTTATCACAAAGTACAAACCTTGACAAGATATTGAAGAATTTCAGTATGGATGGAAGTAAGAAAGGGTTCTTACCTATGTTGCAAGGCAAGACATTGAGTAAGATTCAAAGTTCGGCTATGGTGGAAGAAAGAGAGATAATGGATAAGATCCCCTATGCCTTAGCCATAGGCTTTATAATGTATGACATGCTATGTACAAGACCGGATGTGGCACATGCTATTAGTTTGCCTAGTAGGTACCTATCATGTGTGTTTAATAAAGAAATAAAGGGTTCCTAGTTATGCCTCTCATATAAAATAGCTCGTTGATTAACAAGATGATCAAGGTTTCCTGGTCATGGACATTGGATGTTGTTAATAACGAGGTCACAACATTGGTTGAATGGTGTGATGAACATTCATCCGAAGTATAGCAATACGATCAATCTCATTGTGATAAAATTGCTATAACATCATACGAAGTAACTTTAGTCCTTAGACCGTCAGATCATGTTAATTGCTAACACTGGAAGAGTACTTTGATAACATCAAACGTCACACCGTAACAGGGTGACTATAAAGGTGGGTTTGGGTACTCTGAAAGTGTTTTGTTGAGGCTCATGGATCAAGAGTAGAACTTGTCCATCCCGATGACAGAGAGATATACTCTGGGCCCTCTCGGTGATATCACATTGATGTATCTTGCAAGCAAGTGATAAGATCACTAGAATGTTATATCACGGGAATGAGAAAAGAGTACGTGTCGGTAACAAGATTAATCTAGGTATGGGGATACTAATGATTGAATATCAAACATGTAATATATTACAATACAAAGGGATTTAGTTACAAACGTTAAAGGTTCACACGATCATTGGAGTCATCGTTGAATGTGTGGGAGTCACTACGGATCTCGAGGTCCCGCAATTGATTATTGATCAGAGAGGGGTCTCGATTATGTCTGCATTATTCCCGAACCATAGGGTGTCACACTTAAGGGATACCGACACCATTCGGAGAAAGTATGTTTCAGATAAAGATTAAGAAAGCGCTGGAATCATTTCCATGGACACCAGAATTGTTTCGGGTGAATTTGCAGAAACTGGTTCTGCATGTGATATTGAAATGTTGCAAGGGTTTTATGTGAATGTTTGTTCATTAAATTAATTAACAAATTCTGAATAAAATAAATAAAATAGTTTTATTAATGAGAGCTGCATTAATTTTGGTGGAAAATTAATGCATGTGAGTGGAAGTGTGAGTGGAGGCATGTTTATGTGAGTGGAGCATCCACCCACATGAATGAAGGAAGAGGTGGGGGCACCTCCATGTCCGCCGGCCATAGGAGGAGGCTTTCCCCCTCTGATCCTCTCAGATCACACCTGCTCGTGAAGGATCTCTCTCTCCCTGTAGTTTATTCCCCATTGTCTTGGATTAGCGAGATACATGTTCCCGGTGGCTTTGTCTGAAAGGATTTTGTGCTTTCGCTGCATCATTGGAGCGAGGACATGGAGGTTGTTGGAGGATCGAACATGTGTGTGATCACGGATGCGTCACTGAGTTGCGGTGATGGACTCCCTCATGATCTTGAGGTCGACAAGCGAACAACTACATCATCCACGAGTCCAACCTGGTTACACTTTATCGCTCTTCAAGGGTATATTCTCTATAGATGTATATCCACCCATTGATTGTATCTAGGTAGATAGATCTTGGTGCTTAGTAGTTCACATCGTAGGATTTTTTTGTTTTCTATGTTGCAAACCCAAAAAATATATCACCTGCCTTTAGTGCAACACCTGCTCCTTTACCCAAGAAGCATGGTAGGATGTCTAAGAAGAGGGAGACCCCTGTAACTGAGTGTGGCCTAAGGTGCGGTACTAGAAGCACCACAAAGAGGGATGGGCATAGACATCCCATTTTGCACGAGTCTAGGCCTGCCGCAAAGAAGAGGCGCAAAACCATGCAGAAGGTGGCAACTGCATCTGAAGAGAAGTCTGACAATGATGGCAAGGTTGTAGTGTTGGAAATATGCCCTAGAGACAAATAGTAATAAGGATTATTATCATATTTCATAAAGTTTATGATTAAGTTTTATATCATGCTATAACTATATTGAAAGGAAATGTCAATACACGTGTGATATATAAACAACCAAGGGTTCCCGGTGAAACTCTAGTCACTAGTTCATTGGTCAACAGATGATCAAGGTTTCCTGATCATGTGGCATTTATGCCAGTTGGAAATGGAGTGATCTCATTCTAAGAATGATATGATGAAACAATAACCAACCTAAACATCGTGACCTGATCATGTCACGAAGTTCAAGTTACGATGATTAGAATAGACCTAGTAGACTATTCCTTAGATCGTGAGGCTATATCAATCACTGTCTCCTGAGGGTGCTTTGATAACATCAAACGTCACTTGGTAAAATTGTGATCATAAATGTGTGTTCAGGTATTTGGAGGAACAGTTGAGGCAATATATGTCAAGAGCGTGATTTGTCCATCCACGTGACAGAAAGATACTTAAGGGCCCACTCGGAGAAGTTATATCCAATTGTTGTGTAGCGTGTGATTTGATCATAGGGATATCACATGTCAAAACGAGTAAAGTAGCATTTGTCGGTAACGAGATTGAACCCGACATGGTGATGTCATTGATCAGATCTTGGATAATGCAAGTATGAGAGACAAAAGGAATAAGACGTGATAGTCACAGTTCAAACGATGAAAGATTTCGTGGAATACACAGGGGTCACATGGCCATCCAGGTCCATCTGTTGATCATTGGTCCGAGAGATTCCCGACCATGTCCGGAGTGTTCCTGAACCGTGGGGTATCACACGTAAGGGCTTGGTGATGCTTAGAGAGTGTTTACAAGATCGGTAGAATCACCGAAGAATAGAAATAGAGAAAACCGGAAAGGTTTCGGTAAGTCCTGAGGATCTCCAGAGTGGAGGTGGAAAGTGTTCCATAGCCAGAGAGATTGAATAATATGTGAATGAATGATAAATATTTTAATCATTTATTCATAATTATTTAATAAAAGAGAAATCAATTAAACGGTTAAAATACCTTATTGGGCTAAATCCGGAGAGAGAAAGTACCAAGAGGAAAGACCAAAGGAGAAAGGAGGAGGGGGTGGCCGGATGGGCCTTGGCCACCCACGTGGGCCTTCTTGGCCAGCCGGCGGCTTCCCCCCTCTCCCATCCTTCGTTTAGTCACACATGGCTAAGCTAGTTAGCCATGGGGTGGGATTTCTATTGGAAATATGCCCTAGACACAAATAATAATGAAGATTATTATCATATTTCATAAAGTTTATGATTAAGTTTTATATCATGCTATAACTATATTGAAAAGAAACGTCAATACACGTGTGATATATAAACAACCAGGGGTTCCCGGTGAAACTCTAGTCACTGGTTCATTGGTGAACAAATGATCAAGGTTTCCTGATCATGTGGCCTTTATGCCAGTTGGAAATACAGTCAACTCATTATGAGAATGAGATGATGAACCAATACCCAACATCGTGACCCAACCATGTCACGAAGTTCAAGTTACGATGATTAGAATAGACCCTCATAGACTATCCCTTAGACCGTGAGGCTATATTAATCACTGTCTCCTGAGAGTGCTTAGATAGCATCAAGCGTCAGTTGGTAACATAGTGACTATAAAGGTGTGTTTAGGTACTCGGAGGAACCGTAGAGGCAATATATGTCAAGAGCGGGATTTGTCCGTCCGTGTGACGGAAAGATACTCTAGGGCCCACTTGGAGAAGTTATATCCAATAGCTGCACAACGTGTGATTTGATCACATGGATATCACTTCACGGAACGCGTTAAGTAGTATTGTTAGGTAATGAGATTGAACACCACATGGTGATGTCATTGATCAGATCTCGGGCAATACAAGTATAGAGAGACAGAAGGAATAAGACATGACTATCCTGGTTCAAACGACGAAAGATCTTCGTGGAATGCACAGGGCTCACATGGCCATCGAGGTCCCTTAGTTGATCATTGGTCTGGGATTGTCCCGACCATGTTTGGAGTGTTCCCAAACCTTGGGGTATCACGCTTAAGGGCTTGATGATGCTTAGAGAGTGTTTACAGGATCGGTAGAATCAGCGAAGAAGAGTAGAGAGAAAACCGGAAGGGTTTTGGTAAGTCCGGAGTGGATATGGAAGGTTTTCCATAACCACGGAGATTGAATAATATGTGAATGAATGTTAAATATTGATTTAATCATTTATTCATAATTATTTAATAAAGATAAAATCAATTAAAAGCTCAAAAGGCTTAGGAGGGAGAAGGTACCATGAGGGAAAGGCAAGAGTGGAGAAGGGGCAAGGGGGTGGCTGGCTGGGCCAAGCCCCCCCCCCCCCCCCACGCGGGGCCCACTAGGGCTGGCTGGTGGTGCCCCCTCTCCCCCTCCTTTAGTCCCACCCCGGGACTTTGAGGGAGGTAGTACCTCTCCTCCCCCTATATATAGTGGGGTTATTTGGCCAGATAAATACACACAATATTCAATAAAGGTTTCCTCACTTTTGGGGAGACCTCAAATTGATATTCTCTCTCTCTCCTGTGACCATGGTCCCAAGTTCGGACTGCGCGGACGAGAGACATCTTCACCGCGAAGCATCGTTGGGTTGCCGGATTCGGATCCATGAGATCTACTTCCACAACTATTGCTAGATCGAGGAAGCGGGAGTCATCGTCAGGCACCAGATGCATGTAACTCCCCGTGAGGTGTCACACTTGAGGCGCTCAAGTTGTTGGAGCCAAAGGAGCGCAAGGACTTCATCATGACCTTGAGGCCGGCTTCGACTCGTCTACATCAACCACGCTCTCCTGAGCGGTGACAACACTTTTCGGTCTTCAAGGGTAAGTTCACGAAAAGCCCCTCCCATTACTGCGTTACTAATAGATAGGTCCTGGCAACATCAGGGGTTCAGGGGCGTAGGGTAAAATTTTATTGTTTTCATATGCAAACCCCTACAGTGGTATCAGAGCTAGATCTATGCGTAGTAATACTAGTACGGGTAGAACACACGAGATGTAGTGTGTGGCGTTGATATTTTAGTTGTTACCCTCCAACGTGTACTTGTGTATACCGCAGTAATGCGTGATGAAGCGGCCCCAACCGACTTTACGCGTTCATTCATGAGACTGGTCCACGCTTGACATACGGCTTGTACCGTATAAAGTGGATTTGGGCGGGGTCTATCTCTCTCGCATTAGTTGGTATGCCATTTTCAACGGAGGGCCCCGAAAGGGGTATAGTATAGACAACTACTTGATCAGCGTTGTGGTGACAGTTCGTAGATAAGAACGGTTCTTGTGCGAAAGCCCATTCAACCACGTAAAACATATAAAGATAAAGTAGAGGCTTCTAACTTTTTTTTGCAGGGGGGATTGCTTTGTGATATGGTTGTGGAAAATGTAAAGTGATTACCTTATGTTACGAACTAGTAGTAGATAATCACAGAGGTGATGGACTACCACGTTGTAAAGACACTGGTACCCTAGTGTCTACGGCGCCAGAACCCTGGCACCGGAATCGGGTGACGCCAGATGGAGATCACGACGTGAAGGACCATATCACATTGCTTTTACATTCAATGTTATTGTTTGTATATCTTATTGTGTGCTAGTATTAGATACTCGACGGTAGCCTAATAAGATGATCCATGTTAAAAAAATTACCAATGATAGTGTTCCCCCTTAGAGTGCACCACCAAGAAAGTTCTTCGGTATGAGGCAGGCCGTGATGATCGGGTGTCAGACATATCTACGTTTGCATAAAGTGGGTGTAAGCCATGTTGCGCAGTGAATACACTAAGGTTGAGTTGGCGAGCCTATCATGTGTCAGACATGGCCTCGGAACATGGATGGTCAAAAGATCGAGCATGAGTCGCATGAACGATGTGACCGACGTTTAGCGTCCACCCTAGAACCCACATTGATGGCTGTGATGATCGGGGGAGATGTGGGGAAAAGGGGTCGTATTATCACTAGAACCCTTCATGGGATAGGTGTTTCTGAGTGGAGTTATTATTAACTCATTTAATTATAAACTTAGTCTAAATTCCTTTCTCCAATTATAAATGTAGAAAATGGTTCTCCCCGATGCTACCTTTTCTGTTGACAATTGGTTAGAAGGAGAGAATCTCAGGCTAGACGGATCAAACTTATCTATATGGGTTGCGCGTCTCCACGTTGTCCTTAGCGAGAATAACATGGTCGACTATATACTCAACGAGATGGATTTGGAGCAGCCCTGTTTCTATGAGACCCCAGAACAGCGGGATGACCACTATTATCATCGCGATATGTCCACCTTCATATCAGTTACAATGTGCTACAGGGTGGTGGATGAGATGTGGCTAGTCGTGAGCAATCTTGACCCTCCTGCGACAATGGTACAGCTTAGGAAACATTTCGTGGAACCAGCATGCATATGGGAGCATGAGCTGATGGGAGACTTCCTCTCCATTAAGATGGAGGAGAACTCTTCACTTGACGACCACTTGGAGTGCATGCATGATGCGTACATGAGGCATGCATACTTTATGGATAGCTAGATGACGAGCTCTTTTGCAAATGGCGTTGTGTTGCGATCGCTGCCACCAAGCTACCGAGCACATGTCAGGACTTGCATCGTGAGAGGCGACACGAAAACACAGGATTTCCACAAGTTCATATCACATCTCAGGAATGTGATGGTTTAACCCATTGTCGGTGAGGTCATCGATGACAAAGGTATATACTTGATATACAATATTATAAATGTTATAATCTTGCAAACACATTTGCAATGTTAATTATATTTGATACTTGTTCTGTTTTACTGAAAATAGGTCCTTCTGCATAGAGGTCCTTGCTGGAGAGGAGGTGACGTTGCGTGTTGATGGGGAGCATGATGATGATGGACAACGACACTCTCCCTCAACATTCATCACTTAGTTTATGTTTTAGGATGATTATTGTAATCAAAAGATTGTGAACCTCTTTAGTGTGTCTCACACTTTGTGAGACGATTATTCATATGAGCTTGTCATAAACAGTTGTTCCACTTTTATGAATGATTTCTATTCATGTTCATATCTTGTTTGATTATGTGTGAATTGTTCTAGTGTTGAAACAAATTGATAATTCATGAACATTTGTAAAATATTGAAATGCCTTGAAAATTACCCAACTTAATGATATATTCATTATTGAATGAAAACCATTGTTTAAATTCAATGTTATGTGATAATATGTGAAATACATTTGATTTATCGTCACATATGAATCCTGCCTAAGTTCAGCAAAATAACTTGAACATCGTGTATCACTTGAATACAAAGTGTTTAATGAATTGTTAAGAGTAAATACATATTCGATGTATTGTGTTTTGACATAATGGCGATTATCATTATATGATTGTTTACATGTGTAAAGAAGTATACCAAAGGAAATATAAGTATGAAACTATTTGATATGATCAAAGTATTTTCATCAACAAAGGGTATTAAAGATAAATGCTAATCCAGTTACTATGATTTGATCAATAGTAATGAAATTCAACTTTACAAGATTGGAATAAAAGAAAATTGTGGAATGCAATGCATTTGAAATGCAAAGCATCACAATATGATATTTGATATCAAAGTGGGTGAATAGATGTCGCCAAATAAATCATTGTAGTGTAGATGTACAGACCATTAGTTAAAAATAGTTAGCACTCAATTCGAACATATAGTGAAAGTTCACATCCAGTGATATTTCTCGATTATGGAGCAAATGGAAGATAGTGAAAAACACGATGAGGATTCAAATCACTACATCAGAGTGTTGAGAAGCGCAACGGACAGTGTTCCTGAATGATTCTCTTCACAAAGGAAACAATCAATGATAGTGATCATTGTGTTTTTCCCCACTGGTGTTTTCACTACATTAAATTAGGATTCAACATGTAACCCATATTGTGTATGGAGACATTTGTGAATAATTTTTCATGATTACCAGAATATGACATACCTATGAACTACTAAGGAAATAATGGTAAGCTAAAATTATGAGAAATCCCAGAGTAAAATTCACTTGAGATTAGAAAGCAATTCATTGCTGAATCTTACAAGTAGAGGGGTTACTTGGATTTTCCCAAATGACTTCAAAGCCATAATGGAAAAGGGGTGAATGGAAAAGGCGATTTTCCCAAATGACTGTAAAGCCATAATGAAAAAGTGTTGGACAAATTCAAATGAATTTGATTCCAGTGTGCTGAAAGTCTGGTGGATTTAAAACTTGTAAAGTACTAGTATCTCATAGTAAATCTCCAAGTTTGATATTTGATCAAAGGATTTTGAAGTTGTTCAAAATAGTGAGTGGATATGCAACTTGCATGAAATTGAGTGGGAGCTATGAAAGTCTTCCTAAAAGAATATGTGAATGACATATTTTTGAGTGGGAGCAATGTAAGTCACGAACTCAAATGTGTCAGGAACACATTCTAAATGGGAGCAATATAAGTCTCAAATTCAAATTTGTAGGAACATAATTTGAGTAAGAGTAGTGACTCATACCCAAATATGTTGGGAACATATTTTGAATAGGAGCTTAAAGGAGTGATTCTTAAGTGTGTATGCAAAACATTAAGAATAAAAGCACAAGTACCGATAAATAATGATTTATAGGGACTAGAAGTTGATAATAAGAATATTAAGATATTATGTAGTATTCCTTAAAGGATTCTGAAAAGGGTTTCAAAATATAAGTTAATTAAGGAAGTAGTCCTTAATAACTCAAGATAGGAATAGTATTAAGTTTAACATCAATGGTTGAAAGAAAGAAAAGGATGATCATCATCCACTATGTTGAGACATAGGTTCTATCTTAGAAAACCAAGATGATAACTTAACATAATATATGATCCAATAAGGAACGTTTAAAAGTGATTAAGTTTGAATCACAGAATGTTGATCTAAGTTTATCCGCAGTATCTAAAAGAGAATTGTAGACATGTTTTTCTAAATCCATGAAGGATGACATATCTTAAAGCATAAAAGGTTATGTTATAAGGGAATATGTTGGAAACTCCTGTAATACCAACTAAAGTCAAGTAGGAAGCGAGGTGAAGAAAAACATCGAAAGTTGCACAGGGGGCACTCGTGTTTCGATAATTACATTTATAATAATAGATAAGGGTAACCATCTAAAGTGTTGTATAATGTTATGACGGGGCTAGTTCACGTTTAACATAGAATGATGTGTCCCAGGGCACACTACCCATGAGAAAGCCCTCTAGGTTGATCTAAAGTCATTGTAGGTTCTTGGAATCCGGCCTCGTTCTGTCGCCATAGCGATGATGCATACACAAAGATGTTATCATGTGATGATAAAGTATTAATGTCAATCAAGGTGACATTAGTAAGTTGCAAAGGATTTGGGACTATAAAGTACATGACCAAGACTCAACCTCTTCCATGAGCAAGCATGTTCAGGGTACCGAGAAATATGGTGCCAATGATTAAGAACAAATGCAGCTAGTTTATTTGTACTCTAGTGCAAGTGGGAGACTATTGGAAATATGCCCTAGAGACAAATAATAATAAGGATTATTGTCATATTTCATAAAGTTTATGATTAAGTTTTATATCATGATATAACTGTATTGAAAGGAAACGTCAATACACATGTGATATATAAACAACCAGGGGTTCCTGATGAAACTCTAGTCACTAGTTCATTGGTCAACAGATGATCAAGGTTTCCTAATCATGTGGCATTTATGCTAGTTGGAAATGGAGTCAATTCATTCTGAGAATGAAATGATGAACCAATACCCAACTTAAACATCATGACCTGATTCTGTCACGAAGTTCAAGTTACGATGATTAGAATAGACCCTCGTTGACTATTCCTTAGACCGTGAGGCTATATCAATCACTGTCTCCCGAGAGTTCTTAGATAGCATCAAGCGCCACTTGGTAACACAATTTCTATAAAGGTGTGTTAAGGTACTCGGAGGAACCATAGAGGCAATATATGTCAAGAGCGGGATTTGTCCGTCCGCGTGATGGAAAGATACTCAAGGGCCCACTCGGAGAAGTTATATCCAATAGCTACGCAGCGTGTGATTTGATCACAGGGATATCACTTGTCGGAACGAGTCAAATAGTATTGTTTGGTAACGAGATTGAACACGACATGGTGATGTCATTGAATAGGTATCGGGCAATACAAGTATCAAGAGACAAAAGGAATAAGACACGACTGTCCCAGTTCCAACGACAAAAGATCTTCGTGAAATGCACAACACATGGCCATCCAGGTCCCTCTGTTGATCATTGGTCTGAGAGTGTCCCGACCATGTCTGGAGTGTTCCTGAACCATGGGGTATCGCGCTTAAGGGCTTGATGATGCTTAGAGAGTGTTTATAGGATCGGTAGAATCACCGAAGAAGAGTAGAGAGAAAACCGGAAGGGTTTTGGTAAGTCCGAAGTGGAGATGGAAGGTGTTCCATAACCACGGGAATTGAATAATATGTGAATGAATGTTAAATATTGATTTAATCATTTATTCATAATTATTTAATAAAGATAAAATCAATTAAAAGGTCAAAAGTCTTAATGGGCCAATTCCGGAGGGAGAATGGCCCATGAGGGAAAGGCAAGAGAAGAGAAGGGGCAAGGGGGTGGCCGACTGGGCCAACCCCACCCCCCCCCCCCCCCCCACGGGGGCCCCACTAGGGTTGGCCGGAAGCACCCCCCCTCTCCTCGTCCTTTAGTCCCACCCGAGACTTTGAGGGAGGAAGTACCTCCCCTCCCCCTATATATAGTGGGGGTAGCTAGATAAACACACACAATATTCAATAAAGGTTTCCTCACTTTTGGGGAGACCTCCAATTGATATTCTCTCTCTCTCCCCCGTGACCATGGTCCCAAGTTCGGTCTGCGCGAACGAGAGACATCTTCACCGTGAAGCGCCGTCGCGCTGTGGGATTCGGATCCAGGAGCTCTACTTCCGCAACTGCTGCTAGATCGGGGAAGCGGGAGTCATCATCAGGCACCATATGCATGTAACTCCCTGCGAGGTGTCCACTTGAGGCACTCAAGTCGTTGGAGCCACAGGAGTGCAAGGACTTCATCACGACCTTGAGGTCCGCTTCGGCTTGTCTACATCAACCACGTTCTTCTGAGCGTTGACAACACTTTTTGGTCTTCAAGGGTAAGTTCACAAAAATCCCCTCCTGTTATTGCATTACTAATAGATAGGTCCTGGCAACATCAGGGTTTCAGGGGCGTAGGGTAAAAAATTTATTGTTTTCATACGCGAACCCCTACAATTTCCCCTATATATAGCGGGGTATTTTGACCAAATAATACACACAATATTCAATAAAGGTTTCCTTACTTTCGGGGAGACGTCCAATTGATATTCTCTCTCTCCCGTGACCATGGTCCCAAGTTCACACTACGCGAGCGAGAGACATCTTCATCGTGGAGATCCGTCGCGCTGCGGGATTCGGATCCACGAGCTCTACTTCTGCAACTGATGTTGGATCAGGGAAGCGGGAGTCATCGCCAGGCACCGGATGCATGTAACTCCATGCGAGGTGTCACTTTTGAGGCACTAGAAGTCGTTGGAGCCACAGGAGTGTGAGGACTTCAACACGACCTTGAGATCAGCTTCGCCTCGTCTACATCAACCACGCTCTCCTCAGTGTTGACAACGCTTTTCGGTCTTCAAGGGTAAGTTTGCAAAAATCCCCTCCCGTTAATTCATTACTAATAGATAGGTCCTGGCAGCATCGAGGGTTCAGGGGCATAGGGTAAAATTTTATTGTTTTCATACATGAACCCCTACAGTGGTATCAGAGCTAGATCTACACACAGTATTGCTAGTATGGGTAGAACACATGATATGTAGCGTGTGGGCGTTGATCTTTTAGTTTCTCCCTTCCCACGTGTACTTGTGTATACCACAACAATTCTTGATGAAGCGGCCCCCAACCGACTTTACGCATTCATTAGCGAGACTGGTCCACGCTTGAAATACGGCTTGTATCATATAAAGTGGATTTGGGGGGTGTCTGTCTCTCTCGCATTAGTTGGTATACCATTTGCAACGGAGGGCCCCAAAAGGGGTGTAGTATAGACAATTACTTGATCAACATTGTGGTGAAAGTTTGTAGGTAAGAACAGTTCTTGTGCGAAAGCCCATTCAGCCACGTAATACATGCAAAGATAAAGTAGAGGCGTCTAACTTTGCTTTGTGGGGGGGGGGGGGGCATTGCTTTGTGATATGGTTGTGGCAATGGTAAAGTACATGCTTTATGTTGCTAAGTATTAGTAGTAGTAGACCGTCACGGAGGTGACGAACTACCACGCCGGAAAGGCACCGGTACCCTGGTGTCTACGGCGCCGGAGCCCTAGCGCCGGAATCCAGTGACACCGGATGGAGATCACGATGTGAAGGACCATATCAAATTGCATTTACATTCAAAGTTATTGTTTGTATACCTTATTGTGTGTTAGTATTAGATACTCGACGGTAGCCTAATACGACGATTCCTATTTAAAATACCAATGATTGTGTTCTCCCTTAGTGTGCACCACCAAGAAAGTTCTTTAGTATGAGGCAACACCGTGATGATTGGGTGTCAGACATATCTACATCCCCATATAGTGGGTGTAAGCCGTGTTGCACAGTGAATACACTAAGGTTGAGTTAGCGCGCCTAACATGTGTAGACATGGCATCGGAACATGGATGGTCGAAAGATCGAGCACAAGTCGCATGAATGATGTGACCGATGTTTAGGCGTCCACCCTAGCACCCACATTTATGGCCGTGATGGTCGGGGGAGATGTGGGGAAAATGGGTCATGTAATCACTACAAAGCGTCAGGGGATAGGTGTTTTTAGTTGAGTTATTACCTAACTCATTTAATTATAAACTTAGTCTAAATTCCTTTTGCAATAATAAATGTAGAGATGGCTCACCGTGAAGCTTACTTTGACATTGAGGAGTGGGTAGTTGGTGAGAAACTTAGACTTGATGGATCCAACTTCCCTAGTTTGCTTGTGCGCCTGAGTGATCTACTTAGTAGGAATATTGTGGTAGACTACATATGTCGCACGATGGATTTGACTGAGCTAGACTACTATGAGACCCCACAAGAGCTGGTGGACCGCTACTATTGCCAAGAAATGTCCAATTACATTTAGATAATAATGCGTTACAGAATGGTGGATGAACTACATCCACTCATGGGTGATCTTGATCCATATTCTATGGTGGATCAGCTGAGAGCAGAGTTCATAAGCCATGTGCGCATGTGCAAGCATGAGCTGCTTGGAGAGTTCCTTTCCATAAAGATGGAGGAACACAATTGTCTGAAGATTCATTTGGAACGCATGCTTGATGCACAAATGAGATTGGTTTACTTCGTGGACCACTGGATGACTAAGTCCTTTGCGACAGGCATGATGCTTCGATCTCTACCTCCCAGCTACGAAGGACAAGTCCGGAGTAGCATTATGAGTGGTGATACGGAAATAATCGATTTCGAAGAGTTCATATTATGTTTCAGGAATGTAAAGGTTGAACCAATCGCCAGATAGGCCGTCGATGACGAAGGTATATATTTGATATACAATTTTGTAAATGTTATAATCTTGCAAACACATATTGCGGTGTCAAGTATATTTGATACTTGTTCTGTTTTGCTGAAAACATGTCCTTCTGCATGAGAGGTGCTTGCTGGAGAGGAGGTGACGTTGCGTGTTGATGGCGAGCATGATGATGATGGACAACGACACTCTCCCTCGATATTTATCACTTAATTTATCGTTTTGGATAGTTATTGTAATCGATAGATTATGAACTTCTTTAGTGTGTCTCACACTTCGTGAGACAGTTATTCATATGAGCTTGTAACAAACAGTTGTTCCACTTTTATGAATGATTTATGTTTGTGTTCATATCCTGTTCGATTATGTGTGAATTGTCCTGGATATGAAACTAATTGAGAATACATGAACATTTGTAAAATATTGAAAATGCCTTGAAAATTACCCAACTTAATGACATGTTCATTATGAATGAAACCATTGTTTAAGGTTCAAAGTTATGTTGATAACATGTGAAAGTCATTTGATTTCATGTCACATGTGAATCATGCCTAAGTTCGGCAAAAATAACTTAAACATCGTGTACTGCCGAATACATAGTGTTTGATGAATTTTCGAATGAGAATACATATTCGGTGTGTTGTATTTCAACAAAATCTTAATTATCATTATATGATTGTTTAAAATGTGTAAAGAAGTTTACCAAAGGAAACATGAATATGAAACTATTTGATATGATCAAAGAATTCATCATATGAAGGGCATAAATATCGTTGGGGATATGCTAAATGGGTATCCTCATAGCATGTCACCAATTCGGCTAACTCGGGTGGCCCATAGTTGGTATCAAGACCTATAGCGGGCTGGGCAGCCCAGTTAGACGGATCCAGAAGGGAGACCCATGCCGGATAAAGGAAAGCTATGTAGGAGTCACCGACATACTCGGAGCCTTGGAGTGCAAGACACGAAATACTATTTCGTATTAGTGTAGGACTCTTTACATTTTCCGGCAAGGACATTTCCCTGTAAACCCTAGGTTCTGGTGCCTTTATAAGCCAGACCTATGGGAGCCTTTAGGGCATAACCTCTTAGATTTCTCCGTACAACGTGTAACACCTCGCACAGTGAACCTATCTCTCTAACTCGGTGTATTGCCATTATAGTGATTTATAGCAGGAGCTGAGTTCCGCCACCGTTGTGGGACTTGAACTTGGGTAAGCTGTGTTACCACATACCCGCCAACTCTCTGCCTTACCCCAGGTCTCTAATTGTGAGGACCCCTCCATGGCGTACAATCGGCAATACCATGACAGTTGGCGCCCACCGTGGAGCAAGAGGCGCTTCGATCTCTACACCTAGCGAGGTCCAACCTCTTTGCGGGAATTGGCGACACCATAGCCATTGGACGCGTTCTCTTCTCCGGCAACATCCCAATCATCTCTCTAGATGATTTCTGGGTGCTGGCGAAGACAAATCCTACGTGATGCTACGTCATCCCCTTCGGATACATCCACATCTTCATCGGCGAAACCGACTCGGGTCCTAGCTCCCAGGAAGTCGGAAACTCGTCAAGCCCTGCACGGACCGCCTATGAGTAGGACACATTCGCGGAAGGATCTGGGCCATATCTCTCCTTGGAGTATGGTGGCTCGGATCAGGAAAATTCAAGGCCCACCCAAACTACCCCTGTGCAGGATATAAAGGTGGAAGGTCCCTACAAATCTGCTTGGCTTGCCCGAGCATTAGAGATGCGCAGGTCGCACTTTGTCGGCGTAGTCACCATCTTCGATCTGGCTAGATGCGTTCAAAGGGATGGAAAACCTCCCTGCAAATACCTCGCCAGATGGATGAGGGTGAGGGAAACCATGGAGGGCGACTGCGCCGACGAGCTCGTGTACCACTTTGTGGAAGGTCTCACACCTAGAACACTCCTCTAGCATACCCTCCGAAGGCGGCAGGCCGCGGGTCCTCCCACACTTGGTGAGTTGGTCGCAATCGTCAACGAATACGCGGATGCTGAGAAAAACACCCAAGCTATGCCTAGGCCGGAAGCCGGAGGAAACAACAATAACAACGGCCCGCCTCCATAACCCTCTATACCGTCGTCGACAACACCAAAGACAACTCCGACTCCATCCTTGACGCGCTATACGCCGACATCAAAATGGATGGTGGCGGCTCAAACGCTAACTCGGAGGAATATGATGTTGTTATGAGGGAGATCGAGCAGGAGATAGAGAAGGAGGAACACGCAGAGAATACCAACACTTCCCACCAGGTGCTAGTCGCCATTGGGAGCGTGATGGAAGAAGACAGACAGGAACCGAAACGTGAGAGAGCTTCGCCCACGCCAGCGGTTACCAGAGCAGCAGCAGCCAAGAAAGTCGCCGAGGCTCCGACTCCGGCCAAGGCCTTGCCTCCTCCAGTTATCCACCCGCAACTGGCACAGGAACTCACCACAGCCCCCAGTACTGCTAGACAGTCAAATCAGCCACCAATGCCACCATCAACGTCTACAGCTGGCAACCCATTGGTTACTCCCGCTGACAAGGCCATCTATGGCACACTCCTCGTTGAGCCTATCACCGTCGCCCATATCTGAAGAACGGAGCTTGATGAGAAACGTGCGACGATCCTAGCAGAGGCCAAGTGCATTGCAGATCAGGGCGCTAAGCTAGACGAAGACATGGCCAAGGCGCAGCAATCCATTAAGGCGGCAAGAGCTATGGAAGCTGAGTACAAGCAATTGCTATTAAAGCAAAAGGCAAAGAATGTGCCAGCCCACATCGTTGAAGACCCCGACGTTCGGCGTAGGTTGGGATATGACGGTTACAAGCCGACAAAAGCCACCCCATACATCGATTCAAAGGGGAGACAAGTCATGCCAACCCCCGCCCTCAACATCGCCATCGCCAAGACCCTCCTAGAACAGGACAGGTCACCAGAAGCAGTTGCTCAGGTGTACGACCTCGTCGCTAAGGCATGCAAGCAACAGGAAAAGGCTACCTCATAGAGGCTTGAGTCCAACCCGGATCTTTGCCAGTCAATCCTGAACATCCACAGAAGGCCAAAATCTCCCTGTGATGAGGGATCCCACACAGACTCCACAGAGCGAAGACAAAGGGAGGCACGCAACAGGACTGACCCCATCCCCATATCCTCTGATCATGGAGAAAAGGCTCGTCACCGCCGGTCGCACCTCCACCACCATCTCAACGTCACAAGGAACCACAGTCGTGCCACCATACAAGCATGCCACCACCAAGGTGTCCCCAGGCCGGCATCGTTATACGCAACCAGGGTGAGCAGCCTCGGCATGCTGGAGAACGCATAGGAGTAGGTCCCACAAGGAGCCGCCATGTCCGACAAGCAACCGTGACAGGCATGAGGAGTCGCAGGAGGGACACAACAAGAAGGCTAACCCACCGCCTCGACTGCCACCGTCGCCACCTAGAAGCCATCATGGCAGAGGGCACGGTGGATCTTATAGATCGCACCACAACTCCCCTTCCCATGGCGGAAAAGGGAAGCAGCCAGAGCCGTATGACACGCGTACACGGATGTACAAGATCGAAGAAGCTCAGGAGCTCCCATACCTTGGGCCACGTTGTTTTGGACCAGTAATACGAGCCACAACCTACCCCAAGGGTCTCCGAATAGACAAGACCATAAAACCCTATGATGGCACCGCTAGGCCACCAACATGGTTGCAGGACTACATCGAAGCAATTCACGTCGCAGGGGGGAACCCCAATGTCGCCGTCAAGTACCTCCCACTCATGCTGACCGACATCGCCCGATAATGGATCGATGACTTGCTGGAGAAATCAATATGCAATTCGTTGGACATGCATGAAGCGTTCACCAAGAATTTCGAGGGTACGTACAAACGTCCCTACACTATTGGAGACCTACAATGGTGTGTGCTAGAAAAGGATGAAACCTCTCGTGCCTACCTCTCTCGCTAGCTGGATATGAAAAAATCATGCGCAGGGGTGCATGAACAGACTGCTATGGCCGCCTTCATCGACGGTCTAGAAAAGCGAACTTTGCTCCGGCATATGTTGAAGCCCAAGCAAGACAATAACGTGCTCAACCTCAATGCAATGATCGCAATGGATAGCGAGTTCACCGCTACTGACGACGACACGCGAGGATCATTGCCGGCAATAGAAATACCTACCCAGGCCAGAAAAAACAACAATAACAAGTAGAAAAATCCACCTAAAGAAAAACAAGCAGCCGACATGGTTGCCACAATGTTCACTGGCAGAGGCGGAGGCGGACAGCGTGGACGTGGTCGGGGGGCTAACAGTGGCCAGCTGAGGAGTGATCCTACACCCTCAGTGCCCCATGTTCCCCAAATGTATGAAGAGGACCGTGATATGCTATGTTTCGTCCACCTGGACGCAAACGGCCAAGCCACCCACACCAACCGCCAATGCAAATTTGTCAACGACCTCAAGGAAGACCATGAGTCCGGCTACAAGCAAAGTCAAAAGAACAGACCCTGCAGAAATGGCAAAAGGAAGAAGAAGGAGGAGGAGTCTAAGGAGTCAAGTGATATGGATGAAACATGGAACCCTTGGCAAGGGAGAGGGTAAAGGGAAAAATCCCTTCGAAAAGAAGGCTCTAGTCTACCACACCTTCCTTGGCACTCCCACCGTCTGGGCCTAAAAAACCTCTCTAAGGATACTTAAGGCCACTCTCCCTCTAGTTCCCTAGTACGTCAGATGGTCGGAAATTCCAATTACTTGGGATAGGAAGGATCACCTAGATCTTATCCCAACAGAGAACTAGTATGCCATGGTCATTAACCCTTTGATTGACGGCACAGAGTTCACCAAGTGCCTCGTGAACAGTGGAAGGAACATCAACATCATGTACCTAGATACACTGCACAAGATGAACTTGACGGAGACCCAACTAAGGAAGAGCAACACCGTGTTCCATGGGGTTGTCCCCGGCCGACAAGCAAATTCCCTAGGCTGCATTACCCTTCTGGTTGCTTTTGGCGATGTTAACAATTACCGCCAAGAATGCATGACCTTTGCAGTGGTGCCTTTCAAGGGCGTGTACGACGTCATTTTTGGACGCGACATCTTCTACTCCTTCCTCGCAAGGCCATGCTTTGTGTACAACAAGCTCAAGATACCCGGACCAAACAACATCATCACCGTTGACGGAAGCTTCACCAAGGCATAGGAGTGCGAGCTTAGTCAGGCCGCCTTTGCCAAAGCAGTCCTCTACGGTGAGGAGTTCAAGGAGATCCAGAACTAGGTTGATGCCTCGGAGATGCTCGCTTCGAAGAAGCAGATCACCGTTGCCGAACCCACGTTCAAGGACGCCATCAAGACCAAGTAGGTGGAGCTTGTCAAAGGAGATTCCTAAAAGACCACCGCCATTATCACATACCTAGATCCCAAATAGGAAAGCGCGCTCGTTAAGTACCTCTGTGAGAATAGGGACATCTTCGCCTAGCAACCTGCCGACATGAAAGGTGTACCTAGGGAACTTGCCGAGCATAGCTTGAATATTGATCCCAATGCCAAACCGGTGAAGCAACCTATATGACGCTTTGGTGATGAAAGACGAAGGGC
The DNA here is from genome assembly GCA_910589775.1 of Avena eriantha. Classification (NCBI taxonomy): domain Eukaryota; kingdom Viridiplantae; phylum Streptophyta; class Magnoliopsida; order Poales; family Poaceae; genus Avena; species Avena eriantha. The sequence goes on along the minus strand of OU342746.1, from coordinate 88,454,721 downwards.
TATAGGCAAAGAAATAGCTAGGTTACTTAAGGCTAGATTTATCTGAAAAGTTATTCACACCCGATGGGTGGCAAATCCTGTACTTGTCCCCAAAAAGGGAACCAATGAATTAAGAATGTGTGTTGACTACACTGGCTTGAACAAAGCGTGTCCGACGTCTGCTCTGCCTCACATTGACCAAGTCATTGACTCGACGGCTGGAACAGAACTTCTGTGTTTTCTCGATGCTTACTCAGGTTACCACCAAATCTGGATGCGAAAGTCGGATCAACTGGCCACTTCGTTCACCACACCCTACGACACGTATTGCTACGTCATGATGCCCTTTGGGTTAAAAAACGCTGGTGCTACTTACCAGCAGACAATGCAACATTGCCTACACGACCAAATAGTTCGAAACATACACGCTTACGTGAACAACATAGCGGTAATGTCAAATAAATCAAATGATCTTATTGCTGACTTGGAGGAAACCTTCGACAATCTCCAGAAATACAACATGATGCTAAACCCCAAGAAGTGCATCGTTGGGGTACCTTTTGGCAAACTGTTGGGTTTCATCGTTTCGCATCGTGGAATCGAGGTGAACCTGGGGAAAATCATGGCCATCCTCGACATAAAACGTCCGACATGCCTGAAGGACATATAAAGGCTTACGGGCTGCGTAGCAGCAGTAAGCCGGTTCATCAGCCGACTTGGTGAGAAGGCTATGCCGCTCTACAAGTTGCTCAAGAAGGCAGACAAATTCACATGGACAAACGAAGCTGATGCAGCACTTCAGGAGTTGAAGAGAATACTCTCCTCCCCGCCAATACTTGCAGTACCGGTGTCAAGGGAGCCTATGTTAGTATACATGGCGGCAACCAACCGAGTAATCAGCATCGTCATCATGGTGGAGCGCAAGAAACCAACGCACTAATATGAAGTTCAGCGACCCATTTACTATGTAAGTGAGGTCTTGACGGAATCCAAACAGCATTACCCGCACTACCAAACATAGCTTATGGAGTTTTCCTTTCTTCGTGCAAGCTAAGGCATTATTTCCAGGAGCACCCTATCATAGTGGTAAGCAAAGCCGCACTGTCTGACATCATCAACAACAGCGACGCTACAGGAAGAGTGGCAAAGTGGGGCATTGAACTTGCCGCCTTTGAAATCACCTACAAGAGACGCGATGCTATCAAATTACAAGCATTGGCAGATTTTATCGCAGATTGGACAGAACTGCTAGAAGACACTCATGTGCCAGAGCCAGAATATTGGGTCATGCACTTTGACTGATCAAAGCTACTCAACGGCTCGGGGGCTAGTGTATTATTGCAATCACCAACATGAGAAAAGTTGCAATACGTCCTGCAGATTCACTTCAATGCTACCAACAACATGGCAGAGTATGAGGCCGTCATTCATGGACTACGCATGGCTAAAGATATTGGCATCAAGCGCATAGTTTGCCGTGGAGATTCTGACTTGGTTGCCCAGCAAGTAGCTAGCACTTGGAATGCGCGGAACCCTATGATGGCGACATATCGATATGAAGTAGACGAAATAGCCAAGTGCTTCGATGGCTACGAGGTCAAGTACGTCAAAAGGGAGGAAAATGAGGCGGCAGATCTGCTGTCAAAGCTTGGATCAGCTCGTCGAGTAATTTCGCTAGGCGTTTTCCTGGAGCATTTACGTACCCCATCCGTGAAGGGAGCAGACTCTGACAAACCAGATAGAGTGGATTCATTTGTTAATATAGTAACAGTGACCTCTCTAGCTTGGACGAAACCGTTGATAGACTATCTACAAGACAGAACTTTGCTCGCCGACAAACTTGAAAGCCGACAAATAGTATGCAGAGAAAAAGGCTACATCATCATTGATGGCCAGTTATACAAAAGAAGTACCACAAGAGTTTTCCTTCGATGCGTCTCCTAGCAGCAACTATTGAAATCCTTAGAGAAATACATCTTGGAGATTGCGGCATCATGCCGCTCCCTAATCGTTGGTGGCAAGGTCTTTCGGCAAGGATTCTACTAGCTAACTACCAAGGCGGACGCTGACAAGTTGGTACAAACATGGCTTGGGTGTCAGTTCTATGCAAGTCAACCAAGTGTCCCAGCTGAAGAATTGTGAACAATACCAATAACTTGGCCGTTTGCAGACTGGGGTCTGGACATGGTGGGACTTTTGCAGACAACACCCTATGGATTTACACACTTGCTAGAAGCAGTGGATAAGTTCACAAAATGGATTTAAGCTAAACCCATTGGAAACCTTGATGGGGCAACAACCCTAAAATTTGTCCGGGATCTAGTGGTGAGATTGGGTCTCCCACACAACATCATCATCGACAATGGTAAAAATTTTCTCTCGGCAAAGTTGAGGAGTACTATCATGAAAAAGGCATCCGCCTTGACCTAGCATCTGTGGCACACCCATATTCCAATGGGCAAGTTGAAAGGTCCAATGGACTAATTCTTCATGGAATCAAGCCACGCTTAGAGGCATCGCTACATAGAGAAGTTGGAGCCTGGGCGCAGGAATTACCATCAGTCTTGTGGAGTTTACGAACAACACCCAACAGATCCATCGGCTTGACTCCTTTCTTCATGGTTTATGGAGCAGAAGCTGTCCTTCCATCCAACATCCTCCATGATGCACCAAGAGTCTCCGCCTATGAGGAAGATGATGCTAAAGAATCCAGACACCTATTTGTGGACCTACTTGAAGAAGAGCACGTGCTGGCATGCCAGAGATCCATCGTCTACTAGCAGAAGCTGTGTGGCTGCCATAGTCACCGTGTAAAGCATCACTCGTTTAAATAAGGGGATCTGGTGCTTAGACTCAAGCAGGAGAAATCACACAAACTATCCCCGCCTTGGGAAGGACCGTTCGTCATAAAAAAAGCATTGCTAAATGGTTCCTATTACCTCGTCAATATTCGCGAGTTGAAAGATAGGCCAAAAAACCGCAAGCGCAAGCAACGTGACTCCGATGATGATTACCCGGAGACAGATCGGCCATGGAACATAGCACAGCTACGTCCCTTTTACACTTAGCACATTTACATTATGTAATAAGATTCTTATATGATCAATGAAATAAAACAACTGGTTCACTCATATTATTTGAATCTTTTACCTCCTTTAGTTGTTCATTTTTGGATCATAAAAACCCTTTATAAGCAAGTTTGCATTTGCACTTGTGAAAATTCCGCCTACGGGCGTTAGCTTAAGTTTTCTGGTCTACATGTTTTCCGAAGTTTTTATGTGGATTCCGGCGTAGTGACTTCTCGACACTAAGGTTCTTGATTTTGGTCTTAGGTTCTTGATGGTGCTATTAAGAATCATCACCTGAGGGCATAGTTATGTGCTACAAGTCTTCCGTCTCACAAAAGGTCAAGCATACGAACAAGAATAATGGATAAGCCAACACTTCCTTAAAAAATATACACATGCAGGAAACAGATAAGTAGCAGGAAACTTGAGTACAATTTTTTCCGCCTTAGCAACACATAAGTTTTTCCGCATACACTTCACAGAGATACATTTAATACAAACATTGTTTTTCATGGCTCTGCTGCACAGGGCTTCGTGGTGGCATCATCAGGAGAGCCAGGCCGGGAGAGCTCATCAAACTCGGAGGGAGATGGGCTAGACTCAGACGAGGCCATGTCTTTGTAAAGGATCTCGAAAGGCACAAAGACATCTGCATTGACCATTCTGGCAATCCTGGTGTCGAAGCCAGAGAGGGAATTCCAAATAGCATTGCTATCGATTTCCTTCCCTTCTTCATCTAGCTTGGGAAAGCCAAAGGTCACTAGGTCGATGTTCGTGTTGTCGTAATGTGCCTTGACCAAGGACAGGGTCATCCTAGCACCATCCCAAACGCAAGAGGCCTTCCAGTCCTTAACTTTCTTGGGGGCTCGGCACATGATTTCCGCGTACTTGGCCGATGAGTCTGCCGCCTTGATGTTAATCCCTAGAGGCTGGGTTATCTCCTTGGCCTGGGCAATGGTGGTGTTGACGAAGTTGCCGGCAAGAATCATGCGTTCCTTGGGGACTGGGGCACCTTCACCCAAGTTGGCCAAGCCAATGGAAGTTGTGGTTTGCACAAGATACAGGGACCATGAGTACAAACAAATCAAATGGTTATCCAAAGTACAGAATTCACCAAGACGGAGAAAGGTTACTGAAGATGCTCGTCTTCGCTTGCTTGCATGTCTCCACCAAGACATCCCGCTCCTTCTAGACAGCCTTGTACATCTCAAGGTTCCTCGCATTCTGCTCTTTGGTAGCTTGGTTTTGTTCCTTGAGTTGTGCAATTTCGTCCTTTCGGCCTTGCATCTCGGCGTCAGCAGATTCTTGCAGCACCTTCATCGCCTCCTAATGGCCCTTGACGGCATGGGCCAGATCTTTCTTCAAAATTTTGTTCTCATCATCGAGCTCCTATATATGCTTCATTTGCTCGACGATGCTCTTGGCCTTGGCAATTGCTTCTATAAGACGGAAATCAGAAAGTACTGTGAGAATACATCAGAAATAAATCCATGAGGAAAAGCAAGGAGGTCTTACTAGAAACAGACTCTGGCTATTTTTGATTTGTTGCTTCAGGAAGGTTGTTTTACCCTGTTCAAGGTCTAGCTCCTTCCGCAAAGCAGCAAACCTCTCACTGGCTATGATCATCCATCTATTCTCCTTCTGCAAGCAAACAAGCATGCTTAGTTTCTCTTAGAGAATCTAGCCGAGATTCTTCTAAGTTTCCACATAGATGCTCGGGGGCTACCGTATCAAGTTCTACTCTTAACAGTTCTTTGGAGCACTCAGGCCAATAACCTTTGTTTATCCACCTAAGAGCTTGGGGGCTACAGAGGGATATACTATGCAAAATAAATGAAGTAAAGTTCAAAAGACTTACAATGGCAATAAGCTTGAGATTATTGGCTAGATTGGCATATGCAGTGTGGAAGATGTCGGCATTGTTATACACGGCATCCGCCTGCGCAATGAGGTCATCTAGGCACAATGTCGGAGGAGTTGTGGCCAAAGGAGATGTTGAAGCTGGAAGCATAGATGATGCCCAAGCTGCATGTTGCGTCTTCAGAACAGATGATGGCTTAGAGGCTCCTACCTTGACCGTTCCTTCCGCCTCCGCCTCTTCCACTACCTACTTCCCTTTCTCAGTGGCATCCTTAGCTGGAGCTTCATCCACTTTGGAGGAAGTGCAATCCTACATCGCTTGGCCGCTAGGAGCAACGTCTGCCTCAACAGAGCCTGAGATATCAAGGATTGGATTGACATGTGTCTCCATGACGGAGATCTCAGGGATGAAAGGGGACAAAGGCCTAGTGAGGCCAGCAGAAGGCTTGGTGGCAGGAGTAGGGGGAGCAGTAGCGAGAGAGGGCTTGGCGGCCACGTCTCTGCTCAGCATGTCACGAATATTTTTTGACCCTCCAGCATCTCTGGAGGATCGCTTCAAACTAACACCGGCTTTCCTTCTGAAACGTACAAAGTATAAGTACAAGATTTGAAAAAAGGTATGAGCTGAAAAGTACTAGCCGGAGAATGAAAATACTTACTCCACGGCAAGAGCCTTGGTAAGGGGAATGCCGGTGGACTTCTTCTTCTCCGCCTCTAAGGTGGCGATGGATCGTCTGGAGACTCCACTCTCCGATCTCTTCTTCTTCTTCTTGGCCTCGACAACTGCGATAGAGGTGGAGCTCTTCCGCTTTCGCGCTGCCGGAGCTGGCTGATCCTTGGGGGTGTTGCCGTCGGACACCACTTGGATATGCTTCAGCTTAGGATCACAGACATGGGTGGCCATCTGATCTGCCGCCAAGGTCGCCAGCTGGGATATAGAGGAGTGTTAGACTGACAACTTCAAGTCGGAAAAACCTTAGAGTATATAACGAGAAACAAAGGAAACAAAAATCTACCTCTAGGCATGTGTTGCAATCAAACATGTCATAGGTGATCTTGAAGCCACGCTTCCTATCCTTCACCTTGACGATGTCCTTAAGCCGGAGTTCGACAGAGTTAGTGGAGAAGTTATCCTGCAAAATTCGCATGTGATCCCTCCTATCTGGAGTGTATTTACACATCAACTCGGCGCGATGCTGTAGAGGCTGGATCCGCCTAACAAACCAGCACCTGGCCAGGTCCAAGCCCGTTAGACCTCCGTCCACGAGCCATTCAATCTGCCTTATGGTGCAGTTGGCCTCGTCGTCGGAGCGATGGGAGGTAGGGGTCCGCCATGCGGGGACCTCAGCAGCGGCTCCGTCGATAAAGTCGGGATAAGTCTCAAGGCGGTCAGGCAGAGGAATATCTAGGCCGTAGAATTACGTGTGCTTCTAGTTCTTGCATGACTCATGCCCTACGATGTCGGGGAAGCGTCGGCTAGGCCGGATCTTGAAGCTAATGGTTCTGCAGATCCGCAATTCATCCTTGGACTCTATGGACTCTCTCTTGATGGTACAAAAGTACACGAACAGATCTAACCTAGGTTTGATGCTTAGGAATCCTTCGCACAGAGCTACAAAGTTGCTAAGGACTAAGATGTTGTTGGGAGAGAGATTGTGGGGAAGTACCTGGAAGTATCAGAGAACATCCAAGAAGAAGTCGGAGACTGGCAGGCTTACGCCTCATACCAGCTGGGCCTTGAGGTACACCTTCTCCCTGGCTTGGGAAGAAGGAACCACCTCACTAGACAGCGCCTCCCGCCAGACCAACTCCTTCGCCGCGGGGAGATACCCCTTGATGACCAGTTCTTGTAGATCTTCGGCGGAGAGGTCAGAGCCCCTCCACACCCCTTGTGGGAGTTGTTGTCTTCTTCAGCAACTTCTGGTGCCGCTCGTTCTTGGTCGTCGCCGGTGGTTTCCACCATGGCGATGACAAGGACAACCACCGCCTTCAGCGGGACAATTACTCCTTTTGATGGCTCTAGAATAGCCTCGAGGGTCGCCGTTGTCGAAGGAATGGAGCTACTGGAGGCCATTGTTATGAGGGAGTGGGAGGAGAAGAAGAAGGAACTGGCTAGGGTTTTCGAAGAGGAGCTCGAACGGGCACGTGACTGGAGGAACACGAAGACAAGGAAATGAATGCGAGTAAAAAGAAAATAAACTAACTCTGGGGCCCTTGGATTACTCATCCGAGAAATCCCTGTTATGTACATAGCCATGTTCCCATGATCAGTGAGCCGTGGAACATAACCGACAAGTATCATTACAATATCCGTGATATACCGAATTACAAGACTTACATAAAGGCCATTATGGCTATACCATCTTCAGCAGCGGAACATCATGACGCGCAGAGCCCAATCATGCCTCCACCTATAGGCAACTGACTGGGAGAACGTCCGAGCTCGCATAGTCGCCAACTTCATCTTCTTCTTGATATCTGACCAAGTTAATAGCCAGGGACAATGCCAGTGAGTACTTTGAATGTACTCGCAAACCACCTTAAGATAGCAATAATAACAAGAGGATATGCATTATGGCTATGGTAGTAGGAGGGCTCCAAGAGAGGTTCATTTCTCATATAGTTTCTCTTGTAGATATAGCATCTACATATCTTCGTTGAAAACTTTTGTAAACCGTTTTGGAAACCTTTTGATAAGTTTTAGAAAACATTAGGACTGGTCACCCATTTGTTCCTGTCTTCAGGTAGTCCCACGACCAAACTCCTTTCTCCTCCTTCCGACCATCCCATGGTCAAAAGCTTCCTCCTTTATGACCATCCCATAGTCAAAACATTTCCAAAGCCATTTCCTTTCCGAAATCCTTTTTGAAAACAAAACCAGCACTGCTCTAAAAAAGTTTGTCCAACCCGTCCATGACCGTGGACACGACTATTCGATTAGATTTACACTCTGCAGAGGTTGTACACTTTACCCACACCATCCGGGTACACTACCCTGATCTACATCGATCGTGGGTCGAGTAACCGATCAAGACTCTCCGGATGCCCACTCCAGTATAAGTGCCTACCCAATGAGTGTTATTCCCCTCAAACCGGTACGTCGGGTACCGAGGACCAACCGGAGCGCATTTTACACTTTACACAGTGGGCGCTTTCAATGAGGGGCTCATAGTAACGCGTGGAGGTCCGTAAACCCTTCGTTCCTTCTCCCGGTCGATGTCCCACATGGACCATTTGTCCAGAGAAGGCCCACCCTCCAAGGATCGGTATCCCCTGTAGTAGTTGTGAAGCAGCTTATACCAGAGTAGACAAACATCAAATCCAGCCCTGTCCCATTCCAGAGTAATGTGGTTGCACAGGGTTAAGTTGTTATAGCTAAACTGCAAAGAACCGGGTGCGTTTTTGTAAACCTTTTTCCTTCAGCATTTTGTAAAACAAAAACCTTTTTCTTTCTCAACATCTCTTGGGAGGTCCCACCTCACCAAGGTTTTATCATACAACATTTGGTAAGAAAAATTCCGGGTGTTCCCATCCTCTAGTTTTTGCTTCGGCTAAAACGGGGTCTCCAAGGGGTGTGGTGTAATACACCATCTATTCTACTAGGGACAAGTAGGTGTCACCAAGGGGGTTGTACTTAGTAGTAAAAAAGTGTAATAGTTTGGAGGAGCCAAACCAATACCATATATATACATCAACATATAGTAAAACAGTGCAATTTCATAAACAATAGATAAAACATGCATAATCAAAACAGTAGGACAAGGCTTATGAGCAAGAAGGTGGATTGCCTGAGCTCAGCAATATGGCATATATATCCCTGGACTTCTTCTTTAGATAACCAAGAATACCAGTACCAATAATAATAAGTTCTCTTCTTCTCGGCGTCCATACAAGCGCAACTATCGTCATCAAGATAGCACATGCAAACAGACCAAGCCACAATCAACACAAGGCATACAAGCACCAATACAATACAGAAATAAATTGAATAATACTGAATTAAGATTAAGATGGTTTTGAGAGGATTGAATTTAGGAGATTGAGATGGCCTTGGAGAAGGGGATGAACATCGCTTAGGGTTTTATATTCTAGAAAGTACCAAGAAGAGGGGTTTTGGACTAAGGACATATTCTGTATGATAAAATTGTGTAAAAATGATACCAAAAGATAGGGTTTGATAAAATGAGACCAACAAAAGTGGTTTCACTATTTTATCACTTTTCTTTGATTTCCTATGAATTTTCTAGTGATAAAGGCTCTAGTTTTAGGAAATAATTCACCAGAAGAGTTATGGAGCTCCAGAAATTATTTCCTTGGGTGGTTAGGTAGGGCTTTATGTACTAGTTCATTGAGAGTTGGAATCATGTCAAAATATTTAATAGAATGCCCTTAGGAAATTCCCAAAGGAAGTTCTGGAGGCTTTTGTCTTTTTCACAAGATTTAATCCGCAGTTGCTTTTGAGGTGATTCCAAAAACACATTATATATATTTGGAATACCTCCCTGAAGAAATTGGAATCAACCTTTTTGGAGGTACATAGCTACTGTGATGATTTATCTAGTGAAAGCACTACACACATAAATGTTTAATTCATTAGAAATTCTCAGTAGCTCAATAAATCTTGGTAGTATTTAGTGTACCACATCACAGAGATTTGGAATGAGGTCAAAACCACTGATGGTTTGCTCTAGGGAATTTTCTAAAGACAAGACTAGGGACTACTTGTTAAAATCGCCACAGGCAAACAACTGTTCACCTTGGGGAAAGGCTAATGCCATGAGGTAGGTATATGATATACCTACCATATAAAGTTGGGTTTACCCAATTTGGAGATGTGAGACTCTCTAAGGAATTTATTTACTATACAGGATATGTTCTGGTAGATTAATTTCCAGAAAATGTGAAATTAATATCTGGTAAAACTTTAGGCTCTCAATGTTTAAGAAAACATTCATTTACCTAGGAATATTTGTTTCAAGGCATTTAGAGTTGTTTAGCATTTTTAAATTTATTTAAACTGGAGTTCAACTTCTGGATTTTCAGGAACCACTAAAAAGAAAAGAAAAAGGGAAGTGTTTGGCCGGCAATCCAGTCGAACTGGGCCGCTCAAGGCAAATCCGGCCAATCCGGGGGGAGGCTGCGCACGGGAGGGCGTTCAAACGCCTGTCCGCGGGGCCCACCCGTCAGTGGCCCGGGGCGGATGAAAAGGTATGGAGAGATCTGGGCCGTCTGTGCGAAGGGGATCTGACGGCGCAGCTTCGTCGTCTTCGCGGGAACAGGTGGCGGCGCGAGCTAACCCTAGCTAGGGCTGGCGACGCACGGGGAGCTCACCTAGGGCTTAGAGGGGCGCTAGGGAGGCTCTAGGGCGACGCGGTACTTGATGGCGGTCCCAACAAGGGGCGGGAAGGGCCAGTTCCACGACGGGAGGATACCCGCCTGTCCACGCTCGAGAGTGGCTCATCGGAGCCTGCTAGAGTTGGTACCTGCAATAGGGAGGAGTCAAGAAGAAGGGTAGGGTTAGGTAGAGCGGATCGAGGCGAGTCCGGGAGGGTTCACGCAGAAGGAGAAAGAGTAGAGGAGGGAGTACATGGGCCATATCTTGAATAAGGCCAAGAGGAGCTATTCCTCGTTTCCCGATCAGGACGCGGCAGGGAAGGAGCTCTGGAGCTAGGGGATGGTAGATGAGGGGTAAAGTGGTGCGGGAGGGCCACATGCAAGTGGCTAAGAGCTTGGGAGAGGGCACTTCGAGCTCGAGCTCATCAATGGCCGAGGAGGTGTAATTCCTCTCTTCCTAGTTGTGGCAGGACATGGGAGAGGAAGTGGGATGCAGGGCAAATGAGTGGGAGCGACTGGGGCAAATGAGCGGTAGAGGTGAGAGCTGGGTGGCCTCTGGCCCTTATAAACCGAAGGGGAGAGGTTCATGGTGGAAAGGGTGTAGGGAGGGCAGGGGCAAGTCCATGGCCTTTCCATTGGGAACCAGGGGTGGTGGAGAGGGCACTGGGGTCGTGCAGGGGATAGAGAGGAGGTGAGGTGGAGTGCTGCAAGAATTAAAGACAAGATGGGACCAATGTGTGCATCTCTCCTTCCTCCAAGCACTAAAGACAAGGGGAAGAGGGTTGCTACAGTGTATCTCGACTAGAGGGATGAGAGGTGTGTTGTACAAGTTTGTTTGACCAGAATGGTGAAGGTTTGGTGGGTTTTTGATTTGAGGATTTGCCTACTTGGCAATTTTGATCAAATAGATGGTTATGAAGAAAGTCCAAAAACTTGCATTGGAACAGATGAGGAAATGATACTGGGAGATACATGAGGTTAAGGGACCTCTCTAGGAATTATTTGTGATTTTTCTAAGGATTTTAAGTCCACTTAAAATAATTTATTCAAAAAGTACAGAAGTAGTTTCTAGAAGATAATTTGATAATTTTACACTAGACAGGTAGAGTTTTTATGTGAGATGGTCCCAAGGGTGAATACACAATTAGGGGAATTTTCCCAAGATTTATTGAGGCTTAAAAGTATTTAAAACTATTATTATTCCTTTTCTGCCATTTAAGGAAATAGGCAAAAAGAAATAATAAAACCCTTCAAAAATATTTATTTTTGAAGTGGGATGATAGGGTATGATATTTAGGACTCAAAAGTGCTTAGTGTTGGGGAAGTGTCTTGGAAAAACCCAAACCTTCCTTTGGGGAATGAGCTTTGGAGATTTTGACTATTAAAGAGATTAATTAGATTTGGAGCCATAATAATTATGGATAGTATTTGATAAATCTTGAAGATCAAGGTAGATGATGTAGACAAGGAGTAGAAAGCATTTGCAACCTTGGTATTGGAGAATCCAAGTTGATTTTGGTGGAAACTATAGATTTAAGGATCATGGGTAAGATTGTTTTCATGCCACCAAAACCTTGCTGGATCTTGGAGCTCAGGGCTCCCCTTGGAGCATGGGATATATGTATGGATAGACCAAGTCTTATATATGATCATGGCAGAAGGATTTTGGATTGTTTACATTAGGGGTAGTCTGGAAATGGTGGCAAACTTTGTTGAAAATAAGACTGCCATACCAGATGAGTCATGATGTCTTATAAACCATGTGGGTTTAAGAAGCACAGAGATCCACTTGGAACAAGTGAAGTAGATGTTGATAGACCTATGTGAGTAGAACACAACCATGCAAAGAGTTGGTCCATAGGAGGTTGGATGGTGGTGTGAGCTTCTGTCAAAGTAGGCATGATGACTAGATTTGCAGGAAAGGTTATTTTCTTGCCTGCAAAACCATCAAGAACAAGTGTGTTGGGGGATGATCTAACCAAGGGCAATAGTGGTACTTGGTAGTCCTTATGATGGTTAACAAGATGGTTCAGGTGCATTTCCAAAAAATGCACATGGTTTGAGAAAGGGAGGCATTCAAAAAGGTGATGTTGAAACCGTTTCCACACATAGCCAAATTTGGCAGATTTATGGTTTTTGTCTAGAATAAGAGAGGGAATGTTTTTGGAGGGATCGCAAGGTACCAAAGCATCACCAAATGGATGATTTTGAAGTGTAGAGGGAGTAGTAGGGATCTAGGCTTAATATTGGTCTTCATGGACTTGGAAAATTCTAGAAGGGGTATCCTCAGAATTGATATGGTTAAGGGTCTTAGATGATATCCTAGTATCTAGGGATCAGATCCTGCTGTGTATTCTTGCTTAGGGTGTGGTGATTGGGAAACACCCTAATCCTAGTGATGAGCTCCTAGAGTAGCTCATACTACTTCTAAGCAATCAAGTCAAACAGCAGATCAAGGTAACTCATCTTACTACAAATCAACCACTACTAGGGTTACCATCAAGCTTAGCTTGAGGTAAGGATGGGTATTTTGAATAGGTTGGAGTTTGAACAAGGTAAGATCCTTGGTACATCTACCAAGAGTAGAGTTCAAAAGATTGTAAAATGTTTTGGAAATCTCAGAGGTAAGAGTAGTTGAAGGTTCTATCTTGGAAACATAAGGAGATTATATTATATGTCTCTCCATAGTTTTGTCAATAGAAGCTACTAAAATAGCTTTGGTTACATAAGCATCTTGTCTCAGGTTTTGAAATGCCAGAACGTTTGAGAATATGTAAAATGAGCCAGGATAGTTTTGTTAAATAGCTTTTTGTCAACTGATGTTGAGGTAAGGAGTACATCATAAGCTATACAATCAGAAGCATAAGCACAGGAAATCAACAAGCAAACACAACAACACTTAACAGGAAGAAGTTTTTGTTCCCCCTGATTTTTGCATTCTAGACAACTAATCAGGGTTGCTGAAATTGGGATGTTACAGACCTTTCCCCCTTAAAAGAATCTCGTCCCGAGATTCCGGAGAAGTAAGGTTAGGAGATTGGAGTCGGGTTAGTACTAGGTGTCTTACGCGTACTATCTTACGGACTCCGTCTTTGAAAGTGACTACTCTGTTGATGAATTTGAGCTTCAGTCTTCCGGGGTGCATGGAGAGTTGAGCAGGGTCTAGGTCCTGATTGCAAGGGATGACCTTCTTTTCCTTTCGGACTCTATATCTCGGGAGCTTAGACTGGGCCGACTATCTCGATGCTAAACTTCACGGGTTACTTGTCGGAAGATAGAATCTATGGCCTGGGGTACCTTTCTCTGAGGGTCCACAACTCTTCCTTAGGGTCATAGCGTATCCTTTTAACTACGTTGGGGTCGAAACTCTTGAGTTTGATTCTGGCGAAGAGTCACTCTATTTTTGGTGGGAAAGACACCGTCTTTCCCCCTTAGGATTAGACTAGGTTAGCTCAGGCATAACATGTCCTTCCTTCTTCAAGTCATTGGATGAAGTTTGGAGGACTATCGTCCATCTTTCTCCTAGAGTGGAGATCTTCAGTTCGTTTCTCCTCTAATGAACCACGAGTTGCTACTTGGCCAAAAGACGTCAAAACTGGGGATCTTTTCTAAAGTATCTTTCGGTAGACAGTCTTCTGGAGATTGAGTGGAAATACGTAGTCTTTCCACCTTAGAGCTTCACTAAGGTTCATCAAGAAGGGGTTTGGATCTTTAGTCTGGGAGTGCGGACTTGATGTTAGCAAAAGGTTGTATCTTCCCGAAGACTTGAGCCGGGGTCTTCGAGTGACGCCTTATTTTATCAACCTTGGTAGGGGGTGGTCTCCTAACGGAGCTTTATGGAGTTACCTCAGCACAAGTTAGCATACGACTCCTCTTGGGAGTGTTCCGTAAGAGTAGACGCATCTAGTTTCAGAGGAGTTGTCATCTCTTGAAAACATGGCGTTGTTTCTGTTCGAGGGCGGGGTAGACTCGTTGTCTTCACGCTTCCTTATCATCTGCTTCAGGGGTAGTTCTGACCTTCTGGGGAGGATCATTCCGTTAGTTTGGGGTAGGGTTGACTAGATTAGTTAATCTCCTGAGGTGGTTGGAAGTTCTAATATACTGGAGGTCAGCATAGTTAGGTCTTCACTTCTTGTCTTGGTAGACCTTTCTGATGGTTTCTTGGGGATATTGAGGATCCTTCGGTGATTAACTTCCGGTTTCAATGGGATTCTTGCTATAGTAGACTGAGGCACAAGGGAGTGTGGTGCTATTGACGAGTCTTGCGAGGTGAGTTTGACGAGGTATGCAATCCTGCTGAGGTGAAATCTTCTAGTTGATTCTGACTTGACGACGTCGAACTCCTGGTTCTTGCGATGCTTTTCCTCTCATATACTCTCGGGGTAGTCTGGGTCTCATTACCGACAGCTAACACAGGGGTTTCCCGAGTTACTAGGTGGGTTATCGCTCCTCGAGTCACATTCTGAAGGAGGCCAAAGCATACCAGAACATACAAACAAGGCAAACAGAGCGAGGGGATCGCAATGTCCTCGGCAGAAAACACCCATCAAGCAACACAGGATGCACTTAGGCAAGAAAACACAGTCAACGCTAGGGACCAAGGAGTTAACTACTCGCGATGTAGGGGAATCCTATTCTTAGGACTATTGACCCTAGATATCGTCTTTCTTCAGGTCGGAGTCACTATCTTTCCGATAAAGCCTTCGTGATATCTTGGACGCTTCTTGATAGTGCAACACTTGATGTCTTTTGGTTATGAGGATTCCGCTGGTCAAGCGATGTTGTAGTCTCCTTATGTTTGCTGGTAGTTGCTTGTCTTCATATTGTTCCCATTGTCTTCACCGGGCTCTAGATCCTAGTTATTTAAAATCCGTAGGTTTGAAGTGTGGATGAGAGTTAGAGGAAACCATTTTCAAAAACATTTACTTAGAGTAAGAGAAGAAGTAGAACTTTTTGAAACCCATTGGGAAACTAATTTTCGAAAGCTGGGGTTTTCAAAATAAGGGTTCCTGTCTAACGACCATGCTAACTAAGGTTCTCCTACAGTCAGGATGGCTCTGATACCAAGTCTATCGGACCCCCGGATTACTCATCCGAGAAATCCCTGTTATGTACATATCCACGTTCCCATGATCAGTGAGCCGTGGAACATAACCGACAAGTATCATTACAACATCCGTGATATACCGAATTACAAGACTTACATGAATGTCGTTATGTCTATACCATCTTCAGCAGCGAAACATCATCACGCGCAGAGCCCAATCATGCCTCCACCTACAGGCAACTGACTGGGAGAACGTCCTAGCTCGCATAGTCTCCAACGTCATCTTCTTCTTGATATCTGACCAAGTTAATAGCCAGGGACAATGCCAGTGAGTACTTTGAAAGTACTTGCAAACCACCTTAAGATAGCAATATTAACAAGAGGATATGCGTTATGGCTGTGGTAGTAGGAGGGCTCCAAGAGAGGTTCGTAGCTCATATAGTTTCTTTTTGTAGATATAGCATCTACATATCTTTGTTGAAAACTTTTGTAAACTGTTTTGGAAACCTTTTGAAAAGTTCTGGAAAACATTAGGACTGGGTCACCCATTTGTTCCCGTCTTCAGGTCGTCCACGACCAAACTCCTTTCTCCTCCTTCCGACCATCCCATGGTCAAAACCTTCCTCCTGTACGACCATCCCATGGTCAAAACATTTCCAAAGCCATTTCCTTTCCGAAATCCTTTTTGAAAACAAAACCATCACCGCTCTAAAGAAGTTTATCCAACCCGTCCATGACCGCGGACACGTCTATTCGAATATATTTACACTCTGAAGAGGTTATACACTTTACCCACACCATCCGGGTACACTACCCTGATCTACACCGATCGTGGGTCGAGTAACCGATCAAGACTCTCTAGATGCCCACTCCAGTATAAATGCCTACCCTATGAGTGTTATTCCCCTAAAAAACGGGACGTCGGGTACCGAGGACCAAACGGAGCGCATTTTACACTTTACACAGTGGGCGCTTTCAATGAGGGGCTCATAGTAACGCGTGGAGGTCCGTAAACCCTTCATTCCTTCTCCCGGTCGATGTCCCACATGGACCATTTGTTCAGAGAAGGCCCACCCTCCAGGGATCGCAATCCCCTGGAGTAGTTGCGAGGCAGCTTATACCTGAGTAAACAAACATCAAATCCAGCCCTGTCCCATTCCAGAGTAATGTGGTTGCACAGGGTTAAGTCGTTATAGCTAAAGTGCAAAGAACCGGGTGCGTTTTTGTAAACCTTTTTCCTCCAGCTTTCCTTCAGAATTTTGTAAAACAAAAACCTTTTTCTTTCTCAACATCTCTTGGGAGGTCCCACCTCAGCAAGGTTTTATCATACAACATTTGGTAAAAAAAATTCCGGGTCTTCCCATCCTCTAGTTTTTGCTTCGGCTAAAACGGGGTCTCCAAGGGGTGTGGTGTAATACACCATCTATTCTACTAGGGACAAGTAGGTGTCACCAAGGGGGTTGTACTTAGTAGTACAAAAGTGTAATAGTTCGGAGGAGCCAAACCAATACCATATATATACATCAACATATAGTAAAACAGTGCAATTTCATAAACAATAGATAAAACATGCATAATCAAAACAGTAGGACAAGGCTTATGAGCAAGAAGGTCGCTTGCCTGAGCTCAGCAATATGGCATATATATCCCTGGACTTTTTCTTTAGATAACCAAGAATACCAGTACCAATAATAATAAGTTCTCTTCTTCTCGGCGTCCATACAAGCGCAACTATCGTCATCAAGATAGCACATGCAAACAGACCAAGCCACAATCAACACAAGGCATACAAGCACCAATACAATACAGAAAGCAATTGAATAATACTGAATTAATATTCGGATGGTTTTGAGAGGATTGAATTTAGGAGATTGAGATGGCCTTGGAGAAGGGGATGAACATCCCTTAGGGTTTTATAGTCTAGATAGTACCTAGAAGAGGGTTTTTAGGCTAAGGACATATTCTGTATGATAACATTGTGTAAAAATGATACCAACAGATAGGGTTTGATAAAATGAGACCAACAAAAGTGGTTTCACTATTTTATCACTTTTCTTTGATTTCCTATGAATTTTCTAGTGATAAAGGCTCTAGTTTTAGGAAATAATTCACCAGAAGAGTTATGTAGATCCAGAAATTATTTCCTTGGGTGGTTAGGTAGGGCTTGATGTACTTGTTCACTGAGAGTTGGAATCATGTCAAAATATTTACCAGAGTGCGCTAAGGAAATTCCCAAAGGAAGTTCTAGAGGGTTTTTGTCCCTTTCACCAGATTTATTCTACTGTAGGTTTTGAGGTGATTCCAAAGACACATTATAGATATTTGGAGTACCTCTCTGCAGAAATTGGAATCAACCTTTTTGGAGTTGCAGAGCTACTGTGATGATTTATCTAGTGAAAGCACTGCACACATAAATGTTTAATTCATTAGAAATCCTCAAAAGCTCAATAAATCTTGGTCTCCTAGATTTTGGTAGTATTTAGTGTACGACATCACAAAGATTTGGAATGAGGTCAAAACACTCATGGTTTGGTCTAGGGAATTTTCTAAAGACAATACTAGGGACTACTTGTTAAAATTGCCACAGGCAAACAGCTGTTCACCTTGGGGAAAGGCTAATGCCATGAGGTAGATATCTGATATTCCTGCAATAGAAAGTTGGGTTTACCTAATTTGAAGATGTGAGACTCTCTAAGGAATTTATTTACTATACAGGATATGTTCTGGTAGATTAATTTCCAGAAAATGTGAAATTAATATCTGATAAAAGTTTAGGCTATGAATGTTTAAGAAAATATTCATTTACCTGGGAATATTTGTTTCAAGGCATTTAGAGTTGTTTAGCATTTTTGAATTTATTTAAACTGAAGGTCAACTTCTGGATTTTAAGGAACCACTAAAAAGAAAAGAAAAGGGGTAGTGTTGGGCCAGGAATCCAGTCGAACTAGGCCGCTCAGGGCAAATCCATCCCATTCGAGGCAAGGCTGCGCGCCGGAGGGCTTTCAAACGCTTGTCTGCGAGGCCCACCCATCAGCGGCTCGGGGCGGATGAAAAGGTATGGAGAGATCTGGCCCATCTGTGCGAAGGGGATCTGATGGCACAGTTTCGTCATCTTCACGGGAACAGGAGGCGGCGCGAGCTATCCCTAGCTGGGGCTGGCGAGGTGCGGGGAGCTCACCTGGGGTGCGGGAGGGGTGCTGGGGAGGCTCTAGGGGTGACGCGGTACTTGACGGCGGTCCCAATGAGGGGCGGGAAGGGCCAGTTCCGTGACGGGAGGCTACCCGCCTGTCCACGCCCGAGAGTGGCTCGTCAGAGTCCGCCAGAGTTGGTACCTGCAAAAGGGAGGAGTCAAAAAGGAGGGTAGGGTTAGGTAGAGCGGATCGAGGTGAGTCTAGGAGGGTTCACGCAGAAGGAGAAAGAGTAGAGGAGGTAGTACACGGGCCATATCTTGAATAAGGCCGAGAGGAGCTATTCCTTGTTTCCCGGTCAGGAGGTGGCGGGGAAGGAGCTCTAGAGCTAGGGGATGGTAGATCAGGGGTAGAGGGGTACGGGAGGGCCACATGCAAGTGGATAAGAGCTCGGGAGAGGGCACTTCGAGCTCGAGCTCATCAATGGCCGAGGAGTTGTTCTTCCTCTCTTCCTAGCTGTGGAAGGACAGGGGAGAGGAAGTGGGATGCAGGGGAGGTGAGTGGGAGTGATTGGGGGAAAATGAGAGGTAGAGGGGAGAGCTGGGTGGCCTCTGGCCCTTATAAACCGAAGGGGAGAGGTTCATGATGGAAAGGGTGTAGGGAGGGCAGGGGCAGGTCCATGGCCTTGCCATTGGGCAGCAGGGGTGGTGGAGAGGGCACTAGGGTTGTGCAGGGGACAGAGAGGAGGTGAGGTGGAGTGCTGCAAGAATTAAAGACAAGATGGGACCAATGTGTGCATCTTTCCTTCCTCTAAGCACTAAAGACAAGGGAAAGAGGGTTTCTATAGTGATGCTACGGTGTATCTCGACCAGAAGGATGAGAGGTGTGTTGTGCAAGTTTGTTTGACCAGAATGGTGAAGGTTTGGTGGGTTTTTGATTTGAGGATTTGCTTACTTGGCAATTTTGATCAAATAGGTGGTTATGAAGAAAGTCCAAAAACTTGCATTGGACCAGATGAGGAAATGGTACTGGGAGATAGATGAGGTTAGGGGACGTCTCTAGGAATTATTTGTGATTTTTCTAAGGATTTTAAGTCCACTTAAAATCATTTATTCAAAAAGTATTGAAGTAGTTTCTAGAAGATAATTTGATAATTTTACACTGGACAGGTGGAGTTTTTGATGTGGGATGGTCCCAAGGGTGAATACACACTTAGGGGAATTTTCCGAAGATTTATTGAGGCGTAAATTATTTAAAACTATTATTATTCCATTTCTGCCATTTAAGGAAATAGGAAAGAATAAATAATAAAACCCTTCAAAAATATTTATTTTTGAAGTTGGATGATAGGGTATGATATATAGGACTCAAAAGTGCTTAGAGTTGGGGAAGTGTCTTGGCAAAAGCCAAACCTTCCTTTGAGAAATGAGCTTTGGAGATTTTGACTATTAAAGAGATTGATTAGATTTGGAGCCATAATAATTATGGATAATATTTGATAAATCTTTATGATCAAGGTAGATGATGTAGACAAGGTGTATAAATCATTTTCAAACTTGGGATTGGAGAATCCAAGTTGATTTTGGTGGAAACTAGAGTTAAGGATCTTGGGTAAGATTGTTTTCATGCCACCAAAACCTTGCTAGATCTTGGAGCTCAGGGCTCCCCTTGGAGCATGGGATATATGTATGGATAGACCAAGTCATATATATGATCATGGAAGAAGGATTTTTGATTGTTTACATTAGGGGTAGTCTGGAAATGGTGCCAAACTTTGTTGAAAATAAGACTGCCATACCAGATGAGTCATGATGTCTTATAAACCATGTGGGTTTAAGAAGCACAGAGATCCACTTGGAACAAGTGAAGTAGATGTTGATAGAACTATGTGAGTAGAACACAACCATGCAAAGAGTTGTTCCATAGGTGGTTGGATGGTGGTGTGAGCTTCTGTCAAAGTAGGCATGATGACTAGATTTGCAGGAAAGATTATTTTCTTGCCTGCAAAACCATCAAGAACAAGTGGGTTGGGAGATGATCTAACCAAGTGCAAGAGTGGTCCTTGGTACTCCTTATGATGGTTAACAAGGTGGTTAAGGTGAATTTCCAAAAATGCACATGGTTTGAGAAAGGGAGGCATTCAAAAAGGTGATGTTGAAACCGTTTCCAGACTTAGCCAAATTTGGCAGATTTATGGTTTTTGTCTAGAATAAGAGAGGGAATGTTTTTGGAGGGATTGCAAGGTACCAAAGCATCATCAAATGGATGATGTTGAAGTGTAGAGGGAGTAGAATGGATCCAGGCTTAATATTGGTCTTCATGGACTTGGAAACTTCTAGAAGGGATATCCTCAGAATTGATCTAGTTAAGGGTCTTAGATGATATCCTAGTATCTAGGGATCAGATCCTGCTGTGTATTCTTGCTTAGGGTGTGGTGATTGGGAAACACCCTGGTACAAATCAACCACTACTAGGGTTACCATCAAGCTTAGCTTGAGGTAAGGATGGGTATTTTGAATAGGTTGGAGTTTGAACAAGGTAAGATCCTTGGTACATCTACCAAGAGTAGAGTTCAAAAGATTGTAAAAGGTTTTGGAAATCTCAGAGGTAAGAGTAGTTGAAGGTTCTATCTTGGAAACATAAGGAGATTATATTATATGTCTCTCCATAGTTTTGTCAATAGAAGCTACTAAAATAACTTTGGTTACATAAGCATCTTGGCTCAGGTTTTGAAATGCCAGAACGTTTGAGAATATGTAAAATGAGCCAGGATAGTTTTGCTAATTAGCTTTTTGTCAACTGATGTTGAGGTAAGGTGTACATCATAAGCTATACAATCCGAAGCATAAGCACAGGCAATCAACAAGCAAACACAGCAACACTTAACAGGAAAAAGTTTTTGTTCCCCCTGATTTTTGCATTCTGGACAACTAATCGGGGTTGCTGAAACTGGGATGTTCGCTAACCGCGGTGAAAATATATAGACCGGGGATCAAGATTCGTGGTAAGGGATCTAATGGATGGAGCGTTTCTGACGTGGAGGCGAACGTGCGCGGTAATTTCACTGCGTACTCCATCTTTGCCGCTTCGCTGTTTCGGATTTCGCGCGCGTGAAAATAGTTGATGATTAATTCTCTATTCTCTGTGAGTTTCGAGGTAGCGTAGGCTGCACCCTACGTTATCCTGCTGAAAGTTGCAGTGAAGTGTCACGTCTAAAGATTCCATCAAAGGCGGAGATTGTCCGACTCTGGAAACGAAGACTAAAGGAATCTCCGGCTACATTGCGAAGCCGGAGAGGACTGCAGGGTTCTCTGGGAGACCTTTCAAATATTGCTTGATGAATTGTCGGCATCACCTAGACGGGATATTCAAAGATCAAAGGGCAAGACGACGCAAGATTTCAACGTCCACTAGGGGCTACTATTGGGGATATGCTAAATGGGTATCCTCATAGCATGTGACCAATCTGGCTAACCCGAGTGGCCCATAGTTGGTAGCAAGGCCTATAGCCTGTTGGGCGGCCTAGTTAGACGGATCCAGATGGGAGGCCCATGTCGGATAAAGGAAGGCTACGCAGGAGTCACCGACATACTCAGAGCCTTGGAGTGCAAGACACGAAAGACTAGTTCGTATTAGTGTAGGACTATTTACCTTGTCTGACCAGGACCTTTCCTTGTAAACCCTAGGTTCTAGTGCCCTTATAAGCCGAACCTATGGGAGCCTTTACAGCACAACCTCTTAGATTTCTACGTACAACGTGCAACACCTTGCACAACAAACATATCTTTGTAACTCGGCGTATTGCCTTTATAGTGATTTATAGCAGGAATAGAGTTCCGCCACCGTTGTGGGACTTGAACCTTGGTAAGTTGTGTTACCTCGTAGCCGCCAACTCTCCGCCTTACCCCATGTCTCTAAACACGCATTGTGAAGACCCCTCCATGGAGTACATGTCGGCAATACCACGACAAAGATAAAATACAATCTAGTACTACGATTTGATCAACAGTAATGAAATACTCCCTCCGTCCCAAGGCTTAAGGCATATAATTTTTTTGAAAAGTCAAGCTACAGAAAGTTTGACCAAACTTTTTGAAAAAACTAGAAAGAACTATAATATTATATAGATACAACGTGAAAATATGTTTCATGATGTATCAAAGGGTATATATTTCATATTGTAAATATTAATATTTTTTCCTAAAAACTTGGTCAAACTTTACATAGTTTGACTTTTTCAAAAAATTATATGCCTTAAGCCTTGGGACAGAGGTAGTACGACTTTATAAGGATGGCATAAAGATATTGTGGAATGCAATGCGTTTGAAACGTCAAAATGCAAAGCATCAGAACTTGATATTAGATATCAAGTGGGTGCATAGAAGGCGTCGAATAAATCATTGTAGTGTAGATGTAAAGATCATTAGTTAGAAATAGTTAGCACTCAATTAGAATATATAGTGAACCATCTGGATTCGTGAGATCGGTGCCATATTTGGTATGGATATCGTGAAAGTTTTGGAGTTATCCGATATAACCAAAACAATATCAAATAAGTCCTTGTAGAGTATTCATTGGAAAATATAAATACGGATTCCATGGCTAGAACCAAAAGAAAGGCAAAACTAATATTGCTTAAAGTTTTGGTACTTTTTCGAGAAAGTTTATGTTCTCAAATGAGGAGCTTTTGGAAAATAGTAGAAAACACGATGAGGATTCAAAAACCCTGCATCAGAGTGTTGATAAGCGCAACGGAAAGTGTTCCTGAACGATTCTCTTCATAAACGAATGAATCAATGATAATGATCATTATGTTTTTCCCCACTATTGTTTTCACCACATAAAGTCGGATTCAAAATGTACCCCATATGCCATATGGAGACATTTGTGAATCATTTGTCATGATTACCAGAATATGACATACCTATAAACTACTAAGGAAATAATGGTAAACTAAAATTATGAGAAATCCTAAAGCAAAATGCACTTGAGATTAGAAAGCAATTTAGTGTTGAATCTTAACAAGTAATGAGTTACTTGAATTTTCCAAAACGACTGCAAAGTCATGAAGGAAAAGGTGAATGACAAATGCAAGATTTGTCATGAATAATGTATTAGACAAATTCAAATGAATTTGATTCAAGTGTGCTGAAAGTCTAATGGATTTAATACTAGTAAAGTATTAATATCTTATAGTAAACCTCTCAATTTTATAATGGATCAAAGGATTTTTAAGTTGTTCAAAATAGTGAGTGGATATGAAATTTGCATGAAATTGAGTGGGAGCTATGAAAGTCTTCCTAAAACCAAGTCTCGAACATATGAAATTTGAGATATGAAATTCAAGATATGAAATTTGCATGAAATTTGCATGAAATTTGATTGACATATTTTTGAGTAGGAGCAATACCAAGTCTCGAACTCAAATATGTTGGGAACATGTTTTTGAGTGGGAGCTTAAGGATTGATTAATAAGTGTGTATACGACACATTAAGAATGAAAGCGCAAGTACTAATAAATAATGATTTATAGGGAGTAGAAGTTTATAGTAAGTATATTATGATATTATGTAGTATTCCTAAAAGGGATTCTGAAAAGAGTTTTAGAATAGAAGTTAATTAAGGAACTAGTCCTTGATAACTTAAAGTAGGAATAGAATTAAGTCTAACATCGATGGTTGAAAGAAAGAAAATGATGATCATCATCCACTATGTTGAGACATAGGTTCTGTCTTGGGAAACCATGATGATAACTTAACATAGTATATCATCCAAAAATGAACGTTTAAAAAGGGATTAAGCACGAATCATGGAACATTGAGCCAAGTTTGTCCGCAGTGTCTAATAGAGAACTGTAGACATAATTTCAAATCCATAAAGGATGACATATCTTAAAGCATAAAGGGTTATGTTATAAGGGAATATGTTGGAAAATCCTGTATCGATAATACCGACTGAAGTCAAGTAGGAAGCAAGGTGAACAAAACATCGAAAGTTGCACATGGCGCACTAGTGAAAAAAACATTGAAAGTTTCACATTTGTAATAAAATATAAGTGTATAATCTAAAGTGATGTATATTGTTATGGCGGGACTACTTCGTCTTTAACGTAGAATGATGTGTTCTAGGGCACAATGCCCATGATAAAGCCCATGAGGTTGATCTAAAGTAACTGTAGGCTCCTGGAAACCGACCTCGTTCTGCTGCCATAACGATGATGCATACACAAAGATGTTATCATGTGATGATAAAGTATTAATGTAAATCAAGGTGACCATTAGTAAGTTGCAAAGGATTTGGGACCGTAAAGTATAGGCCCAGAGACTCAACCTCTTACATGAGCAAGCATGTTCAGGATACCGAGATATATGGTGCCAATGATTAAGAACAAATAATGCACCTAGTTTATTTATACTCTAGTGCAAGTGGGAGACTGTTGGAAATATGCCCTATAGACAAATAGTAATAAGGATTATCATCATATTTCATAAAGTTTATGATTAAGTTTTATATCATGCTATAATTGTATCAAAAGGAAACGTCAATACACGTCTGATATATAAACAACTAGGGGTTCCCGGTGAAACTCTAGTCATTGGTTCATTGGTCAATAGATGATCAAGGTTTCCTGATCATGTGGCATTTATGCCAGTTGGAAATGGAGTCATCTCATTCTAAGAATGAGATGATGAACTAATGCCCAACCTAAACATTGTGACCCAATCATGTCACAAAGATCAAGTTATGATGATTAGAATGGACCTAGTAGACTATTCCTTAGACCGTGAGGCTATATCAATCACTGTCTCTCGAGGGTGCTTTGATAGCATCAAACTTTACTTGGTAAAACAATGATCATAAAGGTGTGTTCATGTATTCAGAGGAACAATTGAGGCAATATATGTCAAGAGTGGGATTTCTCCATCCGTCTGAGGGAAAGATACTCGAGGGCCCACTCGGAGAAGTCATATCCAATAGCTGCACAACGTGTGATTTGATCACAAGGATATCAATTGTCAAAACGAGTCAAGTAGAATTTGTTAGTAATGAGATTAAACCTGACATGGTGATGTCATTGATCAGATCTCAGAAAATTCAAGTATCGAGAGACAAAAGGAATAAGACATGACAGTCACGGTTCAATCAACGAAAGCTTTCGTGGAATGCACAGGGGTCACATGGCCATCTAGGTCCCTCTGTTGATCATTGGTCCGGGAGAGTCCCGACCATGTCTAGAGTGTTCCCGAACCGTGGGGTATCACGCTTAAGGGCTTGGTGATGCTTAGAGAGTGTTTACAGGATTGGTAGAATCACCAAAGAATAGAAAGAGAGAAAACCGGAAGGGTTTCAGTAAGTCCGAAGGATGTCTGGAGTAGAGGTGGAAAGTGTTCCATAGACATGGAGATTAAATAATATGTGAATGCATGTTAAATATTGATTTAATCATTTATTCACAATTATTTAATAAAATAGAAATCAATTAAAGGGTTAAAATACCTTATTGGGCCAAATCCGGAGGGAGAAAGGCCCAAGAGGTAAAGACCAAAGTAGAAAGGAGGAGGGGGATGGCCGGCTGGGCCTTGGCCACCCAAGTGGGGCCCACTTGGGCCTCCTTGGCTGGCAAGCGGCTACCCTCCTCTCCCATCCTTCGTTTAGTCCCACATGGCTAAGCTAGTTAGCCATGGGGTGGGATTTCCCCTATATATAGTGGGGTATTTTGACCAAATAATACTCACAATATTCAATAAAGATTTCCTCACTTTTGGGGAGACTCCAATTGATATTCTCTCTCTCTTTCTCCCGTGACTGTGGTCCCAAGTCTGGACTGTGCGACTGAGAGACATCTTCACCGCGGAGCGCCGTCGCGATGCGGGATTCGGATCCAGGATCTCTACTTCCGCAACTGCTATTGGATCGAGGAAGCGAGAGTCATCGCTAGGCACTGGATGCATGTAACTCCCCGTGAGGTGTCACATTTGAGGCACTAGAAGTCGTTGGAGCCACAGGAGCACGAGGACTTCAACATGACCTTGAGTTTGGCTTCGGCTCGTCTACATCAACCATGATCTCCTGAGCATTGACAACGCTTTTCGGTCTTCAAGGGTAAGTTCGCGAAAAGGACCTCATGTTACTGCATTACTAATACAAAGGTTATGGCAGCATCGGGGGTTTAGGGGTGTAGGGTAAAATTTTGTTGTTTTCACACGTGAACCCTTACATGCAGGGGAGACAGATGTTCCAGCTGAGGAATGTAGGATTCCCCCAACTCCCATTCTAGTTATTTAGAGGGTGGGTGCAAGCCTGGGTATTGATGCATCTAAACTCACCAAGGACAATCTTTAGGTTGATCCAACTACTACAGCTGAAGATGGTGTTACCAATGATAAGTAAACCCTATGATAGGGGTGGTGGCGTTGCTGATTTGACCTATTTGTTCAGTTCTTTCTGCAAACTCAGTAGTTGTTTTATGCAAGTTTCAGTATTGGTCTTCTCTCCCTATCTCTGTCAGTGCTACTTCTCTGTGTCTTCTCTATCTTAGAACCTTCTGGTGTGTCTTGTTATGGAGTTGGACCTAGATGTTGGGCTCCTTATATATTTGTCTATCTGGTTTGTAATGGATAATATTTCTACTAGCAAATGGTGTGTCCTTGATCTGAATGTGAGAGGTTTGATCACTAAAAGAAGACAACTTGATGTCCGTGCTAAAATTGAGGAAATCCATAGTTCAATAGTATGTCTTCAGGAAACTAAGATGGAATACTTTGATCATAGAATTATCCAAAAGTTTTGTCCTAGAAGCTTTGATAATTTTTCTTATTCACCTTCGGTGGGGGCCTCTAGTTGCATAATTGTCCTATGGAATTCAGCAGTGTTCAGTGGTTATTTTGTTGAAATTCAGAGGTATTATGTGGTTGTGAATTTTGTCTCAGTACATAACTCTGATAGTTGGACACTAGTCTCAGTGTATGGCCCCTGTAATGTTCCTGAGAGATAATTTCATTAACTGGCTTTATAATTTAATTATTCTAGTTGACACTTTGTGGCTTATTCTGGGTGATTTCAACTTCATTCATTCCATTGATAACAAAAATCGACCAGGAGGAGACATTAATGTTATGTTCACTTTCAATGACATTATTGGACACCTGGGCCTGATAGAGCTTCCCATCAAAGGGAGACAGTACACTTGGTCTAACATGCAAGCTGGCCCACTTCTGGAACAATTAGATTGGTTCTTCACCTCCCCCTCTTGGACTATCCAATTCCCTAACATACTTGTGCTACCAATGGCAATGTCTGATTCTGACCACATCCCTTGCGTGGTAACTATTGACACCATAATTCCCAAAGCCAAGCTCTTCATATTTTAGAACTAATGGGTTGATAATCCCTCTTTCTTAGAATGTGTTTTACAATCTTGGAATAAACCCTCTTATAAAGAAAACAGTGCTTCTGCCTTGGTACATAAGCTTAAATGCTTGAGATATGATTTGAGGAAATGGAGTACTAGTCTATCCACTATTAAGGTTCTCATTGAAAATTGTAACAAGGTAATTGTTTTTTGGATAACCTGGAGAAGCAAAGGTGCCTGACAAGACCTGAATTTAACTTCAGAAACATTGTGAAAGTACAACTTAATAAACTCCTTTCAGCATAATGCAAATACTGGAGGAAAATATGCACCACTAGGTGGATCAAGGTGGGAGAGGAAAACAAGCACAAAATCATCCAATGTCTAGTCATGGATTTAGAAGGTAAAGTATTGCTGGCCTGAAAATTGGAAGTGGGGAAGTTATCTCTGATCACCAGCAAATGGCAGGTATTGTTCTAGATAAATTTAAGAGAAAATGGGGCAGTCCAAAGGGATTCAGATGGGATTACACCTTACCACCCTTATATAACTAGTTGAAGGGATTGATGTTCTGAGAAAGCCTTTTGAAAAGGAAGAAATGGATCTAATTATCAAACACACACTAGTAGGAAAATGCTTATCCAACGGGTCCTTATCAGTGGCGCACATGTCCCACGGATAGTTATCCGTGGCGCATGGGCTAAAGCATGCGCCACTTACCTTCCCTTACATGTGGCGCACGGGCCAAACAGTGCGCCACTATTATGTGGGCCCTAGCGCTGGCAACCGACCCTGTCCATGGGTAGCATATATGTGGCGCACAAAACCGACGTGTGCCACGCATAGAAGGGTTATAAGTGGCGCACGGTCTTCCCGTGCGCCACAGGTGTTGGTGGGCCCAAGCATCTAAAAAGTTGATAGATTACCTATGGCCCACGGCGTAGAGGTGCGCCACAGATATATTTTATCAGTGGCGCACGGTTTATCAGGTGCGCCACGGATGTGTCGTGCCAGCCACACAAAAAGGTGGCACTTTCCCCTACCTCCACTAGCTAGTGCAATTTCCCCTACCTCCACTATATCTAGCTCGAGTTGCTCCTCCTCCTCACGCCATTTTCTCCAACAATTACTCCATTTTAAGTTTCCATCTATAAAGGAAACTCCTCTCCACTGTGTAGATCCACTAAATTAAGCGCACTCACCTTTTCTATCCTCTCCTCCACATCAAGTTTGACTAACCACACCACACACTCTCTCACGTGGCCTCCCTTGTCTCGGTGTAACTTGTGCTTGTTTTGTGTCTGGACGACGATGTTGGCAGTATATATGCTTGTGTTCTTGTGTACATGGATATATCCTTGTGTTCTTGTGTACATGGATATATGCTTGTGTTTTTGTGTGTCGACGATGGTATTGGCTCGGGAGACGATGTTTACATGGATATATGCTTGTGTTCTTGTGTATGCTTTGTGTTGTGCAGGTGCCAGTGTGTGTGGTGCAATGAATGTTTGCTGAAATGTTGATTCATTTCTGTTTGGGAAAATTTCTGCACTACTCATATGTCCTATTTATAGGGAAGGTCATGCCAAATTTTTGCATTCATGGTACTAAATATTCCCTTTTGCTCCATACCGCCATGCAGGCAACCATGGTGCGTCAGATGAGCAAAGCTATGGTGGGTAGATACAAGGCATGATTCAGAACAACATGACCGAGATAAGATGTCCTTGTAAGATATGCAAACTTGGTACCCTAATCATACCTGATTCTAGGACATTGGAGAAGCACTTGCTCATGGGTAGTTTTATGCCTAACTACATTGACAAGGACGTTAACAACGGGGCACCGGCAGGAAATGGTTATCACCAAGATGCCAGACATGATTATGATGAAGAAGATGCTGGTGGACATGATCATCGTGAAGGAGATGCCGGATCTAATGGTGGTGGAGAAGACGCGGACACGCAGACACCGCTAACTTCAGCTTTACAGGACCCTCATTTTCAAGAGCTGCTCCTCAAGGAGACGAGCAACAACAAAGTTGCTGCTAGAGAGAAAGCCAAGCTTACGCAAATGGATAAATACGAGATTACTCTGTTGTATCCTGGGTGCCGACCCGAGAATACACGCCTGAATGTAACCCTCAAGGCTCTAGAGATGAAGGTGCAACACAAATGGAACGACGTGAGCTTACACCATATCATGGAATTCTAGCACGATATACTTCCTGAGGGAACACATTGCCAAGAGGTATCGGCGAGGTCAAGAAAGGCATGTGCCCTCTCGATCTATGTACGTCAAATACCATGCCTTCCATATTGACTACGCACTTTATCGGGGTGAGTACAAGGATAGAACCACATGTCCGGTGTGCGACCATGCATGATACAAGAGAGTGAACCAGAAAGTTCCTCAAAAAGTGGTATGGTACTTTCCTATCACTCCCTGTATGCAACAGTATTTCATAGACCCTATGGAAGCGAAGCTCATGCAATGGCATGCATAAAGGGAGAAGCCCGAAGATGATCCGGAGAAGGGAAAGATCCTGACAAACCATGCAGACGCTAGCCAGTGGCACGCATTGGACATGGAGTTAGAAGAGGAGTTTGGGGATGATGCTAGGAATGTTAGGCTGGGTATGAGCACCGATGGACTTAATCCTTTTGGCAACCAGAGTAGCACGCATAGCACCTGGCCCGTGTTTGTATGGTCATACAACCTCCCCCTGGATATGCACGAAGCAAAGGTACATACACATGAGTATTCTTATTTAGGGGCTGAAACAACCAGGTATCGACATGCATCTGTATCTTGGGTTGTTGAAAGAGGAGTTAGCCACGTTGTGGGAGACGCCAACCCATACGTGGGACGCCTACATAGGAGAATATTTCCCTCTGAGAGTCATGTTGCTCACGTCGGTGCAGAATTATCCTGGTCTGGCATATGTATCATGCCAGGTGAACCACGGACACAGTGTATGTGTCAGGTGCATGGAGAAAACCCGGCATATCCAGCTACCGAGGGATCCCGAGTCTTCGAAAACCGTTTTCCTAGGGATTCGAAAGTGGCTTCTCACGGATCACCCGTGGAGAAAACATGGAGATATGTTCAATGGTGAGGACAAGCTCAAAACAGCCCCACCTAGGAGGAGCGGCGAGGATATCAACGACTTGCTGAAAAAATGGAAAGAGTGCCTCGCGCCAGGAAAGAAGCGTCCTGTAACACCCTCGAATCGGCCCTATGCAAATTTTAGCGATTCCCAACAAACCCGCATAGAAACGATTTAAAGATGACCACCAGGCACTAGCGTGCGGGTGGAAAATGAAGTAATATTATTACACAATAGCCCACGATGGAACCCACAGAACATATATACAACAATGACTCCATGAGTAAAGAATACAGATATACAGTACAAAGATCCAATTCACCTTGAAATCGATAGAACGTCTGAGTACGGATAAGATGCAAATGGGGCTAAGAGCCCTGAACAATAACCAATGGCATCCATACCCCTGCCCAGGCCAAGCCGGAAGGCTAACCCTGCTAACGACGTCAAACTTATACCTGTCAAAGCAAAAAGGGATGCCGACAAGGGCAAAGGAAAAAAGGGAGCGGTCAGTACCGAGGCCAGTACACTGCGAGTCTAGAATTCGGCGGCTCTTGCCAACATAGGTATGGTGGACTGAAGCGGCAGCGAAGTGTTTGACGGTGTTTTTGACACGTGACACTACATAATATGGTGATTCATGGGCATCTGCATGCAATGCATAGATGGACTTTTTTTGGTGTTCATTTTTTTATTAGTAGCAAGGGAATTCAAATATCATAGACTCATATCAGCTAGCTAGCTAGCATTCATACGTTTGAACTTCGGTCCTACGTCCAGGAAGGCATGAAACGAATACTTGTGTGTATACCATGCATGGATAAAGACGACCGGCCGTGTCAACGGATCGAAACGGCGGAATGCCTCACCTAGCGGAGCAGACCCAGGAGAAGACGCTCCCTCGCTAACAACCACGACGGAGACGCTGATAATACTTATCCTTTTATCTCTACGCGTGACTCGCGGTTACCTATGAATATAAAAAGCCTCCTGGTGTCATCGCGGGGAGGTTAGACGCACGCACTCGCCCTACACACACACGCACTTGGACTCATACACCAATTGCATCACCGCCATATACACTCATACTTCATTTCATCCTCTTCACAATCTACACACACCTACAGATCCATTCCAATGCCATCTTTCACCACCCATATAATATCCTCCTTTCAATCTTCACTCGGTGGCTTTCTTCGAGCAGTGGATTAATGGCACTACATGGTGAGTAATCGCATGAAGGTAGCATGCACCTATTTTCTTTCTTGTTTTTTCTGTATTTCTTGTTGCAGGTTTGTGTTTTCTCGGCTCTACGCGATTAATTCGCCGCCGGTGTGGCTCTTGATCTAAAAAAAAGTTTCTCTCGGCTCTACGCGATTTATTCGCCGCCGATGTGCCTCTTGATCTAAAAAAGTTTCTCTCGGCTCTATGCGATTAATTCTTTGCTGGTGTGGCTCTTGATCTAAAAAAGTTTCTCTCGGCTCTACGCGATTTATTTGCCGCCGATGTGCCTCAAAAAGTTTCTCTTGGCTCTACGCGATTTATTCGCCGCCGATGTGGTTCTTGATCTGAAAAGTCTTCTCTCGGCTCTACGCGATTTATTCGCCGCCGATATGGCACTCGATCTAAAAAGGTATTCTCTCGGCTCTACGCGATTCATCTCGTCGCTGGTGAGGTTCATAGCTTGATCTACAAAATTCATGTCTTCTCGGCTCTACGTGTTTTTTATCTCGCTGCCGAGGAGTTTAGTAGTCTGACCTATAAAATCGTGGTGTCCTGGCTCTACGCGATGTATATCGCCGCCAGGGATGTATGTGGCCTGATTTATAAAATTGTATCGTCTCGGCTCTACGCGATTTATCTCGCCGCCGATGGGGTTCATGGTGCAATCAACCAAATTGGGGGTGTCTCGGCTCCACGCGATTTATCTCGCCGCCGATTATGTCCATGCCTGATCCATAGAAACTGTTGTCTCAGCTCTACGCGATTTATCTCGCTGCCGATTATGTCCATGTCCGATCCACAGAAACTGCTGTCTCGGCTCCACGCGATTTATCTCGCTGCCGATTATCTCCATGCCTGATCCATAGAAACTGCTGTCTCGGCTCTACGCGATTTATCTCGCTGCCGATTATGTCCATGTCCGATCCACAGAAACTGCCGTCTCGGCTCCACGCGATTTATCTCGCCGCCGATTATGTCCATGCCTGATCCATAGAAACTGTTGTCTCGGCTCTACGTGATTTATCTCGCTGCCGATTATGTCCATGTCCGATCCACAGAAACTGCCGTCTCGGCTCCACGCGATTTATCTCGCCGCCGATTATGTCCATGCCCGATCCATAGAAACTGCTGTCTCGGCTCTACGCAATTTATCTCGCTGCCGATTATGTCCATGTCCGATCCACAGAAACTGCCGTCTCGGCTCCACGCGATTTATCTCGCCGCCGATTATGTCCATGTCCGATCCATAGAAACTGCCGTCTCGGCTTCACGCGGTTTATCTCGCCGCCGATTATGTCCATGTCCGATCCATAGAAACTGTCGTCTCGGCTTCACGCGATTTATCTCACCACCGAGTATGTTCATGAATGGATTTGCAAAAATAGTTATACCTCAGCTCTACATGATTTAGATCATCGCCGAGGTATTCCTAAAGTAACATGTTTGGTAATGTGATGATCTTCAAAATATAAGTGTGTCATCATCCACTCATTAGGCTCAAATGTACATCAGGCTCACACGTACATGCATGGGAATGGTCTGTATAGTTTTTTCCGTCAAAGCATCAATATATAATGTTCAAATAAAAGCATGGCTATCTACATCAGAATAAGCAAGGCCCCATCCTAGTGATTTATGATCCACAATTCACTTCAGCGAGTTCATGTCAGCTTACCCTTATCCGCGACCGACAAGGCCGGAATCTACATATATGTCTTGACCGACGAGGCAGGATACACACCGTTCGTGACCGACGAGGCCGAACACCTATTCTGGGACTGTTTAAACTCAATGTTTGGCTGGATAGGATGTCCGTACTTTGTTCATGTGGCTGCAAACTACATTCCTCAACATTTGCATGGTATACGCCTTGGAGAATATGAGTTATGAGTGATAATGATGATGATCGCATGATGCAGCATAATCGGAGGTCTTCCATGGGCATAAACCCATGGATGTCATTAACTGGAAGTGCTCTCGAGGCTCTAGGAGTCAAGAACTACACAATCGCTTCTTTTGTTTGTCAGATGTTACACAAGGAAGATGTACAACGAGACTTGTATGCTCTTACGAATATCAATAAAGACTACAAGTTTCCCCTACATGATCTTTGTGTTCATTTAATTTGTATACAATCGTATACTGGCACGCCCGTATTTCATATTACCAGTGCTAAGAAATTTGATTATTTTCTCGCGTAAAAAAAATGGCACGCCCGATGGGACTTGGCTCTCCTCCCATCTTTGCTGCTCATCATCGGTCATCAGAATCTACTCATCTTTCGTCTCCTTGGCACTGGTTCTATAAAAAAAGTTTGTCCAACATTTTTTGGTGGGGTGAAGTTCTAACCAAATGTACATCTCGTGCAGGCGAGGGCTTCACCAATGTTGGCTCAAGGGACGACAATAAGCGATCAGAGTATTTTGTCTTCTAGTTTGGTTCACTGCCGACAGTTGTGACTTCAGGAATCGGCTCCACCATGCATGTATGTCAGGCGGAGCACTCCTATGAGAGAAACATCACCAAAAAGGTCTACAAGTATGCAATTACAAGAGCTAGGGAAGAGTATCATGCACTAACAGGGGATGCTAGAAGACTCCTGAAGCACAATGGAGTCATTAATGGTGCTTTCGAAAAACAGTGGCACCCATCTGTTTTAAGGATCTCGGCGGCTCCTAAGAGGATGATTTCGTCGGGATTTGGTGAAGTTGAGCTCCTTCAAGGACTAGAAGCTATTAGGAATCGCCTAGACTTTGATATTGCGCATGCACGTGCTTTAACTAACAAGAATTCTCATCGCAACTATAGGAGGAAGAGACGGCAAGTAAAAAGGTTGAAGGCACAACTAAGTGCTCGCATTGCCCAATCTACTGCATCACATGATGATATAGATGTGAGTCTAGATCATGAAGACCAAAAGGATAATTTTAAAAAACGAGTCTTTTGTTCTTTCACCTGAACAATAGGCTTCACAAAAGCAACTGGCTTGTGAGCTCGTTAGAGAGGCTATCATGGATGAATTTTGGAGGCAAACCATTAGAGAACGAAGGAAGTTGAGGTTATTTTGTCCGAGAAACCCTAATGGTCGAGACCAGCATGCGCATGTGCCATGTTTCCAGGTTTCGGGAAGACACAATTTTACTTCACGAAACAGCAACCGGTATGAAGTTCTAGCCAATGAGGTTCTAGCTCCAAGAGAAGATGAGCTTCGACACCAGTTGGAGAAAATGCAACATCAGATTAGAGGGATGCGGAGGCAACTTCACGATCAAGGCGAAGAACATGGGTCAAGGTTTAATGATTGGCACCCTCGACGTACGAGTCATGACTTGCCACCGAGACATGGGTCGTCATCCACATCTTCTCGTTATCACAGAAGCA
The DNA here is from genome assembly GCA_910589775.1 of Avena eriantha. Taxonomy (NCBI): domain Eukaryota; kingdom Viridiplantae; phylum Streptophyta; class Magnoliopsida; order Poales; family Poaceae; genus Avena; species Avena eriantha. Next base: position 88,419,239 of record OU342746.1, on the reverse strand, counting down.
CTCTTGCTCCATCACATGAAGGTCATCAAGGTCGCCGCTACCCACCACCCGAGACAAGGAGATACAAGCCACAATGGCAAGTGAAAACCCCGTCTAGAAACTTTGAGCCACGAAATCACGAGTCACAGTGGCCGACTTCATCAAGTCAGCATGATGCTGGGGAAACTACGTGGTGGGAACAACGAATGATGTCACGGGCAGCACCCTTCACCAATTTGGCCCCAAGAGTTCCGTATGCATCAACAATTAATCAACGCAAGCGTGAGAGGCGTAGGAGATCCCACGAAGCGATGTATCATGAGCTACAAGATTTGGTTTTGAAACACGTTCATATACGTGTCCGGGCTGATGGCCGGATATACAGAGACAATGAGCGAGTAACACTCAAGATCTCCCCAAATTTAGGAAGGAATGAAAGATATAATTTCTTGATAGAGAATTTGGCTCCTAGACCACGGAGAGTTGAGCAGACAGATATCATTATGTCGAGAGGAAGAGGCAATTATAGAGAGAACCAACAAGAATCATGCTCTACCAGGTCTGACAATGACGAGGACAGAGCAAGGCGAAACAACAGAACCGTGCATGGGACAAATACTGCAACATGTGGCATGACGACAGTAAGGTCAGTGCAGAATTCCGACACTGAGTGGGAACCGCCAGTCGCTCTTCATGAATTTTCCTACTCCTCGGATGAGGAAATCCTACCAAATCCTACTCCTTTATTCATGAGAAACTCGAGGCATCTAAAAGAGCACTCGAAAAGGCATCCTCTAACAAATGAAAGGACAGAGGCAATAGCGTCAGCATCATGTCTCCCGCTAACATCAACTGGCGACCAAACTCCTGACAAGAAAATATTATTAAGCACCAGTGAGTATAGTAGACCTTATGCAAGCATCAGTTCACGAATTCCCACTGACCAATGTCAAGTCAAGCAAATTGCAAGATGAAGCGGAGTTGTTACACGGTTGAGAAAAGTAGCTCAAGGAACCACAATATTTTCTAGTTCTAGCGACGAACAAACAAGTGATGAGGAATCTGCTGAAAATCCCTCTTCATCATCACAGAAAATAGTAGGTTCTCCTAACATTACAGAATTTTCAGCCTTGGGATCTTCGGATAATGAAGACGTTTTTGGTGCAATGAACCTTGCGTCAGTCCAAGTTCATTCTAACCAGGAAAGTGAAGCAGCTAATGCACGAGCTGGTGTGGAAAATCAAAGTGACTTACCACCAGCACCTTCGTCAACTCAGATTGGAGGTGGAGGAACTAAACACCCCCATAATCACGAAGGAACTTCAGATTCTCAACATATGGGCTTACAAGGGCCAGATTATGGCAGAAGGATAGATTCTATCGATGCAAAGATCGACCAACTATTTGGTATGATCGCAAACCTTGCCGCAAATGGAGCGCAACCTACTAATCCTCCTCCACAAACCATAGACCCACAAGTCACTGAACTAGAAGCCATGGCGCAATTTCACCATACACCTCGTGCACATGTGGTTTTTGAGCAGCCTCAGTCTATGGGTGGGATACATCCTAATGCACCAGTTGGGCCCACAAAGTCCTCATCATCCATGCCACCAGGAACACTAAGATGTTATCATGATATAACAGAAGATTTCAACAGAAAAATGAAGCAAATAGCAGAAGAACATGGTCCTAGAGTTCTTGAGAGTGAGCTAGAGAAGCCATATGAGGCATGGCATGATAAAGTGGCCTTTCCAGCCGGATGGCATCCCCTACGTTCAGACAGTTTGATGGAAATGGGGATGCAAGGGAGCATCTTGTGTATTTTGAGGCAGCCTGTGGAGACACGGCTAATACACCCTCCCTCTTACTTCATCAATTTTCGTCAACCTTAACAGGTCCGACTTTTCATTGGTACAGTCGCCTTCCAGCAGGTTCAGTGCGTAATTGGAAGACAATGAAAGATCTATTTAAATCCCACTTCATTGGCATGAGTAAAGATACATCCCTTCTCGAGCTATCACAAATAAAGCAAGGAAGAGATGAAAAAATTGATGACTACATTGTTCGGTTTCGTAATAGCTATGTGCGTTTGACTCGAGAGATGCATCCGAAAGATGCAGTTGACATGTGTGTCCACAGAATGCAACAATACTGGTCATTAGAAGTGTCTCGGCGTGAACCAAAAATGTTCAGTGCTCTGGGTAATGCTGTAGCTACAACTAAATTGGAGTTCGAAAAGGCTCCACACATCATGGAATTGTACAAGAATGCAGGCACCTCAGATTATTCAAAGAAGTTTCAGTCTACGGCGAAACCATTTAACAATGGCAACAAGCCTAAAGTACAACAAGCAGAAAGTAATACTACTAGATTATCTGGAATGGCTACGGCACCTCGTCAAAACATGCATGCCTTTGGACCAAGGAGTGATCAAGGGCAGAGAATTCGTCCCAACATTCATGAATTGTTAAGAAAGCAATACATATTTCGGAGGGAATTAGTGAAGACTTTTTTTGATCAACTACTGCAACAAGGGGCTTTAAACTTGCCGGAACCGCGTCGGCCTGATCAGACAGGGATGACAGAAAACCCTCTTTATTGCCCATACCACAGATACATGGGTCATGTGATCGAAGATTGTGTCGCCTTTAAAGAGTGGTTACAAAGAGCAATTGATGAAAAGAAATTAAACATGGATCCAGAAGCAGTAAATCCTAACTTTCATCAAGCAAACATGGTTTCAACTCGAGAAACAAAGACATCAGAAAATAAGAGTGCAGAAGGTACATATTGGATGCCATGTTCAGAGGTTGAGTGTCAGTTCGAGGGACTTTGTCTTACCCCTGTGACATCTGATCGTGCCGCACAATCCTAGAATAAAGTGAGTCATAAACTCTATCAAGGAAATGGGCATCATAGCGCACCACGTACTCCCCATGTACCACTCGCTAGATCTCCATATAACATGAGGAGGCCTGATCTGAGTCATCGGCGTATGCCACCAAGATTTATTCCCAAGTCAGAAGGTGATGAATCCTTCCCTCGAGCAAGGCCAACACATCCCACCTTAGCCCATTTCTTTCCACAAAACTGGGATTCGTCATCTCAGACTATTCAAAAGGGGTTGACAGATACATCAGAATCAAGTACACCAAATGTTTCATGTAGCATGGTCGGTTTAAATGAGGACACATATGATTCTGAAGGCGAAGTAATCCTCACACAACAAGAACATGAAATACTGCAAAGTGATGGGGAACCAAGTAAAGAGGGTTTGGAAGTAAACATGAACTTGCGTGGGGGAAGAGAACTGCCAGAACCCATAAAAACCAAGCAATACAGGATAGAGAAAGAGAAGTCGACAGTTAATAAAGAGGCGACTATCTCCAAAGGTCAGCAAGAAAAGACGAGAGGAGAACATGAAAAGGATCATGACATGGAGTACAATGTCATTGCCCACTTGAAGCGCATCCCAGCTCTTCTAAGCGTCTATGATGCATTGGTGCTACTACCAGAGTTAAGAGAGGCTCTAATCAAAGCCCTGCAAAAACCAGAGAGTTACCAGGCAGCAATGGCAAAACATAGACTATTTGACAATATTCTTTATGCTCATCAGATAACATTTTCTGACGAGGACCAGCTGCTCGAACATAGTGATCACAACCGTCCTCTTTACATTGAGGGAAACGTTGGATCTGCACATCTGCGTAGAATATTAATCGATCCCGGCTCTGCTGTGAACATTTTGCCTGTACGTAGCTTGACTCGAGCGGGATATCTGATGGAAGATTTAAGTGCAACTGAGGTAGTAATTTGTGGATATGATAACCATGCCAAGCCAGCCTTAGGTGTCATTACACTAAAACTACAGATGTCGGCATACAGCTTCAAAGTCAAGTTCTTTGTTATAGAGGCCAATGCTTCCTATTCTGCACTGTTGGGGCGACCACGGATACATAAATATCATGTAGTCCCCTCAACCTTGCACCAATGCCTAAAGTTCATGGATAAAAATGGGGAACAACAATGTATCTCCGGCAATACTTCTCCCTATACAATCCAAGAAGTGTACCATGCAGATGCTAAATATTATTTTTCAAGTATAGAGCCAGGGAAGCATCAGGGGCGAACCACACCTAACGCCGATGTTCTAGTAAAGGCAAATGCCACCATTGTTACCCCATCCTCATCCCATTCAAGAAATTTGATGGAAAAGCCAGGAGGTGATGTAAAATTGGGAGTAGAAGGCGCCATGACTAATGTTGTTGGGAACGGTTTATCTATAGCAGCACCAATTTTGTTAAAAGCTGGTAATCCTTCGGGAAATTCCTCGTCCGTTAAGAAAGGGACCATGGGAGGATGTACTTTGTCTGCCGCAGCTCCCATTCTCTTAAGGGCGCAAGATTCCACTAAAGCTCTTGCAACAAGGCCCGAAACAGAATTTCTAAGTAAGATACCAGGAATTTCAGGCACAAGCCTACTTATGCAGCCACCCTCCCTGTACATTTCTGTCACCACGCCACTAGATGTCATGACAGTCCAAAGAGCAAATAAACGCACCTTACCTACTTTGTTTTAGAAGGTTCCAGAAAAGAAACCGTGCGACGATAGGTATGAGGTACCCAAGGGTGGTTTTGACACAGAAGAAACACTCATGACTATGAAAGCTGAAGAAAGAATGATTCCCTTATTAAGGAAGGCGGGATTATCTCTGCAGCAGAATAGTAGGTTACCACCACCACCAGTCATTTGTGAAGAGTGGTGGGAACAAGCGGAGAGATTAATTAACAAAGGAAATAATTTCCAACCAAAGTATGGTTTGGGTTATCATGAGCCTAATTCTTTGGATGACGAAGATGAACCACCAACAACAATCCGGGCCACTAGTTGCATGACATCTGTGTTTGGAAATGGAAATTGCTATGAACTAGAGGAAGCTTCTTCTGATGAGGAGGGGCTAGTAGAAATTTATCCGTCTCTTCATCAACCACGCTCCTTTAAGGCTGCAGCAAATGCGTGTCAAGGGTTAAGAAATAAGCAATATCTCCTCTCTAAGATGCATGAGGTAATGTCAGTGGCTCATGGAGAAGTTCTTGATGCCGCTCCCGCTCCACCGCAGTTAGAGGACGACATTCAACTTACTATTGATGAGTTAACCCAGGTCAATTTAGGGACCGAGGATGACCCTCGTCCTACATAGGTTAGTGCAACACTCACCGATGAAGAACGAGAAGAATATAGGTTGTTCCTTATGGAATATCGAGACTGTTTTGCCTGGTCCTACGAAGAAATGCCTGGTCTTGACCCGCAAGTCGCTACACACAAACTTGCAATTGATCCACAGTTCCGGCAGACCAAATAATTGCAGAAGTGGATAAGCTGATTGCCGCAGACTTCATAAAAGAAGTTCTATATGCACGTTGGTTGGCAAGTATTGTACCAGTCATGAAGAAGAACGACCAAGTACGTGTATGCATGGATTTTCGTGATCTCAATCGCGCCTGCCCCAAGGATGACTTTCCCATACCTGTGACCGAGATGGTAATTGACGCCACTACCGGATATGGTGCCCTCTCATTCATGGATAGATTTTCTGGGTACAACCAAATTAAAATGGATGAGCGTGACGCCATTAACACGGCCTTTAGAACACATAGGGGAAACTTCCATTATACAGTGATGCCTTTTGGACTAAAAAATGCTGGTTCTACCTACCAAAGGGCTATGACACGTGTGCTTGATGGTCTCATCCGCAAGTCCGTTGAGTGTTATGTGGATGACATAGTGGTAAAAAGTAGAGAGCGAGGAGGCCATCCAGAAGATCTTCGTGTGGTTTTTGAGAGGTTGAGAAAACACCAATTGAAGATGAATCCTCTCAAATGTGCTTTTGCTGTCCAATCAGGTGTGTTCCTTGGTTTTGTCGTTCACCATCGTGGTATAGAGATTCAACCGAAGAGCATTAAGGCAATTATTCAAATGCCACCTCCTCAAAATTTAAAAGAGCTGAAATCTTTGCAGGGGAAGTTGGCATACATCCGATGATTCATATCAAACCTTCCTGGGTGCATACAACCTTTCTCCAAACTCATGAAGAAAGGGGCACCATTCGTCTGGGACGAGCAATGCCAAAATGCCTTTGATAGCATCAAATGGTACCTGTTGAACCTCCCTACTCTTGCAGCACCTGTTAAAGGGAGACCACTCATCCTTTATATTTCAGCTCAAGAATCTTCCTTAGGAGCCCTCCTAGCACAACACAATGATGAAGGGAAGGAGGTAGCGTGCTATTATCTCAGTCGTACCATGGTGGGTGCAGAAAAGAATTATACAGGTATCGAGAAACTATGTCTCGCACTGATTTTCTCCTTGAAGAAATTAAGGCATTATATGCTATCCCATGAACTTCAACTCATTGCAAGAGCTGACCCTGTGAAGTATGTTCTCAGTCAACCAGCGCTTCTAGGAAGACTTGGAAAATGGGCTGTTTTAATGATGGAGTTCAACATCACTTATGTGCCACAAAAGGCTGTCAAGGGGCAAGCAGTGGCTGATTTTCTCGCAGCACATCCTGTGGCTGATAATTCACCCTTGGTGACTGATCTTCCTGATGAGGAAGTATTTAACATTAACACCAATATATGGGAGTTATATTTTGACGGTGCCTCCCGGATAGAAAAGGATCTTGATGGGATACCTAGGAGGACAGCTGGAGCAGGGTTAGTCTTCAAAAATCCCATGGGTGGAACATTTTATCATTCCTTTTCTCTACTGAAAGAGGAATGCTCAAATAATGAGGCTGAGTATGAAGCTCTGATATTTGGTTTTCTTTTAGCGCTCTCCATAAATATTCGTACACTGCATGTATATGGTGATTCACAATTAATCGTTAGGCAGGTCAATTGTATCTATGAGGTGCGCAAGCCAGAATTAGTCCCTTACTGTCAAGCTGCTCAGAGATTAATGAAAAAGTTCGAAATCATTTTGTTGAATCACATCCCTCGAGGAGAAAATGCATCAGCTGATGCCTTGGCGAAACTAGCTGCCGCGCTTGTCTTTCCGGACAACAAGTCGATGCAAGTCAGAGTAGAGGAAAGATGGCTCCTTCCGGCTGTGCTTGAACTGGTCCAAGAGGAACATGAAGTAAATACAATCATTGTTTCTCACATTGAAGAAGGGGATTGGCGTAAGCCTTTTTTAGATTATTTCAATCATGGAAGCCTCCAAGACGATTCTGTGGCAAGACGACAACTACTACGTCGAGCTCCCTCCTATTTATTAAAAGTAGATGTTTTGTATAAACGATCTTTTGAGGGAGTCCTCCTTCGTTTGTATGTGGTGGACATCAAAGTGGAGCTAAAATGTACCATAGTGTCAGGCTAGCTGGCTACTACTGGCCAGGCATCATGAAATATTGTTTGGATGTCGCTAAAGCATGCCATATGTGCCAAATCCATGGAGACTTCAAGCATAGGCCACCAGTGCCGCTACATCCTACTTTACCTTCTTGGCCATTTGATGCATGGGGCATTGATGTGATAGGGCCTTTTGATCCGCCATCCGCGGGAGGCCATCGATTTATCCTAGCGGCTACAGATTACTTTTCAAGGTGGGCTGAAGCAATTGCTTTACCTGAAGTGAAGATTAATAATGTTATCAAGTTCCTTGAGCGAAATATTATTTATCGCTTTGGTGTTCCTCACCGCATCACCTCTGATAATGGCAAAGTCTTCAAATCACACAAGATGTATAGATTTACTGAAAAGTATAAAATACAATGGAACTTTCCCACAGGGTACTATGCACAGGCGAACGGACTGATAGAAGCATTCAACAAGACCCTCGGGAAGATACTGAAGAAGACAGTGGATAAGCATAAAAGAGACTGGCATGCTCGCCTTTTTGAAGCTTTATGGGCATATCGTGTTACTGTCCGCACACCAACACAAAACACACCATATGCTCTTGTTTTTGGCAGTGAGGCTGTTCTACCGCTCGAGGCTGAAATACCCTCACTCCGAGTGGCGATACATGATGAACTCATAGATGACGAACAAGTCAAGTTACGATATCAAGTGTTAGACACCATTGAATAAGAACGTGCGCATGCTCTTCAAAATCTTGAGCTCTATCGTAAGAATATGGTGCGGGCTTATGATAAACTTGTTAAGCCAAGAGTATTCAGAAAGGGGGAGTTGGTGCTAGTTCTCCGACGTCCCATTGTGCTACTGGGGAAAAGCAAAGGGAAACTAGAGCCCAAATGGGAGGGGCCATATATCATTGAACATGCCTATGACGGCGGTGCCTATCAACTTATTGATCAAGAAGGACAACACCCAATGCCTCCCATTAATGGCAAGTTCCTCAAGAAATATTTTGCCTAGAGGGCTAGTAAGTGGTGATCCAAATTCAAATGAACTTTGCTGAGATGGAACGGAGGTATGTCGCTAGAGGCTGGGGAAGTAATTGGGACGACCCTCTGGTAGGCAGAGCGGGGTGATATGGATCAATATGTACTAAGGTCTCCACTGCTGGATATACCTATTATAAGCTGTCGTGTGGGGTCGTTGTCTCATTGTAAACCCCCGACGTTGTATAAACTCCCCCGATATAGTGAACTTTTGCTGGCTAGCGCCCATGGTTTTTGCCCTTTCGCTTTGGAGGGGTTTTCCACATTAAAATCGTTGTGTTGTTCTGTGTTGTTTCGATCCCCTTTTTGTTTTTCCATGTTAATATGTTTTTTGCTTGCTGCCATACGGCATCCTCCTTGCTGGTCATGGATTGCAATGTTATTTTTTTCTTTCTTTCTTTTGAAAAAGGGGCCATAGCATGTCCCATATTAAAAAATTTAGGGCTCCCCTTACCAATGTCTGACTGTGGCACGAGTATAATTGCACGCATAATTGATCCCTTTGGAGAAGCTAGGCGAAGCATTGATTTTTTTAGTGTGTGACCCGAAGAAACACATTCTACAGGAAGCCCGTAACATGAAGAGTAGCCTCAAAACATGATTTCACATTCCTTATTGACTACAGAACTGTGGACATATAATCACTTCAGACCAATCATGGTCACACATCGCCCGTAACAAGAGCAACATGGACATAGTTACCGGAAATGTACATTCTCCCAAAGTACAAAAAAACTCTTGCAACATTACTCATGGGTCATCTCATAGTCTGACAATTGAAGGCGGGGCCCACATACAAAAAAACACAATATCATTTTTTGGTTTTTGCAGTCCTATGTTGTGTTCCTGTTATGTTTATCTTGGTTCCTTTATACTCTTGTCTAGTTTGAAACCAAGTTTTATAACAGGTGTATTGAAAATTCTTCGGTTACCTTTTACCATGACCTGCGAACACATCAGGAACACATAAAGATCAATGAAGCATGACTTTACAGTTTACATGGATCTGTAAAGCCCTTTTTGAGTCCACTAGCTGGCACTGTGAGGACATAACAGTCGCAGTAGAGTTGATGAAATCTCTTGAGGGCGGCAAGACCTTTCGCCTAGTCTCAATATTTTAGAAACAGTGACTTGGTGTGTGGATTCTCTGGTTGGCACCGAGCAATGATACGGTCGCAGAGAAATTCCGTAGTGATGGCATGGTACTTCGTCAGAATTTGGAACATATATGTCACACAGTCATTGTATCAGTGATCCTTTTGGCTGGCACCATCATGGTCGCAATTGGATTTATCAATATTTCTTGACACATACACAGCATGGACTTCCGTTGTGACTTGGGTAATTCGGTTTTAACCTGACCTAAGATAATGTGATCAGTTTGCAGTAGGGAAAAATACTATGAGTCTCGATACCGCAACATGGCATGGATTTTCGCCATGATCCTGCCAAACACTGATTTTACCCATCGACAGTCAAGTAGCATATGTTCTTTACCAATACGAAGGGACGTATGCAAAACATCACCAAAACAATAAAGGGTAATGAAATGAGATGATTTGCAAAGGCTGGTTTCCCGAAGCTTGAGTTTGAGAGATCTACATGCAAAAAAATGTATGTACAGGCTCCTAGAATACAAGACCGCCATTCGTTTCCTAATAAAAACAGAGAAAACTTGGTAGGAGAGTTTTGGAACTTGACCTTTGGGTTGCGGCAGTATTTATAATGGAAGGCAGTTGGGAGTACGATGCTACATACTACAGTTAATACTGAATTAGCCTGGCTGTTAACGATGAGACTTCGTATGTACCCTAGGGTTAGGATTGTTGGTTTGTCCTGGCAGTTGGGTTTGAATTATTCCAACAAGATATGGATAATTCTGTTTCGCCAAGCCAAGTACAAACTGCTCCATGTTTTAACTTAACTTGGCGAGGGGCATTTGTTTGACGGTGTTTTTGACACGTGACACTACATAATATGGTGATTCATGGGCATCTGCATGCAATGCATAGATGGACTTTTTTTGGTGTTTATTTGTTTATTAGCAGCAAGGGAATTCAAATATCATAGACTCATATCAGCTAGCTAGCTAGCATTCATACGTTTGAACTTGGGTCTTACGTCCAGGAAGGCACGAATACTTGTGTGTATACCATGCATGGATAAAGATGACCGGCCGTGTCAACGGATCGAAACGGCGGAATGCCTCACCTAGCAGAGCAGACTCGGGAGAAAACGCTCCCTCGCTAACGACCACAACGGAGACGCTAATGATACTTATCCTTTTATCTCTACACGTGACTCGCGGTTACCTATGAATATAAAAAGCCTCCTGGTGTCATCGCTGGGAGGTTAGACGCACGCACTCGCCCTACACACATGCACTTCGACTCATACACCAATTGCATCACCGCCATATACACTCATACTTCATTTCATCCTCTTCACAATCTAAACACACCTACAGATCCATTCCAATGCCATCTTTCACCACCCATATAATATCCTCCTTTCAATCTTCACTCGGTGGCTTTCTTCGAGCAGTGGATCAATGACACTACATGGTGAGTAATCGCATGAAGGTAGCATGCACCTATTTTCTTTCTTGTTTTTCTGTATTTCTTGTTGCAGGTTTTTGTTTTCTCGGCTCTACGGGATTAATTCGCCATCGGTGTGGCTCTTGATCTAAAAAAAGTTTCTCTCGGCTCTACGCGATTTATTCGCCGCCGATGTGCCTCTTGATCTAAAAAAGTTTCTCTCGGCTCTACGTGATTAATTCGCTGCCGGTGTGGCTCTTGATCTAAAAAAGTTTCTCTCGGCTCTACGTGATTTATTTGCCGCCGATGTGCCTCAAAAAGTTTCTCTCGGCTCTACGCGATTTATTCGCCGCCGATGTGGTTCTTGATCTGAAAAGTCTTCTCTCGGCTCTACGCGATTTATTCGCCGCCGATATGGCACTCGATCTAAAAAGGTATTCTCTCGGCTCTACGCGATTCATCTCGTCGCTGGTGAGGTTCATAGCTTGATCTACAAAATTCATGTCTTCTCGGCTCTACGTGTTTTTTATCTCGCTGCCGAGGAGTTTAGTAGTCTGACCTATAAAATCGTGGTGTCCCGGCTCTACGCGATGTATATCGCCGCCGGGGATGTATGTGGCCTGATTTATAAAATTGTATCATCTCGGCTCTACGCGATTTATCTCGCCGCCGATGGGGTTCATGGTGCAATCAACCAAATTGGGGGTGTCTCGGCTCCACGCGATCTATCTCGCCGCCGATTATGTCCATGCCCGATCCATAGAAACTGTTGTCTCGGCTCTACGCGATTTATCTCGCTGCCGATTATGTCCATGTCCGATCCACAGAAACTGCCGTCTTGGCTCCACCCGATTTATCTCGCCGCCGATTATGTCCATGCCTGATCCATAGAAACTGTTGTCTCGGCTCTATGCGATTTATCTCGCTGCCGATTATGTCCATGTCCGATCCACAGAAACTGCCGTCTCGGCTCCACGCGATTTATCTCGCCGCCGATTATGTCTATGCCCGATCCATAGAAACTGCTGTCTCGGCTCTACGCGATTTATCTCGCTGCCGATTATGTGCATGTCCGATCCACAGAAACTGCCATCTCGGCTCCACGCGATTTATCTCGCCGCCAATTATGTCCATGCCCGATCCATAGAAATTGCTATCTCGGCTCTACACGATTTATCTCGCTGCCGATTATGTCCATGTCCGATCCACAGAAATTGCCGTCTCGGCTCCACGCGATTTATCTCGCCACCGATTATGTCCATGTTCGATCCATAGAAACTGCCGTCTCGGCTTCACGTGATTTATCTCGCCGCCGATTATGTCCATGTCCGATCCATAGAAACTGTCGTCTTGGCTTCACGCGATTTATCTCACCACCGATTATGTTCATGAATGGATTTGCAAAAATAGTTATACCCCAGCTCTACATGATTTATATCATCGCCGAGGCATTCCTAAAGTAACATGTTTGGTAATGTGATGATCTTCAAAATATATGTGTGTCATCATCCACTCATTAGGCTCAAATGTACATCAGGGTCACACGTACATGCATGGGAATGGTCTGTATAGTTTTTTCGACAAAGCATCAATATGTAATGTTCAAATAAAAGCATGGCTATCTACATCAGAATAAGCAAGGCCCCATCCTAGTGATTTATGATCCACAATTCACTTCAGCGAGTTCATGCCAGCTTACCCTTATCCGCGACCGACGAGGCCGGAATCTACATATATGTCTTGACCGACGAGGCAGGATACACACCGTTCGTGACCGACGAGGCCGAACACCTATTCTGGGACTGTCTAAACTCAATGTCTGGCTGGATAGGATGTCCGTACTTTGTTCATGTGGCTGCAAACTACATTCCTCAACATTTGCATGGTATACGCCTTGGAGAATATGAGTTATGAGTTGATAATGATGATGATCGCATGATGCAGCATAATCGGAGGTCTTCCATGGGCAGAAACCCATGGATGTAATTAACTTGAAGTGCTCTCGAGGCTCTAGGAGTCAAGAACTAAACAATCGCTTCTTTTGTTTGTCAGATGTTACACAAGGAAGATGTACAATGAGACTTGTATGCTCTTACGAATATCAATAAAGACTACAAGTTTCCCCTGCATGATCTTTGTGTTCATTTAATTTGTATACAATCGTTAACTGGCACGCCCGCATTTCATATTACCAGTGCTAAGAAATTTGATTATTTTCTCGCGTAAAACACGAACTATGCACTATACAACCTATAGACACTCGACATAACTGTTGGCTATTAGAGAGGGGTAAGTATGACCTATTTGGATCCAACCTGATACTAACACCAATCATACCCATTCTCGTATTCTCCCTCGAGACCAAACGAGGAAGTTAAACCGAGGAACTCACATAGTTGGTAGTTTTATTCATTCCATTATAGTTGCAGCATTTACTAGTCAGATATAGATAGCATGAGTCATCCTGATAGCATAAGTAGTGGGCAGTTTTAGTTAACCGTTTCGTTGCAGTTGCAATACAAACTAGGTAGGTCTAACATGACATGATACACCCCAATACCACTAGTTGTTGGCACTTTTATTTAATCATTCCGTTGTAGTGAAACTGATTACTAGACATGTAAAAGTCAAATTTATAGCACTACTTTAGTTATGCTTGTCTATGATCGAGATACTGTGCTCCAAGTCATCCATAACCGCGAACACGGCTTTCAGAAAGATTTACCCTGCAAGGGTGCACAAATAGCAACACACACACGATCAACCTCGGGAAGAACCAAATAAAACGCAACGAGGCCTCACGACAAAGCATTCACAGGATTCATAAATTATTTCAAGGGGCCACCCCACTAAGCTACCCGCAACAAAGTTGGTCGGCTCCGAGACAGACCCAGGGTTTGTGTAAATGGTTGTAAACGACTGGGAACCCGAAAGTGTGGTTGGGCTTATCGATACCATGGAAACATTCCACGTTCCAAAACAGTACAGGTGCTCCACGCATAATCGTAAATAAAGTAGTAAAGCATGGCATAAGTACAAGATAGTAATAAAGCCCCAAACTACTTTGTGGCCCCAAGAAATAAGAAATGAATCAAGCTTTGGCTAAGGGGATTCATGGTCCGACATGCGGATAGTGCGATAGTCAAGGAACAGGTATCAAGTACTCGGGGCCTACGGGACACAAGTGAGCGGTTAAAAACCAAATATTAGCTATTGCCCACCGGTGCCTCTGCATTAGTTATATCTATTCCCAGCATTTTATTTAATAATTTGTAATTAAAGTCATGATCATCTCCACCATTAAGCATGTGCTAACCTTCCAACAACGATGGAAAAACAACGACGTGAATCAGCACCTGAGCAAGCAACTACGACTCGCAAGGCCGACTATCTATCAAACAACAGGCAATAGGATGTGTCCAAGGCAATATAGAGGCTGAAAGGAATATAAATGGTGCACGGAAGCTAAAGCATCACAATACAGATAGCAATAGATCAACAGGAGGAAGTAAAGACTATAAATGCAAAATAGGTAGAAAGGGGAAGATTGCTCCCCTGGGAAACAAAGACGAAGATACACCGGAGATCGGGTAGATACTCGCATCCACTCATCGGCCTAGTACGTGAAGAAGCAAAACACTAAAAGAAACACCGGATGCACTATTTAATACTATGGCCGACGATCAAGCATGATGCATGCATGACATGGCAAGGATGCGATGCAATTGGACAATATTAAGCAGAACTGGGGTCCCGACATTTATAAAGAAGGTTCAAGTTATTTAGGTACCCCACAATTTAAATGGTGTCTTAACAAGGCAAAATAAGTCATCGGTTCGCGACACAAATTTAAATGGAGGCGATATAAGACAAGAATAGCCCGCATATAGCCTCCATATTTAATTATGAGGTGAATCGACAAAGTACCCACAAACCCCATGATGAGATGCGAGCATGAATAATTTAAATGCAACAATATATATGTCATATTATAAAAATAGGGATCTCAGAAAGGGAATCACGTTAGGGTTCGGCGATCTTGGGGCTCGGAGGGGTCAGGTTCGGTCTTCGAATCCGGGGTTCGGGTTCGCCAGGAACGGACTTCAGACGCCAGGACCAGGGTCTTCGGATCCGTGTCAACACACTCGGGGGTCTTGCTGTCTTCGGGTCTGGGTTCAGCGATATTGGTCTTCGAGGTTTGGTCTTCGGATCTTAGTATCCATGACAAAGCACTTGGTGGTTACGGGACAGAGGCCTTGTCGATTCAGGACAACGATCTTGTTTAAAGCCGGCGTCGAGACGTCCTCCTGATTGGACTTGAGCGGCTTCAACACACACGGTAGGGCACAGACGAGCATAATTGGTCAGCTCCCGAACAGGAGCATATCAACAGCGATAAACACCTTGAGGTTGGGCCTAACCGAAATACAAACCCCCACAGGGCAACAGTAGGGGCACGACACGCACACGCGGGGACGACGGGGCAGGAGCATGGTGCTTCCAGGTTGGAGCAGGGATGACAGCGCAGCGGCGTCCAGGACGGTCGGCGGGGTCCTGTAGGAGCAGTGCGCGACGACGGGGAGGGCGAGGATGGCTGGGCGAGCACGTCCGTGCGCGGGGCAATGCCTGGAGAGGAGGCAACGCTGAGGATGCCAGCGACGGGTGCAGGGAGGAGAGATCCGTGGAGGGGGATGCCCACACGCGGCCACAAGACGGGGTCCCATCATCATTCTTGCGGCTTAGGAGCGACGCACGTCCACAGGAGGTCGGTGAGGACGGCAACGTGAGCTAGCGGTGCTGCTGGGTGGGGCAGGGTCACGCTCGAGGAGGAGGAGCAGTCCCGGGCGGTGCTGGATGCGAGCGGAGGTTCGCGCAGGTGGTGGCCGGGCTTGCTTCCAGGCGGGCCGACGCGCTCGTGGGCGAAGGAGGCAAGGTAGGGTGAGCAGAGGAGGAGGTCGTCCACGGTGTTCCGAAGAGGCGACGTCTGGCCGGGCTCGGGCAGATCCGGGGCCAGGCTACGGTGAAGGAGGACGCCGGCGGAGATGCGTACTCGAGCGAGCGCGCTTACGGTGGCGGAACGAGCAAGAGCGACCAGAGAGGCAGAGGCTGATACATTGCAAATGTATCTATAATTTTTAATGTTCTATGCTTGGTTTTATCTACTTTATTATGTTTTGTTCCAACTTTGAATTACTTTTTATACACTTTCTTGGGCGAACATATTAACAAGATACCACAGTGCCAGTTGCCTATTTTCTGCTGCTTTTGGTTACAGGAAAGTCAAAAAATGAATATTCTCCGAATTGGACGGGACAAAATCCAATATGCCTATTTTTCCGGAAACAACACGGAAACACGAAATAGAGACGGAGTAGGGCACCATGGTGGCCACACCATGTGGTGGCGCGGGCAGCCCTGGCCGCGCCACCAGGTGGTGTGGGCCCCTTGGCCGCCCACCGACCTTGCCTCTTCGCCTATAAGATGCCTCCCGATGCAAAAACCCTAAATAGTCAATCAGAAATCCACGAAAAGTTCCATAGCATCACCGCCACCGAAGGGGACATTCGGGGGACAGAAAGTCTCTGTTCCGGCACCCTGCCGGGACTGGGAAGTGCCCCTGGAGCCATCTCCATCGATCTTTACCACCTTCTCCATCACTGTTGCTGATTCCCATGATGATGAGGGAGTAGTTCTTCCTCGAGGCTAAGGGTTCTACCGGTAGCTATGTGTTCATCTCTCTCTCTATGCATGATCATATTGTGATCATGAGCTTTGTAATCAAGTAGATCTACCTTGCTACTCAAGTGCTTTAATAGATCTCTGCTCTCCCCATGTGTGTGAAAGCGACATCGTGCACACCATGGTGGCACTTAGGCTAGAGATCACAAATACTTGTTATGAGTTATATTTGAAGTTGGATGTCTCTATGAAATTGTGGTGTCTATTGGAACCATCTAGTGCTCAAGGTGACAGTGTTGGGTTATCTAGATGGGGAAAGCGAACTTTGAGGAGTGTTGTTATAGCCCTAGCATGGATTAGAGTATCCAACCAGAGAGTAGTTCAGAGTAGTATCATAAAGAGAAGATATTTATATGTGAGTGTTCACTAGAGAAAGTATGATCCCTAGGCCTTGTTTCTAAGCATTGAAACACCGTTTGCAATTAGCACTATTACATGTTTGCTTGCTTCATCTTTATTTCAGTTTTCTTTTAATCTCTTTCACACCATCAAGCTATTTTCTATCACCGTTACTGCTTATAATTATCTATCCCACTTGTATTTCACTATCTCTTCGCCGAACTAGTGCACCTATACACCTGACAAGTGTATTGGGTGTGTTGGGGACACAAGAGACTTATTGTATCTTGATTGCAGGGTTGCTTGAGAGGGGATACCTTTGACCACTTCCTTCTTGAGTTCGATAAACCTTGGCTGATACACTTAAGGGAAAACTTGCTGCTGTTCTACAAACCTCTGCACTTGGAGGCCCAACAACTATCTACAAGAATAGAAGTGCGTAGACATCAAGCTATTTTCTAGCGCCGTTGCTGGGGAGGTAAGGTAAAAGGTACTCACATCCTCCGGTGTGAGTTCTCGAAGTTATTTCCTTTGGATTCTGCAATTTTTTCTTTTTGTTTCTTGTTTTCACTAGTTAGGCTTAATGGAAAACAACAACAAAATTAGAGAGCTCTATAGTATTTATCTTGAGTTAGGACATGAAGTGTTTTAAGAGAAAATTAAAAAACCTATGAAACTTTATTTGCTTGCTAATAGCAATGTTGTTAGTATGAATGCTTTGGACACCATTATTGCTAATGCTATGGAAAAGTCTAAGCTTGGGGAAGCTAGTTTTTATGAAAATGATCTTTTTAGTTCCCCAGCTTTGAAAGATAGTTATTCCATTGCTAATGATGATATAAAACCTCCAATATATGATGATTACAATGATGAGTATGATATTTTCAGTCCACCTACTATTGAGGAGAAAATTAATTATGATTACAATATGCCTCCTATATTTGATGATTATGGTGATGGGAATAATAATGATAGCTATTTTGTTGATTTTTCTCCCACTACAATTAATAGGAATAACTATTCTTATGTGGAGGGTACTAATTATTATATTGTTAATTTTATTCATGATGCTACTGAAAGTTATTATGAGAGTGGGAAACATGGTTTTATGCATCTCAATAATATTAAGTTTCCCCTCTTTATGTTGAAAGTCTTGAAGTTGCACTTTTTTGCTTTACGATGCTTGTTGCTTTGTGCTTTCATAACTTGTTTCTTTACAAGATTCCTATGCATAGGAAGTGGGTTAGACTTAAATGTGTTTTGAATTTGCTTCTTGATGCTCTCTTTTACTTCAATTCATATTTCTTATGTGAGCATCTTCTCAAACTATCATGCCTAACTTAAAGGCGTTAAAAAAAGTACTTATTGGGAGATAACCCAAAAAATTTAGTTGAGTCTTGGAAGTTATTACCTCTGTAATAACCTCTTCTTATCCTTTTTGTTTGCTTTTTGTGTCAAGAATAACCTTTGATGTGCTTGGGAAAGTTGTTGTCTCGAAACAGATTTTTGTGCTTTTCTGTAAAAATTTGTGTAAAATCTCTGTATGAGGGTTTGAGCTGTATTTTTTTGTGCTTCTGACCCAGGTTGTTATCTAAGTTTCATTAGTTCAACACTTTTCGATTTGAGCAACATAAGGTCCTCTAAAAAATTGGTTTTTACCTGCTGGTCTGTTTTGACAGATTTCTGCCATTATTTGCATTTGCCTCTTGTTGATTCCTTTTTGAGTTCTTTTTGGGGAATTGAACTTTTTGAGGGAAGTGCTACAGTAGCTTGTGTTTTAATGGAAGTTTTATTGGTGTTGGAACTGAATCCAAAGATTTATTATCTTGAGTATACTTATGTTGCTAATAAAGATTGTGTGAAGTTTTGTATGAAGGAAGAATTTCAGGGGTATGGAGAGAATAATGTAATGATATGAATAATGGACAAAATCTCAAGCTTGAGGATACCACCCCGTGTCACCCCAAGAAATATTCAAGAGATATAAGCAT
The DNA here is from genome assembly GCA_910589775.1 of Avena eriantha. Taxonomy (NCBI): domain Eukaryota; kingdom Viridiplantae; phylum Streptophyta; class Magnoliopsida; order Poales; family Poaceae; genus Avena; species Avena eriantha. Next base: position 88,400,244 of record OU342746.1, on the reverse strand, counting down.
TAAAGATTGGGGATGCCCAAGGCATCCCCTTCTTCATCAATAAAAATATCAGGTTTCTTCCAAACACTTCATTTTTATTGTCTCATGCACAGTTGTGTTGTTCTTGGAGCATATTCGTTTTTGTTTTTGGTTTTTAGTTTGCTTGGTTTTCTTAGTTTTCTGAATAAATTGGTTGGACCCCCTCTTTCATACATTGGTTTTCAAATAGTTTGGTTTGGATTGGAAAAGAGTAGGGAAGTTCATGCTTAAGTGGTAAAGAGAGTTTGTTTTTGACTGTGGCATATGCTTTGTCATGCCATGCGTGGTATTGTTTTGGCTTTATGCTTAGTATTATTTGTTGTAGCATGACTTGTTATAAACAATTGAGATTGCTTAATGTGTCTTGGAAGAATCATGCGTTGTTTTAGCATATTAAAGCATAGTATTGTGGTATTCTCCTTTGATGCTTTATTTGGGTTGACTTGGCACATGCTCACACCATGTTATGACTATCCCAAGTCACCATAGCCTTTATGATCCATTAGTTTTCAACTTGTAGTATCACTTTATGCTTTGATTAATGATGTTCTGTCGCTCTGCATGATTATGGCCATTATTGCTCTCTTAGTTGGTCGCTCCCAGTCTTTTGCTAGCCTCCATAACCAAGTATGAGTTTCACTCATGCATCCAACTCCAAATAAACCAAGTTATTCCAAAGAGTCCACCATACCTACCTATTAGCATTTGCTATTCCAAGTATATTCATGATTTTATCTACCTTCTGAATTAAACTTGTTATGCAAAAATTAGTGATTAAAGCTCTCATGAACTTGATGGCACACTTTACTTTTCTTGCCCTTAATAAACTTGAACCATTGTGTCGTCTATGTTGTATATTCTTGCACTTATTTGTTGGGGATTAGTAGAACCATGTTGTCATGGGGAACGCTTTCAACATTGCACTTGTACTTTGTACCTAGTGGATATCATGCTCTTTTGTCTATGGATGTCGTCGGTGTGAAATGAAAGGGGAGCTTGTAAGTCCATGGAGTTATGTATATGTGTTGGAGAAATGCCTGGGCCGCTGGTCTAATCCATGCTAACATGGTGGAAACCTGACGCGTAACCATAATGAGCTGTTTATGAAGCATTCTTCTTATAAAAAAAGTCAGATATTGAGAAACAAGAGAAAAAGAAAAGAAAAGAGATATGAGAAAAGAGAAAAGAGAGAAAAAAAACACCATTTTCCCATGGTAAATAAGAAGATTGCTGATGCTCGTTGTCTGCTTGCCTTGTCATTTTTATATGGGGATTCTTCCGTATGATCAGGCAAGGGGTACTCCGTTGGCGGTTCTCTATGATACACATGTACTTACGATGGCAAGAACTTACCGGTGACTAAACTTGAGTAGCATGAGGAGCGGCCCTCGTATTCAAGGAACATGAGATTTCCAACTTATACTTCATCAAGCATATACTTCATAGATTTTTCACTTTAACCTTAATCACTTCAAGATGCTTATGATAGGAGCAATGAGAGCTGAAAGCTAATAAGTACCATAATTTTTGGAAGCTCTTTATGAAACTTGAATCTCTGCTTCCTTCTATGAAGGCCTTTCTTCCACTTTTATATCGAGTCTCCACCTTCTACCTTTATGCACCTACTTTGAGAGCATAGTGGCCATTCTTAGTTCTATGTGCATTGTCCCAAGAATTGTTGATTGATGCATAACTTTGATATTGCTTGTTTTAACTATTTGTATCTAGTCACTCCTATGAACTTTGAAGGTGTCCTATGCATTTATATTTGCTACTCTATGAGGGACAAGCTGAATGCCACTATGCTATGTTTTCTTTATGTGAAACAAACAAACGTCTAGCAAAGTATTGTTATTCATGAATCTTTTGTTTGTGCCTTTTCATGTTACAACATAGTTGAACTTTATCTTTCATGCTATGTTGAAGTAATATGATCCCAGCTATCAATGTTTTACAAATACTTTGATCAAGTTTATGATGGTGCATGTCACCTCAAAAATTATTCTTTCTTTTTATCACTTACCTACTCGAGGACGAGCAGGAGTTAAGCTTGGGGATGTGGATACATTGCAAATGTATATATAATTTTTGATGTTCCATGTTTGGTTTTATCTACTTTCTTATGTTTTATTCCAACTTTGTAGTAGTTTTTATACACTTTCTTGGACTAACCTATTAACAAGATGCCACAGTGCCAATTGCCTGTTTTCTGCTGTTTTTGGTTCCAGGAAAGTCAAAAAAAGAATATTCTCAAAATTGGACAGGACAAAAGCCAATATGCCTATTTTTCCCGGAGCAACACGGAAACAGGAAGTAGAGACGGAGTAGGGCACCAGGGTGGTCACACCATGTGGTGGCGCGGGCTAGCCCTGGCCGTGCCACCAGATGGTGTGGGCCCCTTGGCCGCCCACCGACCTTGCCTCTTCGCCTATAAGATGCCTCCCGATGCAAAAACCCTAAATAGTCAATCAGAAATCCACGAAAATTTCCGTAGCACCGCCACCACCGAAGGGGAGATTCGGAGGACAAAACGTCTCTGTTATGGCACCCTGCCGGGACAGGGAAGTTCCCCCGGAGCCATCTCCATTGATCTCCACCACCGTCTCCATCACCGTTGTTGATTCCCATGATGATGAGGGAGTAGTTCTTCCTCGAGGCTAAGGGTTCTACTGGTAGCTATGTGTTCATCTCTCTCTATGCATGATCATATTGTGATCATGAGCTTTGTAATCAAGTAGATCTACCTTGCTACTCAAGTGCTTTAATAGATCTCTACTCTCCCCATGTGTGTGAAAGCGATAGCGTGCACACCATGGTGGCACTTAGGCTAGAGATTACAAATACTTGTTATGAGTTATATTTGGAGTTGGATGTCTCTATGAAATTGTGGTGTTTGTTGGAACCATCTAGTGCTCAAGGTGACAGTGTGGGGTTATCTTGATGGGGAAAGCGAACTTTGAGCAGTGTTGTTATAGCCCTACCATGGATTAGAGTATCCAACCGGAGAGTAGTTCAGAGTAGTATCATAAAGAGAAGATATTTATATGAGAGTGTTCACTAGTGAAAGTATGATCCCTATGCCTTGTTTCTATGCATTGAAACACCGTTTGCAATTAGATATGTTACATGTTTGCTTGCTTCCATCTTTATTTCAGTTTTCCTTTAATCTCTTTCACACCATCAAGCTATTTTCTATCACCGTTACCGCTTATAATTATCTATCCCACTTGTATTTCACTATCTCTTCACCGAACTAGTGCACCTATACACCTGACAAGTGTATTGGGTGTGTTGGGGACACAAGAGACTTCTTGTATCTTGATTGTAGGGTTGCTTGAGAGGGGATACATTTGACCACTTCCTCCCTGAGTTCGATAAACCTTGGGTAATCCACTTAAGGGAAAACTTGCTGCTGTTCTACAAACCTCTGCACTTGGAGGCCCAACAACTGTCTACAAGAATAGAAGTGTGTAGACATCAGCGGCCAGCAGAGAAGAGAGGCGACGGAAGGCTCCGAGGAGGTGGGGAGTGCTACGGTAGGTAGGGAAGCGGTGGGGGCAAGACACGCAGAGAGGAGAGAGAGATCGCGGGTGAGGGTCGTGTCGTGGTGGGACCAGGCACGGGGTAGGTGGTTGGCGATGATGGGATCGATCGATCCTAGGGGTGGGGTGCACGGCTGCATGCGTACAACGCGGGGCGAGCGTGACAAGTGGGCTGCATGCGCGGTACGAGCCAGCATGTGTGTTGCGGCGGCGGGGCAGTGGTGGGTGTGGGTGTCGGGTTAGGGTTTAGCTGGTTAGGGCTTGTTAGATCTAGGGTCAGGATTAGCCAGGGTGGTAAGCTACTGCCAGCTGGGCCCTTTGGGTCTGGCCGATGGCGACCTCCCTAAATAAAATAGTTTTTATATTTTATATTATAAAACCTTTGCAAATAGTTTTTAGGCAAATCAAATATCCGGAAGGACCGGCTTTTATCATTTGAAAATAAGAAGGGGATATTCAGAAAACAAAGATAGGCTTTTATAAAATAGTTTTAGCAAAAATATGCATGATAACATGACGATGCTCAAATGCAATCTGGCATGATGACATGAGCATACTATCATGATGATGCAGAATGGAAAAACATAGCGATTTTCTAGTAGTGGTTTTAGCGGGGTGCTACAATTCGACACCACTAACAATGGATCTCGCCCTCGAGATCCGCCTCATGGTAAAAGAAAAAAGGCTGATGGTCAGAACTCTTCTCGCTTCGTCTAGATCCTCATGACACCACTATCAAGATTCTTGATCCATCTTGAAATCAGCGACACCACCAACAAGGGGTCGTTCCTCATGTTCGTTGAGAGACCACTCCGGAGAAAACAAAGGACGAAGGTAAAGGTCTCAAAAGATAAGGACACCTTTAACTTCCGTGAAAGGAGTAAAATCGCATTGACCCTCCATTCAATGTACAAAAGAAAATGATAAGAGTAGTGGTATGGTAGCTACTCCATCCCGCACTCAAAGCATTACTCTATACATGAACAAAAGAATCGTGCAACCAACTCCCGGAATTCAGATTGAAGATCTTTACAAGCAATGTTCGGAGAATAAAGGAGTGATGCAGGATCTTCATCGGATCTGCCGCAGATGATATCGTCATGTTGGAAACCACCGGAAGATACAAAGGAAAATCATATGAAAGACACAATGATTAGGTTACGTGATGGTTCGATTGGCATAAACAACACATGCTAAATGTATACTCCAACTTCACCTATGCTCATCCTTCTCATATGTTTTTAAACAATGTGAATATCCGTCAAGGTGCAGATACAAATAAAGAGTTCAAGGACAAAAAATCGGATGAAGGGTACAACAAACAAGATGCAGATTGATGATGGTAGCTCCACCATTATAAAAGGGAGGAAGAGAAGTAGTAAAGGTACGACGAAAACCCAACCACGAGAAATCCTGGACTCGAAGAAAAGATAAGAGTAGATTCAAAACACACGAAGAGGAGAATATCATAGGGGTAAGGAGTAAAAATAGAAATAATCAGAGCTATTCAACCGATTTTGGCAAAAATAGTTTTGATACTCTACAATGTCTGTTAGCTAGGTTTTCCTACAGGCTGGACTAGTGGGGTATCGTAACTGCTGGGCTCTGATACCAGTTTCTAACACCCTCGAATCGTCCCTATGCAGATTTTAGCGACTCCCGCCAAACCCGCATAGAAACGATTCAAGGATGCCCACCAGGCACTTGCGTGCGGGTGGAAAAAGAAGTAATATCATTACACAATAGTCCACGATGGAACCCACATAACATATATACAACAATGACTCCATGAGTCAAGAATATAGATATACAGTACAAAGATCCAATTCACCTTGAAAACGATACAACATCCGAGTACAGATAAGATGTGTCATTGTATTGATGACAAGTACGCCATGAGGGGGTCCTCGAGGCGTGTGGAAGAGAGGGGTGTGAGTCGTACAGGATTCCGGGACGGTGAGCACACAAGTTTACCCAGGTTCGAATCCATCGGCTCTGGATGGATCCTACTCCTGCTAGCAGTGCAGTAATACGGCAGAGCCAGAATATGGGTTACAAGGGTTTCGCCTATGCGAGTTGAGATTGCAGAATATTGTGAGGGTGCCTTAAAGGCTCTCCCTAGGATGGCTTATATAGATATCCGGCCTAGGGTTTACAGGAGAGATCTATCCGGCTACGACTAAGAGTCAGTTACAGAGTACATCTTGAACTACAAGTAACACTATGGGCCTATGTTGGTAAGTCTTCTGGGCCTTCCTGTAGCCGGATTGGACTCCGTTCTTCTCCCTGACTGGGCCGCCCGTGAAGCAAAGCTCTAACTCGAAGTGGGCCACCCTAGTCAGTGAGGTACGTCGAGGATACTCGGAAAGTATATCCCCAACAGCAGCCCCAGAGGCCTCCAAGATCCAAAGTCGGATTCATCATCGTCTAGCTTGATCCTCGGCTTGCAGAATCTTGAAGGGTTCCTGATACTTCACAAGAAAAGATACGATCCGGGACTCAAAAATGAGTCGGACTTATAAATATGTTATTCAGATTTCCAGCTCGAAATTCAAACTAAGGCGGAACTTGGTCTCTGACGTCATCTGACACCAGTCATTGTCAAGTCACGTCACTGACAAACATTTCCTGTCAGCACGATCGTTGGTGGGTCCACCTTTCGCGGAACCGAGGCGCCATTTCAATGCGTACGTGGAGATCGAGGCGGCGTATTTACTGTAACATTTGCATGAATCTTGGCATGGCTGGCGGTTATAAGGGGTGAGGATTCCTTTTCCTCATCTTCTTCACCTATTCCCAGTGTTGTTTCCTTCTCCCCTACTTCTCCCATGGGCACAGAGCTCCCTTGCCTCCAGAAATTCCTAGCACCGCCCATCCAAGGTCATCGTCGCACCGGAAAAATGGCTTCCACATCATCCTCCGGCGCGGCAGCGATGACAACGACGGCGGAGAAGGAGAGAAATCATGGGTCTGGCTCACGTGCGTCCTCGACGGCAAAAGCTCTACGACATAGAAGAAGAAGGGCTCCTCCGCGCCGGTGATTGGCAGAGCGGCCTTGGCGAAGCCGTCCCCAACCCTCGCGCTGGCGAGCGAGTGCACTTCGGCACTCACCTGGACAAAGTTCTGAGCTTTCCTCCCTCAGATTTCTTTTCTGAGGTTATAAATCATTACGGAGTTCAACTCCACCATCTCCCCCGAATTCCATCTTAGAGATGAGCGCTTACGTATCTTTGTGTGAGGAGTATCTCGGCATTAGGCCGAGTCTCACTCTCTTCTGGTACTATTTCTTAGTCAGGACAAACTCCATCACTGCTGGTAATCCTTACATTACTGGCACTATTAGTTTTTCGGTTAGGCGTGAGCGTGTTATCCTCAGATTTTTGCTAGTGAATTGGTCAAACAGTGGCCGACTACCTTTTTCTATCATAAGGATATTCCCGCTCCCGGTAAAGCTACTACATTGCCGGCTTTCGTCATGGATCCGCCACGCCTCAAGCATCTTGGGACGAGGTCACTCTGGCTCTCAGTGACGATCTACTTCTCGCCAAGAGGCGGATTGAATATCTGATGAAGCACAAGGGCCTAAGACGGTCCGACTTGGTCCAGTGTTGGGTACCTCGCTGGATCCAACCTCTCCAACACCATGGCGACCGACTGATGCATTCCATCACGAAGTCAAAAAAAGACTCCCTCTGTATCAGCCCCAAATCCTACACGGATAAAGATTATATAAGCCAGATCAAGTGGTTGATAAGGGAGAGGATCGAGAGGAATATCCCGGAGGTATCTCTGGACATGCATACAGCGGAAGATCCCGTTGAGCTGGTAAGCTTTAGCAACAACCCTGTTTTATGTGTTCATCTTTAAGTTATTTCGCAATACTGAGATACTATCTTCTTTTCAATTTGCCGACCTCCCCGAGTCAGAATTAGCTCCTATCGAGGGGTATCCTCCTGAGTTTTCCCAAGAGGAGGAAATAGTTCCACTATCGGACGTTGTTCCTCGGAAGCGTAAAGCTCCGATAGTGGCTATCAGCACAAAGGAGGTGCCTGTTGTGAAAAGGTAACTTTCCTCACAACTTCCACCTTTGTACTTCACTTGCGATTTCTTCCGAGATGTAATGTTCTTTATTCTATTACCTTCTCAGAGCTAAGCAGCTCATCAAGGGCAAGGGGAAGGGAGCTACTTGTAAGCCCCTACGTCAGACGAAGCTAACTTTGGCTTCTCCTCCATGGCTCCTCCGACTCCTGCCCCTCAGCGTTCTGCAGCGCCGGAGATTACTCCATCTCCGACCGTTGTAGAAGATCCGGCTCCCTCAGCAGAGCCAACGATCCTTGAGTCGTAGACTGATGTCACCATGGGTGACTCAGGTATTGATAAGGGTGAACCCTCTTCGGGTAATGATCCCTCGGCAGAAGTTTTCACCGACAACCTCCTAAGCAATCCGAGACTTGCCAAATTTGGCCTATCTCAGAAATCTGCAGAGGAGATCCAACGGTTGGCCAAGGAATGCCTTGAAAGCTGAACCATTTCTGCCAAAGAAGAAGCACAAGAAGCAGAAGACATCAAGAACTCTGATCTTCTTGAACAAGTCCATCTTTGAGACGAGAAGCTGAGGACCGGCGAACTTCCAACTTCGCTAGCTGTCCCCTTAACCCTCGCCGAGAAGGTTACCACCGAAGTGAATGCGAGTTTGAACAAGCTCGCTCGTGAACAATATGTAAGTTGGAATTCCAACTCACACTTTTCTTTATGTTACTTTATATCATATCCTCTATCCCCCAAGCATGAAGTTGGATAGATAATCCGGGTTTATGCTTTACTAGGATGCCAAAGAATGAACTAGTGTAGCCCCCAAGGCTCATGCTGATATTAGTAAAAATATTAGCCCGAGTCTTTAGTAGACTTCTGACTTTGGGTATTCTGACTTACAGAAAGTATATTCTTATAACCAGGATTTATTGAAGAATGTTTGCAACAAGCGAAAAAAGAGATTAGAGCTCTCCGGCTTGAAAATGCACAATTGAAAGTTTCCAAGGATGAAGCCGAAGGTAAACGTTCCGATACTCAAACCTTGTCTTGTGTTTTCATAGTTGAATATTTTGTTGAACTGTTGTTCTTTTGACTTACAGCACAGGTAAAGAAGTCTTGCGCTATGATTGAAGAGGCCGAGAATCTTAAGACCTTGGTGGTGGAGAACAAAGAACTCCATCAAGAGCTGGATCAGCTTAAGGCGGATCATGAGAAGAGCATTGCTCAGATTCTCGAATCCTCCTCCATGGCCACCGAGTGAGATCGTAAGATTGCGTCTCAGGACAAGAAAATCTCAGATCTCAGTAATGACTTATTCATAGAGAGGGATATCACTGAGGCACTCTGGGCTAAACTCCGAAGCCTTCGTGAGGAGAAAACCAAAGTCGGCGATGTCACCTTTAGTATGTTTCCACCTTTCTGACTTGTCTGCATTCATTCTTCGACTCATTCGGTGTCGGATTTCTTCTACTAACCATTTTGCATTATATGCATAGGTCCTCTGAACTTACTAGACTCAACCTCTGCCGAGTCTCGCACCAGCCGGCTTACACAAGTTGGCCATCTTCTTCATGACTTCCGCCAATCCATCGCGGATATTGGCGAAGCTCTCAAGGTCCCGGATATGCATAACATGTCTGGCTTTCAGGTGCAGGACAAGGCCAAGGAAATGTCGCAGCTTGTCCAGGACTGGAACATGTCCTACGCGCGTACCGCTGCGCAGAACGCTCTCACCATGGTTATGAGCCACCATGGAAACATGGAAATCTAGCAAGTAACCAGAGGGTACTGCAAAGTGGATGAAGACGGACAGGAGCAAGATATCAAGGTCATCATGGACTCCTACGCCGGATATGGGTGTCACGTGGCTGACTTAACCAGCTACGACACTCCCTTCTTTACCCGCGTGGACACGCCGCCTCCGCCTTCCGAAGAAACAGCTGAAGTTTCCGACGATGATCAAACCGCATCGGATTTGAACATCTCGGATCGTTATCAAGGTGCGGCTGATGTATCCAGCGAGCCGGCAACTCCTACCTCTCCTCCTGCATCATAGATCACCAGAAAGAATAGATGTGTTATTCTGAAAACATTATGGATCTGTAAATAAGTAGTGTGATACTTTTGCTAGTGCCAAGTTTTTATCTATTCAGCACTTTTGGCTTAAATATTTATGTGCCTGAAATGTTTGCATAAGCACTGATACGTCCAAAACGTATCTACTTTCCCGAACACTTTTTTATTGTTTCTCCTCTATACTTGTGTGATTTGGATGCAACTAATGCGGACTGACGCTGTTTTTAGCAGAATTTCCTTGGTGTCTACTTTTTGTGCAGAAAATCAACTATTAGGAAAAATCCCGGAAAATATGCCAAAAATCCTATTTCACCCGATGACTCCAGGAGCAAGAATACGAGACGGAGAAGAGCCAGGGGGTGGTGTGGGCCCCCCAGAAACCGCCTCGGCCTCTCTCTTCGCCTATAAGGAGCCTTCTGACCTAAAAACTTCGGGGGGTTCGATGTTTTTCCAAAAGGAGTTCCGCTCCGCCGCCACCACCAGATTCCATGAAACAGCACTAGAAACTCCGTTCTGGCACCCTGCCGGGACGGGGAATTGGAGGAGATCATCGCCATCATTATCACCATCGCTTCTCCATCGTACATCCATGTTTCCCCCATCTATGAGTGATTAATCCCCCGCTATAGGCTATGGGGATGATAGGGATTGGATGAGATTGTTCATGTAATGGCATCTGATTGTTAGGGCATGGTGCCTAGTAACTTTTATTAGTGCTTTATGAGTTTGTTGCAACTTGTTGTGCTTAATGCTTGTCACTAGGGCCCGAGTGCCATGATTTCAGATCTGAACATGTTATTGATTCATTATGATAGTATTGTTTTTGGTCTTATCTACAAGTTGTATACACACGTTATTGTCCGGAACCTATGGCCCCGAAGTGACAGAAATCGGGATAACCAGAAGGGAAAGGCTTTGATGTGAGGATCACATGTGTTCATGGAGTGTTAATGCTTTGCTCTGGTGCTCTATTAAAAGGAGCACCTTAATTGCCAATAGTTCCCTAGAGGACCCGCTGCAAACGGGCTGGCAGGACAAAAGATGTTGTGTAAGTTCTCATTGCGAGCACGTATGACTATATATGGAACACATGCCTAGGATTGTCTAGTACTTGGATGCTTTATCTTATTTATCTGCAATTTCCCTATGTTCTGATTGCTATGTGAATTGTCTTGTCCATGCAACGCATGTCCATCCATCCCTATGCCTACCGCACTCGAATCCCATTGTTTACTGCTTTTGTTACTACTGTCTTTGCTTTATTACTGCTGTTACTTTGCTATTCCTACTACAAAACGGTTGCTACTAATAAACTGCTGTGAGCAAGATTGTTTCCAGGTGCAGCTGAATTGACAACTCAGTTGTTAAGGCTTATAAATATTCTTTGGATCCCCTTGTGTCGAATCAATAAATTGGGTTTAACTTCCCTCGAAAATACTGCGATACACCCCCTATACTTGTGGGTCATCAAGACTATTTTCTGGCGCCGTTGCCGGGGAGCATAGCTTTATTTATCAAGTTCACTTGGATTCTCTATTGTTCGCTGCTATCCATCCATCATGGGTAAGTCTCATGATGGTAAGGTTCCTATTTTACCATCCACTACAAGAAGAGGTACGGTTCTGAACACCTCTGCTCCTCTTGATTCACCGTCTGTTTTGAGTAAGTTCCTTACACCACCACATACACATGCTACACACACTGCTACTACTGCTGAATCTGAAACTTCTAATGCTTATGATGATGCTTCTACTGTGCTCGATAAGAGTGGTTCATTAGGTCCTTTCCTAGATGCTACGATTGCTAGAAATATAGCTGGAAATACCGAAACTCCTAATGAAGACACTACCACACCTGTTAGCTCACCTGAGTCTAGTGAGAGTTATGATATTGAAGATGGTTATCTTGAGATGACCAATGAGTTTATTAAAGAATGTAAGAACACCCATGATCGGAGCGCTACTAAGAGTCTCCTTGAGAGGCGTACTATTAGACCGAAATTATATCCTGCTGCTTCTCCCATAAACATTATAGATGAAGATTATGATTTCTCTCTTGATCTATCTTACAGAGCTATTGTCGAGAAAGAACCTTTTTGTGGGACTAAGAATGAAAGTGCGGTAGCACATATGAATGAACTTTCTAACATCAGTGGCTTGTTTTCTGATAATATTAAGATGCGTACTTACTTTGTTGCTAATATTTTTCCCTTTTCACTGAAAGGAGAAGCTAAAACTTGGTTTAGTAATTTACCTCCTGGATCTATTGATAGCCATGAGTGCTTGATTAGTAATTCCTGTAGAAATATTTTCCTTTCAGTTTTGGGCAAAAGAGGTATTTTCTAGGAACTTTTTGATTTTAAACAGGGAGAAAAAGAGGTATTGCCCGAATTTTGGGCAAGGTTTTGTGCTTTGATTCATGCACAGGCTGGAAGTCCATTACCTAAGAATGAGCTTCTTGATATATTTTATAATGGACTAACCGAAGAATCTAGGACATACCTAGATAGTTGTGTTGATTGTGTTTTCAGGAATAGGACTTCTAAGGAAGCTGAGGAATTAATGGCTAAAATAAGTAAGAACTATGAAGATTGGACTCCTCCTAAACAAGCTATACCTAAAGTAATTGTACCTGAACCATCTATTCCGGTGCCTATTCCAACATAAAGAAGAGGGGAGTTATTGAATTAAATGATGAAGTGATGAAGGAAGCTAAGAAATGTCTTAAGGAGAAGGGAATTAAAGCTGTAGATGTCAAGAATTACCTCCTATAGAAGAATTATGTAAGCCTATTCCCTACTCATCCACTATTGAGGTACACTCTCTCCAACACTTTGATGAAGGTGATATCCCTTACTCGGAACCTCCTGATCATTGCTTAGAAGAATTTGATATCTTTATTGTTAAGCAAGATAACTTTAATAAAAGGGTGAAAAATCATCTAATGGAAAACACTAGAGCTATTGCTGAGTTGAAAGATATTGTGGAAAGAACCTCTAATGATGTTAAAATGATTGTTAAACACTTTCAAATGGTTCAAACTCAAATAGATCAACTTGTTAAAGTGCAAAACGACTTGCTAGTTAATGCTGCTAAAGAAAAACATGCTTATGAAATTAGAACTAGAAGTGGAGCTGCTACCCAGGATCCTCTATATCCTGAGGGGCATCCCAAAAGAATTGAGCAGGATTCTCAACAAGCTGAAAATAGTGGTTCTACTCATAAGAAAAGGAAAAGGAAACATAAAACTGTTGTAGAACCCTCTGAACCTGCTATAGATCCTAATAGTATATCTATCTCTAATGCTGAAAATGAAAGTGGTAATGAATAAAATGAAGTGCCTAATGGAGAAAAAGTTGAAGAAGAACCTGAAAACCACACTAAGAATACTAAATACACCAAAGAAGATTTTATTGCTAAGAAACATGGTAGTGAAAGAGAACCTTGGGTCCAAAAACCTATGCCTTTCCCTGATAAGAAACACAAGTCAAAGGAAGATGAACACTATAATAAGTTTTGTGAGTGGATGAAGCCTTTATTCTTGCAAATTCCTTTGACAAATGCTATTAAATTGCCTCCTTACTCAAAGTATATGAAGGACATTGTCTCGAATAAAAGGAAGATCCCTAATGAAGAAATTTCTACCTTGCTTGCTAATTATTCCTTCAATGGTAAGGTTCCTAAGAAACTTGGAGACCCCGGGATTCCAACTATCCCTTGTTCTATTAAGAACAGTTATGTTAGAACTGCTTTGTGTGATTTGGGAGCTAGAGTTAGTGTTATGCCTTTCTCTCTCTATAAGAGGCTTCAACTTGAAAAATTAATACCAACTGATATATCTTTGCAAATGGCTAATAAATCTACCACTATTCCTATGGGAATATGTGAGGATGTACCTGTTCAGGTGGCTCACAATTGCTTGATATTAACTGATTTTGTTGTGCTTGAAATGCCCGAAGACGATAATATGTCTATTATTCTTGGGAGACCTTTTCTTAATACTGCAGGAGCTGTTATAAATTGTAATCAAGGAAAGGTGACCTTCAATGTTAATGACAAGGAACATACTGTCTATTTCCCCAAGAAGATTGAAAGGACTTATGGTTTGAATTCAATTGAACATGTTGAAGGCATTCAAGTTGGAGAAATATATTCTCCCATACCAAGAGGAAAATTTGAAACTATTATGATTGGGACCATTGCTATCAAGGTTAAGGTAACATAATCATTAGTGGAGTCCAAAGCTTTGTCTCATATGCAATTGTTTTGGTATCAAGACTTGATCAACCTTGCTAACAAAAGGATTCCATTGAACAAAACAATGTTTTCATTATGATTATCTCCGTTTATTTCTATCCTTTGCATTTTAGTTTTTGCTTTCGTTTAGTTTTCTTTTTTTTGTTAGTTGCTTGCATGTTAGAACTTCTGTAGTCCTTGCCTTGTTTTGGCCTTGCATCATGTTTCCAAAAGAAAACAAATCTGTCTGTCAAAAAAATCATTCTTCTATTTCTGAAAAATGCCCAAAAATAAAGTGTCTCGAAAAATTCCAGAAAATTCATATTAAATTTTTACGTGAAAAAGGGATAGAGGAGTACCTCGTAGGTACCAGGGGGGCCCACCAGGCAGACACACCACATGGTGGCGCGGCCAGCCTTGGGTGGCGCCATGCCCTGGTGTGGGCCACCCCTGGCCCCCCACTACCTCTCTCACCTGCCACTTTCTTCTCTCTCCCGAGTAAGCTCCAGTTCATAGCTCAAAATCGCGTTCTTGTTGTGCTTGCTGTCGATTTTTTCGATCTCCTTGCTCAGCCGATCTTTCTTGCTGAAATTTGGAGCATTTGTTCCCTGGTATGTGACTCCTCCCCTTGTCCAAGTAGATTTATGTTTAGTGGATTTTATGTTGAGTATTTTGCTGCTGTAGGTGACTTGTTATGAGAGCTTGTAAGCTTGTTTGATGCTTAGAGATATAGTTTTGATGCATGTTTAGGCCTCTTGCAAGTCCCTATGAGTAGAATCCTTCATTATATTTACTTTGCAATCACTTGTTTAATAGGTGTTTAAATTTCAGAATACCAAGCATGAACAATGATACCTTTGTAAAGATATTTGAGAGTGATGCACCTAGGAGGTCGAGGCCCTCAAGAACAGCCTCTCAAGCTAGTCCATCATACAATGAAGACCTCATTACAACCCGTATTGGTAGTGAAAGGGATGATGGGGATGCTCTCCCATCCTCTTTTCCTTGTTTTACTTTCTTGCAAGCTACAGGTATTCTTGATGATTTCTTGCTACTGATTGAGAGGGTTGGTTTGACCTCATATATGCAAGATGAGAGCGCACAATATGATATGCACACCAAAACTTTTCTTGAGAGCTTCGCGTTTACTAACACACCCTATCAATCTAATGTCTCTTTTAAAATCTATGATCTGCCCTTCACCATGCCTTTGGAGAGATTTTGTAGTATTGTAGGTGTGCGTATGACAGGGACCGTGAAGAAAATTCAAGGGTGTCCCGCTGATTTGTTGGAGCTTTACCGAGGGGTGACCAATGATGATGACCGCGTGGCGCAGCGCGAAAAGATAAGAAATATCCAACTTGCTACTCTTAGATACTTTCCATATTATCTTGCTACTAGTGTATTGGGTAGGGAGAACACTAGTAATATCTCCAACTATCATTTAGCTTTCCTAGCTGCTGCGCTTAACAATGATACTCGGTACAATCTTGGCTCGCTTATTGCTCGCCGCTTAGCTGCTAGGGGGCCTATCTATGGGGGCATCATTGCATCGCGCATGGTCAATGCATTAGGTCTTTCAGTGGATCCCGATGATGCTATGCTAGCACCACAGAGGCTTGACCTTGTTACCATGAAAACTCATCACTTTGTCACTGCTACCTCTGATTTGAACAATCTAGAATATAGGATGTTTTTCACTAACGGGGATGAAAGGGAGATCCTTTTGCCACAACCTGCTTTGTTTAGTGTTCACAGGAGACCATGGTCGTGCTCCAAGGAGGAGGTGGACGAGCAGCTTCGCTTGCTGGGTTTCCACGAGCAGCACCAGGAGGATGTGCCCTCCTATGATTACTCCGCGCATTACGGAGGGGCGTACTCGAGCTCGCACCAGGACAAGGGTACCTCCTCGTCGTACCACTGTGATACTTCATCCTGGCCAGCTTGGGATTGATACCCACTTAGGCCAAAAGCCTAATCTTGGGGGGATGTACGCCGACACCACACTCATCTTCATATCATGTTGTGTCGATACTTTGTATATTCATGTTTTCATTCTCTTTTTAGTTTTCGTTCTTCTTTGTTTTTGCTTTCTAAAAACACAAAAAGACCAAAAATATTTTTGTTGTTTCTCTTTGTTTTGTTTCTTCTTTTTGCCTTGGTTTGCTTTTCCCTTTCTCCTTTTTTTGAACTATTCGAAAAACCAAAAAGATTTTTCTTTGTTTATTTTTTCCCTTTTGGTTCTTGTTTAAAAATCGAGAACACCAAAAATATTTGTCGTTCTTCTTTGGTTTTTGTGAGTTTGCTTCAGGGTTCGGAAGTCCTTAGTGGATATGGGTTTCATATAATTATTCAAGCCACACAGGTGAAAAGCAATAATGAGGATCAATGACAACTTGAGGCGTGGTAAGAGGCTGGTAACGAACTCTATTTGTTTTCATTTTGTGTACATATACTCATCGTTGTGGGCATGCTTAGTCCGTTCATGTAGAGTGTATGTTTTCTTTGGATGCTTAGTAGTACTTGCCTTCTTATGATTAGCTCCAGCTCGCTAATAGTTTGTAGCATGTCTCATGAATGTTTGCTTGCATTACTCTATTCATAAATTAGTATGACACCGTGGTATCCTCCTTTGAATGTTTTCATTTGATTGACTTGGCACATGCTCACACATGCACATGAATGTAATAATCAATTAAGCCTCGATGAATTATTTTGCCTTGAGGATCTTGAATCACTTTCATGACATGAGTAGTCATGTTTTGTTGCAAGCATGATAATGACAGCTATTGCTCTCTCATTTGTCGCTCCCTTACTATTGCTAGCCTTCACTTCCACTGAGTGTTTTACTCATGTTTCCAACTCCCTAAACCAAATATTACCAAAGTGTCCACCATACCTACCTATTAGCATCATTTTTTACTTCCGTGCATATTCAATATGCCATGTTTTCTTCCGAATAAAATGTTTGCTTGTTATGGGAAAATTAGTTAGTAAAGCTCTCACGAACTTGATGGCACACTTTATTTCCTGCACTTAATAAACCTGAACCATTGTGAACTCTCCATGAAAGTTATATGCTTGCAAATTATAGGCTGGAGATTAGCAGAACCGTGTTGTCGCGGGGAACTCTTTCAACACTTGTAAATATATACCAAGTTGATACCTTGCTCTTTTGTTTGTGGATGTCGTCGGTGTGAAATAAAAGGGGAGCTTGTACGTCCATGGAGTTATGTATGTGTGTTAGAGAAACGCCTGGGCCGCTGGTCTAATCCATGCTGACATGGTGGAAACCTGCAGCGTAACCATAATGATATCTATGAAGCATTCTTCTTATAAAAAAAGAGAGAGATAGCTATTGAAAAAAAAAGAATTTTATGAAAAGAGGAAAGAGAGAAAAAAGCACCATTTTCCCATGGTAAATAAGAAGATTGCTGAGATACTCATTGTCTGCTTGCCTTGTCATTTTGATATGGGGATTCTTCCGTATGATCGGGCAAGGGGTACCCCGTTGGCGGTTCTCAATGATAAGCACATACTTACGATGACAATAACTTACCGGTAACTAAAGTTGAGTAGCATGAGGAGCGGCCCTCGTACTCAAGGGACTTGGGATTTTCAGTTTATAGTCTGTCAAGAATATAACTCAGATTGGACCTCACTTTCACCTTAACCACCTTAAAGATGCTTATGATAGGGGCAATGAGAGCTCAAAGCTAAATGAGTACCATACTTTCAGCATTTGGAAGCCTTTCAAATTATTCAAAACCTTTTCTTCTACTTGTTGAGTCTCCACATATTCTTTGAGCACTTCATTGAGAGCATAGTTGTCATTCTTTGTGTTTGTTCCATTACTTGATTATTTGTGTTATGACTTTGATGCTTGTACCCTTGATATCTTTACTTCTAGTCATCACTTGAACTTCAGAGGTGCCTTGGCATTCATAATCAAAGGCAAGCGAGATACCACTCTATCATACCTTTCTATGAGCATTGTAGTGTTGCTTATGTTTATGCTTCATGCTACTTATTATTCTTGAGTTGGAATCTCTTCATAGCTTGCAATGACTATTAAGTAAACTCAGTTGCATACTCTTTATTATGAACTGTCTAAGTAGTTGATCACATTGCTGAGAATATTTACATCTTATGAAGCAAATGTGTTCGTGAAAGTTCTTTTATCGCACTCAGTTTTCAACTGAATTGCTTGAGGACAAGCAATAAGCTAAGCTTGGGGGGAGTTGATACGTCCAAAACGTATCTACTTTCCCGAACACCTTTGCTATTGTTTCTCCTCTATACTTGTGTGATTTGGATGGAACTAATGCGGACTGACGCTGTTTTCAGCAGAATTGCCTTAGTGTCTACTTTTTGTGAAGAAAATCAACTATCAGGAAAAATCCAGGAAAATATGCCAAAAATCCTATTTCACCCGAAGACTCCAGGAGCCAGAATACGAGACGGAGAAGAGCCAGGGGGTGGCCACACCACCTGGTGGCGCGGGCCAGGCCAGGCCGCGCCAGGGGGTGGTGTGGGCCCCCCAGGCACCCCGTCGGCCTCTCTCTTCGCCTATAAGGAGCGTTCTGACCTAAAAACTTTGGGGGGTTCGAAGTTTTTCCAGAAGGAGTTCCGCTCCGCCGCCACCACCAGATTCCACAAAACAGCACTAGAAACTCTGTTCTGGCACCCTGCCGGGACGGGGAATTGGAGGAGATCATTGCCATCATCATCACCATCGCTTCTCCATCGACCATCCATGTTTCCCCCATCTATGAGTGAGTAATCCCTCGTTGTAGGCTATGGGGATGGTAGGGATTGGACGAGATTGTTCATGTAATGGCATCAAATTGTTAGGGCATGGTGCCTAGTAACTTTTATTAGTGCTTTATGACTTTGTTGCAACTTGTTGTGCTTAATGCTTTTCACTAGGGCCCGAGTGCCATGATTTCAGATCTGAACATGTTATTGATTCATTATGATAGTATTGTATTTTGGTCTTGTCTACAAGTTGTATACACACGTTATTGTCCGGAACCTATGGCCTCGAAGTGACAGAAATCGGGATAACCGGAAGGGAAAGGCTTTGATGTGAGGATCACATGTGTTCACGGAGTGTTAATGCTTTGCTCCAGTGCTCTATTAAAAGGAGCACCTTAATTGCCAGTAGTTTCCTAGAGGCCCCGCTTCAAACGGGCTGGCAGGACAAAAGATGTTGTGCATGTTCTCATTGCGAGCACGTATGACTAT
Organism: Avena eriantha; assembly: GCA_910589775.1. NCBI lineage: Eukaryota > Viridiplantae > Streptophyta > Magnoliopsida > Poales > Poaceae > Avena > Avena eriantha. The sequence goes on along the minus strand of OU342746.1, from coordinate 88,381,094 downwards.
ATATGGAACACATGCCTAGGATTGTCTAGTACTTGGATGCTTTATCTTATTTATCTGCAATTGCCCTATGTTCTGATTGCTATGTGAATTGTCTTGTCCATGCAACGCCCGTCCAACCATCCCTATGCCTACCGCACACGAATCCCATTGTTTACTGCTTTTGTTACTACTGTCTTTGCTTTACTACTGTTGTTACTTTGCTATTCCTACTACAAAACTGTTGCTGCTGATAAACTGTTGTGAGCAAGATTGTTTCCAGGTGCAGCTGAATTGACAACTCAGTTGTTAAGGCTTATAAATATTCTTTGGCTCCCTTGTGTCGAATCAATAAATTTGGGTTAACTTCCCACGAAAATACTGCGATACACCCCCTATACTTGTGGGTCATCAAGCACTTGTGTTTTTTTGTCTATACTTATCGTTTATCTGGCTTTCCACCTCGTCCCTTTCGTGAGCCAGCAAACCTTTAGCACGGAAACTTTCCCGAGCATCGGAGCTCAATTGCTAAACCAGTTTAAACTCAGAAACAAAGCCGGCTTCCAGTACCAACAATTCACTACTCGGAAAATGCCCACATCCAGCAAGCAGACAATTAACCAAAGTATAGACTATAAAATTTAGATTTATACCCGAAGGTAGTATTTTTAGAATCGGAAATCCAGACCAGAACAACCATGAGCATAAAGTACTTTCAAGTATTCTAGGATTTTTGACTGTGACATGATCATTCGGAAATAAGATGGTAAAAACTTCTCAGAATATTTTTGAGGCAACCACTACTTTTATTTCTCATTGAACATGTACACATATATGGTTACAAAGAAAGATAAACTAAGAATAAAAGGGATGTAGCTGAGCAATATTCCATGGTCTGTCTAATTCTTCTGGATTTGTACTGCCTCCAGCTCTCTTTCTCTTCTTAGTAGCAGGTATTTCCTTGACTGGCCGCATATTAGTTAGGTAGTATGAACCATTGTGCAATACTTGACTAACCAGAAAAGGCCCTTCCCATACCGGCGAAAGTTTGTGCTTTCTTTGTTGCGTAAGCCGGAGAACCAAATCTCCCTTATTAAAAGATCGGTTTCTGACTCTCTGGCTATGATACTTGCGTAACTTCTGCTGATAGACTATTGATCTCATTTCAGCAACAACGCGAACTTCTTCGACTAAGTCGAGATCATTTTGCCGAGAAATCTCGGCATCCTCTTTGATATACGCGGCAACTCTAGGAGAATTATGAATCAAATCACTAGGAAGAACTGCTTCAGCACCATAGACCAAGAAAAAACGTGTGTATCCCGTTGACCTATTCGGAGTTGTTCGCAAGCTCCATATTACAGAGGGTAACTCCACTGCCCAAGCCCCCGCAGCACGTCTAAGTGGTGCTTCGAGTCTTGGTTTTAGGCCTTGTAAGATTAAACCATTTGCCCTTTCGACTTGTCCATTAGCCTGCGGATGTGCGACTGACGCAATGTCAAGCCGGATACTTTGTTCGTTGCAGAATTCGGCAAGCTCTCCCATAGAGAAATTACTCCCGTTGTCCGTGATAATGCTATGCGGATAACCATACCGGATTATAACATCCTCGACAAATCTTCTGGCTGTTGCTCCACCACAACTAGTGACGGGTTTAGCCTCAATCCATTTGGTGAATTTATCCACCATCACTAAGAGGTGAGTAAATCCACTTGGAGACTGTTTAAACGGTCCTACCATATCAAGCCCCCAGACCGCAAAGGGCCATGTTATAGGTATTGTTCGCAACTGATCAACCGGAACATGAGCTTGTTTGGCGTATTTTTGGCAGTCCTTGCACCTCTTGACCAGCCGTTCGGCGTCTGCCTTGGCTGTAAGCAAGAAAAAACCATGTCGAAAAGCTTTTGCCACTAAAGATTTGGCTGCAGCATGGTGACCACACTCGCCCTCGTGGATCTCTCTTAAGATTTCCACTCCTTCTTCTAGAGATACACAACGCTGAAAAACACCAGATACACTCCGATTATAGAGCTCACCACTAATTATAGTGTAGAATTTTGCTCGTCGAACGATTTGTCGGCTCAGAACTTCGTCTTCGGGTAATTTTCCATCTACCAAGTAATAAAGGTAGGGTTGAGTCCAGCTGGGAATTACAGACAGAACTGCTACTAAAGGTGAGTCGGATTTGGTCGGATATTCCTCGTCTACTCCCTTTATGGAGGGAACTTTGAGGTGCTCTAAAAAAGCGCCATCCGGGACCTCTTTCCGCGCAGAGCCTATCCGAGATAATGCGTCTGCTTCCTCATTTTTTTGCTTGAGGGATGTGTTGAACCTCAAACCCTTCGAACGATTTAGATAGATCATCCACGACAGCTTTATATGCCTCCATGTGCTTATTTGCATTACAAATATCTGACACTTGTTGAGCAACAAGATCCGAATCTCCGTAACACATCAAACGTGATGCCGATATCCTTAGCAATCCGGATTCCATGTAGCAATGCTTCATACTCGGCAATATTATTTGTCGCTGTGAAGTGGATTGGCAACACGTATAGAAGTTTATCTCCTTGGGGTGATTTTTTAGGAGCTTGTAAAGTGGTGCGGCTCTTTCTCCGAGCCGGCTTACAAACCGACTGACTGCAGCAATGCAACCAGTGAGTCTTTGAACGTCCTTCAGGTGAGTTGGCCTAGAAATAATGGGTATAGCCTTGATCTTGTCTCGGTTCACCTCTATGCCTCTCTGAGACACAATGAAACCTAACAATTTTCCCGCTGGAATTCCAAAGAAACATTTCTTCGGATTTAGCATAATGTTGTATTTTCATAAATTTGCGAATGTTTCCTCCAAGTCAGAAATTAATGTTTCCTTCTTTTTGGACATCACCGCAATATCATCTGCATATGCATGTACGTTGCGTCCGATTTGATCGTGGAGGCAACACTGCATAGTGTGCTGGTATGTAGCTCCTGCGTTCTTCAACCCAAAGGGCATCGTAACAAAACAGAAGGTTCTGAAGGGGCTTATGAATGAAGTTTTGATTTTATCTGATTCCTTCATCTGAATTTGGTGATAACCGAAATATGCGTCGATAAAACAGAGGAGTTCCGAGCCTGCCATAGAATCGATAACTTGATCAATTCTAGGCAGAGCAAACGGATCTTTGAGACAAGCCTTGTTCAAGGCAGTATAATCAACACACATCCTTAAATCAGTGGTGTCCTTTTTATGGACCATTACAGGGTTGGCCGACCAATCAGTATGGATGACCTCTTCTATGACACCGGCTAACTCGAGCTGGCTAGTTCCTTAGCTATTGCCTTACGCTTTACATCGCCAAAACATCGTAGGGACTGTTTGACGGATTTAGTGTTTGGTTTTACATTTAGAGAGTGCTCGGCAAGTTCCCTAGGTACTCCAGTCATGTCTGATGGCTGCCATGCGAAGATATCTTCATTTGCTTGGAGGAACTTGACAAGCACGCTTACCTATGCGCTATCTAGGCCTACGCCTATCTGGGTCACCTTGGAGGGGTCATCATCCTTGAACGGTGTCTTCTTCGTCTCGTTCGATGCCTTGAACTCCGGATTCAGCTTTTGTCACCTCCTTCTTCATTGCAGGCATCTCGGATAGATCGATGGTCTTCTTGATCTCCTGGTACTCCTGGGCGTGCAGCACGGCTTCAGCAAAGGCAGCATTTCCATCCTCGCACTCTCGCGCTTTCTTCGGGTCTCCCCTGATGGTGATCACGCCGTTGGGACCTGGATCTTTCATCATGTTGTAAATGTAACAAGAACGAGCCATAAAATCCCAATAAGCCAGACGTCCGAATATAGCGTGATATGCGCTCTTGAACGGGACCACTTCAAAGGAAAGTGCTTCCGTCCGATAGTTCTTTGGAGTTCCAAAAGTAACATCCAAAGTGATCTCTCCTAGGGAATTTGCTGGTCTTCCTAAGACAACTCTGTGACATATCACAGAGCTGTGATTCAGCTGGGTCACCGAGATTCGCATCCAGCGTAGCGTTTTTACATACAGAATATTTATGCTGCTACCACCGTCCATGAGGGTCTTGGAGAACCATAGCCGTCAATAAGTGGATTGATGACTAAGGCGTATTTTCATCGCATGTGCAACTTAGGAGGATGATCAGCACGGTCAAAGGTGATTGCAACTTCCGACCAGTCCAGGTACTGAGGGACAGCCGGAACTATCACGTTAAGCTCATGCAGAACTGCTTTCTTGACCTTAGCTAGTTGAGATCCGAGGAAGGTGACATAGGTGTCTTTCTTTGTGGGAAAGGTTTTCTTCCCCTTCGGCTTGGGATTTGAAGCATCAGCTTCCTCCATGTCAGAATCTTCCTTGGTCTCCTTGTCCTTTTCGGGATTCTTCTTTCCTTTCTTCCGCTTAGCCCTGTAGCCAGCGGTGTCATCTTTCTTGATGTCGTCATTGAAACGACACTCCGCATTTGTGTGAGACGAGCCCCCATTAGCGTCGAGGTGATGCACGCATGGGTCATTGGCAATGTCGGCCCAAGAGTAGGTTTTGCCAGGTTGCTGGTCTCCTCTACCTTGAACTCTTGATGTCCCATGACCACGTCCGTGGCCACCGCCACGTCCTCCTCGTCCTCCAGACCTGAAAGTTGCAGTAACCATTGTCGTTTCCGCGTTGGGATTTTCTTCCGAGGTGTTCTTGTGCTTCTGAGCTTGTTGCTTTGGTTGTTTTGCCGACTGTGGCACAGCTAGGGCCTTTAGCAATCCCTCTGCATTGTCGTCAGCATCTGCTTACTTGCTCGCTTTTTCTATCATCTCTCCCAAATCAGTGACCTTGTCGCACTTCAAGCGATGACGTAGTAAACCAATTGGGAGTCCTGCAGTGAAAGCTTCAATCGCAGTTTGCTCATTTACTCCTTCACAGGAGTTCTTGGTGTCAATCCATCATCCGAGATAATCTAGGCAAGTTTCGTTGGGTTTCTGGGTGCAACGCTGTAGGTCTCCGACCGTACAGGGCCTCTGATATGTCCCTTCGAAATTTCGAAAGAATGCACTTTGCATGTCATACCAGTTGTGGATGGTGTTCTCCGGAAGTTCATTCAGCCATGATCGTGCCGTCTTCCGCAACATGAGTGGGAGATATCGGGTTGCGACCAAGCTATTTCCGCCTTTGGCAATACAGCAAGCCTAGAAAAATCCTGGAGCCAAGTATCTGGCCGAGCTATACTGTCGTAAGCCTGAATGTGTCTTGAGATAGCGAATCCTTCCGAGAATTTTGTTTCTCTTATGCGTGGTCTGAAGCATTTTGGGCCCACGTATGTATCATCATTTTCGTAGCGCCGTGCCTCTATGTTGGAGTTATTCCGGTGTCGTGCATCGCTTGGAGACAAAGATCATCGTCCTGAGTGACGGCTATGGTTGTGGTGCCTTGGAGCCGGAGTTCGGCTTCTACCACCACCTCCTCCGCCACAACGTCCTCCTTGGCCTCCTTGAGAGTCGTTGTGATGGCTGCTTGGTGGAGAGGGTGGGGCAGCTGGATTGTTTTTGGCTGATCAACGGCCTCCTTCCGAGCGTCATTATTCCTGTTCCGGGGAGGGTCTTCATTGCGACGAGCCCCTTGTCGGCTTGTCTCGGCATGGTTTCTGTCGTTTCTTGTCCATCACTCCCACCATGGTGGGGCTCAGCCGGACGGTTTGTAGGTTTAGGTTGTGGCATCCTTTGTCGGTCCTCCTCCCGACGTTTCTCTTTATCTTCTCCCCTACGATCATTCAACTCTCGACAGGGAGGGTTTCTTGGATACAGTGCAGCAATTGCTTCTTGCTCGGCAGCTGGAGCGACATTGCACCAGTCACGTGCAGCTCTGTGATGTTGTCCTGAAGATCCGGCTCTTGAGTAGTTATCTTCCTAACGGTCGGAACGGTAATACTGTTCCGGAGCACGCTGGGGCCTTATATCATTCCAGGTCGTGTCCGTGTGACATTGGTCGGATTTTGAGACGAGTTTTCTGCTTTCGGATTTCGCGGCCCTTTGCTATTCTAGACCCTTGGTGAGTAGCTTAATGCCCAATCGAACCTGTTCTGGGCCTGGATTGTTCGATAGGATATCTCGAGCTGCAACAGTGTTCCGTACCGGTGTTGGATACACCAGATATCCTTTGCTGTCGAGACAAGGCATCCCTGGGTCTCCTTCAAAGAGAACCTAGTGTACTTCCAGGAATTGATCGTCACGTATGTAGCGTTTCCGGGTCTTTTGATGCTGCCGAGAGACATACTTCTCCGCAGTTTCCATGTGTTTCTACTCCTCCTCGATGTTTTTGGCTTCATCCAAGACTACTTGATGACGCGCTTCTAGGGCCTGGGCCCTTTCATCTAGTTCTTCAGCAGTAAGTTCTGCAGTTGTAGGGATAGGTGTAGTTAATGCAGCATCGATGAGTTTACGTGCACCTTCAGTGATCACGTGTCCATCTACCGATGCTTCCTTGGGCTCTTCTAGGATAAGTGCTCCATCTGAGCCTTCCTCGTATTCCTCAGCAATAACTTCCTCTGCCGGAAGATCTTTTGTCAGGGTCTTGTTCTTTTTGTTCTTCTTCTTTGCATTCTTGGCAGCACTGGTAGCAAAGACGGCTTTGGGCCCGTTTCCTGGAGTCAAACTTTGATCGGTACTTTCGGCCATTTGATTCTCGGGATCATCTCCGAGATCCATGATGTCCTGCGCTTTGGGAGAGTTTTCTCTGGATCCCTCGTCCATGTCTTCTCCTTCTACAGTAGTTGTGGAGTTAAGCTCCTCTTCATATTCCAGGGAGAACTTCCGGAAATGTGCCGACGTCATGGAGTCATCCGAAGATGCCGGTAATTCGACGCTTGTTCTGATAGCCTCCAGCACAAAGTCGGTGTTGTCTCTAGCATCGGCAAAGCCGGATCCGGATCGAACATATTCGACAAAGTGCAACGCGTTCCTCCAGAGATAACTGCGGTCTTCATAGTAGGCTTTGTCAAAACGGCTGATGGTCTCGTGGATTGCGTCTATGCTTGCGTCTTGCATCATCATGTGTCTCAACGTGTATCTCAGGAGAGGTCTGTCTGTCCCGGCGTCATCAGAGCCGGAACCAGAGTTATCTTCTTGCTCTTCCTAGATTTTGACCCCCACAGGTGGATCAATCTGGGATTCGACCTCACTAGGAAGATCTACTCCAGATCCGACTTGTACTACAAGATCTACCTCGGGTTCAGCTTTCTCCACTATCTCTACAACTAGTGCGGGCTGGGTAGGATTAGGGTTTTCTGAGATCTGGAACTCTACCGCCTCCGTGGACGAAGGGGACCCAGAAATTTCTTCTGCCTCTATCATCACCGCTGGGGTGGGTGGGGCAGGTTCAGCGAAACCGATGTAAACATCGATCTCACCAAAAGATGATGGTGTCGGTGGTCACGGCTTCCCTAGCCGGAATCCAAGTTTTGTCGAGGACGATGAGAGGGATGTCACTGGCGTAGAGGATGCGACCGACGGTGATAGTCTTGCCGATTACGATTCTTGTAGATTCTGCTTGGAACACAGATCCGAAGCTCACTTGCCCCATGGTGGGCGCCAACTGTCGTCGTATTGATGACAAGTACGCCATGAGGGGTCCTCGGGGCGTGTGGAAGAGAGGGGTGTGAGTCGTACGGGATTCCGGGACGGTGAGCACACAAGTTTACCTAGGTTCGAATCCACCGGCTTTGGATGGATCCTACTCCTGCTAGCAATCCAGTAATACGGTAGAGCCGGAATATGGGTTACAAGGATTTCGCCTGTGCGAGTTGAGATTGGAGACTATTGTGAGGGTGCCCTAAAGGATCTCCCTAGGACAGCTTATATAGATATCCAGCCTAGGGTTACAGGAGAGATCTATCTGGCTACGACTAAGAGTCGGTTACAGAGTACATCTTGAACTACAAGTAACACTATGGGCCTATGTCGGTAAGTCTTATGGGCCTTCCCGTAGCCGGATTGGAATCCGTTCTTCTCCCTGACTAGGCCGCCCGTGAAGCAAAGCTCTAACCCTAAGTGGGCCACCTTGGTCAGTGAGGTACGTCAAGGATACCTAGAAAGTATATCCCCGACAAGATGCAAATGGGGCTAAGAGCCCTGAAGAATAACCAATGGCGTCCATAACCCTACCCAGGCCAAGCCGAAAGGGTAACCCTGCTAACAACGTCAAACTTATACCTGTCAAAGCAAAAGGGGTGCCGACAAAGGGCAAAGGAAAAAGGGAGCGGTCAGTACTGAGGCCAGTACACGGCGAGTCTAGAATTCTGTAACATCTCAAAAACCCTAATCAAGATTATCAAGTTCTAATCACCCAATTTAGGGTTAACAAAAACTTTTATTAAGAAAATGAATATGAATGCATGTTAGTTTGCATTAATGTGTGATTGTTTGACAATGCCATGCTTGATTGTTCCAAATGATGTGAAATGGTTTAAAGATGAATACTACATCATCTAGGCCATTTACAAAACTAAATCAAAAGAAAAAGAAATCAAATATGAATTAATAAATCAAATGGTCATTTTGACCAAAGTTAACCACTAGGCCACTTTGTGTGTTCCTAGAAGAAGATTTTCAACAGAAACATTTGTACTTCTTTTCACCCCTTGCTAGACCAAGTAAAAATGTATCAAGGCCCACTTTACAAACTTACAAAAACATCTTTCAAATAAATTTAATGGACAATTGAAAATTGAATCTAGTTCATATGTTAAGATCCCACTTTTTCAAAAACCTATCAAACCAATTCCATTTAACTTCTCCAAGCAAACCTAGACTCTCAAGCTTAAGATCAAACCACTCACCAAAATTGAAAAAAAAATTCCAAAGTATATTTCTTGCGGCCATTTCATCAAACACCTGGTTTACACTAATTACCCTCATGCCTAAGTTCACTGTTTTGCATAGTGATCCTCGACCATTTGGTCTCCACTTCACTCCCCTGTCTCCCCTGAGCATAGCCAGCTCCCAGACCAAGTCCCCCCTTTGTCGTTTGCACAGTGGAGCGCCGCCCGTTTTTGGTCGTCGCTGGCCGACAGTGGGCAGCACGCCAGGAGCAACGCCCCCCTCGCCCACGATGCACACCAGACACGCCTCGGTCCACCGCCACCCCCTGTCCAAGTCTCGACCCTAGCCGAGCCCTGGACCACCCTAGCTACGCCGCGCACCATGTCTCTGTGCCATGTCTAGAGCGCGCCAGCTCGCCGCGCCCGACCAGCTCGCCCAGACCGTGCCTCACCCCCTCCTCGCGTGCACTAGCTCGCCATGATCGCAGCAACCCCGCAGACACCCCCGTTTGCCGCCGCGCGACCCGGAACTCCCGCATGCCGCCGCAAACACTTATGTGTCCGCACAGAGCACCGAACGCTCCCGACCGAACCACACCACCCCACGCCTTGCCATTATGCCCGTGAGAACCACCAGGGAACCATGCACTGCCCACTAGCCTCCGCCACGCCGATAGCAGCCTGTAGCCTCCTCACCGACGAGCTCGCGCCCGCACCGTTCGGTCTCCTCGCCGCAGTATAAAAGGAGGCCACCCCTGCCTCATTTCTCCATACCACTGCACTCCCCTCTCCTCACATACACTCCCACACCATTCCCTGGAGGAAGGCGAGCTCTCTCTCGCCAGAATTTGACCGGAGCCCGCCGTTGCTGGAGGAGAAGGGCATCGTTGATTTCGACCACCCCAAGCCCTGCCGTGACCATGCCTCGAACCGCTGTCGTCTACCACGTCGATCGCCCCTGCTGCCGACCCTAGCTGGAGCCCAGGTGAGCCTAGCCAGACCCTCGCTGCTGCGTTAGGGTTGATAACTCGTCGGAGCTATTCATCGTCGACGATGAACCATAGCCGTTAGATTAGAATCTAATCGTAGGGCTCTGGTTGAAAGATACTGTTCCGGTTAAACTGAGTCGCTGACTGGTGGACCCCATCTGTCAGCAGCCCGCTGCGCTGTGCAGTGCAGTTGGGCCGGCCCGTTTAACTTCCCGCGCTGGCCTGGAAATTCAAATATTGATTTTTCCATTTTAGTTAAAACCCTATTTTGTACCTAGATTCAAAAATCAATTCAGAGAGTTTCACTAAACCAAATTGCATGATTCAAATTTTGATAGGAAGGTATTTAAATTGTCTATCCATGCCCGTCGGACTTAAGTCTTTTGGAGTTAGAGATAATCTTTAGTAAAAATAAAAAGACAGAGACTTTTCCAACTTCAAACATTTTTCAAAAATCAACCATAAATGCTTTTGAGTTGATTCCAACTCTCAAAAATCACATTTGAGAAGATCTATCTAAATATGTAAAAACATTTAGGTTTACATGCAGTCACGTTGGACTAGTACCAAAATAATTATATATAGGCATTTCTAGTCACTTTAAATCTGTTAAATAATAATCTTAAACTTTATAACATGTGACCAACACTTTAAATCACATTCTCATGTATTAGAATATGTGGTGATGACATGTGTCCACATGATCCCATACTCTATTTGGAGAATATTAAATCTTAATTAATTTCAATGAGTAGAAATTACTTTTCTAAAATAAATAAATAAGACTAGTTCTTTATTGCATGTGATGATTGTGATGATGCTAGATCATCAAGTGTGAGCCTTAGTGTGCTAAATAGAATTAGTTAACTATTGTTTGGTGATGGTGTATCCCGTATTCATTTATAGACGATAGTACCGACCAAGGATACGAGGAGGAGGATTTCTACCAAGTAGAAGACGAAGACAACTTCAATCACTGCCACAATCAAGGCAAGCTATTATTGGCAAGCTAACACTTGCAAGACATCATTACTAAGGAAGCTAGACCCTTGCAAGTTAACATTTGTAAGTATTAACCTAAGAAAGATGCACTAGACATGCTTTGGTTATATAGCTTTGATTTATACCAATCCCGTGTTTTATTTGCAAGCTTTATTCTTTTACTTTACCAAAGTTTCTTTACTTTTAGTTAGTGCTTTGTGAGTATTTTGAGAAATAGAATAGGTAGCATAAAGAGTATAAAACTAGGCCTATACTAGATGTCATTCTATGGCATGAGATTGAAGATTATCACCCCTCATTAGTGAACACTCTTAACTTAGTGGCTAGTGCTAAGCATAAAACTTGATCACTTTAGATGGGAATCCTTGGTGAAAGTGATTATGAAAAGCTTGGAATGATGGTTCATTCTATTGAAATGTTTTGACATGTGTTGAGAAACACAAAGGGATTTGATGATGAAAATGTTGAGGCATGAGCCTTAGCCCTCTTATAAAAACTGATCGTTGGGTTCAGATGCGATACCATTCCAATTTTACCATACAACCACAACACCTAAATTGGGTAGGGCTCAGCCGGAAGTTTATATGCATTAGTATGGGTTTCCTCGCGGAAGAGGTTTGAGCTGAGACTACCTCTTGATGATGTCCACCTATGTAGTGCCCAGGATGGAAGTGGCCATGGCTAGGAGGCCAAGCTCATAGGGGACATACCATTACGAGCTCAATATATAAGGTGTTATTCTGTGAAATAACTCGAATTTCAAATCATTCACTTGCTTCAACTACTCATGCTATGGATGTGGGAACACGTAGATATGTATATGTATATAACACTCCGGGGGAGTGTTATATATCATATCTACACACGCGTGCATACATGGGCATGTACCTGGCCAGGGCCGCTCACATGAAACAAGGACTTGAGGAAATCTTTGAATTGTATCAGCCACCTTATTTATTGGTAAACGACGGAGCCGTAGATCGTTTTTTATACGCTTTCACTGTCACCGGATACTTTACTCACTTCCTCAACTATGTTATTTCTTGTGACTCGAATCACAGCTGACCCGGAGGAGGAAGCATGGTACCAGTAGGGAACTGGTACTACCACCTCCTCCAGCTCTAGCTGAGCTCTCTAGTTCTTCTCCATCAGTGAGTTGCAATGGGAGCATCTCAACATCCTCTAGTAGAATCTGTGCAATCCAAGCCTTCTGGGACATCATCCACCTGCAACTGCTTTCTCTCTTGCAGCTCTTTCATAGCAATGGACTTTATGTTTGGAGGCTAACCCAGGCATCCATCACTCTCCGGTTTTGAGCCAAAAAGTAAAATCCATAGACTTGGGGACTAAAGAGACTCTTTTTTACAGCCAAGCATGAAGAGAAGAGCAGAGTAGATTCGGTAATGTTGAGTCGATCTAGTATGGAAAATTCCTGGCTGTGTGCTTGCCTTTTGCCTGCTTCTGCTTCATCTGCAGATCGGATTCCTTTCCCAGAGTTCTTACTTATAGGCTTTATAGCCAGACAGCCTTTTCGATGAAAGCTTAGCTTGGTAGTCATAGCTTACTCACCCTACTCCCTTAGACAATGCAATGCTCTGAACACGAAAGTGAATAGCCTACAACTATTTCTTTGATTTATTTCTTTCATTCGTGGGGCATTGGATAAAAGCACTGGGAATCATAGGAGCAATTCGTATTGGTTTTAAGCTGAGAAAAGGGACTATCGAATTCATTGATTAAGCAGGTCAGATGGGCTTAGTAGGGCATTGGTATGTGATACTATTTTGACCTCGCAGTCTTTTTCTCAATCTATCCATTTTGGGCGGAACCAACAACCTGATTGTGTGGTTATTCTGAATGCAGATAGAAAGTCTTCCGTCATACTAGACGTTTGAGCTCTTCGTTCCGCTCTTGGTTTACAGGCTTTGTTAACCGGACCGGCAGGTGTATAAAAGGGGTCATTTTCTGGGTAGCTTTCCCTATTAAGTCAGCACCGGATCAAGCTTGGAGACCCACCACAAGCAGAGAACAAAAAGCCTAAGAGTGGTGACCAACCATCTGCAAAAGGAGTATTATCGGAGCCGAGCCAGGAATAGCCGTTAGTGGACACCTACCACTTTTCACCGGTTAGAGAGGCCCTCATTAATACATTGAGAAAATATGTTCACATGGGGCCTATACTAGAGTGTGTAATTGAAAGGTTATGATTGATTATCCGCATACTAAGTATGATGATTCAGGGTTATCCCTGACGGATGTATCGAATTTTGTGGTGAAAGTGTACCACCTCTGCAGAGTGTCAAACTATTCGAATAGCCGCGTCCGCGTTCATGGACAGTTGGAGTGGCTATACTGTTCCGTTGTCAGATGTTTTCAAAATGACTTGTGAAGTGAACTATGATTTTGACTTGACCACAACAGGGTTGTGAATATGAAAACTAGTTTCCCACTTAAGTGATTTGGAATGTTAATTTAGTTTTCTCTACTTCTAAACTTAGTTTAGATAAATCTGGCTTTTTGCAAATAAACCTAGAGCTTAAGATTCCTACTAGAACTACCTTACTTGTTAGTGATAGTTTGCGAGTACTTAAAGAGTACTCATGGCTTTGTCCCTGGCTATTCCCGTGGCCAGACTATGAGGACTACCAGGATGATGGATAGCATGAGGTATACGACAACTAGGATCATCTCCCATCGTCAGCATTGCCTGTGACACTAAAGATTCAGCCCACTACTACGCTTATTATTCTGCTGCTTGATTGTATTAAGACTGGATCACGAGATCCTTTATTTGTAAGTCCCTATAATGGTTTGTAATGGATGATGTACTGTGATATCCAATCTGTTATGTCTCGCAAAAATTGTAATCATGGGATTGCGAGGTATGGCATAACAGGCATCTAGGATTAAAAATCCGGGTGTTGACAAGTTGGTAACAGAGCCATCCTGACCATAGGAGACCCTAGTTAGAATGGATGTTCGAACAAATATTTAGTTTCAAAACAAAAGAAGTGAGTATTTATGAAAACCTATTCCACTCTTATCCTTGATTCTTTGAAAAAAATCATGTTCCTCAAAAACTCTTACATTCCTACATAAAATTTGACACACTTGATCACCTCACTAACTTACTCATCCTAAATTCTTATAGATGGAAGTTCAGTATTGCAAGTTCTACCAGTTGGGCAATAGAGGCCAACTGATCTTTGAGAGGGATCTTGATGCACTGTCAGAGTACCTTGAGCGCCCGCATCTGGAATTCTTCGGTGCCCAACTCAACAATCGCCCAGGAGGAGATCTACAATGGCTGATAGTTCCAAATCTCAGAGGCGAGATGGAAGCACCCCTTTCTGAGAAGATTCAATTCACCTTGCGAGAGAACAATTGGCTAGATGGATTAGCCAGGGCTATGCATGAAGCTCTTGCCCGTCTGTGCGGACAAAACATCAACTTGATCCAGGGAACTCGTTTTGCTCACTTCGTAAGGCGTGATTCTATGGGAATGCCATTGGAGATGCCAAGTCACCCGGATTTCAAGCGCCAGGTGGAAATTCTTGACTTCATGTTGTATGATAGGAAGAAGGAATTGGACAATACTCGAGCTTACGCCAACCACAACCTTGCCATTACCATCAAGAAGGACCAGACTATCGCCATCCTCATCAAGGATCAGCAATCACTTCGTCGTCAACGCGAGAAGAAGGATCGCCCCATTGCTCGTCTTTGCAAGAAGGTGGCCGCTCTAGAGAAAACCATCTGTGAACAGGAAGTCTAGCTTGAAGCAAAGGAGGAGGAAGAAGGTGAGGATATCCACGGAGATCTTCACTCTTATCTCAATGATGACAATGATTACCTGGAGGATGATGCCATGGAGTTCCACATTGATGATGATGACTCTGACTTCATTGATGATGATTAGATGCACTTGATCACTACCGTAGGAATGAGTTGTACCAGTCCCACTTTATCTTAGTTTCACAGAATGGTTTATAAAACCATCCATTTTCCCATTTGTGTGTGGTGTGTGTTTGTATGGTGTGCTTTGAATGACTGAATGAGAAGAAGTTGTTAGTTTGCCAAACCTAAGTCAAACTCAAATTTAAAGCTTTTGAAACAAAACCATGATCCTTAGAAATTTCCCTCTTCTCTCATTATCTATCTCAATCTTCAGATGCCTCGTGGAAATCAAGGAGGAAGCAGCTCATCGCAGGACCCGATGTTGCAGATTCTGCAAATGCTAGTTTCCGACCGTGAAGCTAGTAGAGCCGAACGTCAAGCCAACCTAGACACTCTTCAACAGATAGCTCAGATGGCCCAAAATAATCAAGGCCATGGAAACCAAGATCATCATGGATCCAAGCTTAAAAACTTTCAGAATACTAACCCACCTATCTCTAACAAGTCTGAGGATCCCCTAGATGCTGATGATTGACTGCAAACCATGGAGAACAATCTGGAGGTAGCAGGAGTTCAAGCCAATGAAAAGGTACTATTTGCCACTCATTATCTAGCAGGAGATGCAAGAGCCTGGTGGAATAGCACTCATACCATGAATGATGGTCAGATGATGACTTGGGAAGCATTCAAGATCAAATTTAGCCGCACCCATGTGCCACAAGGTTTAGTCACCGGAATGAGAGATGATTTCAGAGAACTGAAGCAAGGCAGGATGATGGTAGTTGAGTACCTTGACAGATTTCTGTCGCTAGCTAGATATGCCCCTGATGAGATTAACACCAAAGCCAAGAAGAAGGAGAGGTTCCTCAACGGGTTGCATGATGAGATGCAGACTGTTTTAGTCAACATCAGTTTTGGAGATCTAGAAGAGCTTGTAGACTCTGCCATCCAGATGGAAGGCAAGATCAACCAAGCCAATGACAACCGCAAGCGTAGGATGATGCACCAGAGTGGATCCAACCATGCCCAAAAGTATCGCCCCAATGCGTCTGCAGGATACGCCCGAGGAACAATAGACCCCCGATGTCCCGTCCAAGCTACCCCAACTATAGCGGAGGAAACTTGAAGTCTAGAGGAAACCACAACAACAACCCCGGCAACTCCAACAACTTCAACCGTGCATCGCCGAAGTCCAACAACAGCAAAAATAACAACAACAATACTGCCCCAAGGATTGGAAGCAATGTTGTGCATGTTGAAGCCAAACACAAGTCCTAGGTTACTTGCTTTGAATATGGAATCAAAGGTCACTACTCCAATGAGTGTCCTAAGAAGCTTGCAGAAGCCACCAATGTGAATGCCCCAGCTCAGCAGCAGCGTTGTGTTCAGCCTAGAAGGAAATTTGCCCCAGGGAACTCGCTCAACCGCAACGGCCGTCTGTTCCCATGAATGCTGATGAAGCCCAGGAAGCGCCTGATGACGTGTTGGGCATGTTTTCTGTTAACTCAGTACCTGTCAGAGTGTTGTTTGATTTTGGAGCATCGCACTCGTTTGTTATAGAATAATTTGCATGCACTAGTAAGATTCAACCAACAAAATTGAAGCATGTTATGATAGTTCAAATACCTAGTTCAACCACCAAAGCTAGAAAAAATTGCAAGGTTGTACCTATCAGAATCCATGGGATAGATTTTTATGCCAATCTAATAGTACTTGGAACCAAAGTTTTGGAAGTAGTACTAGGAAAGGATTGGATGTCGAAACATAAAGGATTAATCGACTGTGCCAAGAAAGCCATAACCATGACCAGTAGCTCTGGAGTATCAGTAGAGCATATATGTGAAACCTTCCCCCGTCAGTTCAAATGCAACAAGAGTCTAGCCCAACCAACCCTAGACCAAGTTAGAGTAGTCTGTGAATACCCCGATGTATTCCTAGATGAATTGCCCGGTATGCCCCCGGATCGAGATATCGAGTTCATTATTGAACTAATTCATGGACCTGGACCCATAGCTCAGAGACCTTATAGCATGAACCCATCTGAATTAGTGGAGCTGAAGAAGCAACATGATGCTATGCCGGCGAAAGGTTGATTCAACCAAGCACATCGCCATGGAGATCACCTGTTTTGTTTGTGGATAAGTAAGATGGATGTAACCGTTTATGTATGGATTACTGGAAGTTGAATGATGGCACAATAAAGAACAAGTACCCATTGCCAAAGATAGAGGATCTATTTGATAAGTTGACTAGTGCCAAAGTGTTTTCTAAGATTGATCTTAGAACTAGTTATCATCAACTCAAGATTCGTGCAACGGATATTCCAAAGACCGTCTTTACCACCAGATATGGATTATATGAGTATACGGTCATGTCCTTTGGATTAACCAATACCCTCGCTTATTTCATGAATCACATGAATAAGATTTTCATGAATTTCCTCGATAAGTTTGTCGTTGTTTTTATCGACGATATTCTTATCTATTCCAAGTCAGAAGAAGACCATGAGCTACACCTGAGAACCATCCTTGAAACCCTTAGAGAGCATCAGTTGTATGCCAAGTTTAGAAAATGTGAATTCTGGTTAAAGGAAGTAGGATTCCTAGGACATATTGTGCCAGCAGGAGGAGTCGTTGTTGATCCCGCCAAGATCGAAGATGTTGAAGAATGAAAAGCCCCAACCACTCAAACCCAAGTCCGTGCATTTTTCGGATTAGCAGGATATTACCGCAAGTTTGTTGAAGGATTTTCGAGCATCGCTAGACCGATGACCCAATTGTTGAAGAGAGATAAGAAGTATGAATGGACGGATAAATGTGAAGCAAGTTTTCAAGAGCTCAAGAAGAGATTGATTTCAGCCCCAATTTTGATTATGCCAGATATCAAGAAGCCTTTTAATGTGTATTGTGATGCATCCAAGATTGGTCTCGGATGTGTGTTGATGCAAAAAGGCAAAGTCATAGCATATCTATCCCGACAACATAAGTACAGGATAGTAATAAAGCCCCAAACTACTTTGTGGCCCCAAGAAATTAGAAATGAATCAAGCTCTGGCTGAGGGGATTCATGGTCCCACATGCGGATAGTGTGATAGTCAAGGAACATGTATCAAGTACTAGGGGCCTACGAGACACAAGTGAGCAGTTAAAAACCAAATTTTGCTATTTCCCACCGGTGCCTCTGCATTAGTTATATCTATTCCCAACATTTTATTTAATAAGTTGTAATTAAAGTCATGATCATCTCCACCATTAAGCATGTGCCAACCTTCCAACAACGGTGGAACAACAACGACGTGAATCAGCACTTAAGCAAGCAACTACGACACGCAAGGCCGACTATCTACCAAACAACAGGCAATAGGATGTGTCCAAAGCAATATAGAGGCTGCAAGGAATATAAATGGTGCACAGAAACTAAAGCATCGCAATACGGATAGCAATAGATCAACAAGAGAAAGTAAAGACTATAAATTCAAAATAAGTAGAAGGGGGAGATTGCTCCTGGGAAACAAAGACAAAGATACACGGTAGATCGGGTAGATACTCGCATCCACTCATCGAACTAGTTCGTGAAGAAGCAAAACACTAAAAGAAACATCAGATGCACTATTTAATACTACGGCAGACGATCAAGAATGAGGCATGCATGACATGGTAAAGATGCGATGCAATTGGACAATATTAAGCGGAACCGGGGTCCCGACATCTATATAGAAGGTTCAAGTTATTTAGGTACCCCGCAAATTAAATGGTGTCTTAACAAGGCAAAATATGTCATCAGTTCGCTACACAAATTTAAATGGAGGCGATATAAGACAAGAATAGCCCGCATATAGCCTCCATATTTAATTTTGAGGTAAATCGACAAAGTACCCACAAACCCCATGATGAGATGCGAGCATAAATAATTTAAATGCAACAATATATATGTCATATTATAAAAATAGGATCTCGGAAAGGGAATCACTTTAGGGTTCGGCGATTTTGGGGCTCAGAGGGGTCGGGTTCGGTCTTCAGATCTGGGGTTCGGGTTCGCCAGGAAAGGACTTCAGATGCCAAGACCATGATCTTCAGATCTGTGTGAACACACTCGGTGGTCTTGCCGTCTTCGGGTCCGGGTTCGGCGATATTGGTCTTCGAGGTTTGGTCTTCGGATCTTGGTATCCGTGACGAAGCACTTGGTGGTTACGGGAAGAAGGCCTTGTCGATTCAGGACGACGATCTTGTTTAAACCCAGTGTCGAGACGTCCTCCCGATTGGACTTGAGCGGCTTCAACACACACGGTAGGGCACAGATGAGCATAATCGGTCAGCTCTCGAATAGGAGCATATCAACAGCAATAAACACCTTGACGTCGGGCTCCCTGCAACCGAACTACAAACCCCCACAGGGCAACAGCAGGGGTGCAACACGCAGACGCGGGGTCGACGGGGCTAGAGACGGCGGTTCTAGGTCGAAGCAGGGATGACAGCGCAGCGGCGTCCAGGACCGTTGGCGGGGACCTGCTGGAGCGGTGCGCGACGACGGGGAGGGCGAGGATGGCTGGGCGAGCACGTCCACGTGCGGGGCAACGCCTGGAGAGGAGGCAGCGCTGAGGATGCTAGTGACTGGTGCGGGGAGGAGAGCTCTGTGGAGGGGGATGCCCACACGCGGCCACGGACGGGGTCCCATCGACAATTTGACATTCTTGCGGCTTAGGAGCGGCGCATGTCCGAGATGGTGGTGCTGCAAGGTGAGGCAGGGTCGCGCTCGAGGAGGAGGGGCGGTCCCGGGCAGCGCTGGACGCGGGTGGAGGCTGGCGCGGTTGGTGGTCGGGCTTGCTGCCGGGGCGGGCCGGCGCGCTCGCGGGCGAAGGAGGCGAGGTAGGGTGAGCAGAGGAGGAGGCCATCCATGGTGTTCCGAGGAGGCGACGTCTGGCTGGGCTCGGACGGATCCGGGGCCGGGCTCAGGTGAAGGAGGGCGGCGACGGAGATGCGGACTCGAGTGGCCGTGCTGGCGGCGGCGGAATGAGCAAGAGCGGTTAGAGAGGTAGTGGCCAGCAGAGAAGAGAGGCGACAGCGGGCTCCGAGGAGGTGGGGAGTGCTACGGTAGGTAGGGAAGCAGCGGGGGAGAGACGCGCAGAGAGGAGAGAGAGATCGCTGTCGTGGGTCGTGTCGTGGTGGGACCATGCGCGGGGTAGGTGGTTGGCGACGATGGGATCAATCGATCCTAGGGGTGGGGTGCGCGGCTGCGTGTGTACCACGCGGGGCGAGCTTGACGAGTGGGCTGCGCGCGCGGTACAAGCCAGCATGTGTGTTGCGGCGGCGGGGCAGTGGTGGGTGTGGGTGTCAAGTTAGGGTTTAGCTGAGGAAATAGCACATAACACCATATGTTGGTGCTACTTTTGCACAGAAAACAGTTTTCACTTTGTTTTGCATAAAACACCATATTTTCATGGAAGTATTTGCAAAAAAACACATAAATAGGAATTAACATGATACTTAGACAATTAGGGATTATAGGTCCAATGCAAAGAGGCTAGCTCGCGCTGAAGACTACCGAGCTACTCTGACCTGACCACTTCATCGGAGGCGGCGTGCTGGCAGCGGGGATGACCACACCGATTACACGGCAAGTTGAAGCAAACCACATGGCGTTCGAGGTCGTGGAGCGCTGTCGGACGTCATCCTTCTCAACTCGCTCCTCTGTGCCCCCAGGACATCGGCGCGCAGACTGCCGAAAGCTCTTTGAACTCTACAAGGTACTGCAGCTCCAGCCTCTAGGTCGTCGCCACCGAACTCAACTATCTTTGTTCGCTGCTGTTTGGCCGCTAATGCCTCGTTTCGTGGGTTCTATGGATGAGCTGGTACGGTTAACAGGCCATGTAGATACTTAGGGTGGGCTCAGTAGGGTTAATTAGTGGAAAGTCTGTTTAGGACGTGATTTGTGTATTGTGCAACAGATAACGGAAAAATATGGGGTTTTGTGAAAAATAAAAGCATTGTTGTGGTTTTGTGCAAACACTTCCCCAAGAAGTGGTGTTATGTGCAATTTCCTCGGTTTAGCTGGTTAGGGCTTGTTAGATCTAGGATTAGGATTAGCCGGGTGGTAGGCTGCTGCCAGCTTGGGCCTGGCCGGTGGCGGCCTCCCTGAATAAAATAGTTTTTATATTTATATTATAAAACCTTTACTAATAGTTTTTAGGAAAATCAAATATCCGAAAGGACCGGGTTTTATCATTTGAAAATAAGAAGGGGATATTTAGAAAACAAAGATAGGCTTTTATAAAATAGTTTTAGTAAATATATGCATGATGACATGACGATGCTCAAATGCAATGTGGCATGATGACATGAGCATGCTATCATGATGATGCCCAAGGGAAAAACATAGCGATTTTCTAGTAGTGGTTTTAGCGGGGTGCTACACGTCCGAGGACAAAGCCACTGCTGGGTGTATGAAAAGCAAGGTTTGTTTTCGAGGACTTGTCATACTAGAAATACCTCCACATTCCACATAGCCTTAACCTCATGCACATCACGAAGAATGTGTGCGAGAGTCTAATTGGCACTCTTGTCAACATGTCGGAGAGGACCAAAGATGGGCCAAAGGCAAGAAACGACCTGATCAAGTTGGGCATAAAGGAAGAACTTCATGGAGGATGCCCTGATAATGATGACGATGATGATGATGCTCAGACACAAGAGACTCAAGGTCGTCGGCGCAAAAGGGCTAAGACGAACGACTACTACTACCCCCTTCCTACTTCACTATGAGTGAGGAGGAGTTCCAGTAGGTTTTAAATGTCCTCGTTGGAACCAAACTTCCTATCGGTTACGAAGGGAAGATAACCCGATATCTGTATGAAACGAAGAAGAGATTCTTCGGGATGAAATCTCATGACTGTCATATACTGATGACGCAGATACTTCCGGTTGCGATCCGAGGGATAATGGATGAGCACTTACGTGAGACGCTGTTTGGGCTCTGCAACTTTTTCGACGTAATCTCTAGGAAGTCGATCGGTATGAAGTAGCTCGACAAGCTACAAGAACAGATCGTCGTGATACTATGCGAGCTCGAGATTTACTTCCCCCCCACCCCGGGTTCCATGACATCATGGTGCATCTACTGGTCCACCTCGTGGATGATATCATCCACCTCGGGCCGCTATTCCTACACAACATGATGCCGTTTGAAAGGCTGAACGGCGTTCTTGAAGGATTCGTTCGCAACAGGAACCGTCCAAATGGAAGCATATCCAAGGGCTTCCTGATGTATGATTCCATATCGTTCTGCCAGAATTATCTAAGAAATGAGGACGATGAAGGCCCGGTTGGTCTGCTAATCAGGAGGCACCTCGGGAGGCTCGATGGATGTGGTCACCGCGAGGGCCACGCCTCAATGCATATCTTCTTCACTGGTCAACAGACAGACTATGACAGGGCACATCGGGTCGCGCTATAACACATAAAGTTGGTCGAACCATGGGTGCTAGATGTAATACCTCGGACATTACGCTCTAAGTTCAAGCCTGGACGAACCAAAAATGGATAAGTGACTCTACCGCGGAGGCCCAAGGCCACCCACGCGTAGGCCCGTCGAAGCGGAGTAGGGCACGGTACCGGCCTACCACCTTATCCACTTTCAAGAACATCGGGACAAGAGCGAGCGGCATAAGCGACAGGTAACGCGACCACGACATACAGAAATGCGTATGTATGCCTGCGATTTACAACAGACATTAGAGTCACACCATCTAAAAGAAATAGAAATATTCAATGCCATACGGCAAGATCCAAATATCCTAGATAGACATAATATTTTAGGATACTTCCTCAAACATCACGCAACAGAGTATCAAGCGAAAGCGGGAAACAAGATCCGAGTACGGACAAGATCAAATCGGCATAAGATGCCACATAAATAAGCACATCCCGCCCACAGATCTCACGGATCTCCATCCCCAGAATCTCTACACCTGATAGTCGTTGCCACCATACTCAGTCTCCTCGACCCAGTAGCCTTCCTGAGAGTATACCTGTCCACCTACACCAAATATTTATCGTGTGAGACCCCAGGGGTACTCAGCAATTCGTAATGCATCTAAAGGGAACAACCTGGGGGTGACGCAATTGCAGCAAAAGATAATAACTAACAAGTCTATAGATACTCACTAACCATGCGCCTAACCACTGATAGACGGATGTCCGTTAATTAGAACAACAATTATAACAACATGAAGTAACAGATCCATCCTCCCTCTCGCTTACCAACGAGTAGGCGGACGAACAACCCATCCATTGACAGTTTTATTAACCATTCCATGAGTATTGCACTAATTACTAGTCTGATATTTAGTCAAATTAAACACTGTACTTTAGTTATGCTTGTTTATGATCGAGAAAATGTGCTCCAAGTCGTCCATAACCGCGGACATG
Organism: Avena eriantha; assembly: GCA_910589775.1. Taxonomy (NCBI): domain Eukaryota; kingdom Viridiplantae; phylum Streptophyta; class Magnoliopsida; order Poales; family Poaceae; genus Avena; species Avena eriantha. Next base: position 88,358,000 of record OU342746.1, on the reverse strand, counting down.
GCTTTCAGAAAGATTTACCCTGCAGGGGTGCACAAATAGCAACACACATACGATCAACCTCGGGAAGAACCAAATAAAAAGCAACGAGGCCTCATGACAATGCATTCACAGAATTCATAAATTATTTTAGGGGGCCACCCCATTAAGATACCTGAAACGAAGTTGGCCGGCTCCGAGACGGACCCAAGGTTTGTGCCAATGGCTATAAACGACTGGGAACCTGAAAGTGTGACTGGGCTTGTCGATACCGCGAAAACATTCCACATTCCTAAACAGTACAGGTGCTCCACGCACAATCGTAAATAAAGAAGTAAAGCATGGCATAAGTACAGGATAGTAATAAACCCCCAAACTAGTTTGTGGCCCCAAGAAATAAAGTGCGAATCAAGCTCAAGCGAAGGGGGATCCATAGAGTCTCCCGTATGTGGATAGTGCGAATACTCAAGGAACAGGTATCAAGTACTCGGGGTCCTACGGGACACAAGTGAGCATGAAAAACCAAATAACAGATATTGCCCACCGGTGTCTCTTTCATTAGTTATCCCATTACTACTCAGGTTAAGTTATTTAGGTACCTCTTTATCCAACAGACACTCACAAACCCTACACATGCAATTCTACGACTCGCATGGCTCAAACAACTCCTGTAGTAATTGCTCATAGGATGGAGGAACAAGCTTCGGTGGGGTTTAAAAGTAAAGGCTATGCAATACTTGGGATTCAGTTTAATGCAATCGCGACTCAATGATGCAGGAATAAGATGGAGGCAATAGGTACTATATGTATGCAACCATGGGGAATTGCTTGCCTGGAAGCTCAGTTGAAGCGAAGGATGGATCTTGTTGGGGATATACTTTCCAGGTATCCGCACAGTTCCTCACTGACCAGGGTGGCCCACTTCTGGTTAGAGGTTTGCTTCACGGGCGGCCCAGTCAGGGAGAGAAGACGGAGTCCAATCCAGCTACGAGAAGGCCCAGAAGACGTACCGACTTAGGCCAATAATGTTACTTGTAGTTCAAGATGTACTCTGTAACCAACTCTTAGTCGTAGCCGGATTGATCTCTCCTGTAAACCCTAGGCCGGATATCTATATAAGTGTGGCACCCCGCTAAAACCACTACTAGAAAATCACGGTGTTTTATCTATGTGCATCATCCTGACATCAGCATGCATCTTTTTGTTTGAAAGTATTTTTCTAAAAGCCTATCTTTGTCTTCCAAATATCTTCGTCTTAATTTAAAATCAAAACTCCGGTCTTTTCCGGATCTTTTATTTGTCTAAAATTTTTTTACAAAAGTCTATTTTAAATTAAAATAAAAGTTTACATTATTTTTGGGAGGCAGCCAGCCAGGCCCACCAACCCAACCGGCCACCTCCACCCTAAATCTAGACTAACTCTACCCCAGAAACCCTAACCCTAGTCTACCTAATCCCTCGCTGCCGCCAGCCTACCTGCACCACCACCACACCCGACCGAACTGATCCAACGAACACCACCTAACCTGGCCGCACCACCTCACCCCATCGTACTCGACACTCCGTGTAGCATGACCCAGCGCGTCGAACCGCAAGCGTACACACGCGTAAGCGGCCCCACTGCCTCGCCCCGACCCCACCACCACGTCCAGACCTGACCCATTCCTCGATCGAAAACGCCAACAACCGCTCAAGACCCCATCGCCACCAACTCCCTTTCCCCTCCCTCATCTCCTCTTTTTGATTGATCCGCCGCCGCTTCTCTGTCTTTCCCAATCGAGGCCCGGCCGTCAGTGGGCCCCTTCTCGCCGGCCACCGCCGCGACTCCTCGTCATCACTTCTGCCTCCGTCGACCTGCTACCTCTTGCGCTGACCCGAAGCACCTTGCCTCCCAACTGAGCAGAGCCCGTCGACGTGGCCCTCTTCTGCCTCGAACCAGCCGTTGTCGACCCCTGCGGGTTGCCTCGCCTCTGCTCCCCTACCCGCGAGCCGGCGTCCGCCTCCCTGCATCGCATCCTCGAGTCCTGCTGCGAGGCCGCCTGCGACCGCCCGCAGCAAGCTGCTAGAGCACTGCCGTCTGTGCTCGACCTCGTCGGAGCCCCATCCCGGCGCTGCTCGGGACCACGAACTCTGTCCGCGCTCAGCGGCCAAGTCTCTCCTTCCCAGCCCGCAGAGCCTCGGCCACTCCTTCGTCGCCGTGGCCTTCTACGCCTCCTCGCCGACCCTTGCAGCGCAGCCTCGAGCCTCGTGCCACCTCCTCGTCTGCAAGCTCTGCGCCCGAGTATGCTTACTACGCGCACTGCCTCTGCCCTTCAGCATCGCGCGTCCTCGCCCTGTATTCCTCGTTCATGGCCCGCCGATCATGGCCGGTCTTTCTCGCATCGCCTCCATCTTTCCACGCAGTCTCCTACCCGATGCGAGCTCCTGCAGTGCCGTTGCTCGCCTCTGTCTTTCCAAGACCTGCAGCGCGCCCTGCTACCGAAGTTCCTCTCTCCTAGTTGTTCTAGTTGATGTGATGATTAGGTGATGATGCTACTCTTTGGTGCTATTAGTACTGCTACAGTCCCTTGATGTTTCGTGTGACCAAGTCTGGCATGACTAGGTGCCGTGAAGTGAAGAGGTTGCTGCAAGTGTGTCCTAAGCAGGATATCCGTCCTATCGGTGTTTCTGTTTCGGCAAGATCGTCATGCGCGATACCAAGTCCTTCACCCACCATCGAAGTCGGAACCGAAGAGCTACATCACGGTACACCGAGTTCGCCTTCACAGGAAACCGCAAGACCTCCATCCCGGATCCGAAGGCGAAACCTTCAAGATCCGAAGACCGAACCCTGGCGCCCCAAGTTCTCCGACCCCAAGGACCGATCCATCGGAACGCCAAGACCTCCTTCCGTACCTGAGTTCTTCGTCATAGGCGTCAAGATCTCCTACACGGATCGGAAGACCCCGGTACCCGACCAGGGCAAGTCCGATGAGCTGCTGACGCCACACCAAGACTTGGGACGACCTCCGAAGACCGATCCCGTCGAACCCTGAACCCTGAGACCCACACCCGAACCCCCCGGAACCCAAGATCTTCGGACCTTGATGTGTGACCCCTATCCGAGACCCTTATTTCTATAATATTGACATATAACTGTCGCATAATAAATTGTTCATCTCGCATGCATATCATGTGGTTTGGGGGCATTATGCCGATTCACCTCATAATTAAATATGGAGTCTATATGCGGGCTATGCTAGTCTTCTTCTGGACTCCATTTAAATTTATGTAGCGAACCGATGCCATGTTTCGCCTTGTTAAGCCAACATTTAAATTGCGGGGTAGCTAAATAACTTGAAGCTTCTAATTAATTGTCGGGGCCCCGGTTCCGCTTAATATTGCCTATTTGTATCGCATGTGTGCCATGCCATGCATCATATCATGAACATGCCGATTCTTCTGCCGTAGCATTAAATATTGCATCCGGTGTTTCTTCTAGTGTTTTCTTCTTCGCGGACTAGGCCGATGAGTGGATGCGAGTATCGACAAGTTCTCCGGTGTATATTCGGCAGTGTTTCCCGGGCGAGCATCTCTTCCCCTTCTACCTATTTTGCATTTATAGTCTTTATTTCCTCCCGTTGATCTATTGCTATCCGTGTCGTGATGCTTTAGTTTCCGTACACCAGTTATATCCCGTGCAGCCTCTATATTGCCTTGTACACCTCCTATTACCTATGTTTGGTAGATAGCTGGCCTCGCGAGTCGTAATTGCTTGCTCAGGTGCGGTCTCGTGTTGTCAAGTACCACAGTTGTTGGAATGCTAGCAGATGTTTATGGTGAAGTTGATCATGACTTTAAATACAACTATTAATTGCTGGGATAACTAATGAAAGAGGCACCGGCGAGCAATATATGCTATTTGGTTTTTATGCCCACTTGTGTCCCGTAGGCCCCGAGTACTTGATACCTGTTCCTTGACTATTCGCACTATCCACATCCGGGAGAGTCTATGAATCCCCCTTAGCCAGAGCTTGATTCATTTCTTATTTCTTGGGGCCACAAAGTAGTTTGGGGTTTTATTACTATCCTGTACCTATGCCATGCTTTACTGCTTTATTTAAGATTGTGCGTGGAGCACCTGTACTGTTTAGGATTGCAGAGTGTTTTCGCAGTATCGACAAGCCCAGTCACACTTTCGGGTTCCCAGTCGTTTACAGCCATTGGCGCAAACCTTGGGTCCGTCTCGGAGCCGGCCAACTTCGTTGCGGGTAGCTTAATGGGGTGGCCCCCTGAAATGATTTATGAATCCTGTGATTGCTTTGTCGTGATAGCCTCGTTGGGTTTTGAGTTGCTTTTTTCGAGGTTGATCGTGTGTGTGTTGCTATTTGTGCACCCCTGCAGGGTAAATTTTTCTGAAAGCCGTGTCCGCGGTTATGTACGACTTGGAGCACAGTATCTCGATCATAGACAAGCATAACTAAAGTAGTGTTATAAACTTGACTTAATATATGACTAATAATCAGATTCAACTATCACGGAATGGATATTAAAATGCCAACAACTGGTGGATTTGTGGTTGTTTTGTGACATGTTGTACCTGCCTAGTAAGTATCGTAACTCCAATGGAATGAACTAAAAGTGCCAACAACTGCTGGGTTTGGGATGTCACATGCTAATGGTATCTGCCTAGGAAGTACTGCAACTATAACTGATTGGTTAACTAAAACTTCCCACTACTTATGCTATCAGGATGACTCATGCTACCTATATCTGATTAGTAAGTGCTGCAACTATAACGGAATGAGTAAAATTGCCAACTGTGTGAGTTCCTTGGTCCGACTTCCTCTTTTTTTCTCGAGCGGGAAAGACCGGGATGGGTATGTTTGGTGTTAGTATTAGGATGGAACCGAATAGGTCTTTCTTATCTCTCTCTAATAGCCGATAGTTAATCGAGTCTCTATAGGTTGTTTAGTGCATGATGCGCTGCCGCTTCAGTCCACCATACCTATGTAGGCGAGAGCCGCCTAATTCTAGCCTCGCCGTGTATAGGCCTCAGTACTGACGCTCCTCTTTTTCCTTTGCCCTCTGTCGGCACCCCTTTTGTTTTAGCAGGTTTGAGATCGACGTCGTTAGCAGGGTTACCCTTCCGGCTTGGCCTGGGCAGGGTTATGGATGCCATTGGTTATTCTTCAGGGCTCTTAGCCCAATTTGCATCTTGTCCGTACTCGGACGCTATATTGTTTTCAAGGTGTATGCTTGACTTGCTGAGTCGCTGTTGTATATATATATCTGTTATGTGGGTCCCATCGAGGACTGTTGTGTAATGGTATTACTTTGTTTTCCACCCGCACGAAAGTGCCTGGTGGGCGTCCTTGAATCGTTTCTAAGCGGGTTTGGCGGGAAGGGCTAAAACTTGCATAGGGCCGATTCGAGGGTGTTACTATAATCCGTCCTAGGGAGAGCCTTTAGGGCATAACACAATAGTCTACAATCTCAACTCGCATAGGAGAAATCCTTGTAACCCATATTCCGGCTCTGCCGTATTACTGGATTACTAGCAGGAGTAGGATTCGTCCAAAGCCGGCGGATTCGAACCTGGGTAAACTTGTGTGCTCACTGTCCCGGAATACCGTACATCTCACACCCCTCTCTTCCGCATGCCTCGAGGACCCCCTCATGGCGTACTTGTCCTCAATCCGACGACAGTTGGCGCCCACCGTGGGGCAAGTGAGCTTCGGATCTGCGTTCCGAGCGGAATCTGCTAGAATCGGAATCGGCGAGACCATCGCCATCGGTCGCATCCTCTACGCCAGCGACATCCCTCTCATCGTTCTCGACGAGACGTGGATTCCGGCTAGGGAGGCCGTGACTGCCTATACAATCATGTCTTTTGGCGAGATCGATGTTTACATCGGTTTCGCTAAACCTGCCCAACCCACCCCAGCGGTGATGATACAGGCAGAAGAATCTTCTGGGTCCCCTTTGTCCGTGGAGGCGGTAGAGTTCTGGATCTCGGAAAACCCTAATCCCACCTAGCCCGCACCAGTTGCGAAGATAGTGGAGAAATCTGAGTCTGAAGAAGACAACACGGTTCAAGTCGAATCTGGAGTGGATCTCCCTGGAGAAGCCGGATCCTAGATCGACCCACCCGTGGAAGTCGAAATCCAGGAGGAACATATCAACGACACTGATTCTGGCTCTGACGATGCCAGGACAGACATGCCTTTCCTCAGGTACACATTAAGACGTATGATACTGCAAGGCAAAAGCGCAGATGCAATCCTCGAGACCATTAAAAGTTTTGATATGGCTGATTGCGTAAGACGCAGGTACCTTAGGAAGCACGCATCACACTTTGTCAGATACATAGGATCCGGATCCGGCTCTGCCGATGCTGGAGAAAACACCGAATCTGTGCTGGAGGCAATTGGAACAAACGCCGACGTTCCCGCATCCTCGGATGAGTCTATAACGTCGGCAGATTTCCGAAAGTTCTCCACGGAATATGAAGAGGAGTACAACTCCAAAGCTGCAGAAGAAGGAGAAGCCATGGATGAAGGATCCGGGGAACACTCTCCCAAAGCGCAGGATGACATTGACGTCGGAGATAATCCCGAAGTCCAGATGTCCGAAAGTACCGATCAGAGCTTGACTCCGGGAAATGGACCCCAAGCCGTCTTTGATACCAGCGCCGCCAAGAAGGCAAAGAAGAAGAACAAGAAGAACAAGACCCCGGCAAAAGACCCTCTCGCAGAAGAGGTGATTGCCGAGGAATACGAGGAAGACTCGGATGGAGCACTTATCCCAGACGAGCCGAAAAAAGAAGCATCGGTGGATGGACACGTGATCACAGAAGGTGTGCGTAATCTCATCGATACTGCCTTAACCACACCTATCCCTACAGCTACAGAACTTACTGCAGATGAGCTGGACGAAAGGGCCCAAGCCCTAGAAGCGCGTCGTCAACAACTCCTCGATGAAGCCAAAAACATCGAGGTGGAGAAGAAACGCATGTCAACCAAGGAATACATGTCTCGGTTGCATCAAAAGACACGGAAGCGTCACACCAATGATGACCAATTCCCATGTGTCCGTGCCGTCCTTTTTGGGGACGAGATGGGGAAGCCACGGAAAGATAGCAACGGAGATTGGGTATACCCAACCCTAGTACAGAATACCATGGCAGCCCCCGAGAAATTCTATTGGCTAATCCAGGACCAGAGGAGATCCGTTTGGGTATCAAGCTACTCAACAAGGGACTGGAGCAGCAGAAGGTCGCCCTGTCCGGAAGTCAAAAACTGGTCTCGGATTCTGACCAATGTCGCACAGATCCAGCATGGGCTGATGTAAGATCCCATTACGTTCAGGTGTAGTACCATAACCCCGAACACAGGGAAGACAATTATTCAAGAACCGAATCGTCGGGACAGCATCGCAGAGCTACACATAACTGGAGCAATGTCGCACCAGCGGCCGAGAAAGACGCGATCGCTGCACTGAATCTGAGGAATCCTCCCCAACGAGAGTTCAACGATCGAAAGGGAGAAGATAAGGAGAAACGTCAGGAGGAGGATTGTCAGAGAATGCCACCTCCTAGACATGAGAGCCGTCCGGCTGAGCCTCATAATGGTGGGAACGACGGACGAAGGAACGACGGAAACCATGCTGGAACAAGCCGGCAGGGGGCTCATTGTAGTCAAGAACCTCCCCGGAACCGGAATAATGACCCTCCGGACGGAGACCGGCGATCAGCTAGAAACAATTCAGCTGCCCCACCCCCTCCACCAGGCAGTTACCACAACGGACCCCAAGGAGGGCAAGGAGGATGACATGGCGGAGGAGGTGGTGGCAGAAGCTGAAGTCCGGCTCCAAGGCACCGCAGCCACAGCCGACATTCGGGACGATCTCTATCCCCGAACGACGCAAGGCACAGGATCAACTCCAATATAGAGGCGCGGCGCTACGAAAACGACGATTTCTACGTGGGCCCAAAGTGTTTTGGACCACGCGTCAGAGCTACAAAATTCCCGGAAGGATTTGCTATCTCAAGGCACATACAAGCCTACGACGGCATTGCTCGGCCAGATACCTGGCTATAGGATTTCTTCCAAGCTTGCTGCATCGCCAAAGGCGGAAATAACCTGGTCACAACCCGATATCTCCCACTTATGTTGCGGAAGACGGTGCGATCATGGCTCAATGAACTTCCGGCGAACACCATCCACAACTGGTATGACATGCAAAGTGCGTTCTTTCGGAATTTCGAAGGCACATATCGGAGGCCCTGTTTGGTCGGAGACCTACAGCGTTGCACGCAGAAAACCGGAGAAACTTGCCGGGATTACCTCAGACGATGGATCGACACCAAGAACCCCTGTGAAGGAGTAAACGATCTTGAAGCTTTCATCACAGGACTCCCAATTGGTCTATTGCGTCACCGCTTGAAGTGTGACAAGGTCACCGATTTGGGAGAGATGATAGAAACAGCGAGCAAGTATGCAGATGCCGACGACGATGCAGAAGGATTACTCAACGTCCTGGCTGTACCTCAGTCAGCAAAGACAAAGCAACAAGCTCAGAAGCGCAAAAATACCTCGGAAAAAAACCCAACGCGGAGACAGCGGTGGTCACTACTGTTTCCGGGTCTAGAGGACGAGGAGGACGTGGCGAAGGCCGCGGGGGTGGCCGTGGGACATCAAGGGTCCAAGGTAGAGGAGAGCAACAACCAGGCAAAACCTACACTTGGGCCGACATTGCCAATAACCCATGTGTGCATCACTTGGACGCCAATGGGGGCTCGTCCCACACCAACGCTGAATGTCGTTTTAACGATGACATCAAGAGAGATGATACCACGGGCTACAAAGCTAAGCGGAAGAAGGGAAAGAAAAATCCGAAAAGGACAAGGAGACCAAGGAAGATTCCGACATGGAGGAAGCCGATGCTTCAAATCCCAAGTCGGAAGGGAGGAAAACTTTTATCACCAAGAAAGACACTTACGTCACCTTCCTCGGATCTCAACCACCAAAGGTCAAGAAAGCAGTTCTCCACGACCTCAACGCAACAGTTCCGGCTGTCCCTCAATATTTGGACTAGTCGGAGGTGGCAATCACATTTGACCGCGCTGATCATCCGCCTAAGCTACGCAGGCGAGGAAAATACGCCTTAATCGTTAATCCACTTATTGACGGTTATGGTTTCTCCAAGACCCTCATGGATGGTGGTAGCAGCATCAATATTCTCTATGTCGAAATGCTACGCTGGATGAAGATCTCGGAAACACAGCTGAACCATAGCTCTGTGATCTTTCACGGAGTTGTCCCGGGAAGACAATCTAATTCCTTGGGAGAGATTACTTTGGATGTTACCTTTGGAACACCAATGAATTATCGGACGGAGGCACTTTCCTTCTAAGTGGTCCTGTTAATGAGCGCATACCACGCTATATTCGGACGTCCGGCTTACTGGGCTTTTATGGCTCGTCCGTGTTACATTTACAATATGATGAAAATTCCAGGTCCCAACAGCGTAATCACCATCAGGGGAGACCCGAAGAAAGCGCGAGAGTGCGAGGATGGAAATGCCGCCTTTGCCGAAGCCGTGTTGCACGCCCAGGATTACCAGGAGATTAAGAAGAGCATAGATCCATCCGAGATGCCCGCAACGAAGAAGGAGGTTACAAAGCCAAATCTGGAGTTCAAGGCATCAGAAGAGACGAAGACGATGCCATTGAAGGATGATGACCCCTCCAAGGTGACCCAAATAGGCGTAGGCCGAAGTAGCGCATAGGAAAGCGTGCTTGTCAAGTTCCTCCAAGCAAATCAAGATATCTTCGCATGGCAGCCATCTGACATGACCGGAGTACCTAGGGAACTTGCCGAGCACTCTCTAAATGTAAACCCAAAAGCTAAACCCGTCAAACAGTCCTTACGACGGTTTGGCGACGAAAAGCACAAGGCAATAGCTAAGGAACTAGCACGGCTCGAGTTAGCCGGATTCATAAAAGAGGTCATCCACACTGAGTGGTCGGCCAATCCTGTAATGGTCCATAAAAAGGACACCACTAATTTAAGGATGTGTGTTGATTATACTGCCTTGAACAAGGCTTGTCCAAAAGATCTGTTCGCTCTGCCTAGAATTGATCAAGTCATCGATTCTATGGCAGGCTCGGAACTCCTCTATTTTCTCGACGCATATTCCGGTTATCACCAAATCTAGATGAAGGAATCTGATAAAGTCAAAACTTCATTCATAACCCCCTTCGGAACCTTCTGTTCTGTTACAATGCCCTTTGGGCTGAAGACATAGGAGCTACGTACCAGCGCACGATGCAGCGTTGCCTCCATGACCAACTCGGACGCAATGTACATGCATACGTGGATGATATCGCGGTGATGTCCAAAAAGAAGGAAACACTGAATTCCGACTTAGAGGAGACGTTCGCCAATCTACGAAAATACAACATCATGCTTAACCCGAAGAAATGTTTCTTTGGAATACCAGCCGGAAAATTGTTAGGTTTCATCGTGTGTCAAAGAGGCATAGAGGTGAACCGAGATAAAATTAAGGCTATACTCAACATTTCCAGGCCAACTCGCCTGAAGGACGTACAAAGATTAACTGGTTGCATTGCTGTGGTTAGTCGATTTGTAAGCCGGCTTGGTGAAAGAGCCGCGCCATTATATAAACTCCTGAAAAAGACCAAGGATTTTGTCTAGACGGACAAAGCTGAAGCTGCACTACAAGATCTGAAAAGAGTACTCTCATCTGCTCCTATCCTTGCAGTGCCGAAACCTCAGGAACCGATGTTGCTTTACATTGCTGCGACAAATAAGGTTGTCAGTATTGTCATGGTGGTGGAGAGACTAGAGGAAAATCAAGAACACCTGGTGTAGTGTCCGACGTACTTTGTTAGTGAAGTCCTGACAGAATCAAAGCATCGGTATCCGCACTATCAAAAATTGGCTTACGGTGTTTTTCTAGCATCTCGAAAGTTGCGACACTATTTTCACGAGCATCCAATTACCGTGGTGAGCAAAGCTCCCATGATAGACATAATCAATAATAGTGACACCACAGGACTTGTCACCAAATGGGGAATAGAGCTCTCAGCTTTCGACATTGAGTATAAACCTCGGACAGCAATCAAATCCCAGATCCTTGCAGACTTTGTCGCTGATTGGACAGCGACGAAGGAGAACATGATCCTCCCTGAGTCGGAATATTGGACCCTCTTTTTTGATGGGTCTAAGGCTCGAGGGGGCTCGAGGGCTGGCGTGGTGCTCAAATCACCCCAAGGAGACAAACTTTTATACGTGTTGCAGATCCACTTCACAGCGATAAACAACATTGCCGAGTATGAAGCACTGCTGCATGCGATCCGGATTGCTAAGGATATTGGCATCCGACGTTTGATGTGTTACGGAGATTCAGATCTTGTTGCTCGGCAAGTCTCGGATATTTGTAATGCAAATAAGCCCATGGCAGCATATAAAGCTGTCGTGGATGATATATCTAAATCGTTCGAAGGGTTTGAAGTTCAACACATCCCTCGAGCAGAAAATGAGGAAGCAGATGCACTATCTCGTCTAGGCTCTGCGTGGAAAGAGGTCCCGGATGGCGCTTTTTTAGAGCACCTCAAATCCCCTCGATAAAGGGAGTAGATGAGGACTATCCGACCAAATCCGGCTCACCTTTGATAGCAGCTCTGGCTGTAATTCCCAGCTGGACTCAACCCTGCCTCGATTATTTGGTAGATGGCAAATTACCCGAAGACGAGGTGCTGAGCCGGCAGATCATCCGACGAGCAAAATCCTATACTATTGTTAAAGGTGAGCTGCATAAACGGAGTGTTTCTGGGGTCTTTCAGCGCTGTGTATCACCGGAAGAAGGAGTGGAAATCTTAAGGGAAATCCACGAAGGCGAGTGTGGTCACCACGGTGCAGCCAAATCTTTAGTGGCAAAAGCTTTTAGACACGGATTTTTCTGGCTTACAGCTCAGGCAGATGCCGAACGATTAGTCAAGACGTGCAAAGGCTGCCAAAAGTACGCCAAGCAAGCTCATGTTCTGGCTGATCAGCTGCGGACAATACCTATAACATGGCCCTTTGCGGTCTAGGGGCTTGATATGGTAGGACCATTTAAACGAGCTCCAAGTGGATTTGCTCACCTCTTAGTGATGGTGGATATATTCACCAAATGGATCGAGGCTAAACCTGTCACTAGTTGTGATGGAGCAACAGCCAAAAGATTTGTCGAGGATGTTATAATCCGGTATGGTTATCCGCATAGCATTATCACGGACAACGGGAGTAACTTTTCCATGGGAGGATTAGCTGAATTCTGCGATGAGCAAAATATCCGGCTTGACATTGCGTCAGTCGCACATCCACAGGCTAACGGACAAGTCGAAAGAGCAAATGGTTTAATTTTACAAGGCCTGAAACCGAGACTCGAAGCACCGCTACGACGTGCTGCGGGGGCTTGGGCAGAGGAATTACCCTCTGTAATTTGGAGTTTACGAACAACTCCGAACAGGTCAACAAGATACACACCTTTCTTCTTGGTCTATGGCGCAGAAGCAGTTCTTCCTAGTGATTTGATTCATACTTCTCCTAGAGTGGCCACGTATATTGAAGAGGATGCCGAGATTTATCGACAAAATGATCTTGACTTAGTCGAAGAAGTTCGCGTTGTTGTTGAAATGAGATCTACAGCCTATCAGCAGAAGTTACGCAAGTATCATAGCCAGAGAGTCTGAAACAGATCTTTCAAAGGTAATTTGGTTATCTGGCTTGTGCAACAAACAAAGCACAAACTTTCCCCAGTATGGGAAGGGCCCTTTTTAGTTAGTCGAGTATTGCACAATGGATCGTACTACTTAACTGACATGAGGCCAGTCAAAGAAAGACCTTCTACTAAGAAGAGAAAGAGAGCTGGAGGTAGTACAAATCCGGATGAGTTAGACAGACGGTGGAATATTGCTCAGCTATGTCCCTTTTATTCTTAGTTTATCCTTCTTTGTAATCATATATATGTACATGTTCTTTGAGAAATAAATTTTTTGCTTGCCTCAAGTTTTTCTAAGAAGTTTTTACCATCTTATTTCCAAATGATCATGTTATTGTCGAAAATCGCAGAATGCTTGAAAGTACTTTATGCTCATGTTCGTTCTGGTTTAGATTTCCGATTCTAAAACTGCTACCTTCGAGTATAACTCTAAAATTTCTAGTCTTTACTTTGGTTATTTGTCTGATTGTTGGATGCGGGTATTTTCCGAATAGTGAATTGTTGGTACTGGAAGCCGGCTTTGATTCTGAGTTTAAACTGGTCTAGCAAGTGAGCTCCGTTGCTCGGCAAAGTTTTCGGCTGAAGGTTTAGCCGGCTCACGAAAGGGACGAGGCGGAAAGCCAGATAAACGATAAGTAGAGACGAAAAAATTCAAGTGCTTATGAAAATATTTCAAGCACACAAAAAAACAAAGTCAAAAGTGCTGAATAGATCACAAGCTTAGCACTAGCAAAATCAATAGTACTTAATATTTACAAAACGCATCATGTTCTTTCCGGAATAATACATAATTTTCTGGTCTATGATACAGGAGGAGATGAAGGAGCTACCGGCTCGCTGGTTACTCTTCCTTGATATCGTTCCGAGATGTTCGGATCCGAGGTGGTCCGTTCATCGTCGAAAACTTCTTCGGCTTCTTCTGGAGGAGGTGGCGGAGTAGCTACGTGGGTGAAGAAGGGGATCTCGTAGCTGGTCAGATCAGCCACGTGACACCCGTATCCGGCGCAGGATTGCATGATGGCTTGAAGGTCCTGCTCCTGGCCCTCTTCGTCTACCTTGCAGTACCCTCTGGTCACTTGCCATATCTCTATGTTTCCATGGTGGCTCATGACCATGGTGAGAGCGTTCTGCACAGCAGTCCACGCGTAGGACATGTTCCAGTCCCGAACAAGCTGCGGCATCTCATTGGCCTTATCCCGCACCTGAAAATCCGACATGCTTGGCATGTCCGGAATCCTGAGAGACTCGCCAATGTCCTCAAGGGACTGGCGGAAGTCATGAAGAAGATCACCGACTTGGGTAAGCCGGTGGGTGCGGGGCTCGGAGGAGGAAGAGTCCGTCAAGTTCAGAGGACCTATACAAAAAAACAATTCAAGAAAAATCCGACATTGATAAAAGTCGAAGAAAAGATAAGTCAGATTGATGGAATGTACCAAGAATGACGTCGTCAATCTTGGTCTTCTCCTCCCGGAGACTCTGGAGTTCAGCCCGGAACGCCTGGGAGATGTCCTTCTCTCTGCGAAGCTCATTTTTGAGGTCCTAGATTATTTTATCTTGAGCAGCAATCTTGCGATCACGCTCTTCGGTGGCCATGGAGGAGGATTCAAGGACTTGAGGTATGATCCTTTCATGATCCGCCTTGAGCTTATCCAGCTCTTGGCGAAGTCCCTTGTTCTCCACCACCAGGGTCTTAAGGTTCTCAGCCTCTTCAATCATAGCAATGGATTCTTTCACTAGCGCTGTAAGTCAAAAAGAACAACAGTTTAGAAAAAGTTAGACATTCAAAAAGCAAATGACAAGGTTTGAATCTCGGAATGTTTACCTTCGGCTTCATCCTTGGCTACTTTAAGTTCGGAATTTTTAAGCCGGAGAGCCTTGATCTCTCTCTGCTTATTGCAGACATTGGTCAGTAATTCCTGGTTATAGGAACATACTTTCTGTAAGTCAGAATACCCAAAGTCAGAAAGCTACTTAAGACTCGGGCTAATATTTTTTGCTAAATATCAGCACGAGCCTAGGGGGCTACACTAGTTCGTTCTTTGGCATCCTAATGAAGCATAAACCTGGATTATATATCCTACTTCATGCTTGGGGGCTAGAGGATATGATATAACATAATGTAAAAACAAGAGTTGGAATTCTGACTTACATATTGCTCACGGGTGAGTTTATCTAACCTGCGTTCACTTCAGCTACCACCTTCTCTGCAAGAGTAAGAGGGATCACTGGGGCTGTTGGAAGCTCGCCAGTCCTAATCCTCTCGTCACGAAGGTGGACTTGAGCGAGAAGGTCGGAGAACTTGACGTCCTCTGCTTCTTGCGCTTCCTCTTCGGGGGATAAATGGCTTTTGTCCAGGACTTGCCTGGCTAGCCTTTGGATTTCCTTTGCAGATTTCCGGGATAGGCCAAACTTGGCAAGTCCCGGATTGCTGAGGAGGTTTTCAGCGAAGGTTTCAGCCGAGGGATCATTACCCGAAAAGGGTTCACCCTCATCTTGATCTGACGCACCCACGGTGATGTCTGTTTGCGACCCAAGGATCGCAGGCTCTGTTGGAGGAGCCGGATCTTCTGCAACCACCGGAGAAGGAATGATCGCCAGAGTTGCAGAAGGTTGAGGGGCAGGAGTTGGAGGAGCTACGGCAGGAGAAGCTATGGTTAGCTTCGTCTGTCGCAGGGGCTTCGAAGGAATCCCTTTCCCCTTACCCTAGATGAGAGGCTTTGCTCTGAGAATGTAGTAAAGTCGGAAACATTACATCTCAGAAAGAAATTCGAGAAAGGTACAAAGGTGGAAATTGTGAATGAAAGTTACCTCTTCACAACAGGCACCTCCTTTGTGCCAACAACCACTATCGGAGCTTTGCGCTTCTTGAGCACAAGGTTCAGCAATGGGACCACTTCTGTCTCTTGAGAAAACTCAGGAGGATATCCTTCGAGCGGAGCAAGCTCCAACTCGAGGAGGTCAGCAAGCTGAAAACAAGAAAGCATATCAGTATTGCAGTATAACTTGAAGATTAAAACACATAAAAGGTGTACTGATGGAAGCTTACCGGCACCACGGGGTTTTCCGCCGTGTGCATATCCAGAGAAATCACCGTAATTCTCCTCTCGATTCGCTCCTTGATCAGCCACTTGATCTGGCTGATATAGCCTTGAGTGGTGTAGGCTTTGGGGCTGATACCGAGGGAGTCTTTTTTGGAAGACGTGATGGAGTGCATCAGTCAATCCCCGTGGTACTAAAGTGGTTGGATCCGATGTGAGACCCAGCACTGGACCAAGTCGGATCCCTTTAGCTCCTTGTGTTTGATTAAATACTCGATCCGCCTCTTCGTGAGGATCAGATCATCGGTGAGAGCCGGAGCAGCCTCGTCCCAGGAAGGCTGAGCTGTGGCGGCTCTGTCGACAAAAGCCGGCAAAGCAGTAGCTTTGCCGGGAGCTGGAATATGCCTCTGGTAGAAAAAGGTGGCTGGCCATTGTTTGACCGAGTCACTGGCAGAAATTTTGGGATATGCCCGGTCACGGCTAAGTGAAAAACTAATAGTGCCGGTGATGTAAGGAACAACGGCAGTGATGGAATTTCTCCGGACATGAAAGTAGTACTGGAAGAGAAGCAAACTCGGCCTAGTGCCGAGAAAGCCCTTGCAAAGCGATGCATACAAGCTCATCTCTAAGATATAGTAGGGAGGAAGATTGTGGAGTTGAACTCCGTAATGATCTATCACCTCGGAGAAGAACTCCGAGGGAGGAAAAGACAGACCTCGGTCGAGATGGGTGCCGAAGTGGACCCGCTCGCCGTCCCGCGGGTTGGGGACAGTTTCGCCGGAGCCGCTCCGCCAGTCGCCGACGACGAGAAGCCCCTCCTTCTCCACGTTCTTGAGGCCCTCCTCGGTGAGGGCGCAGGGGATCCAGATTCCCCGGGAGCTCTCCTTCTCCGCTGCAACTTCCGCCGTCGCCACCGCCGCTGCTGCCGCCAAACCGGAGAAAGAAGATGATGAAGCCATTTCTCTGGTGAGAAGATGACCGTAAAGTGGCGGCGATGGGAGTTCTGTGGGGGAAGGATGAGGGAGCTCTGTGCGCGCAGGAGGATTGGGAGGAAAGGAAACGTCAAAGGACTGGTGGAAAGGAGAAGGAGAAATCCAAACCCCTTATATCCACCTAACTACGCCAAGATTCATGCAAATGCTACAGTGTAACCGCCACGTGTCGTGGAAAGAACTGGGGAGGACCCACGCGATGATTGTGTCTCCTCGATCTCCATGCATGCATTGAAACGGCGCCTCGGTTCCACGAACCGCGGGCCCACCAACGTTTGTGTTGACGGCACGCCTGTCAAATGACATGACTTGACCATGCTTGTGTCAGGTGGCGTTAGAAACCAAGTTCCGGCTTAGTTTTAAGTCGAGCTGGAAAATTCGAGTAACCTGTTGATAGGTCCGACTTATTTTTAAGACCCGGATCGTATTTTTTGTTGTGAAGTTTCAGGAACTCTTCAAGATTCTGCAAGACGAAGATCAAGCTAGACAATGATAAAATCCGACTTTGGATCTTGGAGGCCTCTGGGGGCTGCTGTTGGGGATATACTTTCCGGGTATCCTCACAGTTCCTCATTGACCAGGGTGGCCCACTTCGGGTTAGAGCTTTGCTTCACAGGCGGCCCAGTCAGGGAGAGAAGACGGAGTCCAATCCGGCTACGGGAAGGCCCAGAAGACTTACCGACTTAGGCCCATAATGTTACTTGTAGTTCAAGATGTACTCTGTAACCAACTCTTAGTCGTAGCCGGATTGATCTCTCCTGTAAACCCTAGGCCGGATATCTATATAAGTTGTCCTAGGGAGAGCCTTTAGGGCATAAGTCTACAATCTCAACTCGCATAGGCGAAACCCTTGTAACCATATTCTGGCTCTGCCGTATTACTGGATTGCTAGCAGGAGTAGGATTCGTCCCAAGCCGGCGGATTCGCACCTGGGTAAACTTGTGTGCTCACCGTCCCAGAATACCGTACATATCACACCCCTCTCTTCCGCACGCCTCGAGGACCCCCTCATGGCGTACTTGTCCTCAATCCGACGACAGATCTGGGTAGTACTCTTGGGATTCCTGTAAATTCCCCTGCTTGGCGTCTATTCGAAAGAAGAACCACACAAACAAGGGCCAACATAAATAAAGTGCACAAGCATATAAATATAATGCGACAATCAAACAAGCATGCCATGATGAATGATGCACAATTTACATGGCAATAATGTAGCATGGCAAGGGTGAGGTGTGGGGACAATAAAATAGCACTTTTAGTATTTATTAGGCATATTTTAGTGGCATAAACCATTCAGGTTTTGATAGTTATACATGATGCATGCTGCAATTCATATCATGGAATGCATAATCGGAATAGGCTCGTCGCGCTGATCTATTTAGACATATTATTTGTCGAATTTGGAATTACGGAATTAAAGTTATAGATTTATTAAGAAAAGGCATTTATTGGCCTTTAAATAATTTCGAAATTTTAATATGCTCAAAAATTATTTTGGATGGCATATTCGAATTCCTAACATTTTTCTGATCAAAAAAACATATATCATTCGTTGTATTTGGGTTTGGCAATTAAAACATAAGGTATATGCATTTATTTTTCATTTTATTGATTTTCTGGAAAAAGGAAAAGGACACGATGTTTTTGTTACTCAACTTGTTCTAGCCATAGACGCTGGTTAGTGGGGCAGGCACGCTGACTGGACTGGAAGTTATGAGGTGTGACAGGTGAGACTAGAGGGACCTTGGTTGAGGAAAAACAAAAAGGGCAGGGTATTTTTAGAAAAGCTTCTTGAATTGACAGGAAGACTGGAAATAGTGCACGTGCATAACCTGCTAGCTGACACGATTCTCCCTAGAAGATTGCGAGCTATCTAACAAGAATTAGGAGGATCGATAAAGAATAAAGTTGTAGAGGGATGTGAGGGATACAAGTTTTATGTTTTAAGTTTTTCGAATAGAACACGTTATAGTGCAGCTACGGGGAAGTTTTGTGGCTTAAGCGATAGCCAAAAACTGGACACAAAACTGGTTATTATCTGCAGTTTTCAAACGATGATGGAGTCAGAACAAGGAAGAATTGGACTTTGTTGTAGTGTAGTTCTTTGTAGAGGATAACTAGATCTCCAACTTACGTCAAGAAGACCTTCCCTGATTCAGACTGGAAACACTGATATAGAGGGGTTTTGTGAGCATAAAAGTGTTAAAACTATTTTTTCTGAATTTGCCAAGTGTCGATGTGGGAAACTCTGAAATTCGCCAGCTGAAACTATGAGATCGAACGAAGTTTCTATCATGATTCTGCGAGCTACGGGTGTCCGTTTTGCGAGAGGTTTGGCTCTGCTCGAAGCTAGTACATCCGGCTCGAGTTCCAGAGGCTCAGCAGCGTGGAAGGCGGTCTGTGTCGGAGACACGCATGATAGGAACAGGACATCGTGACCAGAAACTTGGCGCGCGTTCTGGCAGCGTGGCGGGGCGCGTGCGTGTAGCGCGGCTCGGCTGCTATGGTGGGGCGGCTACGACGTGGCACAGAGCAACGAGGGAGGAAGGTGAGCTCACCGTTAGGTGGATGGAGAGGCGACCGACTTGGCCGGAGGCGGAAGAGGATGGCGATGAGAGGAAGGAGGCCAGGCGGCACTGTCTCGGCAGGGTTCATGGCGGCATCGCGTGCGCGGCCACGGTAGGGCGGTGCTCTGAGGCCTTCCCCTCCATGCTGGTTACTCTGTGAAGAAGGGGAGAGGATGCCCATTAGCTTCGCAAGCCGATGCCTTCGGTGGCGACGCGGATCAGGAGCCCGGATGGCAAGAGGGAGTAGCTAGGACGTAGCTACGGTGGGTTTACTTGGAAAACAAAGAGGAAGAAGGGGCTTCAGATCTCGATGGGAGGAGGATGAGGCTCTAGATCCCCTGCTCGATGTTTTTGGTAGACAGGAAGGAGGCAAGGGGAAGGCTGGGTCATGAGCACAACATGGGCTAGCTGTCGATCATGTGCAGATAGGAGGGAGGAAGAAAAACAGGGGCGTTGGGCAGCCTCAATGCTTGGCGAGTCGAACCAGGAAGGAGGGGCAGTGGGGTGTTGCCCTAGTTCAGGAAGAGGGGGTGCGACCGGGGCTGGCTCGTGCTAGAGTTTGCTGGCACGTGCTATGGCACGCTGGTGGTTTTGCTTCTGCCGATAGCTAGCTAGGTGGCTGGGTGGAGTGCACCAGATGGGTTGATCGATCATATTAGGTAGCTAGTCATGCACGAGTGGTTCTAGGTTTGGTGCAAGAATAACTAGCTAGCTAGGTATATTCAACTAAGTTAAGATTAGGATTTAAGCAGATGGTTTAGACAAGAAATCGAGAGACAAAAGATTAGAGATGGAGAAGAAGAAGAAGAACAGGTCTCCTATTGCATGGGCCATGCATATAGGTGTGTTGCTTGGGTTAGTTTGTGAAAACAAACGAACTTGCAAAAGATAGATTGTTTAGTACCACACACATGGAGAATGATGGGCAAACAAAGGAAGGGATTATTCTCCTTGTCCATGGCACATTTGGAATAATGGGCATGTTTGAATAAAGCAAGCAATTAAAATGGGTGTGTATTCACCATTTATTTCATATGGCCACCTTGTATTCAAATAAGCCCATAACTCAATAGAACCATATAAAGGAAAACAAAAGGACACTACTCCACTTAGCCATGCAAGGATGGTCATGTAGGCTCCCATACTACCTATTATGAAAATAATATGAGACCATATATGGAGGCATGTAGTTCAAAGACAAGGATCCATACCCACTAGTAATGAGCTTGAGTTGAATACCACACGAAGATGCAAATGCTCACCTTAGATGGGATGGTAGAATTACAAGGTGGTGGAATTGTAAAAGATATGCCCCCAACTCAACTTGGTCATCAAACAATTTATCAAGAAACAAATACAATATATCAAGAGGCAAATACAAGTGATACAAATGTATATGAGAGAAGAACCAAATGAAAGGGGTTTTATATGATGCTCCAATGCAATGTGGCGTGGTGACATGAGCATGATATAATGATGATGCAATAAATACCATGTAGGAAGTTGCAATATATAGACTATGCAAGTAGCATTGCAATTGTTAGACAATTGTGATGCTACACTAGAGCACAAAAGCTTAACTGAGAAGATGTTTAGGGACACTGGCCGACAACAGACTAAGGGAGACGTGACTAGAGAGCACAACTCTAGCTTCACGCGTTGGTTCAAGAAATAGCTACTCCATCTTTATCATGGTAAGATGCCTTCAAAGGATGAGGAAAAACTCATATTCACCTTGGCACAAGGCCCCACGATGAACGTGAGGACCTATCAGGCGTACGACATCAACGGTTACACATTCTACACCTAGGAAATAGACAAGAACAGCGAATATTAGAATTCGGGTACGCGGACGAGGAATCCACTGTTAAGGAGAGATTCTTTGGTAGGATCGAGGAGATCTAGGAACTCGACTACTATGGAGACAAGATGCCAATGTTCCAAGTCAGATAGGCCAAGAGCGTCGAAAAATAAGGCCGGTATTTCACCATGATGGTTATACCCGAAGCCAAATCATCGAAGGCATCTAACACGAACGTCCAGGTGAAAAATTAGCCATGGGTACTGGCTTGCCAAGTGGATCAATGCTTCTACATTATCGACCCTATAAGGCCTAGCCGTGTTATTGTCAAGAGGGGAAAAAGGAGCATCATCGGACTGGAGAGAGCGGCCACCAAACAAGACTTTGACAAGTACAATGATCCGAAGATAGAAGAGGAATTCGACAAGTACTTCGATAGACCTAGTGCTACATCATGCAGAAGGAAGACCACCCTACCCGCTAAAGGATGTCCGTACACGAGAAGAAATCCCCATGTTTCCGAGCTAAATTATTCAACCGCAACAAAGAAGAGCAAGAAGATCGCCGTGAAGAGACGACGCTAGCTCGTTCGGGATCGACATCGCAAAAGTGACTTTATTGTGTGTGATGTGTGTGTGTGCATCAAGTCGACGAAACTATCTACACGATACATATGGTTTTTTGGAACAATAATAATATATACATGATTTGTGGTTTTTTGGAATAAATCTTTTGTCTACTTGCAATGTACACATGTGTTTTTGCTTTTATATTTGTAAATGTTGAATTGTTCATGTTCTAAAAATACTAGACAATTTATTTTCTAATGGGTAAATATTACAATGCCAAGTATTAATTTCAAACTTTGTTAAATACATTTTAAAATTAAAGAAAAAAAGGGGTGCCAGGATTCGAACCCAGCACCACGCGCCTTTTTGAGCTAACCGTGGAAACTCAGTGGTGCATCCTTAATCGGTGCGCCATGGATATTATCTGTGGTGCACCGATTAGGGATGCGCCACTGAGTTTCTACACTTAGCCAAAATAATGCGCCCCTTCTCCCCTTGCTGCTCTTTGTTCAATCCCCACCGCCACACCATCCACCACTGTTCCTCGTTTCTCTGTTCGATCGGAGAGAAGAAGACGGCCAATCCCCGGAGAGAAGGACACCCGCGCCACGGGAGAGAAGGACGCCCCTGCCATCGGAGAGAAGAAGGTGCCCCCGCCACCGGAGAGAACAAGACGCCTACCTGCCTCTGTCTGCCACCTTCTGCCACCGTACAGGTTTGAAACGATGCGTCCCTCTCCTGACCTCCCCTCTCCCCTCTCTCTAGGTTAGGGTTTGTTCCTAGGCTAGTTAGGGTTAGGGTCCGTTCCTAGTCTTGTTAGGGTTAGGTTTTGTTCCTAAAAAGAGAGCAAGAACCAGGATTCTGCCATGTTTCCTAGGATCTGACGCTTGGTTACTCAATAATCACACTTGCCTGGTTCTAGTTTTTTTTACGTGATTTCTCCAAAAACAGTAGGTGCTCGTTTGTGTACTGTGTTAACTGAACAACACTATTTTTTTCTCGTACACTTCAGTTAGTACTCTTTCTACCACCTATAAGGTGTCAATGGAATGACAGTACCACTCAACTATGAATCAGATTGAAATAAGAAGAAAATATAACTGAGATCAAAGAGTTCAACTTTAATTCTAATCCTAATTGCTTGCTCAAGACACTGTAAACATTCAATGGTACTGAAGTAGACAAATATATAGGTGATTACATAGATAATGGTTCAATTACTATGGCCTTCAGTCTCACTACAAACAGAAACTTTGTTCACTATAAACATGGCATACAGTTGAACACACATATAGGTCTATAAATCCAAGTATAGGTCATTACCCTAGTATAGGTCGCATCCATACAGTTCTCACCACAACCTCTTGTTCAACTCACTTCTGAAATGAGGTTTATGAATCCTAGAATAGGCCATGCTTGGTGTTGGGTTAGGGTTAGGGAGGTTCTACCATGTTCTGCCATGGTCTATCTGTTGATTTCCTATCTTGTATGATCAAGATTTCTATAATCTCACTATGCTCTCTCACGAGGGGAGATCTCGGCAATGTCCATAAAGAAGGACTTAGGGTTTTGTAGAAAAGAGAACGCTAGGAATTTCATCGGAAGTCGGAAAATAATGGGATCAAAGTCGCCTAAATATTACGAGAGATTGCTTGGTTACAAATTGCTTGGAGATTGTTCGGTGGTCTTGCCTATGCTTCTCCTATCCTATATATAATAGGCCGGGTCTCAAAGCTATATGCGGATAGGCTACATAATTACAACACCAACTCCGGGTTGGTCTTTGTTCCTCTTTCCTACTATAATCCTTGTCGATTGCTCTTTTGGATCTTCATCCTGACTCTTCATGGGCCGTAATCTTCTCTACAAGGTCCTAGGTAGCAAATCATAAGGACCCGAGTAATCATACCTATGTCACTTTCCTTTTGGTAATATGAAAACCATCCAATGATGATGAGACCTGTTGAGTTCTCTTCCTGGGTTGAATGGCTGGTTATCAAATGTTAAATATATGTTGATGAGTTTTAGGCCCTGTTTGGTAGCTATGCATTTTCTAAGTATTTGATAGATACTTCAATGTGGAGAAGTTCTAGCTTCATTTAAACCCTTTTTTGGATGTCTTCTACAGAGTTTTTTTTGAATTATATGATGCAGTTGGGTTGCCTGTGGTGCAAACACATCTAAGTTGACCATGATTTTATATCTATCTATGTTTGGTTGAATTTTGGATTCAGAAGTTGAGCCATTTAAGCTTACCATGATATTTGTACTAGCAAAATTGCTTTGATATATGGTGTTGTCCTGTTTGTGCATTGGATTTGTTATTTAACTCTGATCATTGGAGATTAACTAAAATACTACTCGAATATAGACTTGTTATTGAACTCTGATCATTGGAGCTTACCTAAAATACTACTAGTATTTTCCATATTTCCATTTATCACAAATTCTACAAACATTTGATCAAACATCATCAGCTTCAGAGTCAGAAGTAACCCATCTAGTAGTATGTACATTATGCTTCTAACAGCTATTAACCTCCAATGACAAAACTTGTCTGTCTCTATTATTTGCTAGGAATCATTTTGTGAAATACATAGAATTGCATACATGTAGTAGCCAGCAGATCAAAGAGGCACTATTAGTTTAAATGACAGTAAGAGGAACCACAACAACCATATCCAGGCAGTGAAATCCACTATCAAGATAAGCTTGATATATCATCTTTCCTAGCACTACTTTATTTTTTGCTGCTAATCTACCTATTCTAGGAATACTATTATTCAGTGGCGGAGCCAAGGAAAAAATAAATGCATGGGCGAACCAAAAGCTTAAGCAAAAAAGCAAGAACCGTATCGACATGTTTGCATATATATAATCAAAATACAAGTTCTAAATTGAGAACCATACGTTCTTAATAGTTTGGAAGCACTTAAACTGAAACTAAATATGAAAGTAATAGCTCACTAGACAAAATGAGTCACAAATAAAATTCTACATATCCAAGTGCCCATTCAAACACCCAAAATGAAACCTACAAGATTAAAACGAGAGTAAGAACAAGTAATTCATAATGTTATAAATACTTGCTCACATTAGAATGCATCTGACATACCCTTGAAATGCTTAATGCGCCTTGGCAAAATCCCTTTACGGTTCTTGAAGGCTTGAAACCATCGTATAATAACAACGTCATCAAGTGATTTAAATATCTCTCGCTCTGTGTAGCATATCATCAAATGATTAAACCAATCATCATTTATCTTATTGCGCAACTTAGACTTGATAATTTTCATTGCCGAAAAAGCTCTCTCAACAGATGTTGTTGACACCGGCAATAATAAAGCCAACTCAATGAGCTTGTAAACCAATGGAAATGCCAAGTGTTTCTCTGTTTCAACCATTTTTGCAGCCAAACTTTCAAGATCATTGCAATTAGCAAAGGCAACATGATTTCTCAAATGAACAACATGAGTCTCAAGTTGATCCCTCAATATTGTACGATCAGAATTGGAGAAATCTGCACTATAAATTTCAGCAAGATGGCAAAGCTTCTCCACATCGAACTTGGAGAAAGAATTCTTGGGATCAAGGCATGAGAAACAAGAAACTACCTCCTGATTTGTGTCACCAAAACGATGATCCATCCCGACACATATTTTATCAATAACCACATAGAATATTTCAGCCCGATAATAATGAAGACTGGTGATGGTCCTTCCCTCTAGCCTCGAGCGACCTCGAACCGATATTTCATCATCCATATTCGGCACTGGAATACCTTTGGAATTACAAAATTGTTGGACCTCTCCAACAAGACTATCCCAACCACTATCTCTCATGTTGGCTAGCTGGAATTTGACATCATTAACTAATTACATGGCATACACAATATTTGTATCTTTTTTTTGCAATAGATGTGAAAGGTCATTTGTAATACCAAACAACTTCAACATAAGCTTCAAAACGAGAGCAAATTGAAAGCGCTCCATCTTCTTGATGCATCCTACTGCACTATTCGGGATACACCCATGTCCATCAACTGTGCTAAGTACATTTATGACACCAGCCCACATGTCATCCATACGAAGCAATGTTTTGTGATGTGAGCCCCATCTAGTATCTCCAGGTCTAGCAAGACTAGTTTGCTGATTTAAGCCTCTTCCTATAGATATTTCACCCCTCTCAAGCTTATCCAAAATATTTTTGTGAGTTTCTTCCACCAATACTTCCATCTTCTTACATGACGAACTTGTTGTGTTCACAATCAATGAAACATACTCAAAAAAATCATGAATATATGAGCAAGAAGAAGTAGCGACAGCAACTTTTATATGATGAGCAAAACAATGCACATAAAAGGCATATGGGTTTTCATCTAGAATTTTTCTTTGCAAGCCATTAAATTCACCTCTCATGTTTGAAGGTCCATCATATCCTTGCCCTCGAAGCCTTGAAATTGGAAGTTTGTAATGATCAAGAATCATAACAAGATCTAACTTTAGTGCCTCTGATGTAGTGTCTTTGATGTGGTATAGACAAAGAAATCGTTCCACAACTTTGCCTTCATTGTTCACAAACCTACAATAACAACAGATAGTTATTAGATTAAGGGTGGTTGTAGAGATAATATAAAATAAATAGGTGAAACAAAATATAATGGCTAACCTTAACATTACTGCCATTTATTCTTTCACTGATATATCACGTGACTCGTCAATAAGTACAGAAAATTGCTTATCACCAAGCTCTCCCATAATCACTTCGGTGACTTCTTCTGCACAACACCTTGCAAGATCTTTTTGAATCTCACTAGAAGTCATTTGACAATTTCTTCCACCACGATCAAAAGCATCTCTTATTTGTTCATTGCCATCTTTCAACATATCGATCATCTCTAGAAAGTTGCCTTTGTTCAAAGAAGTGGATGATTCATTGTGACCAGGAAAAGACAAACCTTGTGCCATGAGATATCTACAACACTCTAGAGAAGAAGTCAAACCAGTTTAGTTGCTTTGATTCATCCGTCACTCTAGCCAATTGTAACTACCTCGGTGAATTACGCTCTTAGTTACATGCCTAGATGAATGAAAGTGGTTAAAATAGTACGGTGGGGCCCAGGGCCACTCACGGTAGACCTTTCGGCCGTCCTAACCACTTTCAGACATCGGGACAAGAACGAGCGGCGTAATCGGCAGGCGAAGGGATCAACTACATACACAAATGAGTATGTATGCAAGCCACATACAACAGTCCTCAGAGCCATTTCATCTAAAAGAAATAGAAATATTGCAACGCCATACGGCAAGATTCAAATGGCCTAGATAGAGATAATAATTTAGGATAGTTCCTCATACATCACACATCAGAGTATCAGGCGGAAGCGGAAAACAAGATCCGAGTACGGATAAGAAGCAAATCGGCATAAGATGCCCCATAAATAAACACATCCCGCCCACAGATCTCACGGATCCTCGTTTCCGGAATCTCTACACCGAATGATCGTTGCCAACATCATCTGTCTCCTCCACCCAGTATCCATCTTGCGGGTACACCTGTCTATCTGAATCAAACAATTTATTGTGTGAGACCCTAGGGGTACTCAGCAAGTATTTATGCCGCTAAAGGGGACACAACCTAGGGTGACGCAATTGCAGCAAAAGATAATAGCTAACAATTCTATAGATACTCGCTAACCATCCGCCTAAACAATGATAGACGGATGTCCGTTAATTAAGAACAACAGTTATAACAGTATAATTAACAGATCCATCCTCCTCCTCGCTTACCAACGAGGAAGCGGACGAACAACCCCCATCATCCGTTGGCAGTTTTATTAACCATTCCATGAGTATTGCACTATTTACTAGTCAAGTACTTAGTCAAATTAAAAGCGGTACTTTAGTTATACCTGTCTATGATCGAGAAACTATGCTCCAAGTCGTCCATAACCGCGGACACGGCTTTTAGAAAGATTTACCCTGCAGGGGTGCACGAATAGCAACACACACTCGATCAACCTCGGAAAAACCAAATCAAAACCCAACGAGGCATTCATGACAAAGCGATCACAGGATTCAGAAATATTTCAGGGGGGCACCCCATTAAGCTACCCGCAACGAAGTTGGCCGGCTCCGAGACGGACCCAAGGTTTGCGTCAATGGCTGTAAACGATTGGGAACCCGAAAGTGTGACTAGGCTTGTCGATACCGCGAAAACACTCCGCATCCAAAACAGTGCAGGTGCTCCACGCACAATCTTAATAAAACAGTAAAGCATGGCTTAAGTACAGGATAGTAACAAAGCCCCAAACTACTTTGTGGCCCCAAGAAATAAGAATGAATCAAGCTCTGACTCAGGGGGGTCCATAAGGCCTCCCGGATGTGGATAGTGCGAATAGTCAAGGAACATGAATCAAGTACTCGGGGTCCTACGGGACACAAGTGAGCATGAAAAACCAAATAGCAGATATTGCTCACCGGTGCCTCTTTCATTAGTTATCCCATTACTACTCAGGTTAAGTTGTTTAGGTACCTCGTTATTCATCAGATTCTGACATACCCTACACATGCTTTTCTACGACTCGCATGACTCAAACAACTCCTGTAGTAATGGCTCATGGGATGGAGGAACAAGCTTCGGTGGGGTTTAAAAGTAAAGGCTATGCAGTACTTGGGATTCAATTTAATGCAATCGCGACTCAATGATGCAAGAATAAGATAGAGGCAATAGGTACTGTATGTATGCAAGCATGTGGTAGTGCTTGCTTGGCAGCTCAGTTGAAGCGAGAGATGGATCTGGGTAGTACTCCTGTGATTCCTGGTAATTCTCCTGCTGGGCGTCTATTCGAAGAAGAACCAAACAAACAAGGGCAAACATAAATAAAGTGCACAAACATATGAATTATAATGCGACAAGAAAACAAGCATGCCATGATGAATGATGCACAATTTACATGGCATTAAAGTAGCATGGTAAAGGTGAGGTGTGGATACAAGAAATAAAGCATTTTATTATTTATTTAACCAAGTTTTATTGTCATAAACAGTTCAGATTTGTACGAATGACATGATGCATGCTTCAATTCAGAACAAGGACTATATAGATAGAACGGGCTCGTCGCGCTGATCGATTTAGACATATTATTTCTCAAATTTGGAGTTGTAGAATTAAAGTTATTAATTTATTAAGAAAGGGCATTTTATTGTAATTTTAATCATCTCGAAATTTTAAAGTGTTCAAACATTATTTTGAATGGCATATTTGAATTCCTCATATTTTTCTGATTCCAAAACATATATCATTTGTATCATTTGGATTTGTATTTGAAAAGTTATTTAAATCTGATTTGAATTTGAATTTAAACAATTTCTGAAAACTTTATTTAAACAGAAAGCAGAAAAGCGTTTTACACTTAGGCCAACCTAGTCACAGTCACCGACAGGTGGGCCAGCTGCTGGCGGGGCACGGGCGCGCGGAAAATTCTTTTCTCACCGGGGCTCTGGCTAACCCATGCGATTGACAAGCGGGACCAGCGGCTACGGCCCACGTGCCAGTGGCGGGTAACCCGCAGAGGCTGACAGGTGGGGAGCGGCTAGAGCGCGGGTGGGTTATCCTAAACGGCAGGGGCGTTTCTGTAAGATACGCGAGAGGCTGACTGGTGGTGCTAGCGAGGAGCGCGGGTGGAGCCGGCAAAAGACGCAGGGGGTTAAGTGCAAAAAGGGTCACGGGCACTGTTTCTCTTCTTGTTCTCTGATGGACTAACGGCACGCACGGCGCGGCGCAGCGGGGATTCGATAACGCGACCTCGCGCGCGCGAGCGGCCGGCTACCGCTGAGGTGGCTTGTGGTAGTTGGAGGAACGGGATCGCGCGGCTAGATAGGGTTCCCGCGTTGCACAGCGAGAAGGCGACGACGAACCCGCCGTGCGCAGAGGGCGTTTGGCATGACGTCCGGCGAGACTAGGAAGCGGCGGCGAGATAGAAGATGTCTGGGAGGATCATGGGCTCACCGCGGGGTTGTCGGTGGGGTTGGCTCGGGCAGGGAAGCGGCCGATCGGCGAGGATGCAGGAGCTCCGGCGACCTAGGGTTTCGGGGGGAGCGGCGAGGATCTGGCGGTCCTGGTGGCCTTCTCCTCCTCGCTGGGCTGGTCAAGGTGGAGCAGTGGTACCTCCTTGGTCTTCCAGACCACCTCCACGACGCGCACGCCGGCCGAAACGACGAGACGCAGGGGTAGACGGCGGCGACTGGCGGAGAGATCTGGCAACGGTGAAGAGGGAGGGAAGGCGCGGCAGATCTTGGGTGGATCTGGGCGATGTAGAAGAGATGTGGGGGATGAGGACAACACGAGGAAGAGAGAGGAGAGGCTGGTGGGCACGGGGTAGGAAAAAGTGGCTTCGGCCCTTTTTCCTTTTCCTCGATCACGTGGTCGAGCTGGGGCTCGAGTTGGCAGGGCAGGGGCAGGGAGAGAGGCTGCAGGTGGGAATGGCGTGGTTGTGGGGCTGGCACGCAAGCAAAGAGAAAAGAGAGAGGGGAGAGGAGACTCAGGCGAGCTAGAGTGTAGCTAGGGCATGCTCGGCTTGGCTAGGGTTTGGGGGTGGGTAGATGGGTAGATGGGGTGTGGTCAGGGAGAGAGAGGGCCAGCCTTGGCAGTGAGAGGGGAAGGTAAGGTGAGGGTTTAGATTAGAGTTAGATTTAGAGAGAGAAAGAGGAAAAATCTAGGGCTAGGGTTTAATTAGGTGATTATGTTTTAAAACTTGTCTAAAAGATCCACTAAGGAGAAATAATGAGGGCTTTTATTTAGGCTAAGTTGAGGTGAAGGAGAAAACAATGAAAGGAGAAAGGAAAGGTTTATGGGAAAAAGACCTCATTTGAATCATGCATGGCACCTTCCATGTAAGGTTGATAAGGTGGAGATGGGAGAGATGAGGTTTAGATGCTCTAACAAGGCACTAGGATCAAGATGAGGAGGGGGGAATAAGAGAGACAAAAGGAATCTCACAAAAGAAAATGTTCACTCCAAATTCCAAGAATTCAAAGGAGAAGGATGAGTGATTTGCATGGCCCATGCAAAATAATAAATGCCATGGTTTATTTTGTGAAAACAATAATAATAATATGGCATTATTCTTATGCATTCCCAAGAAGTGGAATAAGGCCAAGCAAAAGAATTTATAGAATTAGATCCATCCTGTCTCCCATGAGCTAGATTAAATACCAAAAGAAAAATAAAGGCCCATGGTAAATGGAATAGTGGAATTATAAGGTGGTGAAGAGAAAGGTGGTGGAGTTGAATAAAAGATATGCCCCCAAGTCAACTTGGGCATCAAGCAGTATATCAATAACCAAATACAATATCAAGAGGCAAATACAAATAATAATGCATATGAGAGAAGAACCAAAGAAAGAGGGTTTTATATGATGCTCAAATGCAAGGTGGCATGATGACATGAGCATGATATATTTATGATGCAACAATTATATATAGGAAGTAGCCATTATCTTACTAGACCAAGTAGCATTACAATTGTTAGACAATTGGGATGCTACACCAATTTAGTTGCCACACTTTGGTTCTGATTTTTTAAAGCATCACAGTGGTGAACACAATTATTGTGATCACTGCCCACACCACCAATATGGTCAGGTAAAGATTTATATGCATGCTTCCAATTCTTAAAACCAGTTTTGGAAGACTTTATAACCAAAGCATTCAGCTCTTCTGGGATTCCTAAAGAGAAAGCAATAGAAGCAAAATGCTGCATCTTTGGACACACTATATTCAATCCAACTGTACTTTTGAAACCAAGCTTGAGAAAATGCCCTTCCATCTGTGCGAGGAAATTTGACTATTGGTTCGGTAGGTCCCTTCAATATGTATGCCCTCCTCACTTGATCTTGAACTTCCGAAGCATATGAAGAAATTTGTCTTCGGAGAGTAGGATCACAAAAAAATTCGTCTGGATTAAACTCATTCACATTGACAACATTAACATAGGAATCTGGCTCTATGTTCACATCATTCTCCGAATTTGGGCTTTGCACATCATTCCCCGACTGCTTGGGCTTGACTCCATAGTAATTGGAGCATTATTACCTGACACGCTGGGACTTGCCACTGCTGCACTCCCGTGGCTTGACCTTTTAACCAAATACCTCCGCATTTTCTGAAGTTAAAGATTTGATATAGTGATTAAACAACATAAAATATTTACAACTATTCTCCTTGCTAAGATTCCAGGTGGGGAAGTACAAGTACTCCACAAAAGAACGAACCTTTTCTTCCCAAATGGCCTATTCGTAGATTAAATTCAGCGGCCTTGAGAGCCACAACTGCCGGCTATGGCAAGTAAGCGAGAGAGCGCCGCCGGTCGCCGTCCTGCCGCGGATTCGTCCAGCCTCGTCGCCTGTGTAGTCTCATCTATGCGTGTGCGCACGTCGGCGTCCTTTCGCGGAGTCGTCCAGCGACCAGCGTCGTCGCCGAGTTTTTGCAGTTGCCACCCATGCGCCTATAAGAAATAGACGAAGGAACGATCGAACTGTCTCTGGCTTCGTTTTCTTCTACGGAGGTGCATCGGAACCTAACCTATTGGTGACTTGGGGCTTGGGCCAAAGACCAGCTTACGTTGGGCTAGACAAAATAGGAAAAGACCATAATGATTGGGCTGGATTTTTTTGCCCGGGCAAGCAGCCTACTAATCATGATTTTTAGCCTAATTATGCGATCTTTGCACGCCTGCCAGAGGAAGCTATGCCCGGGCAGCTGCCCAGGCATGCCGGGCTGAAGCTCCGCCCCTGCTATTATTTTTTATCATAGTTGTCCTAGCTAAAGTGTTGTCGGTTTATTGATTGAGGGCTAATAGTAGAGAAGATGGATGCCATGCTTTGGCTATGTCATGTGCTTCTTTGCTTCTTTGTTGTGCCATGTGCACATAGATATAAGTGCTGTGAATAGTGCAGGGTGGTGGTGGTGGACAATTTGTGAATGAAATGGTGCTATGAACAGTGTTGTGAATCCGTTTTGGTGGACAGTTTTTTGTCAATTGTTGCAGGGGTTCCAAACTGAGTGCCCATTACTCTAGAAATGTTGATCCATTTCTATTTCGGTGAGAATGGGCACTCCTAGGTAGCCTTTTTTAGGGTAGATGGTGTCGAATTTTCTGATCGATTTCTCTTGTACGAATTAGTTGCATATACTTCTTTTGTGCAAAGATGTCGACTGGACAAGTAAACGATGGGGCTGGCCCTTCGAAGCAAATGGCTGTCGAAGAAGAATCTCGGGAGGCCAACATGCCATTTTGGCGGTTTTCCCAGAGGGCGGAGGAGGAGCAGGAAATAGCTGCCATGGCCGACGACAAAGAAGACATGGAGGGTGACGAGGATACTGGAACAAGTGATGGCCATGAGGATGAAACCACCTATGCCGGCGGCGAACGCACCGATGGAACCGAGGATAACACCACAGATGTTAGCGAATGCACCAACACCGGCAGACAGACGGATAGTGGTCCCGCCCTGGCAGCTAAGAAGAAGGCCGTGAGGAAAAATCGGGACCCTCCAACACTCGGCACGGAGCGCGTCGAGTTCACCGAAGTGACAGAGAGCGGTGCACCCGTGGCGCCTGCAGCCCTTGCCACTGGGTACGGGATACAACTCGGGTGCATTCTACGGGAGACCTTAACGGTCCACACGAGGAACCTCCGAGATCTCGGCAATGCGCATTTTGTCCAGCTCCTCATGCAGAAGCTTCACGGATGCTACAAGTTCCCCCATGATTATGACAACCTTGAGGTTAAGAATAATGCAGTGAACGAGGCATCCCTCACGAAGATGAGCACCCTCTTCAGCAACTGGAGAAACCTAGGTGAAGAAGCAGATAGACAAAATGAAAACTAAGAGGAGATAAAGAAGCACGAGCCACTTCTTGAACACGACGACTATCCCCTCTTCAAGGAGGAGTTGGAGACCGATAACACAAAAGCATGGATGGCGTGGGGGAAGAGACTGCGTGACCAGAACATAGGTAACCACATGCTTGGGAGTGGCGGTACAGAGGAATAAAGCATATTTGGGACAAGGAGGACGTCGAGCTTAGGTGTCTTGGTAAACCAAACATGTTTGATAAATTCAAGGACGAGCAGGTGAGGAACTTTGTGTGGGCCCGCTACTTCCTGTGCCCCATAACAAAGGAATTCAAAACCACAGATCTGGATGTGCTGAATTTCGAGAAACACCTGGTAAGCAACTAACCACGTGGATCTCAAGTTGATTGGCGATTGATAATGAAGCCAAAATTAAAAATGGGTTCACCTGCCTTTTGCAGGCAGATGAAATAGCGGCTGAGGCAGGTTCCCCCACCACGGGGCTTTCGGAGCCGTGGGACACTCATTTCAATAGGGCGGTGAACGTTGTCAAGAAGAGGCCCAAGAACATGAAGATGACATCTGGTGGATGTGTTCCCGGCTATGGGCTGACCAGGAAAGTCGGTGTCCACTTCAAAGAGGACTCAAAGATCAGAAAGGAGAGAAAGTCCAAGGTGGAGGCTGAGCAGAGACGAGAGATCGTAGATCTCAAGGCCCAAGTGGCCCAGTTGCCGACGCAAATGGAGGCACAAATGGAGGCGCAAATGGAGGAAAACTTGGAAGCAAGGTTGCGCCAGTTCATTCCTCCTTGGCTATGGGAGGGTCTAGCCCAGTGGAATGTTGCTGGTAGAGTTGGACCAATACCAGTGCCTAGCGTGTCCAGTAGCAACTTTGCCCAACACGTGTCGCCGAACTTGGTGACCCCGCTCTCCAACAGCTTGGCGCAGCTGGTCACTTTGGTGAGCCCGCCGGCGCCCAACACCAATGCGCAGCTAGTGGTGCCCAACACCAACATGCAGCCGGTATTGCTTCGTGATGAACCCGAGCAGGATGTGACGTAGCCCCGTGTGTCCACATTAGCCGAGCTCGACGCCCTCACCAAGGTAATTAATTATGCTTCATCGTAGGCCCGACTTCATACACCATTGTTGGTCTTTGATCGACTTCCGTCTGATCATGATCCCTAACATGTTTTCTTGCAGGACTCTAATTGCACATTACTTCAGTATGTGGACGACATGCTGAAGGATGTAGCCAAAGGTAGTATCATTTAACCGAAGATGCTCATGATGCACAACAAGTTGATCCCTACTGGCATGTTCAGGGTCACCTTGGTAAGGACGTTGCAGGATTGTGATGGCATTGACCCCTCAACCAACCTAAAGGAGCCGATGAGCATAAGACCCTTGGAGGTTGCTACGGCTGGCCCTTGCTATGGCCCAAGTCACAGATTCTCCTTGCTATGGCCAAGGAAAGGCGGCGCGCTGCCGCCCTAACTAATAAGACACGGCCATCGGTGTTCATCCCCACCACCAAGAGGCATCAGCATTTAATCGCACACACACCGTCGCCACAGCCCGAGGACGTTGAAAGGAATATGCCCGAGAGACAATAATAAAGTGGTTATTATCTTATTCCTTGTTTATGATAAATGTTTATTTTGCATGCTATAAGTGTATTAATTTGGAAACGTTAATACATGTGTGTTTAATAAACAAAAGAAAAGTTCCTAGTTATGCCTCTCTTATAAACTAGCTCGTTGATTAACATGATGATCAAGGATTCCTGATCATGGACATTGGATGTTGTTAATAACGAGGTCACAACATTAGTGGAATAATATGATGAACATTCATCCAAAGTATAGCATTATGATCAAAGTCATTGTGTTTATATTGCTATAACATCATACAAAGTAATCCTAGTCCTTAGACCATGAGATCATGTCAATCACTAACACTGGAAGAGTATCTTGATAACATCAAACGTCACACCGTGAAAGGGTGATTATAAAGGTGGGTTCATTGCTATGAACGTGTTAGGTAGAGGCTCATGCATCAAGAGTGGGATTTGTCCATCCCAATGACAGATAGATATACTCTGGGCCCTCTCGGTGATATCACATTGGTTAGCTTGCAAGCCAGTGATAAGATCACTAGAATGTTATATCACAGGAACGAGAAAAGAGTACATGTCGGTAACGAGATCAAACTAGGTATGGAGATACCGATGATCGAATCTTAGACATGTAATATATCGCGAGACAAAGGGATTTAGTTACTAGCGTTAAAGGTTCTCATGATCACAGAAGTCATCGTTGAATGTGTAGGAGTCAGTATGGATCTCTAGGTCCCGCTTCTGATTATTGATCTGAGAGGGGTCTCGATCATGTCTGCATTATTCGCGAACCGTAGGGTGACACACTTAAGGGATACCAACACCATTTGGAGCAAATATGTTTCAGATAAAGATTTAAGAAAGCACTGGGATTATTTCATAGACACCAAAACTGTTTCGGGTGAAATTGTTGAAATTGGTTCTACATGTAATACTGAAATGTTGCAGGGGGGTTTTATGTGAATGTATGTTAATTAAAGTAATTAACAAAATTCTGAATAAAATTAATAAAAGAGTTTTATTAAATGAGAGAGCATTAAATTTGGAGAAATTTAATGCATTTAAAGGGGAGACTTTAATAGAAAATGTGAAGGGGCATATTTATGTGGAGGGGGTTACCACCACATGAATGAGGGAGGTGAAGGGACACCCTCCATGGGCGCCGGCCATGGGAGGGTTACCCTCCCCTCCTCCTATAAAAGTCCCCCCTCTCACACCTTCACACTCACAACTCCTCGTGAAGGATCTCTCTCCCCCTCTAGTAATTTTCCCCATGGTCTCGGATTAGCGAGATACATGTTCCTGGTGGCTTTATCTGGAAAGGAGTTGCTGCTTCCTCTGCTTTTCTGGAGCGAGGGACGGAGGTTGTCGGGGTACTGGACGTGTGTGCGATCACGGATGCACTGCTGCTTTGCGGTGCTGGACTTAGTGGTGATAGACGTGCTGGAGCTAGACCTGCTGGACTTCATCACGATCTTGAGATCGGCAAGTGTACGACTACATCATCCATGAGTTCCATCTCGTTAACAAAGCTTTGTTGTCTTCAAGGTTATGTTCTCTATGGATGTATATCCACCCGTTGCTTGTATCTAATAGATAGATCTTGGCATATAATAGTTCCCGTCGTAGGGAATTTTTTGTTTTCCATGCTGCGAACCCTTCAGTGGTATCAGAGCCAGGTTTATACGTAGATTCTTTGCATGGGTAGAACACATAAGAGTATGTGGGCGGTGATGATCATGTTATTGCTTCTTATATGTACTTTGGATATTGGTGGCATAGTGGGATGAAGCGGCCCATACCAACCTTACATGTCATCGCACATGAGACTGGTTCCACGACTGACATGCAACTAGTTTTGCATAAGTGGCTGGCGGGTGTCTGTCTCTCCTACTATAGTCAATACCTCATTTACAACGAGTTGCTTATAATTTGGTTATCATCGTTGTGGTTCCATGTTCGTAGGTAAGAATGGTTCTATCTTCGAAAGCCCTAAGCCATGTAAAACTTGCAATTGATAAATTAGAGGCGTCTAGTTTAGATCGTTGCTGGGCTAGTGTCATGATATGGAGATGTTCTAAGTTGATGTTGATACCCTTACAACACACTTAACATGTAAGTTCCATATACCTTGGCCTTACACACAAAGGAATGATAGAGATCATACCACAATGCATATGATGGTGATCGAATGCATGGACCATATCATCCCACTTTACACATATGATGTTTGCATCTTATATTGTTAGTTTGGCGCTTTTAGTAGCATTATAAGATGATCCCTCATTTAGATATCAGATAAAAATGTGTTCTTCCTTAAGTATGCACCGTTTATGTTTTGCTGCTTCAAGACATCACGTGATGATCGGGTGCACTTGAATCCACGATCATATTTCGGGTGTAAGACAGTTTTACACACGCAAGTACTAAGGTTCTTATTTGGCAAGCCTAGCATGTACAGACATGGCCTCGGAACACGGACCGAAAGGTTAAGCATGAGTCATATAGTTGATGTGATGCCCATATTGATGCTCGCCTTTGAAGCTACACCGACTCATGTGATGATCAGACTTGGTGTAGTGGATTTGGTTCATGTAATCACCAAAAAGGCATGAGGGGTGTCGTTTTTGAGTGGGAGTTCATTTCTAATTTGGATTAGTCAAACCAAATTTGTTATAAACTAAATCAAAGTGAATTTGCATAATTTTTTGTAGTCATTGGCATCTGTTTACTACCTTATGCTTAGTTTTAATAGAGATAATAGAACTATAGAATTTTGGATATTTACTTTACGAACTGGTATCGTATTGTTTTGAATGTCAATTTAAAGTTTAGAAGTCATATTGCAAACTTTCAGCAAACTCTATTTACTCCATGAAGTTTAATAAGTAGTATTAAATCAAGAATAATAATTCCAATGTTAGTATCTAAAGTATCATGTTTTGCCTCCATGATTCTTGATGTTCAAAAGTTGTTTTAATATCGAGGTTATCTAGGAGCTGAAATAATTGTTTCAGAAACCATCATGTGTGAAAGATAGTGTGATATCTGAAACAATGTTTATGGTTGCAATATGATAGAGTATAATTTAACAAAATACACGTACTCATATTGTATGAGAATTTGTGAAGGTTGGAGACGCTAGGCGTCCTAATCTACCAAAAAGGTTTTGGGAACTGATATTATACTCACGATTCATCCTTATAGATTATAGTAGCTTGATCATGAAATTGTCATGATAAGGATGAATAGAAGATGTAAGTAAAATGTTTACTACACTAATATATTACTAAAGAATGGTTTTTTTTGAAAGAACATGGAACATTTGATGATGGTAATCCACTTCAAAGTGCAAGTCCAAAGGTATTAGTATTTGACTATATACACTTTGTACTATATGTCATGTGAATGACACCACTATTGATGTTGATAGATTCTTTTAAAAGAAAAGGAATTGCAGAAAGTGAATCTATCAAATATTTGGCAGAAAAGAAAAAGTTGGAGATGTCCAACTTAGGTATATAGAAGATATACATGTTATGGTTGTATTATTTGCTTGTTAAACAATGTGGTTCTTAGGTATTTGATACTGAATTGGTTGGTGTGAAGTGTCATATAGAACAACACAATTCATGAACTGCAGCGGCCTAAGTAACTAGCAAGAGAATAAGTGATGATGTTCATCGAAAACAAATAAAGTGTTATTGTGTTTTTCATAGTCATCAAACCTAGCCTTTAATATTTGTTTTAATAATTGTTATTTTGTTCCGGTATTACGAGAACAAGGGTTGTTCAAATAATTACCGTATTCCATAAAGGATGGATGAACTTTTACAAGTCTAGTTGGAGAAATCACATCCATAAACATTATTGGTAAAATGTTGTAAGACAAATGATTGGAAGATCACTTATGAAGTGGCATCACTGTTTGAATTATATTGGAAAGTAAACATGAAGAAAACTCCATGTTGATGGATTTTTGGAGTTTTTTGATTTTGATCAATTGACGCTTGTGAAACTTTCCTCGAGATAATTAAAACTCCGTTCATAGGCCAAAGAGGAACGGATGACTAGCTTATTGGAAATTGTGCATGCTGATGTGCATAGTCCATTATGTGTAGCCATATGCGATGGATCTTTTTGCTTCATATGCTTTCTCCAGAAATTTGATTAAATGTATCTGTATATTTACTTAATAAGGAAGAAGTATGAAACATTTGAAAATTGTTCAAAGACTTTCAAGATGAATTGAAAAATCATTGTAACAAGAAAATAAAAGAGTTTATGATTTGATCATAAAGGAAGATATTTGAATTACAGGTTTAGCAAAACACCTAAGATTTCAGGAATCGTTCCATGAATTTGCATTTCTCGATAAACAACAGGAGTATGGTATGTTCGAGAGATCAAATCAAACCTTGTTTGACATGGTAAGATCGAAGGTGTCATTTATAAAACTGCCATTATGTTTTAAGGATTAAAGCTTTAGAGACTCCCGCGTTTACGCTGAAAAGAGCATTGATGTCTACGCACTTCTATTCTTGTAGACAGTTGTTGGGCCTCCAAGTGCAGAGGTTTGTAGAATAGCAGCAAGTTTTCCCTTAAGTGGATCACCCAAGGTTTATCGAACTCAAGGAGGAAGTGGTCAAAGGTATCCCCACTCAAGCAATCCTGCAATCAAGATACAAGAAGTCTCTTGTGTCCCCAACACACCCAATACACTTGTCAGGTGTATAGGTGCACTAGTTCGGCGAAGAGATAGTGAAATACAAGTGGTATGGATATTTATAAGTGGTAACGGTGATATAAAATAACTTGATGGCGTGGAAAAGATGAAAGGCAAACTGAAATAAAGATGGAACCAAGCAAACATGTAATAGATCTAGTAGCAAACGGTGTTTCAATGGTTAGAAACAAGGCCTAGGGATCATACTTTCACTAGTGAACACTCTCATATAAATATCTTCTCTTTATGATACTACTCTTAACTACTCTCCGGTTGAACACTCTAATCGATGGTAGGGCTATAACAGCACTCCTCAAAGTCCATCTTTCCCATCTAGAAAACCCCACACTGTCACCTTGAGTACTAGATGAGTCCAACAAACACCACAGTTTCATAAAGACATCCAACTCCAAATATAACTCATAACAAGTATTTGTAATCTCTAGCCTAAGTGCCACCATGGTGTGCACGCTGTCACTTTCACACACATGGGGAGAGCAGAGATTCATTAAAGCACTTGAGTAGCAAGATAGATCTACTTGATTACAAAGCTCATGACCACAACAAAATCATGCATAGATAGAGAGATGAACACATAGCTACAGGTAGAACCCTTAGCCTCGAGAGAGAACTACTCCATCTTCATCATGGGAATCAGCAATGGTGATGGAGATGGTGGTGGAGATCGATGGACATGGCTCCGGGGGCACTTCCACGTCCCGGCAGGGTGCCGGAACAGAGACTTTCTATCCTCCGAATCTCCTTTTCGGTGGCGGCGGTGCTGTGGAACTTTTCGTGGCTGGAGGCTTGATTATTTAGGGTTTTGGTATCGGGAGGCTTCTTATAGGCAAAGAGGCAAGGTCGGTGGAGGCTAGAGGGGCCCACACCACCTGGTGGCGCGGCCAGGGCTAGCCCGCGCCACCAGATGGTGTGGCCAGGCCCTGGCCGTCCTCCGTCTTGTATTCTGGCTACGTGAGTCTTCCGGTAAAATATCAACTTTGGCTTTTGTCCCGTCCAATTCTGAGAATATTCATTTTCTGACTTCCTGGAACCAAAAATAGCAGAAAACAGGTAGCTGGCGTTGTGGCACTTATTAATAGGTTAGTCCAAGAAATTCTATGAAAAGTACTCCAAAGTGTGGACAAAACACAAGAAAGTAGATAAAATCAAGCATGGAACATCAACAATTATAGATACATTTGCAATGTACCAAGAACCATCGTGATCCGTTGAAATGACACCATATGGGTTATGGTTTGGGATAAAACCCGGTCTTTTGTTAAATTTTGGTATGTTATGCATAAGTAAAATGTTTACAACCAAAGTCGGTTAAGCACGTATTTTGAGGTTATCCCAAAGAATTTGTTGGGAATTCCTCCATAACACCGAGGACAAAAGAGTTTGTCGCTTGGAACATCAAGTTTCTTGAGAAGGAATTTTTCGCGAAAAGTTAAGTGGGAGGACAATAGAACTTTGATATGGTTGTTGAACCTTAGCGATATGTGCTAAGTAGCATAGTTCCGGAATGTGTCCCAGTGGCGGCTAAAATGCTCATGGCTCCCGTGATTACAAAGGGTGTGATCTTGGAGATTAGAGTTCCTATTTGAACCGTATGCATCGAGTAAGAATCAAATAGTGAGATTTGATAAACAAGTCGTTATTGTTTTGACAATAATGAACCGACTGCATGCAAAGAAGCGATGATGGGCCCTGACTCCATAAAATGACTAGAAGTCATAGAATCCGTGATAGTATCCATACACGAGAAATTAAGTTTCTGAACTTGGAAGACCCTCCGAAAAGGCGTGAAGCCTATCGGTCATGTTTGGATCTATAAACAAATAGACATGGATGTTTAACATCTATGAAATAGTCGACATGTCGGAAAGAAGGTTACGGCAATGTTCAAGGAGTTGACTATGACAAGATTTGATATTTCATAGCAACATTTAGTCTTGACGAATTAATGTAGCAGTCACTACATATAATTTGGTATATGATAGTTGAATAAACAAAACAAGGTTCTTCTAATAGAATGGTTACCTAGGATGTGTACATGACACGGTCCAAAGGGTTTTGTTAAATCAAACGATGCTATAAGGGCATGCAAACTTCAATGGTTGAAGTAAGCATAGCGGAGTTGGAATCTTCACCATGATGAAACTGTTTAAAGAGTTTAAATTCATCGGAGATGATGAAGATGCTTGCATTTGCAAGAAATTAAGTGAGAGCGCTGAGAAAAATTTCCAATACATTATGCAAAGTACATATTTTTGATTGGAAATGATGTATCTTTTATTGACACAAGTTAAGAATTTCATTAAAATAGGATTTCGATGAAAGACTTGGGCAAAACCGGAATATTTGGCATCAATGTCTATATGGATAGATTGAGGTGCTAATATGGTTGTGCCAGACGTACATATATGAGATATTGAAAGGGTTCAATATGGAAACAACAAGAAAGGTTCTTCATGCATGGAAAGGATTGTATCAAGATTCAAGTGTTTCAATACTTGGTGAGTAAAATCACATGAAGATTTTGATCGATTATACCTTGATATGTACATATCCAGATATGACCTATGATCTAAATGTTATGAGCACATACCAGAATGATTCATAAGATGATCATTGGACGATAGTAAAGATATTCTTATGAGCATTGGAAGAACTAAGAATATATCATGTATAAGTGACAAATAGTTAAAGGTAGTTCACTGTAAAGTGTTACATTGATACTAGTTTTGTCACAAGGTACAAATTAAAATTTATCTCAATTTAGACTATGGGTGGCACAATGTAATGGAAAGGATGTTCCATGATGGATTTGGATGAGTTCAAAAGTTGAGACATTGTGATGGATACTACAACAAAAGGCTAAGTATATGACTGCTATAGTAGCAACAAAGGAGGGCATTTGTGTTAAGTAGTTTGTTATCAAACTAGGTGTGGTTCAAAGTGGACTAATACTATGAAGATATATTGTATGACAATAATATCAACATATTTTAACCCGAACGAACTAAAGGTCTCACCAAAGGACCAAATTTATACAATGCCATCTCATTTGAGAATGAGTGATGCGTAGAGACGCAAAGACATGCAAAGACGGACCTGAAACTGCCAGATCTGGAGATTATGTTAACCACAAGCAATCACGTATATGCAACACCAGAAATCCATAGGTGTTCAATACGCAAAGTTTTTCAAACTAGATTATTGACTTTAGTGCAAGTGGCACACTGAAGGGAATATGCCCTAGAGGCAATAATAAAGTGGTTATTATCTTATTCCTTGTTTATGATAAATGTTTATTTTGCATGCTATAATTGTATTAATTTGGAAACGTTAATACATGTGTGTTTAATAAACAAAAGGAAAGTTCCGAGTTATGCCTCTCTTATAAACTAGCTCGTTGATTAACAAGATGATCAAGGTTTCCTGATCATGGACATTGGATGTTGTTAATAACGAGGTCTCAACATTAGTGGAATGATATGATGAACATTCATCCGAAGTATAGCATTACGATCAAATTCATTGTGTTTATATTGCTATAACATCATACGAAGTAATCCTAGTCCTTAGACCATGAGATCATGTCAATCACTACTGGAAGAGTATCTTGATAACATCAAACGTCTCATCCTGAAAGGGTGATTATAAAGGTGGGTTCAGTGCTATGAAAGTGTTATGTAGAGGCTCATGCATCAAGACTGGGATTTGTCCATCCCGATGACGGATAGATATACTCTGGGCCCTCTCGGTGATATCACATTGGTTAGCTTGCAAGCAAGTGATAAAATCACTAGAATGTTAAATCACAGGAACGAGAAAAGAGTACATGTCGGTAACGAGATCAAACTAGGTATGGAGATACCGATGATCAAATCTCAGACATGTAATATATCGCGAGACAAATGGATTTAGTTACTAGCGTTAAAGGTTCTCACGATCACAGAAGTCATCGTTGAATGTGTAGGAGTCAGTATGGATCTCCAGGTCCCGCTTCTGATTATTGATCTGAGAGGGGCCTCGATCATGTTTGCATTATTCGAGAACCGTAGGGTGACACACTTAAGGGATACCGAGACCATTTGGAGCAAATATGTTTCAGATAAAGATTTAAGAAAGCGCTAGGATTATTTCAATAGACACCAAAACTGTTTCGGTTGAAATTGCTGAACTTGGTTCTGCATGTAATATTGAAATGTTGCAGGGGGTTTTATGTGAATTTTTTTTAATTAAAGTAATTAACAAAATTATTAATAAAACTAATAAAAGAGTTTTATTAAATGAGAGAGCATTAAATTTGGAGAAATTTAATGCATTTAAAGTGGAGACTTTTAATAGAGAATGTGAAGGGGCATATTTATGTGGAGGGAGTTACCACCACATGAGAGAGGGAGGTGAAGGGACACCCT
This sequence comes from Avena eriantha, assembly GCA_910589775.1. NCBI lineage: Eukaryota > Viridiplantae > Streptophyta > Magnoliopsida > Poales > Poaceae > Avena > Avena eriantha. The sequence continues at coordinate 88,313,656 of OU342746.1, read as the reverse complement.
CCATGGGCGCCAGCCATGGGAGGGGTACCCTCCCCTCCTCCTATAAAAGGCCCCCTCTCACACCTTCACACTCACACCTCCTCGTGAAGGATCTCTCTCCCCCTCTAGTATTTTTCCCCATGGTCTCGGATTAGCGAGATACATGTTCCTGGTGGCTTTATCTAGAAAGGAGTTGCTGCTTCCCCTGCTGTGCTGGAGCGAGGGATGGAGGTTGTCGGTTTACCGGACGTGTGTGTGATCACGGATGCACCGCTGCTTTGCAGCGCTGAACTTGGTGGTGATGGACGTGCTGGAGCTGGACCTGCTAGTTTCATCACGATCTTGAGATCGGCAAGTGTACGACTGCATCATCCACGAGTTCCATCTCGTTAACAAAGCTTTGTTGTCTTCGAGGGTATGTTCTCTATGGATGTATATCCACCTTTTGCTTGTATCTAATAGATAGATCTTGGCGTATAAGAGTTCCCATCGTAGGAATTTTTTGTTTTCTATGCTGGGAACCCTTCAAATGTGCATCAAGATGCACCTCATGTCGCTAACGATGAGGATGACGTCAATGGCTACCTCAACACAATGGGCACTGACGGGTTCTACATGCCTCCTATTGGAGAGCCAGCCTCCCGCGGTCAACAACCCGGTCGTCCCATGTGATGCACGCAGCGTCAGCACTTCGGCGGTGTTTATGATCAAGAGACACCTCCGGGTGACGCTGCTGATCCACAACCCAACCCAACGGTGATCATCAGCCCCACCACACTACACAAGGCGGCTGAGGAGCAGTTAGGACGATCCACTAATCCTGTCGAGGTGGCCGAGAAGCCAAAGAAGGGCCAGAAGCATAGCTGGAGCAAGAAGGCTTTGAGCTAGTCGCTTCCGAATAAGATACTCTGGGCTCAAGACGGCATGAGACAAGAGCCCGGTGATTTCAGGACGCACATAGGAGGTTAGCCGATTTTGACTAAGGATATGCTCGAAGTCATGGGTGGACCCATAGCGAATATGAATTACTCATTTCTGCATCTAGAGACCACCCTTCTTAAAGAGAAGAAGCTCGGGTACCCGGTCTTCACATGCAAGGTGCCATCAAGCCATGGCTTTGTTGACCAAGCACCCGCGGACATATTCTTCATGCAGTATGAGGACATCTACAATCTCCTACACTTGAAGCGGCTGGACTATAACTTTGTATGTCTGTACTCGCTCAATAAGGCGTTGAAGGCCAAGAGGGAGAAAACCTGGGGCATCGTTATACTGGACCCCTACTACATGCCTGAGGTTGTCTTGGTGAACGATGGGATCGGGCAATGGTGGAAGAGTACCTAGGGAATATCTTCCATGAGAACCAGACCATTGATTCCATTCTTCTGCCTCTCTTTCCTGAGTAAGTAAACATCACTGTCGTAACAAATTCTTTCTTAGATTTTCGTTGTCCTCTTCCAAAAATTAGTTCTATTTCAATTGTGTTGCGTAGAGGCATATACTACACACTCATCTCCATTTGTCTGAGCTTGTCACAAGCAACATACTTCGACTCATTGAGTGACACAAAGCCAAAGGACTACAGTAGATTCAAGAGAGTTCTAGATGATGTTGTACAAGTCTACGTCGAAAAGGGAGGCAAATTCTCCAAGGGGGCGAGAACAAAGGATGGCAAACATGTGTTCATGCACCACATGAAGTTCCCCTGCGCCAAGCAGCCGACCCATAGTGTGAAGGAGGCCTTCTACGTCCTCCATAACATCAAGGGGTTCATGCGGGATTCACAGGTCGAGGCGCTGCCAGCTAATCTTCGACACTAGGCGACACAGTTGGCAGCGATCGATGATGTGGACCTTATGGAGGACTTCTGGCACATCTAGACTCAGCTCTGCAAAATCATCCATGACGCAAAACCAAAGGGGGGTCATGTACGTGCCCATCGCGTTGAGTAACTGTGAGATCAAAGAACGCCTCAACATGCAGAGCGACACCCGAACATTCATGACGAGAGAGGGCGTGACCCCATTCCCGACGAGGTCTACATGATGTGTGTGTGCCTAGCTAGCAGTGTTGGTTGTGTGTGTGTGTCGTGTCATAGGCTTGACTATGCTCGTGATGTGTTTCTGAACTATCATTTGACGTGTGTGTGTCGTGTCATAGACTTTACTATCCTAGTGATGTTGGACTTGCTTATAAAAATACACTCGAGTAGTCAGTGGCACACTATTGTTGACATCAGAGGCGCACAATGTCAGTGGCGCACCAAGATCACATGCGCTGCTGATAATTTCCGTGGTGCACAGTATGGTCGTGCGCCACTGACTACCATATTATCTGTGGCGTGCGAGAGCGTGCGCTGCTAAAAATATTTGTGGTGCCACTGACTACCCTGCTATCAGTGGCGTATTATCCGTGGCGCACGCCCCGTGCTCCACTGACTTCTTTTTTGGTGCGCCACTGATATCCCTTTTCCTACTAGTGACATGCCTGCTGATAAGGCACCTGGGCTAGATGGCTTCAATGGTTTGTTCCTAAAATGATGTTGGCATATTATTGCTATGGATTTTTACAAATTAGCACATGACTTTCATGCTGGTCTGGTTTCATTGGAAAGCTTAAACACCTCTACATTACTTTGGTGCCCAAAACAGCTTCACCAGAATGAGTCCATGATTATAGGCCTATATTTCTAACTAGTGTTTGTCTAAAATTCATTACTAAGCTGGCTGCTAACAGATGCCAAGAGCATATTCTAAGATGTGTGCACAAGAATCAGTATGGCTTCATCAAGTCTAGGACAATCCAGGATTGTTAGGCTTGGTCACTTGAGTACCTTTTTTAGTGCCACATGACTAAGAAACCAATCATAATCTTGCAGTTGGACTTTGAGAAGGCATTTGACTCTATTGAACATGAAGCTCTATTACTGATTCTCAGGCACAAAGGATTTAATGATGACTAGATAAGACGGGTAAAAGATTTTCTATCTTCAGGGGTTTCCTCTATTTTACTAAATGGGGTCCCAGGTAAACAGTTCCATTGCAAAAAGGTTAGTTAGGCAAGGTGACCCTCTCCCCCCCCCTACTTTATGATCTTGGTGGGGATCTCTTGCAATTTGCAGTTAATGACCTTTATAGAAGGGAAATAATTCAACTGCCAATGCCAAATGGAGATGTGAATTATCCAATCATCCAATATGTTGATGACACTTTGTTGATCCTGCCTGCTGACTTACCATAATTACTTGCTCTTAAAGAAGTTCTCTAGGCTTACTCTAAAACCACTGGTTTGAGCATCAATTATCATAAATCCTCTATGATGGGTATAAATATTGATGAGACTCTCATGTACCAACTAGCCCAGGCTTTGGGTGTCAGATTGGGACTTTGCCGTTTACCTACTTGGGCATATCAGCGGGTACCACCAGGCTAACCATTTAAGATTTGACTCCTATTGTGCATAGGATGGAAAGGAGACTAACTGCCACATCTAGTTTTCTATCATAGGGAGCCAGATTACAGCTTATTGTCTCTGCGCTATATTCCATGCCTCTTCACATGATGAGCACTATCAACAGCCCTCCTAGTATCAACAAGCAGTTAAACCGGATCGTAAGGCAGTACCTTTGGAGAGATAATGTGGACACACCAAAGCAATCACTGGCATCCTGGGACATGATATGTAAACCCAAGATAAAAGGAGGACTTGGGATTGTGGACTACCAAAATAAAAATGAAGCGTTGCTCCTCAAATTCCTACATAAATTCTATAATAAACATCTATCTGTACCTTGGGTAAAACTGGTCTGGGAGACATACTATGGGGATACTGCCCCTCATGCCACTACTAGTTGTGTATCCTACTGGTGGAAGGATGTCTTCAAACTCTTTGGAAAATATAAGGTGGTTACACACCCAGATGTTTTGTGGGGATATGGTACTCCTTTGGTCTGATAACTAGGAATTAGATAACTCTAGAGTGCTCCTGCAGCAGAGGCTTCCCAGACTGTTTTCATATGTAAGATATAGAGAGATATTAGTTAGAGACACGGTACTTATACAAGACAGGGTGGGATAGTTCCACTTGCCATTCTCAAGGAGTGCCTACCAAGAGTTCTTAACACTAAATATGTGGCTGGCTCAAGTGGAGAGTTCCACTTTCCATTGTTCTGATGTATGTAGTTGTTCTTGGGGAGACTATATTGTCAGCAAGTTCTGTATGTCCTATCTATCATTGGATCTAGAAGAGCAAGTGTATCATGAAGATCAAGATGTTTTCTTGGCTACTACTGAATGACAAACTCAATACAAGGGACATGATTCAGAGGAGGCACTAGAATGTTACAGATAACTTTAATTGTACACTCTATCCTACAGCACACCATGAAGATAGAGATCATCTTTTTTCACATGCAATTTTAGCAAACGGATATTGAATAATATACAAATAAACTGGGATGCAGGAACTGGTATGATGCAGATTGCTAGGGAGGTAAGGAAGCAATTTCAACAACCTTTTTTATCTGAGGTAGTCTTTGTCGCATGCTGGAGTATATGGAATGGAGTATATGGAATATCAGAAATGCTCGTATTTTTGAAAACATCCAACCCTGCTTTGCTGCTTGGAAGGGTGGCTTTGTCCATGATATCACACTACAGGTTCACCGTATGAAAACAACTCACGAAGCAAAACTGCAACAAGGGATTGATGATTGTTTTAATCTAGCCGGATAGCCTACTGTTGTATAGTTTCAATCTGTTAACCCTCTTCTAGTTTTTAGAAAGTTTAGCTTGTCATAGTTTAGAAGGTAGGTTTGCTCTACTCTTTTTTCTGTTCTTGTAACCCCTTTTTTCTATTTAATAAAGGTTGGGTTGTGGGTCTCTTTGCCTCACAGTAAATTTTTCAAAAAATACTAGGAATCATTAATACTTAAAAATCTATCAGCAGATAGAAATGTGAAATCAGTTTGATTATTACCATCATCCCCAATAATGGTTAAACCATCATTGGTATACTTAGGAAATCATTTCAAGATCAAGACATCTACTTTGAACAACAATCCATTATTCTCTAAGCAAGAAATACTAATCATATTCCTAACTCTTAAGTCAGGAATCATAATAAGGTTGTCTATCTATCATTGTTTAGACAACCAATAAACATCAAGACCAATAGCATATACCAAATGCCATTCATATATTGTCCTGTAGACAAAGATCATATTTTCCCTCACTGCCAGAACAAGTACAAGCACTTGAGCACATAGCTAATGAACAGAGTAACCCAAAGTCTAACTTGATGAAGGCATCACTCATAGCACAACCAATAACAGTACTAAAAAAACAAGCCAATGATCAAACCACTAATCAATACAGAAATGAAACCATAGGATATCCTCAAGGCCAATATCATCTAAACATCATAAGCATACAATTTAGACAGCAATATGAACCCTAGGACAGAGGCCAAACACTAATTAGTGTTACAAATATACCACAATGAGAAAATCAGAGAGAAGCACAGAGAAGAGAGGAGGGGAAGAACTAGCCTATAGTCCTCGCTAGGTTTAGAAGAGGAAGTAGAGGATGCAGTGCTGGTAGCAGTCATGGCACAGCGGCACAGTGGGCATCTGCATCGCACCGAGCTGCTCCAGCGACCGCAATAGCACGGGGATGGCAGCATGGCGTGCACCTCACCGCCAGACCATAAGTGTGGCACCAGGAGGACTACAGGACGCAGCATCGTGAAGGGGCCGAAACCCTAGCCACTAGAGAGGATATGGCATGGCCAAATGAGAGCCCGTGTGGAAAATCAAATTGGACCAGTTGATGTAGCATCATCGACTAAGTCGGTAAACACAGCGGGGGAAGCTGGAGCGGCCTTTAACACCCCCGAATCGGGTCTATGCATATATCAGCATTTTCCACCAAAATCCGCATAGAAGCGATTCAAAGACGCCCACCAGACACTTTCATGTGGGTGGGATTTTCAACAAGTAGTTACATCATAGTAGTTTACAACAGAACCCACAAGAAACATATATATACACAACACGACTCGATGAGTCAAGAATACAAATGATACAATACAAAGATACAATTCATGAAGAAAGCAATATAGTATTTGAGTACGGGTAAGAACCAAATGGGACTAAGAGTCCTGAAGAATAAACAAGTGGTGTCCATAACCCTGCCCAGGCCAAGCCGGAAGGGTAACCTTGCTAACGTCATCAATCACATACCTGCCAAAACCAAAGGATGCTAGCAAAGGGCAAAGGAAAACAGAAAGAGAGCGGTCAATACTGACGCCAGTACACGGCGAGACTAGAATTTGGCGGCTCTCGCCTACATAGGTATGGTGGGCTAATGGGTAGCAAAGCTTGCGCTATCTAACTTATAGAGACACACTACAACTTCGGCTATTAGAGAGAGATCAGAGAGCGCTATACAGTAACAATAATATAACACCAGGCATAGCCCATCCGAAGATTTCCCCCTCGAAGACCAGGCGAAGAAGTCCTCTTGCCGAACACACACGATGAAAATTTTAGTTAAAAAGGTGTTTAGTTGATAAGGCTAATTACTAATCATATTATTAGAGGCATAACATTAGTAGCGTTTCTATGATCATGACAACGTACTCCTGAGGCATCCATAACCATGGACACACAACTTCTCGAAAAGATTTACCCTACAGGGGTGTAACATCCCAAAACTTAATTCAAGGTTAATCAAGATAAAATCTACCCAATTTAGGGTTAACAAAAACTTTTCCATTTAAAATAATTAAGCATTCATATGGTGTGCATTCAAATTAGGAGTTGTTTTGAATTGCCATGTTCGAGTGATCCATTGGTTGTAAAATGATTCTAAGGTGAATTAAACATCATCTAGATTATTCCCAACAAATCCCAAAGAAAAAGAAATCAAAAAGAATAAAATAAGCAAATGGTCACTTTTGACATTTTAATCACCTAGCCTACTTCGGCTATTCCTAGAACTCAAATCTTAACAGAAACAATTGTGGATCTTTGCACCCCTTGCTAGTACAAGTAGTGAAGTACCAAGGCCCACTTTGTTTCATCCCAAAAACTGTCAAACACTAAATTTAAATGACAATTGAAAATTGAATGTAATTCATATGTATAGATCACACTTTCTCAAAAACCACTCAAATGAATTCCAATTCACAAATCCTAGCAACCACAGTCTACCAAGCATTAGATCAAAGCACCCACCAAAAATCAGCTCAAAATTCAAAACTTTTTCTCTTGCGGCCATTGTGTCGAACAGGTGGCAGACAGAGATCAAACTTCCTAACTAACACTATTGCTAGTTAAGCCCTTGTCCACCATTGGACCCTCTCTACTCTCCTTTGTCCCCCCTGAGTCCAACCAAGCCATCTACTAGCCTCCCCCTTCCGCGCAGCACCAGTGCAGTGCCGCCCAAATGAGGTCATCGCCGGCCAGACGCGGGCAGCACGCCAGGGACCAAGCCGCACCAATCCAGCACGTCCCCTAGCTCCGCCCAACCCTACCGCCGCCCACGGTCCACCCCTCGATCAACCCCAGCCCCTGGACCACCTCGGCACCACGTCGCCCTTTCTCTCTACGTCATGCGCAGCACACGCCAGAGCGCGATCGCCGTCAGCACGCAGCAGACCGCGCCTCAACACCATATCACGCACGCCACTCCGCCTCGACACCCACACCCCGCCAGACACGGCCGTGCACCGCCGCGCGACCCAAAGTCATCGCGATCGCCATAGAGAACCACCTCTGTCTCCCAGAGCGCAGGAAGCCCTCGACCAAATGCCACCGCCCCTAGCATCGCCATTAAGCCGTAGAGCACCGCCAGCAGACCGCCCACCGTCTGCCTACCTTTCCCACGCTAGTAGCCCTCTATATAACCCTCGCCGGAGATGCCAGCCTACACACGTCGGTCCCCTCGTCGCGCCTATATAAGCAGGCCTCCCCAGCATGAATTCCTCACTCTCACACTCCTCACTCACCCCTAGTCCTTCCCCACCTCTCGCCGGAGCAGCTCGACCAGCAGGCCGCCAGAATTTCACCGGAGGCAGCCGCAGCAGAGGAAGAGACACTGCCGTCGATTTCATCAACCTCAGCCCCTGCCGCGACCTCGCCTGAGTCCGTCGTCGCCGTCTAGTTTGATCGCCCGCCTTGTCGCACTAGCTGGAGTCCTGGTACATCCCCAATTGACCCCCACCGTCTGTTTAGGGTTCGGTCTCGTCGGCGACGAGTCCGTCGTCGACGACGAATGTGGACCGTTGATCTGCGTTTTAATCGAAGCGCCCAGATCGTCATGTACTGCTTCGCATTTAAAGAGTCACCGACAGGTGGGACCCCCTGTCAGCAGCCCTCTGTGCCGCGCAGCACCACTGGTCCGGCCCATTTAGTTTCTTGCGCGACCCAGTTAATTCAAATCTAGATTTTTCTTTTTAGACTTAGAATTACTTCTGTCCCTTAGTTTAAAATTCAATTAAGTGAGCTTTACAAATCCAAATGGAGTGACTCCAATTATTTGGAAGGGTAATGAAAATATCTATCCAAGCCCGTTGGATTTAAATCATTTAGAGTTAGATATATCTCCTAGTAAAAATAACAAGGCAGAAGCATTTGCACATTCAAACATTTTTATAAAATCAACCATAATACCTTTTGAGTTTATTCCAACTCTCAAAATCACATTTAACCATACCTATCTGAATATGTAATAATATTAAGGTTTGCATGCAGTGACTTTGGACTAGTACCAAAATAATGCTATATAGGCATTTTTAGTCACTTTAAATCATTAATTATTAAACCTAAACTTATTGAAATGGGATCCAACCCTTAAATCACATTCCCATATGTTAGAATATGTGGTGATGACATGTGTCCACATGATCCCATATTTAAATTGGCGAATATTAAATCTTAGTTAAATTCAATGAGTAGAAATTACTTTTCTCAAATAAAAAGAATGAAGCTAGTTAATTAAACCTTACGATGCTTGTGATGATAATAGATCATCAAATGTGTGCCTTAGTATGCTAAGTAGAATAGTTAAGTATTGTGTGGTGATTGTGTATCCCGTATGTATTTATAGACGATAGTACCGACCAAGCTTTCGAGGAGGAGGAGTTCTACCAAGAGGAGGGGGAAGAAAACTTCAACCACTACACCAACCAAGGCAAGCTATTATTAGCAAGCTAGAATTAAACTAGATAACCTAAGCAAGATGCATTAGGCATGCTTTGGTTATACCACTTTAATTACTACCTGCCCCAAGTTTTATTTCCAAGCTTTACTTCATTACTTTACCAAAGTCCCTTACTTGTTTGAAGGTAGCATAAAAAGTATAAAACTTGACCTATCTAGTGAGATTTAGATTTCATTCTATGGCATGAGATTGATCTTAGCATCCCACATTAGTGAACACTCTTAACCTAGTAGTTTAGAGCTAAACTAGAACTTGAGTCACTTTAGATGGGAATACTTGGTGAAAATGAATTATGAAAACCTTGGAATGATGAGTCATTCTATTGAGATGTTTTTACATGTGTTGAGAAACACAAATGGTTTATGATGATGAAAATATTGAGGCATGAGCCTTAACCCTTTTACAAAACTGATGGTTGGGTTCGGATGCGATACCTTTCCAATTTTACCGTACAACCACAATACCTGAATTGGGTAAGGCTTAGCCGGAAGTTTATATGCATTAGTATTAGTTCCCTCAGGGGAGAGGTTTGAGCTGAGGCTACCTCTCAATGTTGTCCACCTATGCAGTGCCCAAGATGACAGATGGTCATGATTGGGAGGCCAGGCTCATAGGAGAGGTGCTTATACTAGGGTGTGTAAAGGAAAGGTTATGTTTGATTATTTGCATACTAAGTATGATGATTCAGGGTTATCCCTGATAGATGTATCAAATCTTGTGGTGAAAGTCTACCACCTATGTAGAGTGTCAAACTATTCGAATAGCCGCGTCCGCAGTTATGGACAGTTGGAGTGGCCATACTGTTCCGTTGTCAGATGTTTTCAAAACAACTTATGAAATGAATTGTGACATGACTTGAGCAAAACAGAGTTTTAACTATGACACTAGCTTCCCAACTTTAGTGATTCTAGAACTTTATTTTGTCTTTCTTTGCTTCTGAACTCAGCTTAGGTTTCAAACTTAACTTTACAAATAAACCTAGAGTTAGCATTTCCCACGAGCACTACCTTACTTGTTAGTGATAGTTTGCGAGTACTTAAAGAGTACTCATGGCTTTTGTCCCTGTCTATTACTATGGCCAGACTATGAAGGAGACTACCAAGATAACGGGAGGCATGACGGCTATGATAACTAGGACTATCTTCCATCGTCAGCATTGCCTGTGCCCCTGAAGATGGACCCCACCGCTATGCTTATTATTTATTCCGCTGCTTCTTGTATTAAGACTGGATCATGAGATCCTTTATTCATGTAAGACCTTATTATGGTTTGTAATGGATGATGTACTGGATATCCAATCTGTTATGTCTCGCAAAAATGGTAATCCTGGGATTGCGATGTATGGCATAACAGGCATCTAGGATTAAAAATCCGGGTGTTGACAAGTTGGTATTAGAGCCATCCTGACCATAGGAGACCCTAGTTAGAATGGACGTCCGAACAAAAACTTAATTTCAAAACCAAAGTGAGTATTTATGAAAAACTATTTCCTCTCTTACCCTTGGGAATTCATTCTCTCTCAAAGATTCATGTTCCTCCAATTCTTACATTACTAAAAAAAATTTGACACACTTGATCACTTCACTAACTTCCTCATCCTTAATTCTTATAGATGGAGACTCAGTTCAGCAAGTTCTACCAGTTGGGCAACGGAGGTCAGCTGATCTTCGAGAGGGATCTTGACACACTATCGGAGTACTTGGGACGCCCGCACCCGGAGTTTCTTGGAGCTCAACTTCCTGGACCCCTGGAGGAGATTTATAATGGCTAGTCACCGCTAATCTTCGAGGAAGTATAGAAGCACCAACATCCGGGAGGATTTAGTTCTCCATGAGGGAGAACAACTGGCTAGATGGATTAGCCAGGGCAATGCATGAACGTGTGCCCTGAGTGTCAACCAAATCCAAGGAACCCGCTTTGTTCAGTATGCAAGGCGTGACTTTATGGGAATGCCAATGAAGATGCCAAGTCACCCAGAGTTGAAGCGTCAAGTGGAGAACCTTGAGTTCCTGCTGTACGACCGCCAGAAGGAATTGGACAATGCTAAGGAGTTTGCCAACCACAACCTTGCCATTGCCGCCCAGAAGGCCCAGACTTTCTCACTGCTTGTCAAGGACTGTCAGTCTCTTTGTCGCCAGCGCGAAAAGAAGGATTGCACCATCGATCGTCTTCGCAAGAAGGTGGCCGACCTCGAGAAGACCATCAAGGAGCAAGAAGCTCAGCTTGAAGCAAAGTAAGAAGAAGAGGAAGGTGAAGACATCCAGGGAGATATGGACTCTTACCTCAACAATGATGATGACTTTTTGGAGGAGGATGTTGTGGACTTCCACACCGACGATGACGACTCCGACTTCATCGACGATGAGTAGATGCACTAGAGCACTATCGTAGAGTGAGGAGTATCGGTCCTAATGTATCGTAGCTTGCAGAATGGTTCTTAAAACCATCTGTTTCCCTTTGTTGTTGTGGTGTGTGTTTGTATAGTGTGCTTGTTTGAATGAATGAAAATAAGTTAGTTGCAAAACCTGAGTCAAACTCAAAGTTTTAGCCTTGAAACCAAATCCATGAACCTTAGAACTTTCCCTCTTACCCCTTTATCTACCTCAATCTTAAGATGACTCGTGGAAACCCCGGAGGGAGCAGCTCATCGCAGGAGCCAATGCTGCAGATTATCTAAATGATGGTTGCATACCGTGAAGCAAGCAGGTCAGAGCGCCATGCCAACTTAGCAACACTGCAGCAGATAGCTCAAATGGCCTAAAACAACCAAGGGCATGGAAATCAGGATCATCAAGGATCCAAGCTGAAAAACTTCCAGAATACCAATCCCCCAATCTTTAGCACTTTGGAGAACCCACTAGATGCTGATGACTGGTTGCAGACAATGGAGAACAATTTGCAAGTAGCCAGAGTTGATGATAATGAGAAAGTTCTCTTTGCCACCCACTACTTGGCAGGAGATGCAAGAGCCTGGTGGAACAGCATCCGCCTGATGAACCATGGTCAAGTGATGACATGGGAAGCCTTGAAAATCAAGTTCAGCCGCACCCACCTGCCATAGGGACTAGTCACCAGAATGAGGGATGAATTTAGAGAACTGAAGCAAGGCAGAATCACTGTAGTGGAGTACCGTGATAGATTCTTGTCGCTTGCCAGGTATGCACCTGATGAGATCAACACGGAGGCCAAGAAGAAGGAGAGATTCCTGAACGGACTGCATGATGAGATGCAGACTGTCCTTGTCAACATCCGCTTCGAGGATCTCGAAGGCTAGTCAACTCTGCCATTTAGAAGGAAGGGAAGATTAACCAAGCAAACGACAACCGCAAACGTCGTATGATGCACCAAGCTGGATCCAACAGTCACCAGAAGTACCGTCCCAACCCGTCTGCAGGGTATGCACCGAGGAACAACCGACCCCCAATGTCTCGCCCAAGCTACCTCAACCATAGCGGAGGCAATGTGAAGTCCGGAGGAAACAACAACAACCCCGACAACACTAGCAATTTCAACTGTGCACCTCCCAAGAGCAACAACAATAACAACAACACTGCACCCAGAACTGGAAGCAATGATGTGCCCGTCGCAGCTAAAGACAAGTCTCAGATCACTTGTTTTGAGTGTGGAGTGAAGGGTCACTATTCCAATGAGTGCCCCAAGAAGACTGCCGCCACTACCAATGTGAATGCCCCAGCTCAGCAGCAGCATCGTGTTCAACCAGGAAGAAGATTTGCCCCGGGGAACCCTCACAACCGCAACGGCCGTCTCTTCCACATGAACGCCGAAGAAGCCCAAGAAGCGCAATATGTAGTGCTGGGTATGTTTTCTGTCAACTCAGTTTTAGCAAGAGTGTTGTTTGATTCTAGAGCATCGCACTCATTTGTCACCGAAAAATTTGCATGCACTAGTAAGATTCACCCAACCAACTTGAAGCATGTCATGATAGTTCAAATTCCTGGTTCAACTACAAAATCTAGAAAAATTTGCAAAGTTGTGCCTATCAGAATACATGGGATAGATTTTTATGCTAATCTAATAGTACTTGGAACCAAAGGATTGGAAGTAGTACTAGGAATGGATTGGATGTCAAAGCATAAAGGATTGATAGACTGTGCTAAGAAAGCCATCACCATGACTAGTAGCTTTGGAGTAACAGTAGAGCATATATCTGAAACCTTACCCCGTCAATTCAAGTGCAACAAGAGTCTAGCCCTACCCACCATAGACCAAGTCCGAGTAGTCTGTGAATACCCCGACGTATTCCCAGATGAATTGCCAGGCATGCACCCGGAGAGGGATATTGAGTTCATTATTGAACTAATCCCCGGAACCGGACCAATAGCCAAGAGACCCTATAGCATGAACCCCTCAGAGTTAGTGGAACTGAAGAAGCAGTTGGATGTTATGTTAGCAACAGGCTTGATTCAACCAAGCGCATCACCATGGAGATCACCAGTGTTATTCATCGACAAGAAAGATGGAGGCAACCGTTTGTGCACCGATTACAGGAAGTTGAATGATGTCACCATCAAAAACAAGTACCCTTTGCCAAAGATAGAGGATCTATTTGATCAGTTGACTGGTGCCCAAGTGTTCTCAAAGATTGATCTTAGGACTGGTTATCACCAACTTAAGATTCGTGCAACGGATATTCCGAAGACCGCCTTTACTACTCGTTATGGTTTATACAAGTATACGGTCATGTCTTTTGGATTAACCAATGCCCCTGCTTATTTCATGAATCTCATGAATAAGATCTTTATGAATTTCCTAGATAAGTTTGTCGTTGTGTTTATCGACGATATCCTTATCTACTCCAAGTCAGAAGAAGAGCAGGAGCACCATTTGAGAATCATCCTAGAAACCCTGAGAGAGCATCGGTTATATGCCAAGTTTAGCAAATGTGAGTTTTGGCTGAAAGAAGTAGGATTCCTAGGACATATTGTGTCTACCGGAGGAGTCTCTGTTGATCCCACGAAGATCAGAGATGTCGAAGCATGGGAAGCCCCAACCACTCAAACCCAAGTCCGTGCATTTCTCGGATTAGCGGGATATTACCGCAAGTTCGTCGAAGGATTTTCGAGCATCGCCAAACCCATGACCCAATTGTTGAAGAAGGACAAGAAGTTTGAATGGACCGACAAATGTGAAGCCAGTTTCCAAGAACTGAAGAAGAGATTGATTTCAGCCCCAATATTGATCATGCCAGATATCAAGAAGCTATTTGATGTGTATTGTGATGCATCCAAGATTGGCCTCGGAGGTGTATTGATGCAAGAAGGCAAAGTCATCGCTTATCTGTCTCGACAACTGAAGCAGCATGAGCAGAACTATCCGACCCATGATCTTGAGTTAGCATTCATAGTTTTGGCATTGAAGACATGGCGTCATTATCTTATGGGTAATCGCTGTGAGATTTACTCAGATCACAAGAGCTTGAAGTATATTTTCACTCAGAAGGACCTGAATATGAGGCAAAGGAGATGGATAGAGTTAATGAAGGATTATGACCTTGACATTCACTATCACCCAGGCAAAGCCAACATGGTAGCGGATGCTCTTAGCAAATTGCCGTGTAAGCTAAACACCATGCTCAAGGAGAAGCAACCCAGTTTGTATGAGGAGTTGGAGCTTTTTAAAACTGAGCTAGTTAGCAAAGGATTTCTAACTAGCATTGAACTTCAACCCACTTTGATTAGCCAAATCAAGGAAGCCTAGAAGGGAAATGAAAGTATCGACGGAACAAATGTCATATTGGTACAAGAAAGGAACCTGGATTCACTGAAGACGAAGAAGGAGTTCTGTGGTACAAAGGACGTATCTGTGTGCCAGCAGATTCGGAGCTAAAGCAAGTTATCATGCAGGAAGCTCATGATACTCTTTATTCTATCCACCCCGGAGGAACGAAGATGTATCAAGATTTGAAAGAGCAATTTTGGTGGCACAAGATGAAGAGAGAAATCGGAAGCTACATCGCCAAGTGTGACATCTGTTAAAGAGTCAAGGCAGAGCATCATTGACCTGCAGGACTATTGCAACCATTGCAGATTCCGGAATGGAAATGGGATTCCGTCGGAATGGACTTTATCACCGGTTTGCCTACTTCTAGTAGAGGAAATGACTCAATCTGGGTCATCGTTGATAGACTGTCCAAGGTATATCACTTTATACCTGTCAAGACTACCTATCAGAGTTCGAAGCTAGCAGAGTTGTACATTGCTAGAATTGTTAGTCTGCATGGAACCCCCAAGACCATAGTATCAGATCGAGGAACCCAATTTACCTCGAGATTTTGACAGAAAGTCCAAGAAGGATTTGGAACCAAGTTGAACTTCAGCACCGCTTATCACCCACAAACTGATGGACAGACTGAAAGAGTCAACCAGATATTAGAAGATATGTTGAGAGCTTGTGTTTTAGAGTATGGATCAAAATGGGAATACTGCATGCCTTTCGCAGAATTCTCATACAACAACAGTTATCAAGCTAGTTTGCAAATGGCCCCATTTGAGTTCCTATACGGAAGAAAGTGTCGTAGCCTTTTGAATTGGTTGCAAGTAGGAGAGAGTCAGATTTTCGGACCCGACATCCTCCAAGAAGCTGAAGAGAAAGTTCACAAAGTCCGTGAGCACCTCAAGACCGCTCAATCTAGACATAAGAGTTATGCTGACAAGAGAAGGAGAGACCTGACGTTCAATGTCGGAGATTTTGTGTATCTCAAGGTTTCGCCATTGAAGGGAACACAACGCTTTAGTCTGAAAGGAAAGTTAGCCCCCAGATATATCAGACCCTTCAAGATTATGAATCGCTGAGGAGAAGTATCGTATCAACTGGAACTACCAGAAGAGCTGTCAGCCATCCACAATGTGTTCCATATCTCATTACTTTGAAAATGCCTAGAAGTGCCGGAGAAGACTGAAGTATTCAAGAACATCGATCATCGAGCTATTGGGATCAACAAGGATTTGACGTATCATGAAGTGCCCATCCGTATCTTGGAGGAAGCTTACAGAACCACCAGGACCCGGAGTATCAAATTTCTCAAGATTCAATGGAGCAACCATACTGAAGAAGAAGCCACTTGGGAGCGGGAAGATTACATTAGGACAGAGTTCCCCGATCTCTTTAGTTCCTAGTTTTTTTCGTAAATCTTGGGACGAGATTTTATTTAAGGGGGAAGGTTTGTAACATCCCAAAACTTAATCCAAGGTTAATGAAGATCAAATCTACCCAATTTAGGGTTAACAAAAACTTTTCCATTTGAAATAATTAAGCATTCATATGGTGTGCATTTAAATTAGGAGTGTTTTGAATTGCCATGTTTGAGTGATCCATTGGTTGTAAAATGATTCTAAAGTGAATTAAACATCATCTAGATCATTCCCAAACAAATCCCAAAGAAAAAGAAATCAGAAAATAAAATAAGAAAATGGTCACTTTTGCCATTTTAATCACATGGCCTACTTTGGCTATTCCTAGAACTCAAATCTTAATAGAAACAATTGTGGATCTTTGCACCCCTTGCTAGTACAAGTAGTGAAGTACCAAGGCCCACTTTGTTTCATCCCAAAAACTTTCAAACACTAAATTTAAATGACAATTGAAAATTGAATGTAGTTCATATGTATAGATCACACTTTCTCAAAAACCACTCAAATGAATTCCATTTCACAAATCCTAGCAACCACAGTCTACCAAGCATCAGATCAAAGCACCCACCAAAAATCAGCTCAAAATGCAAAAAAAATTCTCTTACGGCCATTGTGTCGAACAGGTGAGGCAGAGATCAAACTGCCTAACTAACAGTATTGCTAGTTAAGCGATTGTCCCCCATTTGACCCTCTCTACTCTCTTCTATCCCCCTGAGTCCAACCAAGCCATCAACCAGCCTCCCCCTTCCCAGCAGCACCGCCCAAATGAGGTCATCACCGGCCAGATGCGGACAACACGCCAGGACCAAGCCGCGCCAATCCAGCACGTTGCCTAGCTCCGCCCAATCCTACCGCCGCCCACGGTCCAACCCTCGATCAACCCCAGCCCCTGGACCACCTCAGCACCACGCCGCCCTTTCTCTCTGCACCGTGCGCAGCGCACGCCAGACCGCGATCGCCGCCAGCATGCAGCAGACCGCGCCTTGACACCATATCACGCACGCCGCTCCGTCTCGACACCCACACCCCGCCAGACACGGCCGTGCATCGCCGCGTGACCCACAGTCGTCGTGATCGCCGTTGAGCACAACCTATGTCTCTTAGAGGGCGGGAAGCCCCCGACCAAATGCCACCGCCCCTAGCATCGCCATTAAGCCGTAGAGCACCGCCAGCAGACCGCCCACCATCCGCCTACCTCGCCCATGCCGGTAGCCCTCTGTACCGCCCTTGCTGGAGACGCCATCCCACACTTGTCGGTCCCCTCGTTGCGCCTATATAAGCAGGCCTCCCTAGCATGAATTCCTCACACTCTCACACTCCCCTCTCACCCCCAGTCCTTCCCCACCTCTCGCCGGAGCAGCTGGAGCAGCAGGCCGCCGGAATTTCACCGGAGGCAGCCGCAGTAGAGGAGGAGACGCTGCCGTCGATTCCGTCCACCTCAGCCCCTGCCGCGACCTCGCCTGAGTCCGTCGTCGCTGTCCAGTTCAATCACCCACCTCGCCGCACTAGCTAGAGCCCTGGTACGTCCCTAGTAGACCCCCATCATCCATTTAGGGTTCGGTCTCGCCGGCGACGAGTCCGTCGTCGACGACGACTATGGACCGTTGATCTGCGTTTTAATCGTAGCGCCCAGATCATCCTGTACCGCTTCGCGTTTAAAGAGTCACTAACAGGTTGGACCCCTCTTGTCAGCAGCCCTCTATGTTGCGCATCACCACTGGTCTGGCCCATTTAGTTTCTCGCACGACCCAGTTAATTCAAATCTAGATTTTTCTTTTTAGACTTAGACTTAGTTATATCCCTTAGTTTAAAAATTCAGAGAGTTTTACATATCCAAATGGAGTGATTCCAATTTTGTTGGAAAGGTAATGAAAATATGTATCCAAGCCCGTTGGATTTAAATCATTTAGAGTTAGAGATCTCTCCTAGTAAAAATAACAAGATAGAAGCATTTGCACATTCAAACATTTTTATAAAATCAACCATAATAGCTTTTGAGTTGATTCCAACTCTTAAAAATCACATTTAACCATACATATCTGAATATGTAATAATATAAAGGTTTGCATGTAGTGACTTTGGACTAGTACCAAAATAATGCTATATAGGCATTTTTAGTCACTTTAAATCATTAATTATTAAACCTAAACTTATTGAAATGGGATCCAACCCTTAAATCATATTCCCATATGTTAGAGTATGTGGTGATGACATGTGTCCACATGATCCCATATTTTAATTGGAGAATATTAAATCTTAGTTAAATTCAATGAGTAGAAATTACTTTTCTCAAATAAAAAGAATGAAGCTAGTTAATTAAACCTTGTGATGCTTATGATGATAATAGATCATCAAATGTGTGCCTTAGTATGCTAAGTAGACTAGTTAAGTATTGTGTGGTGATTGTGTATCCCGTATGTATTTATAGACGATTGTACCGACCAAGCTTTCGAGGAGGAGGAGTTCTACCAAGAGGAGGAGGAAGAAAACTTCAACTAGTGCACCAACCAAGGCAAGCTATTGTTAGCAAGCTAGAATTAAACTAGATAACCTAAGCAAGATGCATTAGGCATGCTTTGGTTATACCACTTTAATTACTACCTACCCCAAGTTTTATTTCCAAGCTTTACTTCCTTACTTTACCAAAGTCCCTTACTTGTTTGAAGGTAGCATAAAAAGTATAAAACTTGACCTATCTAGTGAGATTTAAATGTCATTCTATGGCATGAGATTGATCTTAGCATCCCACGTTAGTGAAAACTCTTAACCTAGTAGTTTAGAGCTAAACTAGAACTTGAGTCACTTTAGATGGGAATACTTGGTGAAAATGAATTATGAAAACCTTGGAATGATGAGTCATTCTATTGAGATGTTTTGACATGTGTTGAGAAACACAAATGGTATATGATGATGAAAATGTTGAGGCATGAGCCTTAACCCTTTTACAAAACTGATGGTTGGGTTCGGATGCGATACCATTCCAATTTTACCGTACAACCACAATACCTGAATTGGGTAAGGCTTAGCCGGAAGTTTATATGCATTAGTATTAGTTCCCTCATGGGAGAGGTTTGAGCTGAGGCTACCTCTCAATGTTGTCCACCTATGCAGTGCCCAAGATGACAGATGGTCATGGTTGGGAGACCATGCTCATAGGAGAGGTGCTTATACTAGGGTGTGTAAAGGAAAGGTTATGTTTCATTATCTGCATACTAAGTATGATGATTCAAGGTTATCCCTGACAGATGTATCGAATCTTGTGGTGAAAGTGCACCACCTCTGCAGAGTGTCAAACTATTCGAATATCCGCGTCCGCGGTTATGGACAGTTGGAGTGACCATACTGTTTTGTTGTCAGATGTTTTCAAAACAACTTATGAAATGAATTGTGACATGACTTGACCACAAAAGAGTTGTGACTATGACACTAGCTTCCCAGCTTAAGTGATTCTAGAACTTTATTTTATCTTTCTTTGCTTCTGAACTCAGCTTAGGTTTCAAACTTAACTTTACAAATAAACCTAGAGTTAGCATTTCCCACTAGCACTACCTTACTTGTTAGTGATAGTTTGCGAGTACTTAAAGAGTACTCATGGCTTTTGTCCCTGGCTATTACTATGGCCAGACTATGAAGGAGACTACAAAGATGAAGGACAGCAGGACCGCTAGGATAACTAGGACTATCTTCCATCGTCAGCATTGCCTGTGCCCCTGAAGATGGACCCCGCCGCTACGCTTATTATTTATTCCGCTGCTTGTTGTATTAAGACTGGGATCATGAGATCCTTTATTCGTGTAAGACCTTATTATGGTTTGTAATGAATGATGTACTGTGATATCCAATCTGTTATGTCTCGCAAAAATGGTAATCCTGGGATTACGATGTATGGCATAACAGGCATCTAGGATTAAAAATCCAGGTGTTGACAAGGGGTGCACTACTGTACCCAAACACATTTTCAAGCCTTCAGGCAACATATTACACGTGCCTTCCGAATATCACGACAACAACTATCCCATAACTACGTGCACATCTAGAGGTATCACTTATTGTGTTTTATCCAGACAAGAGGCACGCTGATTCTCAAGGTGGCATAGTGTTCATGACTACTGGTGGATCGGTCTTCGGAAGATAACTTGTAGAGCTCCATCCAACCGCCACAGTGTACCGTAGTTTATGTATGCATGCCCGGGTTGTCAACCAAAATCATATCACCACCATACCCGAAGACATATTCAACTCACCCATGTCCGAGGACATATTATGCATATGCACCAAATGGAAAACCAATTGTGTAACCCTCTGGATATATGAATAGCGTCAGGAGTTGAGGGGGGATCCCAGAGGCCCCACATTTGGTTTGCGTAATCAACTTAGAACTAGTATCGTAGAACAAACGGTTCCTAGGTCAGCTCAAGCAGTTCCCAAAGATGGTCCATGCCAGGGCCTTATCATTAGGTGAAGCCATAACCATAACCAACATCACCAATTTAATTATCATGGCATCAACCATATCTGGATATCATAGTTCAATTGTATGAGAGCGGTACTAAGCATGCGTACTACTCGCAAGGGTAAAGCTAACTAATCAAACAAGGCAATTGGATAAGCAAGGCCATGTAATAGGGAAGGTAAATAAAGGAACGATACTAAAGCATCGACAATAAGGATATCAATAGATCAATAGGAGGAAGTAAATACTATAAATGCAAAATAGGTAGAAAGGGGGAGAATGTTTGCCTGAGAAACATTGTCGGGTAGCCCGAGGTTTGTAATATCTCACATAGACTCGTCGCCATATCCAGTGAAGAAGCAAAGTGTACTAGAAAGAGCAACTGATGCACTATTTAATACTATGGCAGAAGATCCGTCATGTTTATGATATGATGCATGACATGGCAATATGCGGTCTAACTTAGCCATATTAAGAAGAATCGATATCCAGGCATTTGATTAGAAGGTTCAAGTTATTTAGCTACCCACATATTATATGTTGGTAGCATGGCAAAAGCATGGTATATATGAGCTACACAATTTAAGTGGAGTCAAGATGAGACAAGAATATCCCGCATATAGTCTCCGATTTAATTATTAGATGAACTAACTTAATACCCCCAAATGAAAAAATGTGTATGCAACATGAATGATTTTATATGCATCAAGTTATATGGCATTTATCAAAATAGTGTGGTATAAAGGGGTCGCATGTTGGGGTTTGGAATCAGGGTCTTGGGGTTCGATGGGACCGGTCTTCGGATCAGAGAGGAGGGTAAACACCAGGGTTCGGTCTTACGTCGGGTTGGAGGAACTACTTGTCGTAGCATCACACCGTCATTCCAACACATTCGTCACCACTACCACATCTTCACCTCCATACCACAATAGTAGCAGACCATCGTGATCAAGAATCATGTGTAATGCCCGGGAAAATATTCCCAATTAAAATTGCCTATTATTTTTATTTTAGTGCATCATCATGACATCATGCATATTTTGCCTTGAAATGTTTTCATCAAAAGTCTATTTTGTTTTCTAATTAGCCATCTTCTTTAATTTCAAATTTAAAAACCCTGGTCTTTTCTGGACTTTTACCTATCTAAAAACTATGTACAAAAGCCTCTCTAAAAATAGAACAAATAAAATAAATGTTTTGTTGGGGAGTCACCCAGCCGCCAGGCCCAAAAGCCCAGCAGCCATCCAACTACCACCCCACCGAAAACCTAGCTAACCCTAGCTAACCGCAGCGCCGCCGCACTCCAACAGCCGCACACCACCTGTGCAGCACACACCACACGCACTACACGTTGACATGCCAGGACCCGCCCACGGAGCATGGTCATGACTTGACCCAATTCCCCAGCGACCCGATCGAGACCCCTCCTCGTTTTTCCTCTCTCTCTCATACGGGAGCCACCTACCCCGCTCAAACTCCATCTCCTCCTCCTTCAGATCGCCGCCGCCTCCCCTCTCTACCCCATGTCGCCAGCCGCGCCAAGCTCACTGGCCGCCGAGTCTGCGCCACCCTCTCCCTTGTAGCTCCACCGTTGGGAGCCGCCTGTCCGCGACCCCCCAGGGCGTCCTCGTCCTTGTTGCCCTCCTTGTCGGTCGCCTCCATCACCAGGAACCACCGTCAGCAGCAGCGGCCGTCGCCGCCTTCCGGTCTCTAGAGAGCCGCCACCGGAGCGCCGCCTCCACCTCTTGCGGCCGCTGCCTCCATCCTCGCTGGGAGCCCGTGCCTCTCCGCTAGCCGCCTAGCACGCTTGCGCCTCCTCTTCCGCTCAACCTGGTCTCATCCCCGTCCACCAATACCTGTGCCACGAGAGCCCAAGCTCATTCATCGTCTAGTCACGTCCCCACCACCGCTGGCAGGAGATTGAGCTCCTCGACCATCGCTGACATGGGTATACCCTACAGGTACTCGAGCTTGGTATATACGGTCCAAATACGGACAAGCCCATGGTGTCACGAAGGCCCAAACAAGGGACTCGAGTAACCTACGGACTCTCGATTGCTTGAAGAACAAGAAGAAGTTAAAGATAGAAAGTTTGAAGGGGAAAAACCCTAACTTGTAACCGACTCGACCTGCTACCCGAGACCTAGCCTATCTATATAAAGGCTAGGAGGAGGCGGCGAGGAGGACACACGCAACCCTAGTTTCCACAACCCTCGCCAGATTACATATGCGCACCATTGTAACTTTCGATTCCTTCGATAATTCCACGAGCAGACAAGAAGGAGTCGGGACCTCTACGAGGCCTGAACCTGGGTAAATCTTTGTCCCATGTGTACTTGTTTGCCAGCCGATAGATGTCTCCAGCGCTCCCTCCTTCTCCAAAACCCAAGTCCATAACAATGGGCATTGATGAGTTAAATCCTCGTCAATCGCCATTTCCTATTTCCTGCAAGCTGCCACCGTGGCCGCCTGCGGTCCCGCCTACCCCTCCTAGACATGGGCGCCCATCTGTGTTGCTGTCCTCTCTGCTGCACTCCTCCCTGTGGCCGTTCCCCGACACTCTTCGTCTCGGGTTTTTCGCGAGTTTGGCATCCACAGGCTTGCTAATGTTGTATGCATCTCTGCTCGTGAGCGCCTCTGGTTGTTTTAGGTTTTACTACTCGTGATGCTGATGAAAATACGGGGCCTAACAATGTGGTGTTGCTGATGCTACAGACCGACTTCGATGCTGTAGGATGAAGTTGCATTCGATTACAATTAGTGAGATGTGCCAGACACCCTGGTGGACAATGCCGCCAAGATCCCCTACATGGGCGTCGAGTTCTCCATCCCGGATCCCAAAGTCGCCTTCCCGGAGTGTAACTACCTCGGTGAATTACGCTCTTAGTCACATGCCTGGATGAGCGAAAGTGGTTAAAAAAGTACGGTGGGGCTCGGGGCCACTCACGGTAGACCTTTCGGCCGTCCTAACCACTTTCAGAGCATCGGGACAAGAACGAGCGGCGTAATCGGCAGCCGAAGGGATCAACTACATACACAAGTGAGTATGTATGCAAGCCACATACAACAGTCCTCAAAGCCATTCCATCTAAAAGAAATAGAAATATTGCAACGCCATACGGCAAGATTCAGATATCCTAGATAGAGTTAATATTTTAGGATAGCTCCTCATACATCAAACATCAGAGTATCAGGCGGAAGCGGAAAACAAGATCCGAGTACGGATAAGAAGCAAATCGGCATAAGATGCCACATAAATAACACATCCCGCCCACAGATCTCACGAATCCCCATTCTCGGAATCTCTACACCGAGTGATCGTTGCCAACATCATCTGTCTCCTCCACCCAGTATCCATCTTGCGAGTACACCTATTCATCTTAATCAAACAATTTATCGTGTGAGACCCTAGGGGTACTCAGCAAGTCTTTATGCCTCTAAAGGGGACACAACCTGGGTGACACAATTGTAGCAAAAGATGATAACTAACAAGTCTATAGATACTCGCTAACCATCCGCCTAACCAATGATAGACGGATGTCCGTGAATTAAGAACAACAGTTATAACAATATAATTAATAGATCCATCCTCCTCCTCGCTTACCAACGAGGAAGCGGACGAACCCCCCCCCCCCATCTGTTGGCAGTTTTATTAACCATTCCATGAGTATTGCACTATTTACTAGTCAGGTATTTAGTCAATTTAAAAGCGGTACTTTAGTTAGACTTGTCTATGATCGAGAAACTGTGCTCCAAGTCGTCCATAACCGCGGACATGGCTTTCAGAAAGATTTACCCAGCAGGGGTGCACAAATAGCAACACACACTCGATCAACCTCGGAAAAACCAACTCAAAACCCAACGAGGCATTCACGACAAAGCGATCACAGGATTCAGTAATATTTCAGGGGGCCACCCCATTAAGCTACCCGCAACGAAGCTAGCTGACTCCGAGACGGACTCAAGGTTTGTGTGGACGGCGGTAAACGACTGGGAACCCAAAAATGTGACTGGGCTTGTCGATACAGTGAAAACGTGTCACGATCCAAAACAGTACAGGTGCTCCACGCACAATCTTAAATTAAACAGTAAGCATGGCATAAGTACAGAATAGTAACAAAACCCCAAACTACTTGTGGCCCCAAGAAATAGAAATGAATCAAGCTCTAGCTCAGGGGGGTCCATAAGGCCTTCCGGATGTGGATAGTGCGAATAGTCAAGGAACATGAATCAAGTACTCGGGGTCCTACGGGACACAAGTGAGCATGAAAAACCAAATAGCAGATATTGCTCACCGGTACCTCTTTCATTAGTTATCCCATTACTACTCAGGTTAAGTTGTTTAGGTACCTCGTTATCCATCAGACACTCACATGCCCTACACATGCGTTTCTACGACTCGCATGGCTCAAACAACTCCTGTAGTAATGGCTCATGGGATGGAGGAACAAGCTTCGGTGGGGTTTAAAAGTAAAGGCTATGCAGTACTTGGGATTCAATTTAATGCAATCGCGACTCAATGATGCAAGAATAAGATAGAGGCAATAGGTACTATATGTATGCAAGCATGTGGTAGTGCTTGCCTGGTAGCTCCGTTGAAGCGAGAGATGGATCTGGGTAGTACTCCTGTGATTCCTGATAATTCTCCTGCTGGGCGTCTATTCGAAGAACCAAACAAACAAGGGCCAACATAAATAAAGTGCACACGCATATGAATTAAAGTGCGACAAGCAAACGAGCATGCCATGATGAATGATGCACAATTTACATGGCATTAAAGTAGCATGGCATGGTGGGGTGTGGGGTACAAGAATAAAGCATTTTATTAATGATTTAGTCAAGTTTTATTGCCATAAACAGTTCTGATTCTTAATAATGACATGATGCATGCTCCAATTCAGAACAAGGAATGCATAGATAGAACGGGCTCGTCGCGCTGATCAATTTAGACATATTATTTGTTGAATTTGGAGTTGTAGAATTAAAGTTATGAATTTACTAAGAAAAGGGCATTTTATTGTAATTTTAATCATCTCGGAATTTTAAAGTGCTTGAATAATATTTTGAAGGGCATATTTGAATTCCCCACATTTTTCTGATTCAAAAACATATATCATTTGTATTATTTGGATTATAATTTAAAAGTTATTAATTTCTGGATTTTAAAATCATTTAAACAATTCTGGAAAAGGTTTGAATAAAATAGAAAAGAACAGAGGCTTTTTGTACACCGAGAAAGCTAGCCCGAGTCACAGACAGGTGGGCCAGCCGCTGACTTAGCATAGGTGGGGCGCAGCAGGCTGCGTGGGGCTTTTCTCACCGCGGAGGTCTTACCCGCAATCAATGACAAGCGGGCCCGGCTGGACTGAGTTGATAATGCAGACGGACGTCGGTGTAAGAAGGAGAAAGGAGCAGGGCTTAAGTGGAAGAATGACAAGAACAGATCGTGATCTGGTACAAAAATATGCTAGCTGAAACGATTTTTGGACGAAAGATTACGAGAGCTCTGTTGGGAATTGGGAAATGCGGAAAAGGAGAAAAATGGAGAGTAGACGAAGAGGTTCAACTTTTTTATTTTCACGATTGCGAAAATCTGACTATAAGGGGTAGATCTAGGGCAGTTTATGTTGCAGCAATTGTTGACAAAACTGATGGTATTTGAACTGAAACAGGGTGCACGTTCGGTCGGATTCCGTCAGGATTTCCGCGATATGACATGAACTTCGGTAGATGGTGGCGACCGCTGTGGTGCTCTGTTAGGGACAAGCTTAGGCTTGATGGAAAGAGGGGAGTACAGAGAAGAGGATGATGTGCAGGTGGTCGTCGGGGAATCTCTAGAACATCAGGGCAAAAGGGAGGAACGGAGGTACTGCTTGCTGTTGTTGTTGCTATCGGCACGCGCGGCGCGTACGACGGCGAGGCACTACCCCAGGCCTGGACGCTGTGCAAGGAGGCACCGGGGTGCAGCTGTGTGGTCTGGGCATCGACGGTACTTCAGAAGCACGGCGGGCGGCACGCGCGGTGGCTGTCCGACGCGGTGAGCCGCGAGCGTGCTCTGGCGACTATAGCGGAGATGGACGGCATCTACCAGAAGCAATGCGAGCCAGAGAGGAACGAGACGGCCAGTTGCTCACCCGGATGTGGTCGAAGGAGGCCGGTGCAGGCGGAGACGAGGTCACAGAGGACGGCGGCGACGCTGCTGCAGGTTCACGAGGAAGATGGCGAGATTCTGGCGTTTCTTCACTGTGTCCCGACTGCTGCACGACTTCAAACTCTAGGAGGCTCTCCCAGGAATGGACCGGCTGGCTTGGTGGCAGTGGATCGACGGCCAGAGGAGAGACTCACGACGAGTTTTGCTTTTGGAAGAAGAAGAGGGGAGGCTGCTCCATCTGATATCGATCTGGAACGGGAGCAGGTGGGGAGGATGGGGTTGAGGTTGCTCTGCCGCTGGTTGATTGCTTTACTTTATGCAGAGGATAGGGAGAGGGCACGCGATGGGCATGGACTGGCCGGTTGGCACGTGAAAGAGAGGGAGGAAGAGAAACAGGGCGTGGCGGCTCGGTGTCCACGGCTGGGAGTTTCAGGTGGTGTTTCGGTTTAAAAGAAAGTTGTGTAGGTGTATGTGTGTAAACGTACGGTTGATTAGGGTTTTGGAAAATAAAAATAAAAAGGATTGGGGTTTTTATCTAGTCTAAACTAGACTAGATGAGACTAGTTTTAGACAAAACTTTATACGGAAAAATAGTGTCAAAGATTTAGGCAGAGACCAAGAGACAAAAATAATTAAATAAATATTAGAGATGGAGTCTTTATTTAGATAGCTAGATTAGCTAGGAAAACTTGGTAGATGGAGTGTAGATATAGGATTTGATCAAAATTTTGAACAATCAAACAAGTGCAAAAGAATTTGAATAAAAGAGAGGTCTCTAGAGGCATTGATATCACATGTGATTAGGGGCTTATATTGCATGTAGCACTAGATTTGAATTAAAATGTATGCCACATGCACATATAAATATTTGAGAGAGGCAAGCACTAGAATTGAATAGAAGGAGATGGAAGGGCAAGGTAGAATGGACACCACACCCTAAATAAAAGATTGAGGTAAAAGGGAAGGTGGAGGGTTTTATTTGCATGGGACATGCAAGACTACATCCATGCATGCATGATGTATTAAGGTGGTGAAACATATCACATATGTATGAGTGTATGAGATAGGTAGATTTGGATCCATACACATATATGTGGCTTGGTTTCAAAATACTAACAACAAAAGGCCACATACATGTATATGGTGGAAAATAGATGGTATCAAAGGAGAGGTGTATGGCAAGTTAGTAGATGGAAGGGGAAGTAAAAGATATGCCCTCGACTCAACTTGGGCATTTATCATATATCAAAAGCCAAATAGGATTTAGTAAGAACCAAATGCAATGATGAATATAAAAGCCAAGATTTAAAAATGATGCTCAAATGCAAAGTGGCATGATGACATGAGCATGATATAATTATGATGCAACAATTATATGTAGAAAGTAGCATATATATAGACTAGGCTAGTAGCATTGCAATTGTTAGACAATTGGGATGCTACACGGATCTCGATGTAGCACGTTAAGGCCTTCACGGATTAGATGGAATCACAAGATCATCGACACGGATCCGATGGTCGAAACCTCATCCCAGAACCCGAAGACCAAACGCGAAACCCCTCCGGAAGCCAAGATCTCCAAACCCCGATGTGTGACCCTTTTCCAAGCCTCTATTTTTTATAAATGATATATACCTTGATGCATATTAAATTTGTTCATGCTTGGATACATCGCATCTTGTGGGTTGGGGACACCTTGCCGATTCACCTCATAATTAAGTATGGAGTGTATATGTGGGATATTTTGTATTAACTCGACTCCATTTAAATTTGTGTAGCAAATCGATGACATGCTTTGCCTTGTTAATCCAACATTTAAGTTGCGGGGTAGTTAAACAACTTGAACCATAATACTTACTTGTCGGGATTCCAAACCCACTTAATATTGCTAAGATAGGATGCATCTTGCCATGCCATGCATCATATCATGATCATGTGGGATCTTCCGCCGTATTATTAAATATTATATCGGTTTCCTCTTCTATTGCTTTGCTTCTTCAATGGATAGGACGATGAGTCGATGTGAGATACGACAAGTCTACGGTCACCGACTTTGTCCCTCAGGCGAGCATTCTCCCCCTTCTACCTATTTGGCATTTATAGTCTTTACTTCCTTCCTTTGATCTATTGCTATCTATATTGTCGATGCTTTAGTACCGTCTCCTTAATTTATCAGCTCTACTATATTGCCTTGGTTATCCTATTGCCTTTGTTTGAGTAGCTAGCTTTGTCCTTGCGAGTCGTAGCGCATGCTTAGGTCTGCTGCCCGCTCTCATATAGGTGAACCGTGATATCTGGTTATGGTTGATAACATGATAAATTAAATTGGTAATGCTGATAATGGTTATGGATATGGTTTCACCTAATGATAAGGCCCCGGTAGGGACCACCTTTAGGAACTACTTAAGCCGACCTAGGACCGTTCGTTCTACGATACTAGTTCTGAGTTGATCATGCTAACCAAACGTGGGGGCCCCTGGGATCCCCCCCTCAACTACCGGCGCTATTTGTATATCCAGAGGGTCACAAAATTGGTTTTCCATTTGGTGCATACGCATAATATGTCCTCGGACATGGGTTGAGTTGTGATATGATTTTGGTGGACTGCCATGGCTTGCATTGCCTAAAAATGGGATACCGTGCTGGAGGTGGGATGGAGCTCTACAAGTTATCTTCCAATCATCGACCAGCCGTAGACTCAAACACTATGCCACCATGAGGCTCGGCCGTGCCTCTTGGCTGGATAAAACATACTAGGTGATACCTCTGGATATGCGCATAGTTATGGTACAGTTCTTGTTGTGATATTCCGAAGGCACGTGTATTATGTTGCCTAAAGAGTTGAACATGCGTTTGGATACAGTAGTGCATCCCTACAGGGTAAATCTTTTTGAGAAGTCGTCTCTCCATGGTTATGGACGCCTTAGGAGTACGGTCTCATGATCATAGACAACACCACTAATTTTTTGCCTCTAATAACATGACTAGTAATTAGCCTTATCAACTAAACACCTTCTTAATTAAATTTCCACCATGTGTGTTCTGCAAGTGGACTTCCTCGACTGGTCTTCGAGGGGGAAACCTTCGGATGGGTTATGTTTGGTGTTATATATACTTATCTTATAGCGTTCTTTTATCTCGCTCTAATAGCTGAAGTTGTAGTGTGTCTCTATAAGTTAGATAGCACAAGCTTTGCTGCCGCTGAGCCCACCATACCTATATAGGCGAGGACCGCCAAATTCTAGACTCGTCGTGTACTGGCCTCAGTACTGACCGCTCTCTTTTTCCTTTGCCCTTTGTTGGCACCCCTTTGGCTTTGACAGGTATGAGATCGATGACGTTAGCAAGGTAACTCTTCCTGCTTAGCCTGGGCAGGGTTATGGACACTCCTAGTTATTCTCCAGGACTCTTAATCCCATTTGGTTCTTATCAGTACTCGAATACTTTTTGGCTTTCTCCATGACTTTTATCTTTGTATTGTATCATTTGTATTCTTGACTCGTTGAGTCGTTGTTGTATATATAAGTCTTTGTGGATTCTGTTGTAAACTATTGTGATGTAACTACTTGTATTCAAATCCCACCCACACGAAAGTGTCTGGTGGGCGCCTTTGAATCGCTTCTATACAAGTTTTTGGTGGAATATGTTGAGATCTGCATAGATCCGATTCTGGGGCATTACAAGTGGTATCAGAGAAAAGGTTTACAATACCCCACTGGTCCAGCATGTAGGATAACCTAGCTAATTGACGATTTCTAGTGTCAAAATGATTTTGCTACAAAATTGGTTGGATAGATTTGACTAGATCTACTTTTACTCCTTATCTCTATTCTTTCTCTTCTTACCTCTGCGTGATTTTTAATCTGATCGCTTACCTTCTTCAAGTCCAGGATTTCTCGCGGTTGGGTTTCCGTCGTACCTATAGGGTTCTGATTCCTGCCTATTGTAACAGTTGAGCTACATGATGGCTCGTGTATTAACAAGCTCGTTGGGAACCCCAAGAGGAAGGTATGATGAGCACAACAGCAAGTTTCCCTCAGTTATGAAACCAAGGTTTAATCGAACAAGTAGGAGCAAGGAAACAGCCCAAAGGTATTGCTAGCTGAGCCTTGGCAGGGCGCACTACCGGTGCTAGTAGCAACGTGGAGACCTGCACAACATAACCACAGAACTTTGCCCCCAACTTGCGATGAGGTTGTCAATCTCACCGGTTTTGCCGAAAACAAAGGATTAAACGTATCGAATGGAAGGAAGTAAAAGTTTGCAGAAAGTAAACACAAAGTAGTAAACAGTTTGTAGATTGTATGTAAGAAAAGGACCGGGATCCATAGTTCACTAGAGGTGGCTCTCCTTAAGATAGATAACATGCTGGGTGAACAAATTACAGCGGGGCAATTGACAAACATCGAGAAAGCAATACATGCATATACTAATCATCTTGACTCCTTTGGAACTTGATTGGGCATTACAACATTATACATAGACCGCCATCCAACTACATCTATGACTAATAATCCACCTTCGGGTTATCATCCGAACCCCCTCCAGTATTAAGTTGCAAGCAACAGATTATTGATTTACGAATTGCGTGTAATGTAAACAATACGATTGTTCTATGAACAAAGGATTGTTGTTTTTTCCCTAGTAGCAACAGCACATCTAGTACCTTAGAGATTTCTGTCACTTCCCCAGATTACCAGAGGCATGAACCCACTATCGAGCATAAATACTAACTCTTGGAGTTGCTAGCATCTACTTGGCCAAGATAGCTACTAACAACGGAAAGCATGCAAGATCACAAATAAAAAAGACATGATAGAATCAATAATCAATCTGAAATAGCATCTCAATATCCATCGGATCCCCACAAACACAACATGCAGAATTACAAATAGATGATCTTGATCATGAACGGAGCTCACAAGATCTAGACATGAGAGCACAAAGGAGGAGAACCAGCCATCTAGCTACTACATGGACCCGTAGTATAGAGATGAACTACTCACACATTACACCGAAGGCTTGCATGATGATGAAGAAGGCCTCCATGGTGAATTCCCCTCTCCGGCAGGGTGCCCGAAAGAGCTTCAGATCCCTCCCGATCTAGGGATGGAGATGACGGCGGCTATAGACTCTTTCGTGGATTTTTGATCGGGTACTTAGGGTTTTGGTCCCGAGGGCATCTTATAGGCGGAAGGAGAGGCCAACGGGGTGCTAGGGTCGACCAGACCACCCCCTAGCGCGGGCCAGGCCTGGCCGCACGGCCAGGTGGTGTGGCCAGCCCCATCTCTTCTCTGTCTCGTATTCTGGCATCTGATGACTTCCGGAAAAATAGGCACTTTGGCTTTTGTCCCGTCCAATTCCGATAATATTCATTTTCTAACTTTTCTGGAACCAAAAACAGCAGAAAACAGGCAGCTGGCACTAAGGCTCTTGTTAATAGGTTAGTCCAAGAAATCATATGAAAAGTACTCCGAAGTGTGGACAAAACACAAGAAATTAGCTAAAACTAAGCATGGAACATCAAAAATTATAGATACATTTGCAATGTATCACTACATCAGGATTTCATTCTACCTTATCTCTTTTCATACGTTCTTGGTGTTCTACAGCTTCTGCGATGACCTCATCTTTCTGAATGTTTGCTAATACCTTTCGTAAAGATCTTCAGTCTAAATTCCGGGAGTTAGGTTGCACCATTCCCTTGTTTATGCGTGGAGTAATGCTTTGGGTGCGCGATGGACTGATCCCCATCTGACTACTCTTGTCATTCTCTCTTGTAGATTGAATTGGTGGATTAATGCGATTCTTACTCCTTCTTTCGAAGTTATAGGTGGTATAGTGACCTCTTTCTTCACCTTTGTTTCTACGGAGTGTTATATCGAAAGACGTGAGCAACAATTCTTGTTGGTGGTGTCGACAATATGAAGACGGTGCAAGAATTCTTGTTAGTGGTGTCGCGAACATCTACCTAACGCAAGAAGATCCGAAGATCAAACCTTCCTCTCTTCCCTGGTGTCTTTCCTTGGATCTCGAGATGAGATCCTTTGTTAGTGGTGTCGAGTTGTAATGCCCGGGAAAATATTCCCAATTAAAATTCCCTGTTATTTTTATTTTAGTGCATCATCATGACATCATGCATATTTTGCCTTGAAATATTTTCATCAAAAGCCTATTTTGTTTTCTAATTAGCCCTCTTCTTTGATTTCAAATTTAAAAACCCCTAGTCTTTTCTAGACTTTTACCTGTCTAAAAACTATTTACAAAAGCCTCTCTAAAAATAAAATAAATGTTTTGTGGGGGAGTCAGCCAGCCGCCAGGCCCAAAAGCCCAACATCTAGCCAACTACCACCTCGAACTCCATCTCCTCCTCCTTTAGATCGTCGCTGCCTCCCCTCTCTGCCCCATGTCGCCATCGGCGCCAAGCTCGCCGGCCACCGAGTCTGTGCCGCCCTCTCCCCTGTAGCTCCACCGTCGGGAGCCGCCTGTCCACGACCCCCCCTCGGGCGTCCTCGTCCTTGTTGCCCTCCTTATCGATCGCCTCCATCGCCAGGAAACATTGTCAGCAGCAGCGGCCATCGCCACCTCCTGGTCTCCAGAGCGCCGCCGCCGGAGCGCCGGCTCCACGTCCTGCGGCCGCTACCTCCATCCTCGATGGGAGCCCGCGCCTATCCGATGGCCGCCTAGAATGCTTGCGCCTCCTCTACCGCTCAACCTAGTCTCATCCCCATCCACCCCTGCCTGCGCCACGAGAGCCCAAGCTCCTTCATTGTCGAGCCGCATCCCCACCACCGCTGGCAGGAGCTTGAGCTCCTCAACCGTCGCCCTTTCCTGTTTCCTGCAAGCCGCTGCTGTGGCCGCCTGCGGCCCCACCTGCCCCTCCTCAACATGGGCGCACATCTGCATTGCCGTCCTCTCTGCTGCACTCTTCCCTGTGGCCATGCCCCGACGCTCTTAGTCTCGGGTTTTTCACGAGTTTGGCATCCATGGGCTTGCTAATGTTGTATCCATCTTTGCGCATGAGCGCCTCTGGTTGTTTTCGGTTTTACTACTTGTGATGTTGATGAAAATACGGGGTGATGGTGACCTGACAATGTGGTGTTGGTGTTGCTACAGACCGGCTTCGATGCCGCAGGATGAAGTTGCATTCGACTACAATTAGCGAGATGTGTGAGACACCCTGGTGGACAAGATTGACGAATGGAAGGAGTCTGATTCACAATGCCACCAAAATCCCATACATGGGCGTCAAGTTCTCCATCCTGGATCCCAGGGCCGCCTTCCCGGAGCCCGATGTAGCACGTCAAGGCCTCCATAGATTAGATGGAATCACAAGATCATCGCCATGGATCCGATGGTTGAAACCTCATCCCAGAACCTGAAGACCAAACACGAAACCCCTTCAGAAGCCAAGATCACCGAACCCTGATGTGTGACCCTTTTCTGAGCCTCTATTTTTTATAAATGATATATACCTTGATGCATATTAAATCTGTTCATGCTTGCATACATCACATCATGTGGGTTGGGGACACCTTGCCGATTCACCTCATAATTAAGTATGGAGTGTATATGCGGGATATTTGTATTAACTCGACTCCATTTAAATTTGTGTAGCGAATCGATGTCATGCTTTGCCTTGTTAATCCAACATTTAAGTTGCGGGGTAGTTAAACAACTTGAACCATAATACTTACTTGTCAGAATTCCAAACCCACTTAATATTGCTAAGATAGGTTGCATCTTGCCATGCCATGCATCATATCATGATCATGCTGGATCTTCCGCCGTATTATTAAATATTATGTCTGTTGCCTCTGATAGTGCTTTGCTTCTTCAAAGGATAGGACGATGAGTTGATGTGAGATACGACAAGTCTACGGTCATCGACTCTATCCCTCAGGCGAGCATTCTCCCCCTTCTACCTATTTGGCATTTATAGTCTTTACTTCCTTCCTTTGATCTATTGCTATCCATATTGTCCATGCTTTAGTACCATCCCCTTAATTTATTAGCTCTACTATATTGCCTTGGTTATCCTATTGCCTTTGTTTGAGTAGCTAGCTTTGTCCTTGTGAGTCGTAGCGCATGCTTAGGTCTGCTGCCCGCTCTCATATAGGTGAACCGTGATATCTGGTTATGGTTGATAACATGATAAATTAAATTGGTGATGCTGATAATGGTTATGGATATGGTTTCACCTAATGATAAGGCCCCGGTAGGGACCACCTTTAGGAACTACTTAAGCCGACCTAGGACCGTTCGTTCTACGATACTAGTTCTGAGTTGATCGTGCTAACCAAACGTGGGGGCCCCTGGGATTCCCCCTCAACTACCGGTGCTATTTGTATATCCAGAGGGTCACAAAATTGATTTTCCATTTGGTGCATACGCATAATATGTCCTCGGACATGGGTTGAGTTGTGATATGATTTTGGTGGACTGCCATGGCTTGCATTGCATAAAATCGGGATACCGTGCTAGAGGTGGGATGGAGCTCTACAAGTTATCTTCCGATCATCGACCAACCGTAGACTCAAACGTTATGCCACCTTGAGGCTCGATTGTGCCTCTTGGCTAGATAAAACATAGTAGGTGATACCTCTAGATATGCGCATAGTTATGGGACAGTTCTTGTTGTGAGATTCCGAAGGCACACGTATTATGTTGCCTGAAGGGTTGAACATGTGTTTGGGTACAGTAGTGCACCCCTACAGGGTAAATCTTTTTGAGAAGCCGTGTGTCCACGGTTATGGACGCCTGAGGAGTACGGTGTCATGATCATAGACAACGCCACTAATGTTTTGCCTCTAATAACATTACTAGTAATTAGCCTTACCTACTAAACACCTGCTTAATTAAATTGCCACTATGTGTGTTCCGCAAGTGGACTTCCTCGACTGGTCTTTGAGGGGGAAACCTTTGGATGGGTTATGTTTGGTATTATATTATACTTATCGTATAGCGTTCTCTTATATCACTCTGATAGCCTAAGTTGTAGTGTGTCTCTATAAGTTAGATAGCGCAAGCTTTACTGCAGCTAAGCCTACCATACCTATGTAGGCGAGGACCGCCGAATTCTAGACTCGCCGTGTACTGGCCTCAGTACTGACCGCTCTCTTTTTCCTTTGCCCTTTGTCGGCACCCCTTTGGCTTTGACAGGTATGAGATCGATGACGTTATCAAGGTTACTCTTCCGGCTTGGCCTGGGCAGGGTTATGGACACTGCCTAGTTATTCTCTAGGACTCTTAGTCCCATTTGGTTCTTATCCGTACTCAGATACTTTTTGGCTTTCTCCATGACTTGTATCTTCGTATTGTATCATTTGTATTCTTGACTCATTGAGTTGTTGTTGTATAGATAAGTCTTTGTGGATTCTGTTGTAAACTATTGTGATGTAACTACTTGTATTCAAATCCCACCCACACGAAAGCGGCCAGTGGCACCTTTGAATCGCTTCTATGCAGGTTTTTGGTGGAATATGCTGAGATCTGCATAGATCCGATTCAGGGGCGTTACATCATGCGGGCAAACTCAAGCTTGAACATCTGAAACGTGGGAGGTCGAAGCAGAGCATGAACACAACCACATCATACACCTGCAGAGTCGGATAGCTAGTGGCAAGCTAGCTAGCAGCATACAAGCTCACGTCAACCTGGATGCTTGCATAAGGATAGCAAAACGAGGATCACGCAAATCCACGTGCTTAGAGGAGTGAGTAGAGGAGGCCTGGTGCGCTGCAGGCCGGAGCAGGTGGGGCGAGGGAGATCAGGCGAAGCCGAGGGCGGCCGGAAGCAGAAGGGCGAGGCGGCGCTGGCTGGTGGCTGACAGGGACGAGGCAGGGCATGAGATTGGTGCAGCCCACGATGTCCAAGGCGGCGAGGAGGCTCGCGGGGATTGATCGGGCGTGCTGCAGGGCGACCGGAGATAAGGGCGCGCCCGATGGCGGAGCTCTCAGGAGGCCGAGACATGGCGGAAGGGCGAGATGGGAGCTCGGACTCCTGGCTCGCGACGGTGTTGGGGATCGAGGCAGTGGCGCTTGCGAGGTCGAGCAGACAGGAGGGCGCCGCGGTGGGGCTCCAGGTGGCAGAACGACATGCAGCGAGAAAGGAGGAGATGCGGGGATCGACAGAGGGCGAGGGAGGGAGACGAGGTAGGGGATCCTGTGTTGTGCGTGATGCGAGACGTGCGTGGGTGTATGTGTCACTGGGTGTTGCGTGTGCGTAAGTGCGTGTGTGCGTGAGTGTCCTCTGTATCGTTTTGGGTGTACGGGTCAGCGCGTGCGTGTGTTAGCATGGTGTGGCGTGCCACTGCGTGCGAGTGTGTGTGTGTGTTTATGGCGGCGGGTGCAGGTGTGTAGTGATGTCTACGCACTTCTAGTCTTGTAGACAGTTGTTGGGCCTCCAAGTGCAGAGGTTTGTAGAACAGCAGCAAGTTTTCCCTTAAGTGGATCACCCAAGGTTTATCGAACTCAGGGAGGAAGTGGTCAAAGGTATCCCCTCTCAAGCAACCCTGCAATCAAGATACAAGAAATCTCTTGTGTCCCCAACACACCCAATACACTTGTTAGGTGTATAGGTGCACTAGTTTGGCGAAGAGATAGTGAAATACAAGTGGTATGGATAATTATAAGTGGTAACGGTGTCAGAAAATAGCCTGTTGGCGTGTGGTTGACGTGGGAAAAGACTAAAGGCAAACTGAAATAAAGATGGAAGCAAGCAAACATGTAACAGATCTAGTTGCAAACGGTGTTTCAATGCTTAGAAACAAGGCCTAGGGATCATACTTTCACTAGTGAACACTCTCATATAAATATATTATCTTCATGATACTACTCTGAACTACTCTCCGGTTGGACACTCTAATCCATGGTAGGGCTATAACAGCACACCTCAAAGTAAGCCTTTCCCATCTAGATAACCCCACACTGTCACCTTGAGCACTAGATGGTTCCAACAAACACAACAATTTCATAAAGACATCCAACTCCAAATATAACTCATAATAAGTATTTGTAATCTCTAGCCTAAGTGCCACCATGGTGTGCATGCTGTCACTTTCACACACATGGGGAGAGTAGAGATCTATTAAAGAACTTGAGTAGCAAGGTTGATCTATAGATTACAAGCTCATGATCTCAATAAGATCATGCATAGAGAGAGATATGAACACATAGCTCCGGTAGAACCCTTAGCCTCGAGAGAGAACTACTCCCTCCTCATCATGGGAATCAGCAACGGTGATGGACATGGTGGTGGAGATCGATGGAGATGACTCTAGGGGCACTTCCCCGTCCCGACAGGGTGCCGGAATAGAGACTTTTTGTCCCCCGAATCTCCCCTTCGGTGGCGGCGGCGCTGTGGAATTTTTCGTGGCTTTCTGATTGATGATCTAGGGTTTTTGCCTCGAGGGAGATATATAGGCAAAATAGGCAAGGTCGGTGGCCGGCCAGGGGGCCCACACCATGCCCTAGCGTAGCCAAGGGGGACCCGCACCCAGGGGTGGTGTGGCCACCCTATAGCCCCTCTCCATCTCGTATTCTGGCTTCATAAGTGACATGGGTATACCCTACAGGTACTCGAGTTCGGTATAAACAGTCTGAATACAGCGGAAGCCCACGGTGTCTCCAAGGCCCAAGAGAGGACTCGAGTGGCCTACGGTCTCTCGGTTGCTTGAAGAACAAGAAGTAGCTAAAGATAGAAAGTTCAAAGGGGAAAAACCCTAACATGTAACCGACTCGACCTGCTACCCGAGACCTAGCCTATCTATATAAAGGCTAGGAGGGGGGCAAGGAGGAGACACGCAACCCTAGTTTCCACGAACCTCGCCAGATCACATCTGTGCACCATTGTAATCTTCGATTCCGATAATTCCACAAGCAAACAAGCAGGAGTAGGGACCTCTACGAGGCCTGAACCTGGGTAAATCTTCGAGTCCCCTGTGTGCTTGTTTGCTAGCCGATAGATGTCTCCAGTGCTCCGTCCTTCTCCAAAACCCAAGTCCATAACAATGGGCATTGATGAGTTAAACCCTCATCAATTGGCACCGTCTGTGGGAATTGGAAGTGCTGATGTTGCGGCTTCTTCGGCCCCATCAACCGCGATCTACAACTCCGCAACAGCGGAGATTCACCAGTTCTTCGGCGTGTTCGACTTCACCGTCCACACGCCGGCTACTCGCCCGGCCTTCGAGTCCGTGGACGATGGGATCAGCCTGGCGATCGGGAGCTTCTGCTTCCAAGTTGGTCAGATGGGCACGCTTCGCATGCCTGATCAGCCGACGGCACCGTCGATTGCCCCAGCGTCATGGTTCCCTCCATCGATCGGCACCCTCAGTAAGCCCAACGCCCCGACAACAGTCGAGAACACGGTCAGCGATAGCAGTCGCGACTCCGATCTGAGCGATCTGGCCACTGAAGATGGAACCTATGGTTCCGGATCTGAGAGTTGTGGAAGCAGCAGCTTCCCAAATCACTTCATGTGCACCGTCATCAACGCAGACGATACCTCTGCCAACCGTGACAACACGGGAAATCGCGGTAACAGAACCAACCAGCCTAACGGCGGCAATGGCGGCAATGGTGGCAATCGCACCCCCGTCAATATTGGAGGAGCAGTCGAACCTCCAACCATAATAAACGAGCAAACCGGCGAACGCGTCGTGATCAGGCTCAACGAGCAAGAATGGGCTCGCTGCCGCGAGGCCCTGCGAGGCACTCCTCTACCCTTCGGATTGCCGCAAGAACTACTGATGGGCTACCACTGGCTCCTGAAGGAAGAATTCAAGCGCCAAGTGCAAGCAATCACGCAACTCGAGGCGCGCAAAAAAGCAGCAGACGAGTCGAGCCTTCGTCGTGCTGGGCTCTCCTCTCACGGAGGATCCTCCTCAAAGGGCAACGAGTACCTCGCTAAGAAGAGACAATCTCGGATGGCCCATCTCACCGAGCAAGAATGCATAGAAGCTGCAAAGGTCCTCGGCTTTAGCTCTATGACAGTCGACACACGGGGCAATGTGGTCCCCAAGACGCCGCAGGCTGCGGTGACAGCGGCCACCATGTACCTCCTTAACAACCAGCCGCCAGCTGGAGATCCACGGGCCGCCATGCACCGATATACGATCGCGGGCTTGGGATTAATCGAGGGCGCCCTCGACAAGGAACCAACACTAGAGCCGAAAAAGGGCAAAGCACTAGCAAAGCGCTACTCCTCGCCCTCGTCTAGCGACGACAATCACGATCTGTCCCGACGCCGCCGCTCACGGCGACACGACCGCGACTATGATGCGCACGACGACCTCACGCAGCGCAAGATTGACAAATCAAGGGTACGACGTGCTCGGTCGACTGACTCGGAAGAGGAAGATGTGGAGGTCTGCGGCCCCAAATGCTTCAGCAGATCCATCGGGCAAAAGCAAATGCCTAAGGGATTTAAACTTCCATCGGAGAACCCGAAGTTTGACGGCCTATAGGACCCGAAGATCTGGCTGGAGGACCACATCTCCTCCGTCGGGCTCCACGGAGGCAGTCGAAGCACGGCCATGCAATGCTTCCAGCTACAGCTGCAAGGCGTCGCCCGAGCATGGCTCAACAACCTCCCGCGCGGATCCATTTGCAGCTGGGATCAGCTGGTCTACAGCTTCGTGCGCAACTTCAAGGGCACGTATAAGCGGCCCGCGTCAATCAAAGAGTTGAGATGCTGCCAGCAAAGATCGGGCGGATTGCTACGCTCCTACATCCAAAGGTGGTCCATCATCAAGAACTCCGTAGAGAATATCTCGGAGGATCGCGCGATTGACGCGTTCAACGGCGGCGTTCGCCGCCTACAACTCAGGGAGGAGCTAGGCTGCTCAAAGCCCAAGACCATCGACCACCTGATGGAAATCGCGAATCGGTGGGCCGATGGAGAAGATTTGGTGAAGAATCGCATTCACTCTGACGAGGAGGCGGAACTCGAGCGCAGACGCGATCGCCGAGGCAAATGCCGCATGCGCATCTACGACGATCGCGACGACGTCAACATGGTCGCAGCTGGCTACGCCGACAGACACGACGATAACCGCAACAGCGGATACCGTAGCGGCGGATACCGTGACTCCGGGAAAACCACGCAAGTGTGGTAACACCGCAATCGTGATGAGGCACCCGCGACATCCATTGAGGACAAACTGTCCGGGCCATGTACGGTACACTTCTACATCGACAAGCATGATGGAAAGAAGAAGTCCAGCCACCTCCTCAAGGATTGCTGCGAGTTCCTCAAGCTACACGAGGGATTGGTTCGGATGAACCGCAACACAGTCGAAAGAGGCTAAGGAGCCACTCCAGGCGCCGTGGCACATGGCGCTCCACCACCACCACCTGGGCCACCCTCGAATGCAGCTGCGCCGGACCAGCACCACGGAGGCGAACTGTACCCACGAGCCATGGGCACCATGATGATCCAAAAAGGACGCCCCTCGGATCGGGTGCAGAAGGCCATCACTCGCCAAGTCAACTTGGCCACACACTCGCCACCATCGTCTACTGACTACCTCAGCGGCAGCGAGTCCTGCATCACATTCGACAAACACGATCATCCGCCTCAAGTACCCCGTCCAGGCCATTGCCCCCTCGTACTTGAGGCGCAGATCGGAGGTTTCGACATGAGCCACGTCTTCATGGATGGCGGGAGCGGCATCAACCTTATATTCGCAAGTACCTTGTGAGAAATGAGGATCCCTCTAACCTGCCTGGAGGCCTCGGACACAACATTCCACAGCATCGTCCCAGGGAAAGGCGTATACCCCCTAGGCAAAATCAACCTCAATGTCATCTTCGGCACGCCGAAGAACTTCCGGCGCGAGCGCATCGACTTTGAGGTCGTCGACTGGCCCTCACAGTACCACTGCATCCTCGGGCGCGTCGCGTTCGCTAGGTTCATGGCAGTGCCCCACTACGCCTACCTGCAGATGAAAATTTCAGGTCCCAATGCCGTCATCACGATCAACGGGAGCTTCGAGAGATCCGACAGTTGCGACAAGGAATTCAACAGAATTTCCCAGTCCTTCGGCATGCAGGAGGAACTCGCGAGACTAAAGGAGTCAACAGACAACAGTCTGCCTCCCTTGAGTCGGCCAAGTTCACCTAATCTCTCCTTCGACTCATCAGTGCACACAAAGAAAGTGCAGGTCCACCCATTGGATCCTGCCAAGACGGCCCTCATCGCCAACAACTTGAGTCCCGCATAGGAACTCGCGCTCGTCGAATTCCTCCGTGAGCACTGGGAAATTTTCGCCTGGTGTCCTGCGGACATGCCAGGAGTTCCCAGGGAATTCGGCGAGCACGCACTCAACGTCAACCCTGACGCAAGGCCAGTCAAGCAAACAATTCGGCGATTGTCTGAGCCACGAGCACAGGCAGTTGGAATGGAGATCAACAGACTCCTCGATGCCAAGTTCATACGCGAGATCAAGGAAAGCACTTGGCTCGCCAACATGGTGCTGGTACCAAAAAAGGACACGGATATCCTGCGGATGTGCGTGGACTTCACCTCTCTGAATAAGCACTGCCCAAAGGATCACTTCCCGTTGCCGCGCATCGACCAGATCATCGACTCCACCGTGGGATGCGAACGCCTCTGCTTCCTCGACGCCTACTCAGGCTATAATCAGATTCGAATGAAGGAGGAAGATCAAGAGAAAACAGCGTTTACAACGCCCTTTGGTGTGTTCTGCTACAATACAATGCCCTTCAGGCTAAAAACGCAGGAGCCACCTATCAGCGGTGCATGCAGGCTTGTCTCAAAGAGCAACTTGGTCGCAACATTCAAGTCTATGTCGACGACGTAGTAATCAAGACCAAGGAGGCAGCCTACCTAATCGACGATTTGCGCGAAACCTTCGCCAACCTCGACCGCTACCGGATCAAGCTAAATCCGGAAAAATGCGCCTTCGTCATACCATCTGGGTAACTGCTCGGGTATCTCATCTCCGCAAGGGGAATCGAGGCAAACCCGAAGAAAATAAAAGCCATATTGGCCATGGAGAAGCCAAAAAACATAAGGGGCGTCCAGCAGCTGGCTAGGCGAATCGCGGCCCTCAGTCGATTCATCAGCCAGATGGGAGAAAAGGCACTGCCCTTCTACCAGCTCCTCCGCAAAGCTGAAAAATTCGAGTGGACCAATGAAGCGCAAGAAGCATTCGAAGACCTCAAGCGCCTGCTATCCACTTCGCCAGTACTGGTGACCCCACGAGAAAGGAAACCACTGTTGTTGTACATCTTCGCCACCAACCAAGTGGTCAGCACAGTACTCATGGTCGAACGAGCTGAGGAAAACAAGGTCCACGGAGTACAGCGCCCAGTTTACTACCTCAGCGAGGTCCTCACGCCAACAAAACAGCGGTACCCGCACTACCAAAAGCTGGCATACGGCATCTTCATGACCGCCCGGCGACTGCGCCATTACTTCCAGGAGCACCCAATCGTGGTGGTCGACGAAGCCCCGTTGGGGCATATACTCAATAACTCCGACGCCATGGGACGAGTCGTGCTTTGGGGAATAGAATTGTCTCCACGAGACATTACATACGAAAAGCGTGACGCAATCAAGTCTCAAGTTCTCCCTGACTTCCTCGTGCACTGGATGGAGAACCAGCTCCCCGACAAACCAGATATATCCTACCTCTAGACAATGCACTTCGATGGATCCAAGCGGAAGGACGGAGCAGGTGCCGGTGTCATACTGACATCACCTCAAGGGGACAAGTTGAAGTATATCCTGCGAATGCAGTTCACAGCCTCCAACAATGAAGCTGAATACGAAGCCCTTCTGCACGGGATGAGGATGGCAAAGGCCTGCGGCGCCAAGAGGCTCATTATATACGGCGACTCCAAGTTGGTCATCAACCAAACATGCATGAGTGCAACGCACTGAATGACAACATGATCGTGTACTGTGACCTCTACGACACACTCGAAGGAGACTTCGACGGTTGCGAGCTGCGGCATGTAGGTCGCGAAAGCAATGAAGAGGCGGACGCACTCGCCAACATAGGCTCTACCAGCGCCCCCATACCACCTGGGGTATTTCTCGAGCGCATCTGTGAACACTCCATCAAGCCAAAGGCCACAGAGAAGAAAACAAGCGCAGCAACGAACTCGGGGGCTACGCCACCCAATGAGTCAATGGCACTCGATGACTTGGAGATAGACACAGGACTCGAGGGACCAATGAGCGTCATGATGATTGAACAATCCTGGACGCAACCGTACATCACGTACCTCCTTAGCAAAAGGCTACCGGACGATCCGACTGATGCACGGCACATCGCGTGGCGGTCCAAG
The DNA here is from genome assembly GCA_910589775.1 of Avena eriantha. Lineage (NCBI taxonomy): Eukaryota > Viridiplantae > Streptophyta > Magnoliopsida > Poales > Poaceae > Avena > Avena eriantha. Next base: position 88,269,377 of record OU342746.1, on the reverse strand, counting down.
GCATTCGCTGTTATCAACGGTGAACTGTATAAACGTAGCATCATAGGAGTACTCCAACGGTGCGTCTCCACGGCCGATGGAAGAGCCGTTCTCCTCGATATCCATGAGGGAACCTGCGGGCACCACGCCGGCAGTCGCGCCCTCGTTGCCAAAGCTCTACGAGCTGGATTCTATTGGCCTAAGGCCATGCGCGATGCCAAGGACATCGTCCAAAAGTGCAACGCTTGCCAACAATTCGCGGACAAGCCGCACGCACCTAGCGCAGAGCTCTGGCCAATTCCATTGGCCTGGCCCTTCGCGCAATGGGGACTCGACATGGTTGGCAAACTCCCAAGGTCCTCATGAGGAGGCTACGTCTACCTCTTGGTCGCAGTCGACAAATTCACCAAGTGGATTGAGGCCTTGCCAGTGACCAACCAGTCAGGACACGGCGCAGTTAAGTTCTTCAAATCCATTGTCTACCGCTTCGGAGTACCGCACAGCATCATCACCGACAATGGGACGAACTTCACATCCAAGGAGTTCCTAGAATTTTGCGAGAATCTAGGGATCAACATCAGCTACGCCTCGGTAGCACATCCACAGACCAACGGTTAGGTGGAAAAAGCAAACGGGCTCGTCTGCGGCGGCATCAAGAAGCGACTCCTCCGGCCACCAAAGCAAGTCAAAGGTTGCTGGCCAGACGAACTCCAATCAGTACTCTGGAGCCTACGCACAACTCTAAACAGTGCCATGGGCTACACGCCATTCGCTATGGTGCACGGAGCCGAAGCAGTGCTACCCCCCGAGGTACGGTACAAGGCGCCACGTGTGGTCGCTTACAGCGAACAAGAGTCATCCCTCACACTCGAAGACTCCGTTGACCTCCTTAACGAGGCAAGAGAAATCGCAGCGGAAAGATCAACGATCTATCAGCAGAATCTGCGCAACTACCACAGTAGGAGGCTACGCCCCAGATCCTTCGTCGAAGGCGACCTGGTCCTGCGAATAAAGCAGCAAGGACATCTCAAGCTCGAATCCCCCTGGGAGGGACCATACGTGATTACAGAAGTAATCCCAGGTGGCGCCTATCGCCTTCAAGATTTAGAGACAGGAGTCGCATACTCCAACCCCTGGAATGTCGCACCACTGCGACGCTTCTACCCTTAGTCGTTTTTCTTTTACATTACCAATAAAGGCAATCAGCCAAGGCTACTTAGCCACACATTGTACTTCATACTGTCCCTCGAATGAATAAAGCTAAGTGCCCCAAAACTCTGTGTTTTCTTTATTTTTCCATCATTTATCTACTCGGGGGTTGCGCCACCCTGTACACATCTGTTCTACGAACTAAAAAGCGATATCCTGAGTAGCTGGCACATCAGTCGAAACCCTTGACGCAAACACCAACCCACTTGCAACGCTGACAGGTTGACAAAGGAACTGACATAAAACCACATGGACAGGCTAACAAAAAAGAATCGCATAGTGCAACGCACTCACATGCTAGCAAGCTCTCTATAAACAATCTATAGACAGTTATACACCGTATACACGAACTTTACAACATTGGTACATTTATGTGCAGGTTATAAACTAAGCCACTACTGCAACAAAAGAACGTTGGTCTGCTCTTCGAAGAAATCGACGATCTCCTCTGCTAGGCGATCCACTGCCTGGTAGTGTGGCACCATATTCTAGGAAGAACCTGATGGTGGCGCAGGCGGCCCAGCTGCAATTGCCGAACATCTACGTCACGCCTATGCAGTCGCACCAGTGATAGAGCGGCCTTGGCACCAGCCACCAATTGTTGCCTCACGCACTCGCGAACCGCGGTCAGGTCTTGAAACTTGTCAAGGAGGGCCAGCAAGCTTGATGGAGTAACATCCAGCAGAAACATCGTCCGATAAATGTTCTTCAAGCATGACTGGGACTTCTTCAGAAAGTGCAGCACTCGCGACGAACGATCATGCAGGGTCGCCAGCACAATCGCACGATAATGATCTACCCAGAAGTATCCACTCTCTTGCAGTTGTTCCTGGGTAAGATCATGCATACGAATGGCAATTATATCCTTCTCATCCTGCGGATGACGCGCGCTGACAACTACACGAAGCAGCAACAGAAGCATAAGAACAGCGTAGTATGGCGAGCGACTACAAGGAAAAGATAAGAGCAAGCAAACTAAAACTTGAATTGGTCGCCCAACTGCGTCACCTCACTAAGAAGATACTGCTCTCGAGCGGCGGCTTTCTCCACCTTTTACTTCCATACATCCACGCTACCGCGGAGCATGGGCAATTCACGCTCCAGCTGCTTCACGCGGTCATGCAGTCGCGAAAGCAGCGACAGCTCACCTACCCTGGAGTGCGGTGGTGTCAAAGTATCATCAAGAGGCGGCGAGTCCTGAGTTTCCCTCAAAGGATCAGTTGATGTACCCTACCACAAGCCAAGATAGAAACAAATAATACGACCAAATCAACACAAAGACAAAAGATTCAAGTGCATTCAAGACTAGCAAAAAGTATCAGCAGATACACTCGCCAGCAGGCATGTTCTTAACAAAAGACACAAACAAGTTAACTATTATAAATCTACTGAGGAGCAATTGGCTTCTTCGACTTCGACGGCTTTGGGGGCTTCATCGAGTCCGTGGTAGTGTCAGATGCCACTGACTTTCCGCCAGCCCCTGATGTCGCAGCCTTTGCCGCCTTCTTGGCGCGTTGCAGCTTCTCAGAGTACTTCGCAACCGTGTTTATCAGTTGCGGCCCATATTTGCCACAAGCAGTCGCGAAAGGAGCAAAGACTACCTGCTGGCCGTCCGCGCTAACGGGCATTGCCTTCGACATCGTGGCAGGATCAATCTCGACTCCGTGGGCCTGCACCATGGCAAGTGACATGGACGCGCCAGCCGCGCGGAGTGAGTTCTTGAAGCTGGAAGGAACACCCCCAGCGAGAGACTCCACCAGCTCGTCCATGTTCCCGATTAGCTCAGCCTTGGGCATCAGCTCCTCCCGGAGGTGACTGAGAATGCCCTTGGCCTTGGAGAGCGTATCTTGAACGGCGGCGCTGCGGTCCTCGATTGCTGAAAGCGCACCCACCAAAGCATCGTCACGGCGGAGGGCCTGAGGATCGAAGCTCAAACCGCTAGCATATGTACACAAACCAACACATGGATATAAACATCAACGCCAATGGCAAAAACACCGAACAAGAGAACAATAATGATATCCAACCAAGGAACCTGAGAGGGCTTTGGCAATCGAGAAAAGCTGTTCTTCGAACAACTTCTCCCTCGCTGCAATAGAGGCACGGAGGCCCTCTTCACGCTTTTGTGCCTCGTCACGCACCGCGATTGCCTCATCGCGGCTCTCCACAGCCGCGGCGAGCGTCTTTTCCATGGCGGCGGCGTCACGAAGAAGGGCATTATGATCAGCTGCAAGACAGCGCAAAAAGGATTGGCTATCAATCAACTACAGGACAACGATTGTAACTACCTCGGTGAATTACGCTCTTAGTTACATGCCTGGATGAACGAAAGTGGTTAAAATAGTACGGTGGGGCCCAGGGCCACTCACGGTAGACCTTTCGGCCGTCCTAACCACTTTCAGACAACGGGAAAAGAACGAGCGGCGTAATCGGCAGGCGAAGGGATCAACTACATACACAAATGAGTATGTATGCAAGCCACATACAACAGTCCTCAGAGCCATTCCATCTAAAAGAAATAGAAATATTGCAACGCCATACGGCAAGATCCAAATGTCCTAGATAGATATAATAATTTAGGATAGCTCCTCATACATCACACAGTAGAGTATCAAGCGGAAGCGGAAAACAAGATCCGAGTACGGATAAGAAGCAAATTGGCATAGGATGCCCCATAAATAAACACATCCCGCCCACAGATCTCACGGATCCCCGTTCCCGGAATCTCTACACCGAATGATCGTTGCCCACATCATCTGTCTCTTCCACCCAGTATCCATCTTGCGGGTACAGCTGTTCATCTGAATCAAACAATTTATCGTGTGACACCCTAGGGGTACACAGCAAGTCTTTATGCCGCTAAAGGGGACACAACCTGGGGTGACGCAATTGCAGCAAAAGATAATACCTAACAATTCTATAGATACTCGCTAACCATCCGCCTAACCAAAGATAGACGGATGTCAATGGATTAAGAACAATAGTTATAATAGTATAATTAACAGATCCATCCTCCTCCTCGCTTACCAACGAGGAAGCGGACGAACAACTCCCATCATCCGTTGGCAGTTTTATTAACCATTCCATGGGTATTGCACTATTTACTAGTCAAGTACTTAGTCAATTTAAAAGCGGTACTTTAGTTATACTTGTCTATGATCGAGAAACTGTGCTCCAAGTCGTCCATAACAGCGGACACGGCTTTCAGAAAGATTTACCCTGCAGGGGTGCACGAATAGCAACACACACTCGATCAACCTCGGAAAAACCAAATCAAAACCCAACGAGGCATTCACGACAAAGCAATCACAGGATTCAGAAATATTTCAGGGGGCCACCCCATTAAGCTACCCACAACGAAGTTGGCCGGCTCCGAGATGGACCCAAGGTTTGTGTGGACGGCGGTAAACGACTGGGAACCCGAAAATGTGACTGGGCTTGTCGATACAGCGAAAACGTGTCACGACCCAAAACAGTACATGTGCTCCTCGCACAACCTTAAATAAAGCAGTAACATGGCATAAGTACAGGATAGTAATAAAGCCCCAAACTAATTGTGGCCCCAAGAAATAAGAATGAATCAAGCTCTGGCTCAGGGGGGTCCATAAGGCCTCCGGATGTGGATAGTGCGAATAGTCAAGGAACAGGAATCAAGTACTCGGGGTCCTACGGGACACAAATGAGCATGAAAAACCAAATAGCAGATATTGCTCACCGGTGCCTCTTTCATTAGTTATCCCATTACTACTCAGGTTAAGTTGTTTAGGTACCTTATTATTCATTAGACACTCACATACCCTACTCATACTTTTCTACGACTCGCATGGCTCAAGCAACTCCTGTAGTAATGGCTCATGGGATGGAGGAACAAGCTTCGGTGGGGTTTAAAAGTAAAGGCTATGCAATACTTGGGATTCAATTTAATGCAATCGCGACTCAATGATGCAAGAATAAGATAGAGGCAATAGGTACTATATGTATGCAAGCATGTGGTAGTGCTTGCCTGGCAGCTCAGTTGAAGCGAGAGATGGATCTGGGTAATACTCCTGTGATTCCTGGTAATTCTCCTACTGAGCGTCTATTCGAAGAAGAACCAAACAAACAAGGGCCAACATAAATAAAGTGCACAAGCATATGAATTAAAATGCGACAAGCAACCAAGCATGCCATGATGAATGATGCCCAATTTGCATGGCATTAAAGTAGCATGGCAAAGGTGAGGTGTGGATACAAGAAATAAAGCATTTTATTATTTATTTAACCAAGTTTTATTGTCATAAACAATTCAGATTTTAATAACAACATGATGAATGCTTCAATTCAGAACAAGGACTGCATATATAGAACGGGCTCGTCGCGCTGATCGATTTAGACATATTATTTGCCCAATTTGGAGTTATAGAATTAAAGTTATTAATTAATTAAGGAAAAGGGCATTTTATTGTAATTTTAATCATCTCGAAAATTTAATGTGTTCAAACATTATTTTGAATGGCATATTTTAATTCCTCACATTTTTCTGATTCCAAAACATATATTACTTGTATAATTTGGATTTATATTTGAAAAGTTATTTGAATCTGAATTGAATTTGAATTTAAAAACAAATTTTGAAAAGGTTTAATTAAAACAAGCACAGGAAATACTTTTCTTACTCAGCCCGTCCCAGCCATAGTCGCTGACGGGTGGGAACAAACGGGCTAGGGCCACGCGCGCAGAAAACCTTTTCTACCGCGGCTCTGGCTAGCCCACGCGGTTGACAAGCGGGCCCAGCGGCTACGGCCCACGTGCCAGGGTGGGGAACAGCAGCGACTGACAGGTGGGGCTAGAGCTGGAGCGCGGGTTACGCCCGGAGAAATCTGGGGGGTTTTCGGCAAGATTGCCAGAGCGGCTGACCAGTGGGCCACTCGGTACCGCGGGTTGAGATCGAAATAAAAAGAGGGGGTTTTCGTAAATCTACCACAGGCCCTGGTACTGTTCTTCTTCTGCTCGGTCTGGCGGGGAAACGGCACGCAGCGCGGGGCGGGGAGTCGAACCCAGGTCGCGGGCGGCCGCACTGAGGGGGCTGGCCAGTGCGGTAGGCTAGGGGAGCTGTTAGGAGGGAGCTTGGGGCCTAGCTAAGGCTCTGTGCGGCGCGGGGAGGTTGCAGACGACGGCGAGCAGCGACACACTGAGAGCGTTCGGCAAAAGGAACAGCGAAGCTACGCGGAGACGGCGAGGCGGAGCATCTCAGGGAGGGAGAAAGGCTCACCGCGGGTTGGCCGGAGGGGTCAGATCGAGGAGGGACGCGGCGGATCATAGGGGATGCAGGCGCTCCGGCGATCTAGGGTTTCGGGGGCGGCAAAGGATCTGGCGGTGCTGGGGGGCTTCTCCTTCGTGTCGGCGTGTACGAGTCGAGGTAGGGGACTACCCTTGGTCTTCCAGGCCACCTCTACGTCGCGCTGGCCGGCTGGAACGACAGGGGCGACGCGGTGCTGGCGGCGAACGGCGGCAGGTCTTGGCGACGAAGAGGAAGAAGGAGGAGAGGAGGGCAAGCTCTGGGCAGATCTGGGCGAGCCAGGAGAGTCATGTGGGCGAGGGAAAACGAGAGAGAGAGGAGGGGCATCCGTGGCAGGGGGTAGATAAAGTGGCCTCGGGTGCCACCTTTTCTTCCTCCTCACGTGTTGGCTCGGCTGAGGAAGGTAGGGCATGGCAGGGGGTGGCTGCAGGTGGACCAGGGACGACGTGGTGGCTGCAGGGTGGGGCTAGCACGCGGTAGAGAAAAGAGAGAAAGAAGAGGGGGTAGCTCGGGCTAGGTAGATGGGTAGCTCGGCTAGGATTTTGTTAGGGTTAGGGTGGCTGGGGTGTGGGCCAGGGAGAGAGAGGGGTCAGGTGGCCCTCATGGTAGAGAGAGAGATAGAGAGAGAGGAGAGGTTAAGGTGAGGGTTTTGTTGTAACTAGATTAGAGAAAAATGGAGATAGAAAGTTAAGTTGGTTTTTGTTAGATGATTAAGTTTTAGACTTGTTTACAAGAGCAACCCAAGAGGTAAGAGTGAGGGCTTGGAGTTAGGCTAAGATGAGGTGAATGAGAAACCAAGAAAAAGAAAAAGAAAAGAATTATGGATTAGGCCTCATATGGATCATGCATGGAGAAATAAAAATAAGAGAAAATGATGTGGATGAGACTATGGGGATGGTGGAATGGTAGTAGATGGTCCACCAAGATAGGATCCATTAAATCAAAGGAAAAACCAATGGAGTAAGAGGTGGTGAAGAAGTTTGCATGGCCCATGCAAAAATAATAATGCCATGATTTATTTTGTGAAAACAATAATAATATGATGGCATTATTCTTATGCATTTCCCATAAGTGGAATAAAAGCCAAGCAAAGGCTAAGTAGGATTAGATCCACCCACCACATGAGCTAGGATAAAAATCAAAAGAAAAAGAATTGCAAGCTCATGGACTAGTAGGATGCTGGAATTATAAAGTGGTGAAAAGAAAAGATAATGGAGGTGAATAAAAGATATGCCCCCAACTCAACTTGGGCATTTATACAATATATCAATAACCAAATACAATATCAAGAGGCAAATACAATTAATAATGCATGTGGGAGAAGAACCAAAAGAAAAAGAGTTTTATATGATGCTCAAATGCAAGGTGGCATGATGACATGAGCATGATATAATTATGATGCCACAATTATATATAGGAAGTAGCCATTATCTTACTAGAACAAGTAGCATTACAATTGTTAGACAATTGGGATGCTACAACTCTCCCCCCACTAAACAGGAATCTCGCGCCGAGATTCTAGGAAGAAGCAGAAGACTCAAAGAGGGTAGGGTACTTGGCATGGAGTTCATCTTCGCGTTCCCAGGTAGCTTCATCAACGGAATGGTGCGACCACTGCACCTTGCAGAACTTGATGGACTTGTTGCGAGTCCTTCTTTCTGCGACTTCAAGAATGTTTGTGGGGTGTTCTTGATAAGACAGATCTTCTTGGAGATTAATGAGTTCATGGTCCACGGTCCTGCCGGGATCCTCGAAGCACTTCTTGAGTTGAGAGATGCGGAACACATCGTGGACTTTGAGTTGTTCAGGGAGCTCAAGAGCATAAGCAACTTCTCCTCTTCTTCCACGAATTTTGAAAGGACCGATGTATCTAGGAGCCAGCTTTCCTTTGATACCAAAACGGTGTGTGCCTCTCATGGGAGTGACTCGAAGGTAAACGAGATCACCAGGGACATACTCCATGTCCGTGTGCTTTCTGTCATAATTGCTCTTTTGGCGACTTTGAGCAATCTTCAGATTTTCAAGAATGATGTGAACTTTCTCCTCCGCTTGAGTTACAATGTTGGGGCCAAACAATATTCTTTCACCCCCGCCCGACCAACCAATCGGAGTTCTGCACTTGCGACCATAGAGAGCCTCAAATGGTGCCATCTTTAGACTTTTCTGGAAGCTATTGTTGTAAGAGAATTCAGCATAAGGAAGACATTCCTCCCACTTCATGTCGAAAGAGATAACGCAAGCACGGAGCATATCTTCTAGAATCTGATTGATCCTTTCAACTTGTCCTTGCGACTGAGAGTGGTAAGCTGTGCTAAAGTTTAGTTTTGTTCCCAAAGCATTTTGGAAACTTCCCCAGAACTTGGAAGTGAAGATGCTTCCACGGTCTGAACTGATCTCAAGAGGAACTCCATACAGAGAGACAATTCTGTTGATATAGAGCTCAGCCAACTAAATTGCAGAAATTGTTTCCTTGACTGGAAAGAAGTGAGCTACTTTGGAAAGCCTGTCAATGACAACAAAGATTGCATTGTTGCCCTTCTGCGACCTTGGAAAACCAGTGATGAAGTCCATCTCTACTTTCTCCCATTTCCATTCCGGAGGCTTCAATGGTTGTAGAAGACCGGAAGGTTTCTGATGGATAGCTTTAACTCTGCGACAGACATCACACTCTGAGACATACTTTGGAAAAGAAAAGCGTGCCTTGGTCATCTACGTGGAAAGACTCATACTTTGGAAGTTGAATGTTGGAAATGATCTTTTTAGTGTAAGGATCACCAAGCTGAATGGAACGGACCTTTTCTTCCAAGAGAGGTGTTGCTAGAAGGTTCAGAAGATAACCTTGATCCACAATTTCAAGGTTGAGTTTGCGGAATTCCTCGCACCAGAGAGGCTGTTGTTCTTCCACCATGGGATTGTTAACATAAGCTTTTCGGCTGAGAGCATCGGCCATGACATTGGCTTTGCCCGGAGTGTAGTTGATGGTCAAATCAAAATCATTGATTGTTTCAATCCACCTCCTCTGACGAAGGTTGAGATCAGGCTGTGTGAATATATACTTCAGACTCTTGTGATCAGAAAAGATCTCACAACGGTTGCCAAGCAAGTAATGCCTCCATACTTTCAAAGCAAAGACAACTGCTGCGAGTTCGAGGTCATGTGTAGGATAGTTGATCTCATGCGTCTTCAACTGTCGAGAGGCATAAGCAACAACTTGCTTTTCTTGCATAAGGACCGCACCCAATCCTTGCAATGAGGCATCACAGAATATCTGGAAAGGCTTTGATGTATCTGGAGGAACCAAGACTGGAGTGGAAGTGAGATTCTCTTTGAGTGTTTCAAAGCTTGCTTGACATGCAGGAGTCCAAAGGTATTTCTTGCCTTTCTTGAGGAGATCGGTAAGAGGCTTCGCAATCTTTGAGAAGTTTTGAACGAAGCGACGGCAGTAACTAGCCAAACCAAGGAAACTCCGGACTTCTTTGACATTTATGGGTGGAAGCCAGTCCATAATTATCTTAATAGTTTCTGGGTTGACGGCAATGCCCTTGGCAGAGATGATGTGACCAAGGTATGTGACTTGAGGCAGCCAGAATTCACACTTGGAGAACTTTGCATACAGGCGGTTCTCACGAAGCTTGTTTAGGACACACCGAAGGTGTTCTTCATGTTCTTCTTTTGACTTAGAATAGACTAGAATGTCATCTAGATAGACCACAACGAACTTATCAAGATAATCCATGAAAACCGAGTTCATAAGCCTCGAGAAGGTGGCAGGTGCATTGGTGACACGGAAAGACATGACCGTGTACTCATACAGGCCATAGCGGGTGGTGAAAGCTGTTTTAGGGACATCTTCCTTGCGGATCTTGATTTGATGATAACCACTTCTCAAATCAAGCTTAGAGAATACCACAGCTCCAGCTAGCTGATCGAAGAGATCATTAATCCGCGGAAGGGGATATTTATTTTTGATGGTTTTAGCATTGAGTGCCCGATAGTCAACACAAAGTCTATCAGTCTTGTCTCGCTTCTTCACAAAGATGGTTGGACTACCCCAAGAAGAAGTACTGTGCTAAATGAAACCCAACTTCTCTTGTTCATCCAACTGACGTTTGAGTTCAGCCAACTCAGTAGGACCCATTTTATAAGGCCGCTTGGAGATAGCAGCGGTACCAGGTTCAAGTTCAATGACAAACTCAACCTCACGATCCGGAGGCATACCTGGCAACTCTTCAGGAAAGACATCTGGAAATTCACAGACTACATGAACACTCTGAATACCTTCCATAGCATCATCATTCAGAGCCGACAAAGAATAAAGCTGAATTGCAGGAGTCAGACTTGGACAATAGACTATATGGCCTTCAGGAATTTTCAAAGAAACCGAACGTTCAGCACAATCAATCACAGCTGCATTTGCTGTCAACCAATCCATGCCCAAGATAACATCAATATCAGAATTGCCCAGAATAATCAAGGAAGCCGGAAACAAAGAGCCACCAATCTCAATTTGATTGCCATGTCTGATATGAGCAGCCCTCATGTTTGACCCAGGAGATTGTACCACAAGACGATGCAATAAAGGAACCATAGCCAGATCTTGCTCATGAGCAAACTTGTGAGAAACAAAAGAATGCGAAGCACCAGAATCAAACAAAACTCGTGCAGGAACTGAGTTAACAGAAAGCATACCCATGACAACTCCAGGAGCATGCTCAGCTTGAGCGGCGTTGACACAGTTGGCACGAGCAACCGTAGACCCAGGCTTAGTGTTGATGTTGAGAGCCCGAGGTGGAGGTGCACGAATCATAGGAGAACTTGCTGTAGGTCTTGGAGGTGGTGGTGGAAGAGCTTTGTTGTTCATTGGACAATTCCAGTGCTGATGCCCAGTGTTTCCACAAGTATAGCAAGCACCAGGTGGACGTGGAGCAACGTAGCCAGGGACTCCGCCAGGCGCTCCAGGGTAGTTGTGGTTGTAGCCCCTGGGAGCCGCAGTGAAGGAGTTTGGTGGCCTTGGTGCGTAGCTTGACGGTCTTGGTGGAGCAGGGAGCGACGGTGGGGTGTTAGGAACCCACACACGACGCATAGAAGGAGCTGTCATAGCAGAAGAGCTTGCTGTATCACGGCTGTGTTTCTTTGACTCCTCAAACACTTGCCTACTTGCTTCTTCCTGCAGAGCTGTGTGTTGAAGTTCCAGAAAAGATGTCGGCCTTGCATGAGTGATTGCATATTTGATGGAAGCATTGAGGCCTTGCCGAAACCTCTTTTGTTTCTTCTTGTCATCAGAGATCTCATCGCCACCATAACGAGACAGGTTCATGAAGTTTCTGATGTAGGTGTTGACATTGTCAGTGCCCTGCTTGAGGTTGAGAAACACTTCCTTCATCCTTTCCATGACAATTTTTGACAGATATTGCTCTTTGAAAGCAGCAGTGAACCGCTCCCAAGTAGGATGAAACCCAGAAAGATCTGCCTTGAGGTAATTTTCCCACCAAAGAGCTGCATCTCCCTTCAGAAGGTGAGTAGCACACTTGACCCATTCTTGCTCGGGAACATCCGCAGTCATTAGCAACCTTGACACTTCACGAAGCCAATCATCCGCATCAAGTGGCTGATTAGACACCTCAAATTGGCATGGCTTGAACTTGAGAAAACTCTTGATGTCTCCTCGCTTGGGAGGTGGAGGTAGTGGAGCAAACTCATTCCTCCTCACACTTTCCTCGAAGTGCTGCTGGTTCTGCTGCATAGTGCCCAAAGCATTTGCAATACTTGCCAAAGCAGCCCCAAGTTTAGGTGGTATGTCCTCCTCAGAACGGCGTGATGGTGCCATCCTGTGATTGATATAAAACACAAGTCAGTACTATAATGGAGAATGATAATAATCCAAAATAGTACCAAAATGGAATTAATCAAGATTAAAGAATGCAATTCACTGAGATGATATTAAAATATCAACAAAGTTCAAGGCAACTAGAAGATATTAAGCATAACACACACGATTGAACAAGGAGTGTGGAACACAACTAACAAAGAAAAAAATTCCGCAAATTTGGCATTAAAATACCACTATATGCGCAAAACCACTTAATGAATCAAGATTAGTAACTCTACTAGTTCAATATACAAAAGCAAATGATAGAAGTAGTGGTATGGTCATGACTCCATCCCGCACTCAAATCATTACTTTGCACATGAATCAGTAAAACACATATCCCAACACCTTCTTCTTAAGATGAACCTAAAGATTGGTAACTATGAAAGAGAACACCCCAACAAGATAACGTCGGATAACAAAGAGTAAGATAGATCGCATCGGTGTACAATGAATCAGAATAGATCACGTCGGTTTACAAAGGCCTGTCGGTATGGAATGTACCTACAGTTGATAACCAAAAGGCAGATAGTGATAACATTTGGATGCAACAGATAGACAAAGAATTCACACACACACACACACAACCTATGGTACTACGGAACCCAGAACACGTGAATCCTAGTTTGAATTTTAAGAAGAGGATTGAAAACGTTACACTTCCTTACCAGAAAGGGTGGGTGGGTGGGTAAGAAGTAAAATGAAAGCAGTCCTACTCTCACGCTTTGTTTTTCCCTAGTATACATAACTACCAAAATATTTGCTAGACTGACAACGACCATTTTGGCTGAGACCCTGAAGGGCGGGATGGCTCTGATACCAATTGTAACTACCTCAGTGAATTACGCTCTTAGTTACATGCCTGGATGAACGAAAGTGGTTAAAATAGTACGGTGGGGCCCAGGGCCACTCACGGTAGACCTTTCGGTCGTCCTAACCACTTTCAGACAATGGGACAAGAACGAGCGGCGTAATCGGCAGGCGAAGGGATCAACTACATACACAAATGAGTATGTATGCAAGCCACATACAATAGTCCTCAGAGCCATTCCATCTAAAAGAAATAGAAATATTGCAACGCCATACGGCAAGATCCAAATGTCCTAGATAGATATAATAATTTAGGATAGCTCCTCATACATCACACATCAGAGTATCAGGCGGAAGCGGAAAACAAGATCCGAGTACGGATAAGAAGCAAATTGGCATAGGATGCCCCATAAATAAACACATCCCGCCCACAGATCTCACGGATCCCCGTTCCCAGAATCTCTACACCGAATGATCGTTGCCCACATCATCTATCTCTTCCACCCAGTATCCATCTTGCGGGTACACCTGTTCATCTGAATCAAACAATTTATCGTGTGAGACCCTAGGGATACACATCAAGTCTTTATGCCGCTAAAGGGGACTCAAGCTGGGGTGACGCAATTGCAGCAGAAGATAATACCTAACAATTCTACAGATACTCGCTAACCATCCGCCTAACCAAAGATAGACGGATGTCCATGGATTAAGAACAACAGTTATAACAGTATAATTAACAGATCCATCCTCCTCCTCGCTTACCAACGAGGAAGCGGACGAACAACCCCCATCATCCGTTGGCAGTTTTATTAACCATTCCATGGGTATTGCACTATTTACTAGTCAAGTACTTAGTCAATTTCAAAGCGGTACTTTAGTTATACTTGTCTATGATCGAGAAACTGTGCTCCAAGTCGTCCATAACCGCGGACACGGCTTTCAGAAAGATTTACCCTGCAGGGGTGCACGAATAGCAACACACACTCGATCAACCTCGGAAAAACCAAATCAAAACCCAACGAGGCATTCACGACAAAGCAATCACAGGATTCAGAAATATTTCAGGGAGCCACCCCATTAAACTACCCGCAACGAAGTTGGCCGGCTCCGAGACGGACCCAAGGTTTGTGTGGACGGCGGTAAACGACTGGGAACCCGAAAATGTGACTGGGCTTGTCGATACAGCGAAAACGTGTCACGACCCAAAACAGTACAGGTGCTCCTCGCACAATCTTAAATAAAGCAGTAACATGGCATAAGTACAGGATAGTAATAAAGCCCCAAACTAATTGTGGCCCCAAGAAATAAGAATGAATCAAGCTCTGGCTCAGGGGGGTCCATAAGGCCTCCGGATGTGGATAGTGCGAATAGTCAAGGAACAGGAATCAAGTACTCAGGGTCCTACGGGACACAAATGAGCATGAAAAACCAAATAGCAGATATTGCTCACCGGTGCCTCTTTCATTAGTTATCCCATTACTACTCAGGTTAAGTTGTTTAGGTACCTTATTATTCATCAGACACTCACATACCCTACTCATGCTTTTCTACGACTCGCATGGCTCAAGGAACTCCTATAGTAATGGCTCATGGGATGGAGGAACAAGCTTCGGTGGGGTTTAAAAGTAAAGGCTATGCAATACTTGGGATTCAATTTAATGCAATCGCGACTCAATGATGCAAGAATAAGATAGAGGCAATAGGTACTGTATGTATGCAAGCATGTGGTAGTGCTTGCCTGGCAGCTCAGTTGAAGCGAGAGATGGATCTGGGTAATACTCCTGTGATTCCTGGTAATTCTCCTACTGAGCGTCTATTCGAAGAAGAACCAAACAAACAAGGGCCAACATAAATAAAGTGCACAAGCATATGAATTAAAATGCGACAAGCAACCAAGCATGCCATGATGAATGATGCCCAATTTGCATGGCATTAAAGTAGCATGGCAAAGGTGAGGTGTGGATACAAGAAATAAAGCATTTTATTATTTATTTAACCAAGTTTTATTGTCATAAACAATTCAGATTTTAATAACAACATGATGAATGCTTCAATTCAGAACAAGGACTGCATAGATAGAACGGGCTCGTCGCGCTGATCGATTTAGACATATTATTTGCCCAATTTGGAGTTATAGAATTAAAGTTATTAATTAATTAAGGAAAAGGGCATTTTATTGTAATTTTAATCATCTCGAAAATTTAAAGTGTTCAAAAATTATTTTGAATGGCATATTTGAATTCCTCACATTTTTCTGATTCCAAAACATATATTACTTGTATAATTTGGATTTATATTTGAAAAGTTATTTGAATCTGAATTGAATTTGAATTTAAAAACAAATTTTGAAAAGGTTTAATTAAAACAAGCACAGGAAATACTTTTCTTACTCAGCCCGTCCCAGCCATAGTCGCTGACGGGTGGGAACAAACGGGCTAGGGCCACGCGCGCAGAAAACCTTTTCTACCGCGGCTCTGGCTAGCTCACGCGGTTGACAAGCGGGCCCAGCGGCTACGGCCCACGTGCCAGGGTGGGGAACAGCAGCGACTGACAGGTGGGGCTAGAGCTGGAGCGCGGGTTACGCCCGGAGAAATCTGGGGGGTTTTCGGCAAGATTGCCAGAGCGGCTGACTAGTGGGCCACGAGGTACCGTGGGTTGAGATCGAAATAAAAAGAGGGGGCTTTCGTAAATCTACCACAGGCCTTGGTACTATTCTTCTTCTCCTCGGTCTGGCGGGGAAACGGCGAGTGACACGGGGCAGGGAGTCGAACCCAGGTCGCGGGCGGCCGCACTGAGGGGGCTGGCCAGTGTGGTAGGCGAGGGGAGCTGTTAGGAGGGGGCTTGGGGCCTAGCTAAGGCTCTGTGCAGCGCGGGGAGGTTGCAGACGACGGCGAGCGGCGACACACTGAGAGCGTTCGGCAAAAGGAACGGCAAAGCTAGGCGGCGACGGCGAGGCGGAGCATGTTAGGGAGGGAGAGAGGCTCACCGCGGGTTGGCCGGAGGGGTCAGATCGAGGAGGGACGCGGCGGATCGTAGGGGATGCAGGCGCTCCGGCGATCTAGGGTTTCGGGGGCGGCGAAGGATCTGGCCGTGCTGGGGGGCTTCTCCTTCGCGTCGGCGTGTACGAGTCGAGGTAGGGGACTGCCCTTGGTCTTCCAGGCCACCTCTACGTCACGCTGGCCGGCTGGAACGACGGGGCGACACGGTGCTGGCGGCGAACGTCGGCAGGTCTTGGCGACGAAGAGGAAGAAGGAGGAGAGGAGGGCAAGCTCTGGGCAGATCTGGGCGAGCCAGGAGAGTCGTGTGGGCGAGGGAAAACGAGAGAGAGAGGAGGGGCATCTGTGGCAGGGGTAGATAAAGTGGCCTCGGGTGCCACCTTTTCTTCCTCCTCACGTGCTGGCTCGGCTGAGGAAGGTAGGGCATGGCAGGGGGTGGCTGCAGGTGGACCAGGGACGACGTGGTGGCTGCAGGGTGGGGCTAGCACGCGGTAGAGAAAAGAGAGAAAGAAGAGGGGGTAGCTCGGGCTAGGTAGATGGGTAGCTTGGCTAGGATTTTGTTAGGGTTAGGGTGGCTGGGGTGTGGGCCAAGGAGAGAGAGGGGTCAGGTGGCCCTCATGGTAGAGAGAGAGATAGAGAGAGAGGAGAGGTTAAGGTGAGGGTTTTGTTGTAACTAGATTAGAGAAAAATGGAGATAGAAAGTTAAGTTGGTTTTTGTTAGATGATTAAGTTTTAGACTTGTTGATAAGAGCAACCCAAGAGGTAAGAGTGAGGGCTTGGAGTTAGGCTAAGATGAGGTGAATGAGAAATCAAGAAAAAGAAAAAGAAAAGAATTATGGATTAGGCCTCATATGGATCATGCATGGAGAAATAAAAATAAGAGAAAATGATGTGGATGAGACTATGGGGATGGTGGAATGGTAGGAGATGGTCCACCAAGATAGGATCCATTAAATCAAAGGAAAAACCAACGGAGTAAGAGGTGGTGAAGAAGTTTGCATGGCCCATGCAAAAATAATAATGCCATGATTTATTTTGTGAAAACAATAATAATATGATGGCATTATTCTTATGCATTTCCCATAAGTGGAATAAAAGCCAAGCAAAGGATAAGTAGGATTAGATCCACCCCACCACATGAGCTAGGATAAAAATCAAAAGAAAAAGAATTGCAAGCTCATGGACTAGTAGGATGGTGGAATTATAAAGTGGTGAAAAGAAAAGATAATGGAGGTGAATAAAAGATATGCCCCCAACTCAACTTGGGCATTTAGACAATATATCAATAACCAAATACAATATCAAGAGGCAAATACAATTAATAATGCATGTGAGAGAAGAACCAAAAGAAAAAGTGTTTTATATGATGCTCAAATGCAAGGTGGCATGATGACATGAGCATGATATAATTATGATGCCACAATTATATATAGGAAGTAGCCATTATCTTACTAGAACAAGTAGCATTACAATTGTTAGACAATTGGGATGCTACAATGATGTAGAAGAATGAGAAGGAAAGGTACTTACATTCCACCACGCGATATCGCGTATCCAGCATTGTATGCTGGCGACCCATCGCAAGCACTTGGTCTGCCAGATGAGCAGCTTCCTTCACAAGGAGCTATCACAACAAAGGAAACAACAAAATTAGCAGATGCCATAAGCAGCTTCGACTGCAGCACGGGGAGAAAAAATACTACACTTACATGATCCTCCAATGACTCCGAAGTTGTTTGGTGTGCCGTCATCCGGGCAACGATTCGATGCTCCCCCTCATGCGGAGAGCTGGAAGAGTTGTGCCCGGAGTGGACCGCCAATGGAGGAGAAGGAGCATGCTCAACCTCTTTCTTGGCACCGGAGGTTGCGACTCCAGATTCTTTCAGAAATTGGACATCGCTAGAAGATGACGACGCCTGCTGAGTGCAAGATAAAATCAACATCAAGAAAAGGCAACTACAAAGAATAACCAAAAAAGGAAGATTCGAATACTTACCAATCAAAATTATCAAAGTCAAAGGTTGGTTCCCCCGACTTCGACGAGGACTCCTTTGGCAGTCGCATATTCTTGTGAGAAGAAGGCGCCACGGCACTCACAGGAATGGCAGGGATCGGTGACTCTACACCAACGCCTGCACCTTCCGGAGTCGAAGGAGACGATCCATCGGAATCCTCGCTACGCGAATGTTTGCGAGTATCCGGACTACCGGACTCGGGGGCTTCCTCCTCCACATCAGATGGGACGGTCGACTCTGAATCGTCCTCTTCCAAGGCTTCGCGAGGGATAATCCCCTCAGGAAGAGGGGGCATACAGGGTGACACCGCCCAATCCTGCATACAGACAACAATTTAGCGCAAGAGATAAGAAACAACAAAGAAGCAATCGACAAATTAAGCTACTGCGTAGCACAACTATACCTCAGGAGGAGGGTTAGCAGCATCAAACGGAGGAACAATTGGCTCACTGGGGAGCACATCCTTGACGGTGTACTTGGTGACCAGTCAAACCCTTTTATCCACTTCACTCGCGGACATGCCATCGGCAGACACGCGAGCGTCAGCGCCAGCCCACTGAAACATGGGGTGGACTCTGGCCTGCAAGGGCTGGACGCGACAGCGCAGCCACGTGCGAATGAGGGCGCAGCCTCCCTCCTCCTTACCTATGCGACCCTCGAGGTCGCAGACGCGCTCGTACATCACATCTGTCTCCGCGGACTCGCCAGGCATGACTACGTTCTTCCAGGAATGCCTCCTCTTGCAAGGCGTCGTGGGATCGAAAGGTGCGAGTCCGAAGTGCTCCCCGTTAGCCTTCTCGTCGTGGATGTAGAACCATTTGTCCCTCCACCCTTGAACGGACGCCGTGAGCTTGATGTCGAAATAGGTGGCGGATGGGTCGACGTGGATTCCGCAGCCACCTACATCATAAACTAAAGAGCTAGACGCAGATTGGCGCTTCAGCTTGAAGAGGTGCTTGAAGAGGCCAAAGTGTGGCTCGATTCTGAGCTAGCACTCGCAGAGGGTGATGAAGCAAGAGATGTGGAGGATAGAGTTCGGGGACAGTTGATGGAGCTGAAGCCCGTAAAAACAAAGGAGGCCCCTGAAGAAAGGATGCAGGGGCAAAGAGAGGCCGCGAATGATGAAAGCCAAGAACATCACTCGATAACCAGCGGGAGGAGAAGGAATCATCTCACTGCAGGGGACGCGCGCATCGGCGACTGCGGCGGACAGCACTCCTTCTTGGCGAAGAAGACGGAGATCAGAAGACTTGATGATGGAGGGACGCCACGCCCCATTCGTGACGCGGGTACCCGCGCCCTTCTTCTTTCCACCGGTGGCGGTGCTGGTACCCACGACGGCGGAGCCGCCCTTCTTCTTTGCCGCAGCAGTGGTAGCCGCAGAATCGGCCGCAGCAACTCCCTTCTTCTTCCCCATTGCGCGACGGCGATGTGATCGAAGAAAATAGCTGGGAAATGCACGGAGATGGTCCAGCACCGCGGAAGAAAAGAGAGCAGAGAAAGCAATGGAGCAGTGGCAATGGCGATGAGAGCAGAAGATGAGCGAAAAGCAGATGTGAATTTTACCGTCGCAAGCGTCACTACTTAACCCCTGGAAGATGCAATCCAATGGCTCAGAAAAACCCTACTGGACGCGTGGCAAACATCGCGCTAGACACGTGGAGGAGCGGAAACGCGAACCGTCCCCCCACTGCTCCCATTACGCGCAGAAATCGAGGAGGCACAGTTAAAATAAAGATTACGCACGCCCAGTCAAATCAAAGTCAGGGAGTGGGACCCACTACTCGTCACGTCCCGTCAAACTCGCTCACGCGGGCAACTGAGGTCATGAAATCGTCAGCACTGACGTCATCAAAGCTACGCAGCAGAAGACTTCGACTACTTTAGTCCTTGCTCGAGTCTTCGACTCCACCAAGCACTCGGGGGCTACTCCCACAGGGAGCGCTGGTCGTGCACCCTACGAATTTTTCTTCTTCTTTTACAGGAACATGGACAATCAAGCCAACCCAACCACTCGAAACACGGTTCGACTATGGACATGGGTTACTCCCATAGGGAGCGCCGAAAACAAATTCGACTTAAACAAGCGAACAAAAGACGACAGCAGTCGCGAAAGTTCTTTAGTCCCTGCCTGAGTCTTTGACTCAACCAGGAACTCGGGGGCTACTCCCATAGGGAGCGCTGGTCGCGCACCCTATGATTATTTGTACTAAGTAATGTGTGTTGATAACATCTACACTCGAAGTTTATGGCGACACCGCCTCATAATTTTTCCCTACAAAGAGACTGCGTCTCCTGGGTCACCCGAATCGTCTCCGCGATGATAAAATTTCGGATGTCGTGCTTACAGCGTGAAGGTAAGACCTGAATAAGGCCTGGCAACGCATTTACTGCGCACTACCAGAAACATATCCGTGCCTACAGGTACGACGAATATGCCTTGACGGACGCGTCAAGTGCTCACACCCATATAACTGGAATTCGACTCTTGTAAGACCTCCGTGGCTTGAGTCGAATTATGCCAGCACTTTTCCAGATTCGAGTCCGGGGACTCGAGTTCGAGTAGATTGCGTTGTTTTACCCTAAGGTAGTTAACTGATACCGATACATCGGTTAAATCAAGCATGCATATCAACAATCCCTATGACACCAACAAACCAGTCAAAAACATACTCATTCATGCACTCGAAAGGCTTCATAAAGTCCCCAGTCGAATCTGCGATTCCACTGGACACTCGAGGGCTACTGACATGGGTATACCCTACAGGTACTCGAGTTTGGTATATATGTTCTGAATACAGCGGAAGCCCACGGTGTCTCCAAGGCCCAAGAGAGGACTCGAGTGGCCTACGGACTCGCGATTGTTTGAAGAACAAGAAGAAGCTAAAGATAGAAAGTTTAAAGGGGAAAAACCCTAACATGTAACCGACTCGACCTGCTACCCGAGACCTAGCCTATCTATATAAAGGCTAGGAGGGGGCGGCGAGGAGGAGACACGCTACCCTAGTTTCCACGACCCTCACTAGATCACATTTGTGCACCATTGTAATCTTCGATTCCTTCGATAATTCCATGAGCAGACAAGCAGGAGTAGGGACCTCTACGAGGCCTGAACCTGGGTAAATCTTCGAGTCCCCTGTGTGCTTGTTTGCTAGCCGATAGATGTCTCCAGCGCTCCCTCCTTCTCCAAAAGCCAAGTCCATAACAATGGGCATTGATGAGTTAAACCCTCGTCAGTGAGTCTCTGGGAAAAATAGGCATATTGGCTTTTGTCCCGTCCAATTCCGAGAATATTCATTTTCTGACTTTCTGGAACCAAAAACAGTAGAAAAGAGGCAACTGGCACTATGGCTCTTGTTAATAGGTTAGTCCAAGAAATCATATGAAAAGTACTCCAAAGTGTGGACAAAACATAAGAAAATAGATAAAACCAAGCATGGAACATCAAAAATTATAGATACAT
This sequence comes from Avena eriantha, assembly GCA_910589775.1. Lineage (NCBI taxonomy): Eukaryota > Viridiplantae > Streptophyta > Magnoliopsida > Poales > Poaceae > Avena > Avena eriantha. The sequence continues at coordinate 88,247,758 of OU342746.1, read as the reverse complement.
TTGCAATGTATCAACATCCCCAAGCTCAACTCATGCTCGTCCTCGAGTAGGTAAGTGATAAAAAGAAAGAATAATTTTTGAGGTGAGATGCACCATCATAAACTTGATCAAAGTGTTTGTAAAACATTCAATGCTGGGATCATAGTACTTCAATCATGACATGAAAGACAAAGTTCTAGCAATAAGACAAACAAACTATGTTGCAACATGAAAGGCACAAACAAAAGATTCATGAATATCAATGCTTTGCAAGACATTTGTTTGTTTCACATAAAGAAAACATAGCATAGTAGTATTCAGCTTGTCCCTCGTAGAGTAGCAAATATAAATGCATAGCACACCTTTAAAGTTCATAAGAGTGACTAGATACAAATAGTTTAAAACAAGCAACATCAAGGTATGCATCAATCAACAAGTCTTGGGACAATGCACATAGAACTAAGAATGGCCACTATGCTCTCAAAATAGGTGCATAAAGATAGAAGGTGGAGACTCAATATAAAAGTGGAAGAAAGGCCTTCATAGAAGGAAGCAGAGATTCAATTTTCATAAAGAGCTTCCAAAAATTATGGTACTTACTAGCTTTCAGCTCTCATTGCCCCTATTATAAGCATCTTTAAGTGATTAAGGTTAAAGTGAACAAACTATGGTGTACATGCTTGACGTAGTATAAGTTAGAAATCTCATGTCCCTTGAATATGAGGGTCGCTCCTCATGCTACTCAACTTTAGTCACCGGTAAGTTCTTGTCATCGTAAGTACATGTGTATCATAGAGAACCGCCAATAGGGTACCCCTTGCCCGATGATACGGAAGAATCCCCATATCAGAATGACAGGGCAAGCAGACAACGAGCATCTCAGCAACCTTCTTATTTACCATGGGAAAATGGTGCTTTTTTCTCTCTTTCCTCTTTTCATAATCTATTTTTTTGTCAATATAGGACTCTTTTTTATAAAAAGAATGCTTCATAGACAGCTCATTATGGTTACGCTTCAGGTTTCCACCATGTCAGCATGGATTAGACCAGCGGCCCAGGCGTTTCTGTAACACATATACATAACTCCATGGACTTATAAGCTCCCCTTTCATTTCACACCGACGACATCTATAGACAAAAGAGCATGATATCAACTAGGTACAAAGTACCCGTGCAATGTTGAAAGAGTGTTCCCCATGACAGCATGGTTCTGCTAATTCCCAACAAATAAGTGCAAGCATATAAAACATAGACGACACAATGGTTCAAGTTTATTAAGGGCAAGAAAAGTAAAGTGTGCCATCAAGTTCGTGAGAGCTTTAATCACTAGTTTTCTCATAACAAGTTTAATTTGGAAGGCAAACAAAAACATGAATATACTTGGAATAGCATATGCTAGTAGGTAGGTATGGTGGACTCTTTGGAATAACTTAGTTTAGTGAGTTGGATGCATGAGTGGAACTCATACTTGGTTGTGGAGGTTAGCAAAAGACTGGGAGCGACAAACTAAGAGAGCAATAATGGACATAATCATGCAGAGCGACAAAACATCATTGATCAAAGAATAAAGTGATACTACAAGTTGAAAACTAAAGGATCATAAAGGCTATGGTGACTTCAGATAGTCATAACATGGTGTGAGCATGCGCCAAGTCAACCCAAATAAAGCATCAAAGGAGAATACCACAATACTATGCTTTAATATGCTAAAATAACGCATGATTCTTCAAAGGCACATTAAGCAATCTCAATTGTTTATAACAAGTCATGCTACAGCAAAGAATACTAGGCATAAAGCCAAAACAATATCAAGCATGGCATGACAAAGCATAGGCCACAGTCAAAAACAATCTCTCTTTACCACTTAAGCATGAACTTTCCTACTCTTTTCCAATCCAGACCAAATTATTTGAAAACCAATGTATGAAAGAGGGGGTCCAACCAATTTATTCAGCAAACTAAGCAAACCAAGAAAACGAAAAAACCAAAACGAAAACAAAAAAGAAGACGCTCCAAGAACAACACAATTGTGCATGAAACAATAAAAATGAAGCGTTTGGAAGAAACCTAGGATTTTTATTGATGAAGAGGGGATGCCTTGGGCATCCCCAAGCTTTGATGCTTTTACTTCTTGGATATTTCTTGGGGTGACACGCGTGGCATCCCCAAGCTTGAGCTTTAGACCATTCTTCATCTCATTACTCACTCCTTCCATACACCTGAAATATTTCCTTCATACAACACTTCACACAATCTTTATTAGCAACATTAGTGCACTCAAGATAATAAGTCTTTTGGTTCAGTTCTAACACCAATAAAACTTCCATTAAAACACAAGCTACTGAAGAACTTCCCTAAAAAAGCTCAATTCCCCAAAAGAACTTAAAAAGGAACCAACAAGAAGCAAATGCAAATAATGGCAGAAATCTGTCAAAACAGACCAGCAGGTAAAGACAAATTTTTTCGAAGATCTTCTATTACTCAAATCAAAAAGTGTTGAACTAACGAAAGTTATATAACAACCTGAGGTAGAAGCACAAACATTCACGCCTCAAAAGTACGTACAGAGATTTTACACGAATTTTTACGGTGAAGCACAAAAATCTGTTTCGGGACAGCAACTTTCCCGAGCATTACTTCTCTCTCATTAGAGGTTACTCTTGGCACAAAAAGCAAATAAAAAGTATAAGGAGAGGTTATTACTGAAATAATAACTTCCAAGACTCAACTAAAACTTATGGGTTATCTCTCAATAAGTACTTTTCTTTAACGCCTTTAAGTTAGGCATGATAGTTTGAGAAGATGCTCACATAAGAAATATGAATTGAAGTAAAAGGGAGCATCAAGAAGCAAATTCAAAGAACATTTAAGCCTAACCCACTTCCTATGAATAGGAATCTTGTAAAGAAACAAGTCATGAAAGCACAAAGCAATAAGCATAGTAAAGCAAAACAAGTGCAACTTCAAGACTTTCAACATAAAGAGGGGAAACTTAATATTGTTGAGATACATAAAACCATGTTTCCCTCTCTCATAATAACTTTCAGTAGCATCATGAATAAAATTAACAATATAACTATCACATAAAACATTCTTATCATGAGCCACATGCATATAATCATTATTACTCTTCACATAAGCATAGTTATTCTTATTAATTGTAGTGGGAGCAAATTCAACAAAATAGCTACCATTATTATTCGCATCACCATAATCATCAAATATAGGAGGCATATTGTAATCATAATTAATTTTTCTCCTCAATAGTAGGTGGACTGAAAATATCATATTCATCATTATAATCATCATATATTGGAGGTTTTGTATCATCATAAGCAATAGAATAGCTATCTTCCAAAGTTGGGGAACTAAAAAGATCATTTTCATAAAGACTAGCTTCCCCAAGCTTAGACTTTTCCATAGCATTAGCAATAATGGTGTCCAAAGAATTCATACTAACAACATTGTTATTAGCATGCAAATAAATTTCCATAGGTTTTTTAATTTTCTCTTCAAACACTCCATGTCCTAACTCAAGATAAATACTATAAAGCTCTCTAATTTTGTTGTTGTTTTCCATTAAGCCTAACTAGTGAAAACAAGAAACAAAAAGATATAATTGCAGAATCTAAAGGAAATAACTTTGAGCACTCACACCGGAGGATGTGAGTACCTTTTACCTTACCTCCCCGGCAACGGCGCCAGAAAATAGCTTGATGTCTACGCACTTCTATTCTCGTAGACAGTTATTGGGCCTCCAAGTGTAGAGGTTTGTAGAACAGCAGCAAGTTTTCCCTTAAGTGGATCACCCAAGGTTTATCGAACTCAGGGAGGAAGTGGTCAAAGGTACCCCCTCTCAAGCAACCCTGCAATCAAGATACAAGAAGTCTCTTGTGTCCCCAACACACCCAATACACTTGTCGGGTGTATAGGTGCACTAGTTTGGCGAAGAGATAGTGAAATACAAGTGGTATGGATAATTATAAGTGGTAACAGTGCCAGAAAATATCTTGCTGGCGTGTGGTTGACGTGGAAAAAGACTAAAGGAAAACTGAAATAAAGATGGAAGCAAGAAAACATGTAACAGATCTAGTTGCAAACGGTGTTTCAATGCTTAGAAACAAGGCCTAGGGATCATACTTTCACTAGTGAACACTCTCATATAAATATATTATCTTCATGATACTACTATGAACTACTCTCCGGTTGGACACTCTAATCCACGGTAGGGCTATAACAGCACACCTCAAAGTAAGACTTTCCCATCTAGATAACCCCACATTGTCACCTTGAGCACTAGATGGTTCCAACAAACACCACAATTTCAAATCATAATAAGTATTTGTAATCTCTAGCCTAAGTGCCACCATGGTGTACACGCTGTCACTTTCACACACATGGGGAGAGCAGAGATCTATTAAAGAACTTGAGTAGCAAGGTAGATCTATAGATTATAAGCTCATGATCTCAATAAGATCATGCATAGAGAGAGATATAAACACATAGCTCTGGTAGAACCCTTAGCCTCGAGAGAGAACTACTCCCTCCTCGTCATGGGAATCAGCAAAGGTGATGGAGATGGTGGTGGAGATCGATAGAGATGACTCCAGGGGCACTTCCCCGTCCCGGCAGGGTGCTAGAACAGAGACTTTCTGTCCCCCCCCCCCCTCCCCTTCGGTGGCGGCGGTGCTGCAGAACTTTTGTAGCTTTCTAATTGACGATATAGGGTTTTTGCCTCGGGGGAGATATATAGGCGAAAGAGGCAGGGTCGGTGGCCGGCCAGGGGGCCCACACCATGCCCTGGCATGGCCAAGGGGGACCCGCGCTCAGGGGTGGTGTGGCCACCCTATGGCCCCTCTCCGTCTCGTATTCTGGCTCCGTGAGTCTCCAGGAAAAATAGGCATATTGGCTTTTGTCCCGTCCAATTCCGAGAATATTCATTTTCTGACTTTCTGAAACCAAAAACAGCAGAAAACAGGCAGCTGGCACTGTGGCTCCTGTTAATAGGTTAGTCCAAGAAATTATATGAAAAGTACTCCAAAGTGCGGACAAAACATAAGAAAGTAGATAAAACCAAGCATGGGACATCAAAAATTATAGATACATTTGCAATGTATCATGTAGCGAGGGTTAGGTTTTGGTCAGGATAGTAGGTGGCTGGCTGGGCCTGGTCGGCTGTCTCCCTTAAAAATATTTTTATTTTATTTGTTTCATTTTTAAAATACTTCTAATAATAATTTTTACACAAACAAAAGATCTAGAAAAGATAGGGATTTTAATTTAAAATAAATGAAGGGATAATTAGAAAACAAAATAGGTTTTTGGCGGAAATATTTTAGAGGCAAAATATGCATAATGTCATGATGATGCGAAAAATAAATAAAAAAGAATTTTCTATTTTAGAAAAAAAATTCTAGGCATTACACAGCCGGAGCCGGCTAATCAGAAGGCAACGGTGGCGGCATCATCGAACCGCCATAAGAAGATGAGAACGAGAGGGGAGAGCGCGTGCGTGGTCTGGGTCGGTTGACCCAGGACACCACGGTGGGTTTAGCCAATCCCATTGGGCTGAACCAAGGCTGGGCTAGCCCAAGGGCCAGGCCCAAGGCCCAGGTTTAAAAAGAACGAAAAAAATCATAAAATGTAAAATTACAAATATATCCCTCAGAGTATTTAACTCTAGAAAAAGAAATAATAATCCTAAAAAATACAAATAATATCTCTAAATGTTTATAAAAATATAAACAATCCAATAAAATTACTAACATGTATTTTAAGATGATAAAACTTAAGTTGATTATTTTAAAGCAATAATTCCTTTATGGAATTTTCTAAAAATAGGAATAATACTAAAAAAATAAAGTTCATTTTCAAGATCCTAAATAAATACCTTATGTAATAAAAATACTAATTTGTATTTTAATTTGATAAAATCAAAATGTGTATTTGAAAACACTTATTTCTTTATGGAATTTCAATAAAATAAGAGTAAGACTAAAAAATAAATAAAAATCACTTTTATGATCTTGAAAAAATATATTTTGCTAGAAAAATGTTAATCATGTTATTTCAAAAGGTTTTAATATTTCTAAAGTAATAAATCCTTAGTTATCTATTTTATTCAAACAAAATACTTGTTTTATCATAAGTTAACTCTTCAAAATTATTTCCTAATTAAGAATAGACATATGATCTTAATAAATTTTTTATTTCTAAAAAGAATCCTTAAAGTCTACATACTAAACCTAAAACCATAATTATGGTTTATAATAAAACCTAAGTGTAAATTGCTAGTTATTTAATACTCCTTTAGAGTCTTAAATCAACTAAAACCAATATCTTCCAAGTCAACTGTATGCATCATTCACTTATGTTGGGAATGAATGATCTCATATCTTTAACCATACTTAACATAACTTTAAGGCTTAATATGAGTTAAGCAAACTATATAATGATATCACCATATAATGATATCACCATACCTCATAATTAGCTTTAGCTCTATAATTTACCTATCATCGACTTAATAAGTTTAGATTCGTAGAGTTATATTCAATACGATTCCATCATCGATCATATAGAGGAAGACTTTTGAACTCGGCCATAATATAAATATACTTTATCGTAGACTTGGTTATATTTTATAGTTAACTTTGGTCTGTCACTCAACCAGCGAGGAGCGCATTAACTTAAGATCGTTAGAGCGATTCAAATAACCATCGTATGTGTTCTGAGAACACTACAAATTGTTAAACTTAATGTAATAAGTATTTTTTTCGAAAGTTATTCTTATTGTCACTACAAATAAATGCTTTAGCCATTCTGCTAAAAACTCACGAACTTGAAATGTGATTATCCTTAAAAGTACTTGTTAATCAACATCTACCATCAAATGTTGTCGTGCTTTACTTTCATCACTTACTAATTACTTTTAGAATCTTAATATGTATTTATTTGTAAAGTAATTTTGACTGCAACAGAAATCTTTCATAAATCACCAAACTTAATCCATACTTAAACATGGGGATTTACTTTGGGATTTAAACAAAATGCATATCATTATCTATGCACAATAGGTTGCTTCTTTAAACATTAGTCATGACTGGACCAATGGTGTTGTTTTCAGATATTGGAGTTTATACCTACTAGAAGACCTTGACTACATAATCTTATAGTCAAAAAGGCAAGTTCACAGTCGCTCGTGTCATTTGATTATTTTCTATCAAGTATTTGTAAAATGTTACTGTTATTGTTAACATCTGCATTTCAAAAAAGGATGGCAGAAAACACTATTTTAATAATCACTTTGAACTATTGGTTACTGATCCAGAGTGATCAACTAATCTATTATGACTGACAATGGAAGCACCATTGCTTAGGAATGTATCATCTAGGATTTAACAACAAATGTCGCTAGTGATTCTTGGGTTGTATATTTCACGTTAACCATTAGATATATATGGGCTCTAGGAAAGTTAGCTGGATCTTCTTTCTTTCGCATGTGAATAGATGCGCATGCCGTGGATGTTATCCTTAGACCGTGAGTGTAATATCGAGAGAAATATACATCATAAGGGTGGAAGCCCATAACGTCCAACGGTAGTTCTAGCATCTATAATGGTTTGTATGTTTCATTGTTGTAATGCAAAAGGTGAACATGGCGTACACCAAGGAGGCATACGGGGTCGCGGAGAAGGACAGTGATTGACTTAGGTTCTTATACTGGGCCTCACACCAACGGAAGTGTGAACGGGAAAGTACGCCCGCGTGTGCAATATGGATAAGAATTTCTCATGCGTAAAGCAACGCACCTTTGCAAAGTGTAAAAACATGTGACGTGTTACTCTCTATTTCAAGAAGGAGCTGCGAACGCTACAGGAAAGGAACTCCATGAAGTTCTAATCAACCTGTGAAGACTGACGGACATAGCTTTTTACAATAAAAGCAATCTTTGAAGAAATATTTACAAAAGCATGCATAACCTATGACCTTTTAGTCCGTGGTTGTAGCTAGTGCATCAAACACTCTTTTTAGTGAACTTGCTAAGTACGCCCGTACTCAACCGTATCTTCTTAACCCCTGCTAGATTTCGGAGCAATCAATGGTGAACCTAGGAGGTGAAATACTTTGAAGAGTTGAACAAATCCAAAGAAGATCAATGGAGATGACGACTACATCTGAAGCTATGAAAGTCAAGCTGAAGTGTAGCGTATAATTAATCTTTAGAAATCAGAACCTATTTCTGTAAAGCATTGCTTTAGTAGCAGATGCAAGACCTAAGCCTTATATTTTAGTAGTGGTACTTCTAGTAGAGGCTTCGAGTTTCTATTTCTAGTTCTCTTTTGTAAGAGGTTCTTTGGATATTTTGTATTGTGTTATATGTAATCTAAAGTCATACTTTGGACCCGGGATGTTTCTATTGTACCACTCTAAGTGATGTAATATTAGTGAACGATGTCTCATTGGTGTTACGTCAATGAATATAGTGTACTACATCATGCAGTGGTATGCTAGGTCACTATAGTTGGCGACGACATAATAAATACTGATGCTACAAATGGCAGGACTAGCCCGTCGACACCACCTCGCCCGCGTGTTGTGTTCGGCGCACCTGTATAGCCGGGGTGACCTTGGTGCACCGGAGCGAAACGGTGTAGGGCGCGTGTGCGTCCCAAGTTGTTGGAGGACTGTTTGGGGGACACGACTAAGATGCTCTTATGTGGCAGAGATTGCAATTTTCACCAGTTCTCTATACTGAGCCTTAGACTACTAATACATTCATCGGTACAAAAAACTGGAAGATTTAAAAAAAATTAGAAAATCAGGCCAAACATAAATTCTTTGATGTGAAGTTTCGACCAACATAGTTCATTTTGATTTCTTTGATGTGAAGTTTTGACCAAAATAGTTCATTTTGATCACTAACTCGTTTTGCTATTCTTCCCACAGGTCAAAGAATGATCGTATTTTCTTTAAAAAAACAATATTAGTTTCTACCTAATACTATGGACAAAATATTTTCATAACTTTTTAGAGTATTTTTTTCTTTTTGCAATGTTTTAACACGCGATTAATTTGTTTCTATACGGTGGGTTTTCTGATACTGTGATATTTCAAAACATTGTCTCCAAACAAAGCCTTAGACTACTAATAAATTGATCCATGCCTAAAATTAGAAGATTTTGGGCAAAATTTAAGAGTTTGTTTTGAAAAATCAGGCCAAAATAAAATTCTTTGGTTCGAAATTTCGACCAAGAAAATTAGATTTGTACACTCGCTCGTTTTGTCATTTTTTTTCAACAGGTTACAGACTGATCGTATTTTCTTACAAAAATTTAGAAGAAAGATTCTACCCAATACTATGGCCGAAATATTTTTGTTATTGAACATTTTATTTATTTATTTTTGCAAAGTTCAAGGAAAACAGCTGATTATTTTCTTGGTAATCTTAAACGTATACGATTTTTGCTAATTTAAGTAAAGTTCATATACCCGCATCCAGAAGTTGCATATCCCATTTCTGATCCTTCAGCAAAGATCAGTACTGGGCACCTGCTGAAGATAACCGTGCCATTCCTACTACTTAGCCGAAATTGTTTTCCTTGGTCACAGGTCTCATGGTACAACCTAGATATAATTTCCGTTAACTGTAACATAATGAAATGTTTATCCTAGTGGGCCGGCTCTGGGCACAGGCTGAAGAAACACTAATCCACACCACTAAATTCATTGGGACAGATCAACAGAGACATAACCACATGTACACAACGATCAGCTTGAGATCGTGCACTTCAATGGGCAGGAACCTACCGATCTTGATCGAGCTGGTGCGCGTATGGCTGCAAGCGGTGGAGTCCCGTTAGTTAATGGATCCCCACACGACCGATGGTATAATTCAGGCGCCCCAGATGGTGACCCCCTGCATCATGGACTTGAACTCGCCGAAGTCGATCTGGCCGTCGCTGTTGCGGTCGACATTGCAGATCATCTCGCGCACGGTGGCGATGCTGCTGGCCTCGGGGAGCCCCAGCTTCCTGAGCACCTCCTGCAGCTCGGCGGCCGAGATGAACCCGTCGCCGTCCACGTCGAACACCTTGAACGCCTCCCTCATCTCCTCCTCGTCCCCACCGCCGACGGTCGCCTCGCCGTCCTCGGGCACGTCTTCCAGCACGCAGAACATCGCGTCACCGAGGGCGCGGTGGAGGGACTCGAAGTCCTCGAACCGGAGACCCGCCGCGCCCTCGGGTACGTACGCCCCCACGGTGGTGGCCAGGCCGGCGCGGTCGGCGACGAGCCCCAGCGAGTCCAGCGCCTGCGCCAGCTCGTCTACCGTGATCTCGCCGTCGCCGTTGCGGTCGAACAGGTCGAACACACGCCGGAGACGGACCGCGTTCAGGCTGCCGTTGCGGAGGCGGAACGACGACGTGAGGGGGCCACCGCCTGTGGACAGCGACGGGTTCACCGCCGACGCGACGTTCTGCTCCGCGCCCATCCTATGCACGGTAGCTCTACACAATCTTTTTCGTCCTTTCTTCTTTATAGCAAGGCGATCATTGCCAACTTGGTCGATAGGTCGAGCGCGTTCGGGGGGACTAGCCATGAAAACACCACGCGGCCTAAAATGTCTCGTCTGATTGATTTGTTAACATTCATATACAGTATAATATACTCCGGTTTTACTAACAAAAAGTAAGCAGACAAACCGAAAACATATCTTGACAACAAAGATATATCTGATGTACTGTACCTACGAGACACACGACCACTCAACGCAGGAAGAGCATCTCCACTCCTTCCCCCATACGTCGTCCGGCGCGGTCTGATATTGGGCCGTATGGGGTCGCCGGATGCATGCACGATTTGGAGGCGCTGGCTCCCAGCCGTGCCCGCATGCAAAAATTCATTTTTTTAATTAAATTAACAACTAATTTAAACATGTTATATATAGCAAGTAAAGAATTGAACATTTAGATTTACTACAAATTCATGAAATTAAACAAACAATTCAAAATATTCATCAAAAAAGGCAAGAAAATAAACAAACTAACTGGCTCCTTTGAACCTCCACATATGATCGACCAGATCATTCTGCGGTTGGCTATGAGTATTTGTGTCTCAAACTTCCTGTCGCCTAGTAAGAAAGTAGCAAATGCAGGTGATACTTGGTGGTCAATATCTGCAAGAGGACCTTGGCGAAAATAGGGTTCAGTGTCAAGCACTGGATCCTCTCGCTCGCTCTCGATGATTGTGTTGTGAAAGATCAAACAAGCAGTCATGACCAACCACATCTGATCTTTCGACCAGGTAAGGGCAGGGTACCTAACAATGCAAAATCGAACTTGCAGCACATCGAATGTCCTCTTCAAACCAAGCTTTCTTTCCTCCGGACACAGGGTTTGAGATTATCTTCACAAATATTGACCATCTTAGGTAGACGCCATCTGCCAAGTAGTAGCTCTTGTCATACCGGTGGCCATTGATCTCGAAGTGCACTGGAGAAGCTCTTCCTTCAACAAGCTTGGCAAACACATTTGAACACTGCAACACGTTGATGTCATTGTGTGATCCTACCATATCGAAGAAAGCATGCCAAATCCATAGATTATGATCTGCCATAACCTCAAGCACCACACTACATGATCCTTTGTGACCTGTGTACATGCTTTGGTGTGCGAATGGACAGTTCTTCCAAGCCCAGTCCATACAGTCAATGCTTCCAAGCATTTCTGGAAAACCTCTTGCAACATTCTATTCCAGGATTCGAGTTGTGTCTTCTGTATTAGGTGTTTTCAGGTATTTCTTCCCATACACTGCCACAATGGCCCTGCAAAATCTGTACATGCAGTCGATAGCTGTTGACTCTGCCATGCGGAGGTAGTCGTCATGTGTGTCTCCAGCAACTCCATATGCAAGCATTCGGAGAGCAACTGTGCATTTTTAGATTATGGAGAAACTAAGCGTGCCGACGACATCTCTCTTCAGTTTGGGGCGGCTGCACAGGAGAACCCAAAGTTTTATCTTTAAGGGTGAAAATCTAAGGTTTGGTCTTAATTGGGTGTGCCTGACAATGGCCTTATTGAAGGCTTTGTTTTGAGAGTGAGGACTCCTTCAAGGTGAAAACCTAAGATCTATGATCGGCGATGATGATGTTTGTCGAATGTTCCCTTTTGGAGACGTCGCTTTTAGAGAAGCTGGACTTCGGGTGCTGTCTTGGTGATGTTAGTACTGCTGTTTTAAGGAATGGATCACTGTAGCAGGATTTTTTTTTGTAATTCTTTTTTCTTTTTTAGTTGTGTGCATTCGTAATGCTGCTAAGGCAATACGTTGGTGCAGAGGTTGAGCATAATTGATATCTTCACCATATAATATATATACTCTTTGTTAAAAAAAAATAACCAATCAACGTGCCATGGGGACATACCCCTTCCAATGCAGCTATCGAAGCACCATTAATCGTCGTAGTATCACATGAAAAACTAAACATGAGAACCACCCGCCACGTCGAACATGCCATCATGTTGTTGCTGCCACCGCCAAAACAAGCATACACGCCAAACAATAAACAATTACTCCCTCCGTCCTAAAATATAAGGCGCTTAAGAATTAGTCAAATCTTACTAGTAGTTTTGACTAGATATTTAGGAAAATATATCTATATCTATAATAATAAATGGACATATTAGTAAAAATATATTTTATGGTGAATCTATTGATATTCGTTCAGTATTGTAAATATTCATATTTTTGTGTGTAAACATAATCAGACTTAGAAAACGTTGGCTTTTAACTAATTCTTAGATGCCTTATATTTTGGGACAAACTAAGTACTATATATTAACATCCTGTATTGCGCATGGAAGGAATTTTCTGTGCGCGGTTCGAACAATCCTTATAGATCAAAATATCTACCGTGTGTTCGTAGCTCACTCACGTGCACATCGTACACGAGTTAGAAAAAATGTCTATAGATTTACGCACACTACTTTACATTTTACGGAAACTAATTTTCAGTATAGTAATCATATGCACACGAACTTCATAAAGACGAATGTTGCTACGGTTTTCAATGTTCATAGTGTTTCACTTCTCGGATGGAGGATACATTTGGTTGTGTCTAATTCCCACCAAGTTGCCTTCCAGGTTTCTGTTCCGCACAACTATAGGCTAGTTGCTCGTCTTCTCCTCATATTTGATAGGAAAAACATAAATATTTGTCTGTATTTGCAAAACTGTTTTTACTATTTTAGATATAGGAATGAAGTATAAAACTGGGGATGAATTTTATCAGGGACTGCGTAAAGCAATATCCAAAGTCTTTACTAACTCACCACAGAGATTCTTTCTTATACATATCTTTGCATATTTCTAGTCAGCTGGTTTTCGAGAAGAACTTAAGAAATATATGTTTTCAGTCAGCTATGTTGATACCATGTCTGGTTTTGATCTTGCAATGGAAGTTCTTAAAATTTATTGAGGAATCTTACAACTATCTTGTGCAAATCACACCTGAAACATGGGCTAGGCATTTTTGATACCTTCGATCTGGATTACGGATATAGTATAATTTCCTTTTCTCTAGAAGATCTAGGTTTACCGAACCTTGGAAAGAATTCGGTATGGTGCATGATTATGTTGACCAATACCTTAAAAGCTCGTGGTATCTTTGTTTATCGGGACTTTCATGTTTACTTTTTATGGTTTGTATTAATGTATGGAGATCGGCCGGTGCTAAAGATTTACCTGCAATTGTGCACATATGTTTGGGATAAAGATAAATACATAAAATATTGTTCATGGGTTGTGATTTAATATCGATAAAAAATATGGGTGGTACATCCGTAGCAACTATAGTATTTTCTAACCACATCTACTATAAACTTTTGTCCAACTACTACACCACCATCGCGCGGGGTTACGCAATTAAAGTAAAACATATCAAAACTTTATGATCAATGGTGTTACCATTATTCCCAAATAGATCTCTAAAAAACTATTGTAACCCCTTGCTATCACTGGGTTTCACATGTAGAAACTGAACAACACTCATCTCACCTCATTAACTGTATCGATCATCGGGGTCTCGGGTACTTAACAAGTCCTTGGATCGAGGCAATAGACAAAAATACAAAGGATAAATCTAACATTCAATCATAACCCAATATCCCATGGAGGTAAAATATGCACATAACGTTGCGAGGTTGTGCCTCATCTCAGAACCCGTGAGAACTACTGACTCGTGATTAGATCAATATAATAAACATTGTTTAAAAATTCTTAATAAATAGCAAATAGTCTTACAATACCGCCAATCGTGATGAGATTAAGATTACAAGTAAATGACTATGCTAGGTGTAGAGATGGAGAGGAAGATAAGGAATGGCTATGGTGATTGCAGGGGTGGATCTCCTCTCGCCTCTCCCCATATGCAAAATGGCTTTAGATGTGTTTTGTACATACTCGTGTTAGGGTTTCTGGCAGCTCTGATATGATTCTTATATTGGCGTATTCACAAAAATTGCTTGTGTTGATCAGACGAAGGCGGCGACACCTCGTATGGGTGCATGGTATGGCAGGACATGTCCGTTAAAGTCTCTAAGAGACTCCTTCGTGGCCTATTTGACTTGGGATTGTTGGCAACTCACGATTCTTTATTACATGCTCCAGATTTCACCATAGAAGTGCTCAATTATGTAAGGAGAAAGTTCAAGCAAAGGATTTGCACATTTATACAATAATTATCCATTAGTGGCAGTGTTAGAGAGGTATTTCATCAATTACTTGACAAATATAAGGTTTAAACGCAGAGAGAAATGATTATGTTTTATAGTCATCAACCTCCCCAAGCTTAAACCTTGACCTTTTTCGGATAATAAAACTAAAATCATAAGGAACTCAACGTTTAAATTGAAATAACGAAAAAGCAAGTTCACTTAAAATTAGGAGTCTCATGCACCCACTACTTTTTCAATATGAAAGTTTAGCATAGAAAGAGTAATGACAAGAATATCATACAAGTGGTGTTAAGGCAAGAAAGTCACAATAAAAAATTCAAAAGCAAGAATAACTAGATGAGTAAACAAATATTCTAATTCCTCTAGTTAACTCTCAGCTTGCCAAGGAATATTAAAGATCCATACTCCCTATGTCCCAAAATAAGTGACTTGCATTTCTCTAGCTTGCACGCACCTAGACACGTTTTAGTGTATAGATGCATACAAATATAGAAGTGACATGCATTTGTCTAGATGCTCATGCCCCTAGACATATTTTATTGTATGGATATATACAAATCTAGACAAGTCACTTATTTTCAGGCAGAGGGGGGTATTAACAATTAAGCGTGAGAGATCATGTTGAAAGAAGCATAGTATTAGAGTATCTCATTATAAAACATGAGAACATGGCAGTAGCCTAGTGGTTGGGTCGCAGTTGGCGCATCCAGCGACCAGATTTTGATCCCTGTTAGGGATGAATTTTCGGAATTCTCACGCCGTCCCGCTTCTACTATATCAAAAAAGCATCTAGTTC
The DNA here is from genome assembly GCA_910589775.1 of Avena eriantha. NCBI lineage: Eukaryota > Viridiplantae > Streptophyta > Magnoliopsida > Poales > Poaceae > Avena > Avena eriantha. The sequence goes on along the minus strand of OU342746.1, from coordinate 88,232,251 downwards.
CTTCTAGACATCGTTTCTTTTTTATACGACACCCACATCAATAAATCAAGACTATCAAACACTCTTTCCTATTCTTTGTCTTTTTTAGAAGTTCAATTCAGTAGTAACGAGATCGTGCTAAAACTTAGTGAATTTAATCGGACTGTGTAGGCTAGGATGGATACTCGTGACCGCCACCAATTATTTTCTGACTAACAATTTCTCGAGGCGAGTCAGGGGTATTCCAACTTTTGCTTGCAACACAGTTTCTTGAGTATGCTAATGGACAAAAATAGATGATTACTGGAGCCAATAGACCCCTTACTCATGCATACAAACTCAAACAAACTGATAAACTTGCTCCCTAATAATCCTAACAAGATTGCTTGATGTGATGGGTGTAGTGGATAGGTTTCATAGGTAGTTTAGCCAATTTAGTTCGACAAGATCACACATTAGGCTAGCTAGGTCGGCCATGGAGAAAAACCCTCAAATGGAAATTTTGTATTAGTAGGAAACAAAAATCCATTTTCATGCTAGTTCCACCGTAAAACCATTCAAATTTCTCGAAAAAACCTGTTTTTGTTTCACAAATTCAATGTAAACATACTGACTTTGATTGTATTGTTATATTTTGGGTGAATGTTCATCACATCATTCCAATAATATTGTGATCTTTTTATTAACAAGATCCAATGTTCATGATCAGGACACCTTAATCATCTTGTTAATCAACGAGCTAGTTTAAATGAGAGGCATAACTAGGAACTCTTACTTGTTTATTAAAGACATATGTATTAACATTTCCAATTAACACAATTATAACATGATAGTAAAATACTTATCATAGGAATAACATAATAACCACTTTATTATTGACTCTCGCGCATATTTCTTTCAGTCTTCCAATTGCACTAGAGTCAATAATCTACTCCCTCTATTTCAAAATATAATATGTTTTAGCTTTGTGAAAGGAGTGTATCTAGACTCCTTTTAGTATGTAGGTTCATCTAAGTTTGAAGTGAAAGTACACACTAAAAGGGGTCTAGATACAATCATTTTAGAAAGCTACTAGCTGAATGCCCGTGCGTTGCTATCGTTTTCTTAATTTTTATTTGATAAATATGTAAAAATAACACATAATATCCACATGTGTGGAAAATTTATATCTAAGAGCTGAGTCTAGTTCACTTGGTTAGGAAAGTGGATGTACAACCCGTCTGACCATATCTCACATACGTAAATTTGGGTTCTTATTATACAAATAAATAAGAATCGTTGCAGGTCTTCCTCACGACACTCCTTTAAAAAGTAGTCCACGTTCTTTACAATTACTTTGGGTCATGCGTAGTCAAAGTTGAATTTTGTACAGTTTAACTAATTAGTTAGGAAAAAAAGAACATATACCGCGTAAAATCTATCTATAGTATTAAAATCGTCATAATCTGTATTTGGCGTTATGTACGTTGTAATTTTTCTATATTTTTAGTCAAAATTATCAAAAACTGACTTTGAAACCCGAACTAAATAGAAACGGAATCCAAGGAGTCCCTCTTAATACTGTACTCACAATTAAGCATGGGCCTAAGTATTCATCGATCTCATAATTATCTCATCTAATCATCTCTAATTCGGAGCTCACAATTAGTTGCTCTAATTTCTGATTACAGGCAAATACAGCGAGTTATACAAATTAGGCTGACATTTAATTAGTAGTTTGTAGAGTACGTATCATCCAAATAAAATCAGTGGATCATTACTGTCAACAATAGACATATAACTTTAATTTTCATTTGTTGATCTTTCTATCCACCGAACTTTGTGATCGTGCTGTGCTCCTCCGTCGTGCACTGGAACCATTAGGGTTAATTACCGTCCTTGACTCTCATCCTCCACGGCTTGTAGGGATCCATTAGGCAGTTGCTAATTGCTATGCATGCAGAATTCTAGACCAATGCAATACAAAATTCCATCAGAACAAGCCAATTAGCTTGTCCGTAAGCTAGGTTAAAAAAGCTTGTCCTTAAGCTGGCGCCCACTCCCCCAGTCCATGCTACTGCGAGGAGTAGGTTGTAAAGTGGAGTCCGCTTATCAATTTTCTTTCATCAACCGCTTTTGTCACTTCTGCTTCTCGTGACTTCCTTGGGCTTCGTAGGAATTCCCCAAATCCCATCGCATTTTTATTTCCCACATGTTCCCAAATCTGAACACTACTGAGCAGTTCAATCGAAGCGGGGATTGCTGTAAGCAGCTCTGCATGCGGGCGTCGTCTTCGTCCATGGCTGAGGTGGAGAGGAGCAGGAAAGGAGAGAAATCGATCTCCCCAATATTCTCATCTCCCCGAGCGCATTGAACAGGCGAATTGAGACGGGTAGCAAGGAATTGACCGTTCGCCCACCCGCTCACCCGGCCAATCGGGAGGAGAAGAAAGAAGAGGGTCGGCATTATAGACCAGCAAGGCCTGTGCACGCAAGGTCGTCGACTGAATCGCCACAGGTTTGTCCCCTTGGACCAGGAAAATAAGCGACCCGGTGAAGATTCATGCTTCCTCTGCCCTCCCCTCCCCCGTGGCTACCCATCCCCTGCCAATTCTTCTTCCTTCGCGCAGGAAATGCAGCGATTTGTTTGCGGGGGGCAGGGAGTTGCTCGACAAAGTTGGCGCCGTTCAGGCTAGGGCGGCCCGTGGTTGCCACGAAGGTCGGGGATGATACATAGGTCGAGGCTCTTGTTTACTTCTTCTACACTAAACATAGGTCGGGGCTCTTGTTTACTTCTTTTCGTTTGGAATTCTGAACCAACATTTTACACTAAACGGTGGCAGAGAGTTGTAATTAATTAACCCAAGTATTGGAAGGCCCAGTCTACCATCAGATGCAGATTATACGGTCCGGATTGTTCCAATATTTGATGTCAAAGTGTCAAAGTACCGCCTATCAACATTTCATATTTTGAAACAGAGGAAGTAGCAATAACATGGATTAGAACAACCCTCAAATGAAAATTCTATATTAGTCGAAAACGAAAATTTCATTTTCATGCTAGTTCCAGCGGAAAAACGTTCAACTTTCTTGAAAACAATTGTTTCTGTTTCACAAATACATTCTTCATTTTTATTTTTTCGCGAATTTTTTTCATCGGCAAGCTGCAGGTGCCGTCAAGCTCGGCCTTTGCTTGGTGGGCTCCGTAAGCAGCAAGCCTACATTTAAACCTGGAACTGGATTAGGATCCAGATCTAAAACGTAGACATCCAATTTGAAATCCAATCTCACGTGTGCGGTTCATCTCCAATCCACCAAATCCAACGAGCTATAATACTGGATATCCAAGGTCCATTGGACCTTAATAATTTAACTAATCGCAATTACTTAGATCACGCAGCTGTACGAGTTGGCTCTCGGGACATTGACTCTGTCTCTCGATCCCTAAGAAAAGAAACATATGTTCTCCATCTCTACCCCGATCCTCCTCTATAGCACCTCGATTCAATCACTACTAGAAAATCGTTTGTTGTTTTATTTTGTGCATCCTCATGACCGCGTGCTCATGTCATCATACCACATTGTATTTGAGCATCGTCATGTCATCATGCATCTGTTTACCTAAAACTATTTTTCTAAGTCTTTTTTTGTTTTCTAGATATTCCCCTCGTTCAAATCAAAACCCTAGAGCCATACGGATCTTGTATTTGTCTAAATCTATTTTTGAAACGAAATAAAACAAAAGATTTTGTCCGGGGAGGCAGTCCAGCCGGTCAGGCCAGAGGCCCAACCGACCAGACATCTACGACCCGGCCCATCTAGACTAAACCCTAGATCAAACCCAGCCTCTACCCCTATCTAACCCTAGCCCACCTAACTAGCCGTAGCCGACCGAACCACCCAACCCGCTGCAGCCGCACTCGACACGGCGCGCGCGCACATAGCGCGTGACGCGACTACCGCTCGCCTCCCCACAAACCCTGTACCCACCCCACACACGTGGTACACGCCCAGCACAACTGACCGTGCCCCACCCCAGGCTGCCCCGCTCGATCGATCGAACCTACCCCACACCACCCGACCGACAACCACGCACCTGGCCCCACCTCGCCAGCGCGTCGTTCCCACCAACCGCGTTCCCTCTCCTCCATCGCGATTCCCTCCTCTGCTTCGATGTCCCGCGTCGCCGCCTCGCTTCCTCTCAGAGCCGCCGCCCACGTGCCGCGCTCCTCCTCGCTTCCTCCCGATGCAAATCCCCACCTACCCCCGTCCCGATCATGCCCGGGCGTAGCGGTCGCGCAGCCAGATCCCCGCCGCCCCGGAGCCGACCCGCCTTCCTCGTCGCTGTGGTCGTCCCCGTCATCATCTTCCCCGCGTCGTGGCTGCCTCCCTCGCTCCTCTGCTCATCGAGCGCCGCCGCCAAGCTCCTCCCCGAGGCTGCGCCTCGCGTGACCTCACCATCCGCCCCGCGCCTGCTCCGGTCGCACGCTTTCCCGAGCACGCTCTTCTCCATCTCTAGCTCTACCTCGCAGCGCCGCCGGACCCTCCTCGCCTCCGCTCTCTGCAGTGCCTCCCCTCCGCCAAGTACGACACGGCCACCCTGTCGACCTGCACCGCATCCTCAAGCCCTGGCGTCGGCCGTGCTCGCCTTCAGTAGCCGTGCTTGTTGCCGCCCTCTCGCTGTTCTTCGTCGCCCTGCCTCTTCTCGCTTTCGAGAGACGCACTCTGGACCGCCGCATGCAGGTACCAGGACAGGTACAAGAGAATCAACGCGTGACCCTATTTTATTCTTCTGCACTGCACATATGTGTAACCAGCATGACAACAGTTCCAGCTTACGCGACTCGGAGCCACCCCGGTGTTCAGCTGTCGTAAGTGTTCGGCAAAATTCCTACAAGAGTTTCGGTGTCTGGATCTTATATTCGGTGTCCCAATGCTGTTCACTACCAACACCCTCTCCTCTAGGTACCGAGAACGATGCGCGGAGATGAGCCCGAAGCCAAGTTTGGTGATGCCTGTAGAGAGGCCTGAAGAACATACCGACCCGGTAACACTCGATGTCCCGCGGATACGAAGAGGCCCGACCCCGGACCCTGAAGACCAAACCCGGCATCGGCTTTATGCTCTCCTCCACGGACGACAAGACCCCGTCCCCGGAGGCGATGACGCCGGATCAACAAGATCTCCTTTTCAGAGTCGAGGACCTAAAGATCGTCCACATGGAACGCCAAGTTCTTCCCTCGGATCTGAAGACCGATCCCATCGACCTCCCTCAGTGAACCCCAGATGCCGAGCCCCAAAGTGTGACCCCAATCCGAGACCCTTATTTTTTTATAATATTGACATATACTTGTTGCATATTAATTCATCCATACTCGCATACATGTTTATTTGTCTGGGGGTACTTTGTCGATTCACCTCTTAATTAAATATGGAGACCATATGCGGGCTATTCTAGTCTTATATTGGCTCCATTTAAATGTGTGTAGTGAACCGATGCCATGTTTTGTCTTGTTAAGACAATATTTAAATTGCGGGGTAACTAAACAACATGAACCTTCTAATTAATTGTCGAGACCTCGGTTTCACTTAATATTGCCTAGTTGCACTGCATCTTTGCCATGCCATGCATCATATCATAATCATGCCGGATCTTCTACCGTAGTATTAAATAGTGCATCTGGTGTTTCTTTTAGTTCTTTGCTTCTTCACGGATTAGGCCGTTGAGTGGATGCGAGTATCGACAAGTCCTTCGGATAATGTACCTTTGACAGTGTTTCCCAGGCGAGCATCTCCTCCTTTCTACCTATTTTGCTTTTATAGTCTTTATTCCTCTGGTTGATCAATTGCTATCCGTGTTACGATGCTTTAGTTTCCGTGCACCATTTATACTCCTTGCAGCCTCATATTGCCATGGACACATCCTATTGCATGTTGTTTGATAGATAGTCGGCCTTGTGAGTCATAGTTGCTTGCTTATGTGTTGCTTCACGTCGTTGTCATTTCACCTTTGACGGCAAGTTGGCACATGATAAATGGTGGAGATGCTTAATGGTGGAGATGATCATGACTTTAAATACAACTTGATTAATTGTTGGGAATAGATATAACTAATGCAGAGGCATCGATGAGAAATAGATGTTATTTGGTTCTTCCACGCTCACTTGTGTCCCGTAGGACCCCGAGTACTTAATACGTGTTCCTTGACTATCGCACTATCCGCATGTGGAACCATGAATCCCCTTAGCCAGAGCTTGATTCATTTCCTATTTCTTGGGGCCACAAACTAGTTTGGGGCTTTATTACTATCCTGTACTTATGTCATGCTTTACTGCTTTATTTACGATTGTGCGTGGAGCACATGTACTGTTTTGGAACGTGGAATGTTTTCGCGGTATCGACAAGCCCAGTCACACTTTCGGGTTCCCAGTTGTTTACAGCCATTGACACAAACCCTGGGTCCGTCTCGGAGCCAGCCAACTTCGTTGCGGGTAGCTTAGTGGGGTAGCCCCTGAAATTTTTTATGAATCCTATGATTGCTTTGTCGTGAAAGCCTCGTTGGGTTTTGATTTGGTTTTTCCGAGGTTGATCGTGTGTGTGTTGCTATTTGTGTACCCCTGCAGGGTAAATCTTTCTGAAAGCCGTGTCCACGGTTATGGACGACTTGGAGCACAGTATCTCGATCATAGACAAGCATAACTAAAGTAGTACTATAAATTTGACTTAATATGTGACTAGTAACCAACTTCACTACAATGGAATGGATAATAAAAGTGCCAACAACTGGTGGAACTGGGGTGTATCGTGTCATGTTATACCTGCCTAATAAGTATCGCAACTCCAATGGAATGAAATAAAAGTGCCAACAACTGCTGGGTTTGGGATGTCACATGCTAATTGTATCTGACTAGTAAGTAGTGCAACTACAACTGAATGGTTAACTAAAACTTCCCACTACTTATGCTATCAGGATGACTCATGCTATCTATATCTGATTAGTAAGAGCTGCAATTATAATGGAATGGATAAAACTGCCAACTGTGTGAGTTCCTCGGTTTGACTCTCTCGTTTGGTCTTGAGGGGGAATACCAGGATGGGTATGATTGGTATTAGTATCAGGTTGGTCCCGAATAGGTCTCTCTTATCCCTCTCTAATAGCCGACAGTTGCATCGAGTCTCTATAGGTTGTTTAGTGCATGCTGCGCTATTGCTTCAGTCCAACATACCTATGTAGGCGAGAGCCGCCGTATTCTAGCCTCGCCGTGTACTGGCCTCAGTACTGACGCTCCTCTTTTTCCTTTGCCCTTTGTCGGCACCCCTTTTGTTTTAACAGGTTTGAGATCGACGTCGTTAGCAGGGTTACCCTTCCGGCTTGGCCTGGGAAGGGTTATGGACGCCATTGGTTATTCTTCAAGGCTCTTAGCCCAATTTGCTTCTTATCCGTACTCGGATGTTATATCGTTTTCAAGGTGAATTGGATCTTCGTACTGCATATCTGTATTCTTGACTCCATGAGTCGTTGTTGTATATATATGTGTTGTGGGTTCCATCGTGAACTACTGTGTAATGGTATTACTTCGTTTTCCACCCGCACACAAGTGCCTAGTGGGCGTCCTTGAATCGTTTCTATGCGGGTTTGGCGGGAAGCGCTAAAACTTGCATAGGACCGATTCGAGGGTGTTACAAATTGGTATCAGAGCTCAGTAGTTGCGATACCCCACTGGTCCAGCCTGTAGGATAACCTAGCTAACGGACGATGTAGAGTGTCAAAACTATTTTACAAAATCGGTTGAATAGATCCGATTAGGTCTGTTTTTACTCCTTACCCCTCTGTTATTCTCCTCTTACCTCTACGTGTTTTGAATCTACTCTCTTACCTTCTTCTAGTCCAGGATTTCTTGTGGTTGGGTTTCCATCATACCTTTAGGGTTTCTAATCCTTCTTGTTGCAACAATACTTCTATATCCGGTCTTCATGCTATATGAGGAATCCTTCATTTGATGTATTTTTTCCTTTGTTCCTTCTTTGTGCCTTCCGGTGATTTCCGACATGACAACATCTTCTACGCTTGATCCGATAAAGAGAATACATCAATCCTTGGTTTTCCGAAGCTTTCCGAACATCGCTTGTCAAGATCTTCAGTCTAAATTCCCCGAGTGGTTGCATAATTCTTCTATTCATGTACAGAGTAATGCTTTAAGTGCGGGATGGAGTCATGACCATACCACTACTCTTATCATTCGCTTTTGTACGTTGAATGGTGGATCGATGTAATTTTACTCCTTCCAAGGAAGTTATATGTGGCATTACCTTTCGATGCATTTATCTTCGTCTTTGTTTCTCCGGAGTGTTCTCTCGGCGAACGTGAGCAATGGCCCTTGTTGGTGGTATCGCCGATTAAAGATGGAGTAAGAATCTTTATTAGTGGTGTCGCGAGGATCCACACGAAGCAAGAAGAACCCGACCCTCAGCCTTCTTCCCTATACCATGAGGCGGATCTCGAGGGCGAGATCCATTGTTAGTGGTGTCGAATTGTAGCACCCCGATAAAATCACTACTAGAAAATCGCTTGTTGTTTTATTTTGTGCATCGTCATGATCGCGTGCTCATGTCATCATACCACATTGCATTTGAGCATCGTCATGTCATCATGCATCGGTTTGCCTAAAACTATTTTTCTAAGCCTATTTTTGTTTTCTAGATATTCCCCTCGTTCAAATCAAAACCCTAGATCCGTCTGGATCTTGTATTTGTCTAAAACTATTTTTGAATCGTTTTATTTTATAAAAATAAAACAAAAGATTTTGTCCGGGGAGGCAGTCCAGCCTGTCAGGCCAAGGCCCAACCGACCAGACCACCTATGACCCGGCCCATCTAGACTAAAACCTAGATCAAACCCAGCCTCTACCCCTATCTAACCCTAGCCCACCTAACCAGCCGTAGCCGACCGAACCCCCCAACCCGCTGCAGCCGCACTCGACACGGCGCGCGCGCACATAGCGCGTGACGCGACTACCGCTCGCCTCTCCACAAACCCTGTACCCACCTCGCACGCGTGGTACACGCCCAGCACGACCGACCGTGCCCCACCCCAGGCTGCCCCGCTCGATCGATCAAACCCATCCCACACAACCCGACCGACAACCACGCACCCGGCCCCACCTCGCCAGCGCGTCGTTCCCACCAACCTCGTTCCCTCTCCTCCATCGCGATCCCCTCCTCTGCTTTGATGTCCTGCGCCGCCGCCTCGCTTCCTCTTAGAGCCGTCGCCCACGTGCCCCGCTCCTCCTCGCTTCCTCCCGATGTAAATTCCCACCTACCCCCGTCCCGATCGTGCCCGGGCGTAGCGGTCGCGCAGCCAGATCCCCGCCGCCCCGGAGCCGGCCCGCCTTCCTCGTCGTCATGGCCATCCCCGGCATCATCTTCCCCACGTTGTGGCCGCCTCCCTCGCTCCTCTGCTCATCGAGCGCCGCCGCCGAGCTCCTCCCCGAGGTTGCGCCACACGCGACCTCACCATCCGCCCCGCGCCTCCCCAGCCTGCTCCGGTCGCACGCTTTCCCGAGCGCGCTCTTCTCCATCTCTGGCTCTACCTCGCGGCGCCGCCGGACCCTCCTCGCCTCCGCTCTCTGCAGTGCCTCCCCTCTGCCAAGCACGACACAGCCGCCCTATCGACTTGCATCGCATCCTCAAGCCTTGGCGTCGGCCGTGCTCGCCTTCAGCAGCCGTGCTTGTTGCCGCCCCTCTCTCTGTTCTCCGTCGCCTTGCCTCTTCTCGCTTTCAAGAGATGCACTCCGAGCCGCCGCATGCAGGTACCAGGACAGGGACAAGAGAATCAACACGTGACCCTGTTTTATTCTTCTGCACTACACATATGTGTAACCAGCATGACAACAGTTCCAGCTTACGCGACTCGGAGCCACCCCGGTGTTCAGCTGTCGTAAGTGTTCGGTAAAATTCCTACAAGAGTTTCGGTGTCTGGATCTTATATTCAGTGTCCCGATGCTGTTCACTACCAACACCCTCTCCTCTAGGTACCGAGAACGATGCGCGGAGATGAGCCCGAAGCCAAGTTTGGTGATGCCTGTAGAGAGGCCCGAAGAACATACCGACCCGGTAACACTCGATGGCCCGCGGATCCGAAGAGCCCCGACCCCGGACCCTGAAGACCAAACCCGGCATCGGTTTTATGCTCTCCTCCACGGACGACAAGACCCCGTCCCCGGAGGCGATGACGCCGGATCAACAAGATCTCCTTTTCAGAGTTGAGGACCTAAAGATCGTCCACATGGAACGCCAAGTTCTTCCCCCGGATCTGAAGACCGATCCCATCGACCTCCCTCAGTGAACCCCAGATCGCCGAGCCCCAAAGTGTGACCCCTATCCGAGACCCTTAATTTTTTTAATATTGACATATACTTGTTGCATATTAATTCATCCATACTCGCATACAGTTTATTTGTCTGGGGGTACTTTGTCGATTCACCTCTTAATTAAATATGGAGACCATATGCGGGCTATTCTAGTCTTATATTGGCTCCATCTAAATTTGTGTAGTGAACCGATGCCATGTTTTGTCTTGTTAAGACAATATTTAAATTGCGGGGTACCTAAACAACATAAACCTTCTAATTAATTGTCGAGACCTCGGTTTCACTTAATATTGCCTAGTTGCACTGCATCTTTGCCATGCCATGCATCATATCATAATCATGCAGGATCTTCTACCGTAGTATTAAATAGTGCATTTGGTGTTTCTTTTAGTTCTTTGCTTCTTTACGGATTAGGCCGTTGCGTGGATGCGAGTATCGACAAGTCCTTCGGATAATGTACCTTCGATAGTGTTTCCCAGGCGAGCATCTCCTCCTTTCTACCTATTTTGCTTTTATAGTGTTTATTCCTCTTGTTGATCTATTGCTATCCGTGTTACGATGCTTTAGTTTCCGTGCACCATTTATACTCATTGCAACCTCACATTGCCATGGACACATCCTATTGCCTGTTGTTTGATAGATAGTCGGCCTTGCGAGTCGTAGTTGCTTGCTTATGTGTTGCTTCACGTCGTTGTCGTTTCACCGTTGACGGCAAGTTGGCACATGATAAATGGTGGAGATGCTTAATGGTGGAGATGATCATGACTTTAAATACAACTTGATTAATTGTTGGGAATAGATATAACTGATGCAGAGGCATCAGTGAGCAATAGATGTTATTTGGTTCTTCCACGCTCACTTGTGTCCCGTAGGACCCCGAGTACTTGATACTTGTTCCTTGACTATCGCACTATCCGCATGTGGGACCATGAATGCCCTTAGCCAGAGCTTGATTCATTTCCTATTTCTTGGGGCTACAAACTAGTTTGGGGCTTTATTACTATCCTGTATTTATGCCAATGCTTTACTGCTTTATTTACGATTGTGCGTGGAGCACCTGTACTGTTTTGGAACGTGGAATGTTTTCGCGGTATCGACAAACCCAGTCACACTTTCGGGTTCCCAGTCGTTTACAACCATTGACACAAACCCTGGGTCCGTCTCGGAGCCGGCCAACTTCGTTGCGGGTAGCTTAGTGGGGTGGCCCCCTGAAATATTTTATGAATCTTGTGATTGCTTTGTTGTGAAAGCCTCGTTGGGTTTTGATTTGGTTTTTCCGAGGTTGATCGTGTGTGTGTTACTATTTGTGCACCCCTGCAGGGTAAATCTTTTTAAAGCTGTGTCTGCGGTTATGGACGACTTGGAGCACAGTATCTCGATCATAGAGAAGCATAACTAAAGTAGTACTATAAATTTGACTTAACATGTGACTAGTAATCAGCTTCACTACAATGGAATGGATAATAAAAGTGCCAACAACTGGTGGAACTGGGGTGTATCGTGTCATGTTATACCTGCCTAGTAAGTATCACAACTCCAATGGAATGAAATAAAAGTACCGACAACTGCTGGGTTTGGGATGTCACATGTTAATTGTATCTGACTAGTAAGTACTACAACTACAACTGAATGGTTAACTAAAACTGCCCACTACTTATGCTATCAGGATGGCTCATGCTATCTATATCTGACTAGTAAGAGCTACAACTATAATGAAATGGATAAAACTGTCAACTGTGTGAGTTCCTCGGTTTGACTCTCTCGTTTGGTCTCGAGGGGGAATACCAGGATGGGTATGATTGGTGTTAGTATCAGGTTGGTCCCGAATAGGTCTCTCTTATCCCTCTCTAATAGCCGACAATTGCATCGAGTCTCTATAGGTTGTTTAGTGCATGTTGCGCTGCCGCTTCAGTCCACCATACCTATGTAGGCGAGAGCCGCCGAATTCTAGGCTCGCCGTGTACTGGCCTCTGTACTGACGCTCCTCTTTTTCCTTTGCCCTTTGTCGGCACCCCTTTTGTTTTAGCAGGTTTGAGATCGACGTCGTTAGCAGGGTTACCCTTCCGGCTTGGCCTGGGCAGGGTTATAGACGCCATTGGTTATTCTTCAGGGCTCTTAGCCCAATTTGCTTCTTATCCGTACTCGGATGTTATATCGTTTTGAAGGTGAATTGGATCTTCGTACTGTATATCTGTATTCTTGACTCCATGAGTCGTTGTTGTATATATATGTGTTGTGGGTTCCATCGTGAACTATTGTGTAATGGTATTACTTTGTTTTCCACCCGCACGCAAGTGCCTGGTGGGCGTCCTTGAATTGTTTCTATGCGGGTTTGGCGGAAAGCGTTAAAACTTGCATAGGGCCGATTTGAGGGTGTTACATCCTCCTCGTCTCCTACATCGGCGAATTCCCCACACGTGCAGCCACGGTCTCCGCCCTCTCGCGCCTCCTACATACCCATCGAACTCTTGTGGGGTTCGGGTGCCCGCCTCATCGTCCGGTGGTCGGCAGCACCGCCATCCCGTCGAGGGCGCGCCATACGTGCGCTAGAGGGACTCCGGCGTAGGCGTCTCCTGCACCGAGCAAGCTCCGCCATTGAGACGCTCCGCATGACAGACCCTCGAGGTCGCGTCGTCCGTGTTCAGGTAGTGGCTTCCTGCTGGCGGAGGTTGGTTGGGGCGGCGCTAGGCGATAGCTAGGGGAGCAGGTCAGGGCGGGCTGGGGGGAGCAGGTCGCAATGAGCAAGAGCAGGGAAACATGGTGGCGGAAGCTAGCAGTAGTAGGGGGCACCGGAGATGGAATGGGCGCGCGGCACACGAGGGGTCTGGATGGAAGGTTTTAGGTGGGCGTTGCGCGGGTGATGTCTAGCGGCGGAGGACAACAGAAAACAATATCCATTGGATATTGGACCATCCAGGTCTTCAGGTCCAAAGTCCGGTCGATTGTATTGGACGTGATGTCCAAAAATATCTATGTCCATGGAGGCCCTGTCCACTTGAATCCAACAAAAAAAAGTCCAAAGTCCATTGGACTGCACTGGTCCAATTCCAGGTTTACCTACATTAGGCCCAAACCCCTGACAGTGAAGTGGTGGCCGATGGGTGAAAACTGAGGAGCAGTTAGCATAGGGGGCAGGGTTCCTCCGGCGGAAGGAAACCGTCGCCGCCTCCACCCCCCACATCAAATCTCGCCCCCGTCGCTCCGCCTCCACCTCCTCCTGTCGCCTGCTTCTTTTTTCCTGAAAGGAATCCGTCCCACTCCCCTTGATCTGATCCGGATCTTTGTTCCGGAGGGAATGGGGTCCGTATCCAGGAAGACGGTCTCGAGGTACACCACGAATACGGAGAAGGGCTCGCAAGCATTCGAGATCTCTGGGTACAGCCTCATCAAGGGCATCGGCGTCGGCAAGTTCATCCGGTCCAGCACCTTCACCGTGGGAGGCTACGACTGGGCCGTCCGCGTCTACCCAGACGGAGTCACAGAGGCTTTCAGGGATTACGTGACGGTCTATCTGGAGCTCATGAGCAAGGACACCGAGGTGCGGGCTCTCTACGATCTTAGTTTGGTTAACCAGGACACTGGGTTGCCCGTCAGTTTCAGTATGTGGTCTGAATCAACCCCTTGCGTTTTCAAATCCCGTGATACCAGTCGCTTTGGCCCGCAAAGTGGATGGTCCATACTGAGAAGTGACCTGGAGCTGGAAGCATCATGCTATGTTATTGATGATTACCTGACGATTGACTGTACCGTTACCGTTGTCAAGGAATCACAGGTGTATGGGTGCACAGCAGAATATGAAATCGAAGTACCGCCGTCAGACTTATCTGATCATTTTGGCAAGTTATTGCTGGAGGAGGAGGGCACCGATGTGACTTTCAGTGTTGGAGGAGAGACTTTTGCTGCACACAAGATTGTACTCGCCACACGCTCGCCTGTCTTCAGGGCAGAGCTGTATGGACAGATGAAGGAGAGGACGGCACGAAGCATAACCATTGAAGACATGCAGCCTTCTGTCTTCAGGGCCTTGTTGCATTTCATGTATACTGATTCGTTGCCTGACATGGAGGATCTTGATCATGATGAGTACAGTGAAATCATCCGTCATCTACTTGTTGCTGCAGATAGATATGCCATGGAAAGGCTGAAGTTGATGTGCCAAAACATCCTCTGTCAGTATATTGACGCCGACAGTGTGGCAGCTACATTGGCCTTGGCTGATCAGCATAACTGCGATGGACTGAAGGATGTTTGCGTCGACTTTATGGCCACTTCAGATGAGATGGATGCTGTGGTGGCAACCCAAGGCTTCGCAAATCTCAAAAGAACCTGCCCTTCTGTCTTGGTAGATGTGTTAGAGAAGAGAAGTAAGTCTCACAAAGCATAGACAACAGATGGGTCTGTTGACTATATATGTAGTTTAGTTCTTAAAATAAAGCTTGCTAGCTCTTAAAATCTGGTTTCTAAACTATTATATGTGCACCTTTCGCATCGAATTCGATGCTTGTCGGTTGTTAATGTCAGGTGGATGCTCTGGTGGCAACTATTTATGTTATGTCAATCCCAAAACAACTTGTTCATGTCTCTTAGTAGATCCATTTGGGAAGAAACAGGCTTGGGAAAATAAAATATATTAGCATCTCACCCTAAGCTGGCTCTGAGCAGTTGGTCTACCTGTTATGCTTTGTGTGAGCGATGCTCATGGGTAAACCCTGAATGTTTTGCTCCTTGTGCGCACCTATTTGTCAAAGTACTGTATGAATTAATAATATTCAAACATGAATATGGAGAGCAGTGATTGTCTTATCGATGCATTGGAACTGCTGCCTGCACAGGTAATGTTGATATACTAGTTGTAGGAATGAAAAAAATCCATGGGAAAGGAGAGGCGCGATGCCCGCACGAATCGAGAGGCAATCCCCGCGTGCCCCAGCCCCACCCTCCCTCCTCTAGCCCCGCCGCCGGCAACCCCCCGCCGGTAGCCCTCCTTCCCCCGGCCCCCAAGCCCTCCGCCTCCCTCTCCCCAACCCTCCCCCCCCTCCCGACATGTCCGCCTCTAGGAGCAGCGGCAGCCCTAGCCGCGGTCACGAAGGCCGGTGGCTAGCCTCCGATGGCGGCGACTCAAGCAGCGACCGCAGCTACAGCGACGTGGTGCGCTCCTCGCCCCCGCCGCGCCGCTCCCCGCCGGTCGAGCCTCGCTCCTAGCCGGTTGAGCTGGCGCAGCGCCCGGCCCCAGCCACCATCGCTGCCGCTGCCCCGCGCCGAGCCCACGCCTCCACTCGCGTCGGTCCCCGCTCGGAAATCCATCGCCCAGACCACGCCGCGCCCCGCACCACCGACACCGACGGTTGGCAGCAGCCACGTCCTCGCCACCGTCAGCGCAGAGGCCCGCACAGGAATGGCAACGGCCAGGACAGGCGCTGTCACAGCCCCACGCCGGAGTCGCTTGCGGGCCTGTGACACCGCTGCCTCGAGCGTGACTGCACCAACGAGGTCCGCTGCCGGCGTTGCCTTCTCTCCGGTCATGACTCTCGCGCCTGCACGCCTGAGCAGCGGGCCTTCGACAGCGCGCGCCAGGTTGGAGAACGCCCGCAGCCGCATGGCCGCCCCACTGCGGGCCTCCACACCGCCACCCCCTCCGGGGAGCGAGCCCCTGCCACCGGTGAGGCCGCATACCGCGCCCCTGCAGCTCGCCCTACCTGTGTCTGCGCCGGCGTTGAGCATCGAACCCCAAGGCCCTGTCTAGGTCGTCATGCCTCGCAGCGTCGAGATCGAGGAGGCCGAAGCGATCCTGCAGCGCGCCATGGTGGCCACCGTCACCGGTACTCGCCCGGAGGTGGCCACGGAGCAAGCGACGGCCCTGCTCCGCCGCTCCTTCGGTTTCCAAGACGGCGACTTTACCATTCACCTCCACCACCCGGAGACGTTCCTGGTCATCTTCTTCGCGCGCCACCACAAAGACAGAATTTCTGGCGACCACACGCTCATCGGCAACGGGGAATTCACCCTCTCCCTCCGCCCCTGGTGCAAGCTGGCTCACGCCAACGTAGGCAGCCTGGACCGTCGCGTCGAGCTCGAGCTCCGCGAGCTCCCAGCGCAGGCCTGGCAGCTGTCTACGGAGGAGTTCCTCCTCCGCGGCGCGGCATGGGTCGAGCGCCTCCACCCGGCGACGCGTTCCCGCGTGGACATGGCCACCTTCCGCCTCACCGCCCGCACGTCCAACCCCGCCGTCATCCTCCGCCAGTTCGTGATGGACATCGTCGAGATTGTCCCGACAAGCTCCATGTCGCAACAGCCATTGGTTCGGATACTCTCCTACCCCATCTCCATCAACATCTGGGAGGATGCGCCAGTGGACGGGCCGGCTCCGGATGCACCTGGCCCCAGCGACAGTCACAGTGAGGAGGGCAATGGTGATGACCGCCGGACTGGCCGCACGCGAGGCCGCCGTCGTGGACGCAAGCGTCGCCGCCCCAGCGGCGCGCCCTCTCCCCCTGCCGGTCGGGCGGATGGCATGGCGCTAGACGCCCTGGCCTGCCCCATGGATAGACGTGGGCCTAGCGGCCGCGCTGACGGCATGGCGATGAATGTCGGCTGGACCGTTTGCCGCCGCCATGCTCTGCCGTCGTGCACGCCGCAACATGCCGCTGCCGCCTCTCTAGGACGTACGATCGAGCCTTGGCTGTCACAAAGTGGGCCCCGCAGATCGAGACAACAATCCCAAAGTTGATACAACTTTTGGAGGATTAAGGCCCGACAACACGTTCCAGCTGCTCCAGTTCCTACCACCGCTGACCAAGCCACGACCACCAGCTCACCAACCCCGGATCCGAGGTCCCAGGAAGGTACTGCCTCGCCAGGTGGCGAGCAGCCATTGGTCCCCGCCCGCCCCAGAGCAACCCCCGTTTGTCGCCTTGCGCAAGAAAAGATGGGGCTAGGGAGCTGGCCACGACCGAGTCGCTGGGTGGTTTGAACAGAGAGGTCCCTGACTCTTTTGTCGCGGAAACAACACCCAACGACTCCTAGCTGTCGGGCCAGCACGATGTCTCAGCCAGCCCCACCTCTGCGGCGCTCTTGGAGGCTAGCGTGGGCGGGCGCCAGACGCGTGACGAGGGCGATGACAAGGCCAGCCCTGCCACGCCTATGCCTGATCGCATCCATGATGGGCCACAACCGCTAGGAGCCCAGCCCACCTCGACAGGGCAGGCCCATCCGTCCACGCCTGCATCCCAGCCCTGGGCACGCTTCGACCCATCGCGTTTTGCCTCCCCACCGCTGGTTTACGCCTCGCCACCGACGAGAGCTTCTCGCCAAACTCGCGTACAGGCTGTGTCGCGCCCCTGGACACTGGGGGACTTCCTCAAGGCAACCACCAAAGGGCTAAACGCAACGCTGCCAACTCTGGGCAAGAAGCCGCGCCGCGCGCCACTCAACTTCTCGCCTCGTCGTGGCCGCTCCGCTTCTATGGCACGCCCCACCGCGGAACGCAGAGCCCAGATCATGATCCTTCGCATGCTTGGGATCGTCGGCGCTACTCAGAAGATTACAGACATCGAAATGAAGATTTATGGCGACATCTTCGCCGCACCGATCTCGCCCACCGTTGTGTCTGCCATCGCGGCATTGATCGACCGTGAGCTGCCCGCGAACTTAGCTCCCCCAGCCCAAGTATCGCCCGTCGACGCCGCCCATGAGGAGTGACTCCGTGGCCCTCTGCCCTACCGTCGATCCCATCTTCATGGATCACGGCATACGCATCGTCATTTGGAATGTGCGAGGCCTTAATTCCCGCGCTAGACGGCTGGCTATTCGTTCTTTGATCGGCACAAACTATGTATCCATCGTATGTTTCCAGGAAACAAAAATTGAGTTGCTCTGCTCGTCGATCAGGCATCCTCCTAGCTTGGAGGAGCAGGGATGTCACCATTTCGGAGCCCCTGTTTACCACAAACGCCATTACCGCCAAGGTGACCGTGGGCACCAACACACCCTGGTGGATCTCCGCGGTCTACGGACCGCAGAGCGACGACGCGAAGATCGCCTTCCTGCAGGAGCTCAGGGAGATCCGTGATAACTGCCAAGGGCCCTGGATGATCTGTGGTGATTTTAACCTCATCTATAAGGCAGACGACAAAAATAACGGCAATCTTAACAGGCGCATGATGGGCAAGTTCCGGCGGCTTCTCAACGACCTAGCTCTCAAGGAGGTTTACCTCAATGGCCGACGCTACACTTGGTCGAGCGAGCAATCCCCTCCGACGCTGGTGCATCTCGACAGGGTGCTTTGCACCTCCGACTGGGAAGAGGAGCATGGGGAGTGCCACCTCCGCTGCCTAGCTTCTGTCGTCTCCAACCACAGCCCACTCCTCCTGGACTGTAACCCCATGCCGCCCACGCGACGGCGCTTCCACTTCGAGGAGTTTTGGCTGCGACTGGATGGATTCCACGAGACGGTGGCCCTAGCCTGGAACTCGGTTCATGACGCTGACCCGTTCCACCACCTTAGACTGCGTCTGCATGCAACCGCCCGCGCCCTCACTAGCTGGAGCGCTCGCTCAGTGGGTAACGTTCGCGACAAGATGGCCATCTCCCGCGAGATCCTCCTGCGTCTCGACAAAGCTCAAGAAGACCGACAACTGGCACCGCAAGAGGAGCAATTACGCAAGCTGATCAAAGTCAGCTACCTGGGCCTTGCCTCCCTCGACCGCACCATCGCGCGCCAATGCTCTCGCATCGCTAACCTAAAAGACGGCGACACAAACACTGCCTTCTTCCACCGGCCGAGCACCTACCGCCGGCAAAAAAAAACGCATCTACAACATCGTCCATGACGGCCACACCTGCACGGCCCAGGACGAGTTGGCCAAGGCCGCGTTCGAGCACTATGAGGCCTTGTTGGGGTCCGCCGCGAGCCGTGAGCACACCATCGATCTCACGCCCCTCATCGAGCCCCGCGACTTGCAGGACCTGGACCAGCCCTTCAGCTTGGAAGAGATTTGGGATGTGGTCAAGCACCTCCCCGCGCATAAAGCACCTGGCCCAGATGGCTTCACCGCTGAATTCGTGCGTGCATGCTGGGCCGTGGTCAAGCATGACTTCCGCGACATCTTCCAGCAACTGTACGAGATGCGTGGAAGGGGGTTCGCGCGCCTAAACCAAGCTCTGCTAACTCTCCTACCCAAGCGTGCCGATGCGAGCCAGCTAAACGACTACCGCCCCATCAGCCCCATCCACCTGATGGCAAAGATCTTCGCCAAGGCCCTCTCCCTACGCCTTGCTCCAAAGCTCGACAGCCTCGTCAGCAAGAACCAGAATGCTTTCATCACCGGGCGCACGCTGCACGACAACTTCATGCTCATCAAGAATTCAGCCAGGCTGCTTCACCGTTGAAAGGGAAATGGACGTCGCCTAGAGGGGGGGTGAATAGGCGTTTTAAAATTATTACGGTTTAGGCTCTAATAAATGCGGAATAAAACTTAACGTTTAATTTATCAAGCCAAAACCTATATCCACTAGTTTCACTAAGTGCACCAACAACCTATGCTAAGCAAGACAAGCAACAAGGTAATAGCAAGATATAGTACTTCAAGCACGAAGGCTATCACAATGTAAATTGCATAAGTAAAGGGCTCGGTTGAGAGATAACCGATGGACACGGAGACGAAGATTTGTTTCCCAAAGTTCACTTCCAAAGAAGCTACGTCTCCGTTGGAGAGTTACGGGGGCGCAATGTACTTCGAACGCCACAAATGGCTCACCTCGAGGTGTGGTGGCTCGATGCTCACCCAACGCCACACAAGGCCTCACCAAGGATGCGAAGCCACGCAACTCACCGACGCAACAAAAGGCTCACCCTATTCTCCCATGAGCTCGCCACAAAGGCCTACCCACGTTCCACTATGGGACACTTGAGGGCGGTCACCGAACCCGTACAAGGCTTGGGGCAATCTCCACAACTCAATTGGAGGGCTCCCAAGAAACGCCACAAAGGCTCCACAATGCCACAAAAGGCCTACATGCTTGGGGAACCTCCACAACTCAATTGGAGCCCCAAGAACAATGCCACAAAGGCTACAAATCCACAAAAGGCAACAAGACCACAAAAGGTCAACAATCCAACCACACAACCGTCTAGGGTTCCAAGAACCCAAGAGAAACAATCCCAAGGGATTGAACTCGCCAAATCTCCGAGAACTCAAACCTATGCACCAAATGCAAGAGGCAAGTCCTTCTCTCTCAAATTCCACCAAAGCTACAAAAGCTATTGGGGGATAAGAGAGCAAGAACACAAGAGGAGAACACAAAACTCTCCAAGATCTAGATCCCAAGGACTCCTTCATAAAGAAGTGATTTTGCTTGGTGGGGCTTGTAGATCTAGATCTCCTCTCTCAAATCCCTCAAAAATATGCAAGAATCATAGGAGGAAGAAGGGGAGAGGGCAAGCTCTTCAAGGTCAACAATGGAGGAGAGAGAAAGCCAAAAACCAAGAAAGAGCTAGTTTTGAGCGAAGGGGAAAGGGGAGCTCCTTTTAAAGGGCTCCCCGATCTGCCCGTTACTCACAGATTCGCGCATGGCCGGTAGTACCGGTGGGTGGCCGGTACTACCGGTGGCACCTAGCCAACGGTCAGAAAACAGCGAGGCAAAGATCAAAAACGCGAGCTTGGCCGGAACTACCGCTGCTTCACCGGAACTACCGGTGGCAAGAATATCCTAGCAGTACTACCGCCTGAAAATCCGATCCAAGTTCCGTCAAATAGCGCTAACCAGGCAGAGAGGGTATTGAACCAAAATTTGGGTTGCCGGAAGTTGGGCTAAAAATAACACCGGTACTACCGTCGGCATTTCTGCCCGAGCGGTACTTCCGGCGTCTGGCCGGTACTACCGGTGGCCCACCGGAACTACCGGTCAGGCAAAAACTTCAGAACCAGAACTGCCACAACTTTTGCATCCGAACTCCAAACGAGATGAAACCAATTTTGTTGGAAAGAAATATTGGGTATCACCAAGGGAGAAAATACCATGAATATATATGTGAGATACCTCCCAATGTGTGGAGCCGGAAAACCCGCAAGATCAAAAACGCAATAAGATATGCAAGGGAAATCCGTGTTTGATGAACTAGTGCTTGTTATGAAGATAACCACAAGCTCTAGATCCTCACATGGACAAGAACCAAACAACAACCAAGAAAGATGATGCTATGTATGCAAAGGTTTGAGCTCTCTTCGAAAGATACGAACGAGTCACCCACTCGAGAGCCCCTCTTGATAGTATGGATATCTATCCTAAACCCGATCTCCCAACACTACAAGAACACTACAAGAGACCGGTAAAATAGAAACCCTACCAAGATCATACCTTTGCCTTGAGCATCCCACTTGAGCTTGATGTAGACGATCTTGTCACCTTCAAGATGGAACACCTTTCTTGATTGCTCTTGCTTGCTCTTGCTTGATGAAGACTTGCAAATGGATCCCCCATACTCCATGGGAAAACCACTTCTTTGACCTTGTCTTCATCACTCCATGAACGTCGAGGATGGCAAGCTCCAAGCATGATATCTTCTAGAGATGGCGCACCGTGAGCTTGCACATCAAATCTTGATGATGATGTCTTGAAGAAAGCCATGAGGAACTCTATCTTCTTCTTCTTCAAGGCATACTTGATCTTCTTCTTCTTCTTCTACTTGATTCCAATAGGCACAAAGCCCTTGGACGATGCTTCTTCTTTTTCATCCTTGAAACCAACACATGGTCCAAGCGATGCCAATGGACAAACCTACAAGTGAAACTCAATTTGCACATTAGTCCATAGGGATTGTCATTAATTACCAAAACCACACATGGGGGCATACATGACCTTTCAACCGTCTTGGCGCGCCGAGAGTTCTGCTAAAGCTCGACCTCACGCGTGCGTTCGACTCGATCTCCTGGCCATTCCTTTTCGAGGTGCTCCGCCAATACGGATTCGGTAACAGATTCATTGAGTGGCTCTCAATTCTGCTGTCTTCGGCGAGCACTCGAGTCCTGATCAACGGCGAGCCAGGTCCGCCAATTTGGCACTAGCGTGGCCTCTGCCAAGGCGACCCGCTATCACCACAGCTTTTCGTGCTGGCGGTGGACATCCTCGGGAGGCTGATCAAGCGTGCATGTGAGCTGGGCATCATTGCACGTCTCCACCCCCAAAAAGATATGCAGATGATCTCGTTGTATGCGGATGACATTGTGCTATTCTGCCACCAGAAAGGGTAATTGCCCCTATGTGTGGTTTTGGTGATTAATGACAATCCCTATGGACTAATGTTTTCATTGAGTTTTATATGAAGAAATATTCCATAGGTCATGCTTGTAGTCCATATGTTGGATTCAAGTATGGATGCCATGAAGATAAAGATATACCTTGAGTTTTGGCATCAAGATCATCGAATTGAAGATAAGAATATGATTTGTTCAAGATCTTGAGAGTGTGATCTCTATAGAAGAATTCAAGATATGGCTCTAAGTTGGTGTCATGATAGCCTCATTAGTTGGGCCATGGTTGATTAAGATTTAGAGCATGTAATCAAATGAAGAGTTCCTTATGTACCTCAAGATATTGAGATGGAGCATGAGAAGACACTTGGTTGACCAATGCAAAGAGTGAAGAGTGATTTCAAGTTGGTCAACACATGAATCATAAAGAATGTACCTCATGGATCTCGTGGTGTGGTAAGCCTAGTCATTTATGCATCATGAACTAACCCATTATATATGTTCCTTTGTGTTTTATATATGGGATAAGTATCTTTCCATGGGCATGCTTCAAAAGTGAAGATCTCAATAGCCCATGGGAGGATGGCATCAAGTGGTGATCGCCATCAAGGTTGAGAAGGGCAAGTTCAAAGATAAGCATCTCGAGAAGGTCATTTGCTTGAAGCTTGCCGTCCATATTGGTGATAATGCACATGTGAAGACGTGTCTTAATGAATCTATCCCATAGTGGTGTATGGGGGAGCAAATTATGAGTCTTCACTAAGCAACAATGATCAAGTGGTGCATTCCGGCCTGGATGGAGCTTGAAGCGGTGTCATCAAGATCAAGCGGGATGCGCAAGGCAAAGGTATGGTCTTTCTAGGTTTTCCTTTTACCGGTCTCAAGGTGGTTGTTGGGAGACCAGGTTATAGGATAGATAGCCGCACTATCAAGAGGGGCTTTCGGTTGGGTAACTTGATCACATCATCATAGGGAGCTCAATCCTTTGCATACTTTGCATATTACTATTTTGTTGCTTCTTGGTATTTTCTCTATGTGAGGTTCTTGAGCTTGTTTCTAGCTCTTCAACAAGCCCAACTTTATTGAAAACGGAATTCGTATGCATCTTATATGGCGTTTTCGAGTTTGAAGGTTTTACCGGTTCTTCTTATACGGAGGCTCCATGCCTTTCCTCATTTGGGTCTACCTTCCTTTGTTGTACTATGATGTTTTCATGCACCATATTGTAGAGCTTTTTGTCCCCGTCAAAACAAGCCCAAGATCATCGAAATCGGAGTCCCGATGCAAAAGTTATTGCGTTTTTCGTGAAGCCAGTTTCATCCCGGTTGTGGATCCGGTTCAACCGAGCCCCACACCGGACGGTCCGGTTCCAGCTCCGGTTGACCGGATCTCAGACCAGGTTTTCCGGTTTTCGCGACCGAGTCTATTCCGGGTTGGCATACAGAAGTATTTCGGTTTGTAGTCCGGTTCACCGGCCTGGGAACCGAGTTGTCCGGTTCTGGGGCCGGTCCAACCGGACTTCAAACCGGGTTCACGTTGTTTCCTCCCAACGGCCATATTTGCTTTCCCCTATAAAAGGGGTTCTTCCCCCAACGTTTTTGGTGTTCTTGAGCTCGAAATTGACCTCCATTGTTGACCCTCTTGAGCTTGCTTCCTCCCACTTCCCTCCTATGATTCTTGCATCTTTTTGAGGGCTTTGGAAGAGGAGATCTAGATCTACAATCCCCACCAATCATTTCCTCCTCTAAGTGAGGGGAACCCATTGGATCTAGATCTTGGAGTCATTGGTTGACTTCCACCATTGTTCTTCCTCTCTAATTCCTCCCTAGCACTTGTTGCTTTGGTGGGATTTGAGAGTGAGGGATTTGAATGCCCTTGGTGTTCTTGCTTTGCATTCTTGCATAAGTGTTGAGCTCTCCACTACAATTTGTTCAAGTGAGAGACCGTGAGCTTGTTGCTCTTGGAGGGTGACCTTCTAGTTGGCTTGGAGGTTGGTGCCGCGGTGTCCTCTTCGTGGAAGATTGTGAAGAGACCCAGGCTTCTCCTTCGTGGAGCTTGTGAAGTGGTTGTGGAGCTTGCCATCTCCGGAGTGGAGGAAAAGCTAGCCATAAGGAAAGGGCATATTCCTTCGTGGGATAGACTCAGAGAAGAAGGTGAGCCTTTGTGGCGTTGGGAAATCCTTCGTGGAATCCCACACCTCTCCAACGTGACGTACCTTACTTGTAAGGGAACACGGGAATACATCTTCGTCTCCGCGTGCCTCGGTTATCTCTATATACCCGAGCTTACTTTCCTTGTGATAGTCATCGAGCTTGAAGTACTTATATCTTTCTTATCACTTGTGGTATATTTATCTTGTGCTATCTTGCTTAGCTTATCTTGTTGTTGGTGCACTTAGTTGAGCCTAGTGTATTTAGGTTTTGTGCTTGTAAAATAAATGTTAGTTTAATTCCGCATTCTATCAAGCCAAAACCATAATAGTTTTGAAACTGCCTATTCACCCCCCTCTAGGCGACATCTCTATCCTTTCAATTGGTATCAGAGCAAGGTTTCTCCTTGTTTAGGCTTCACCGCCTAGAGTGTAAAGATGTCGGCTAGTAGTATAGTTCATAATGATACAATTATCTTTGATGGCACAAATTATATTTTGTGGAGAAATTGCTTGCTTTGTAATCTTCGGACCTTGTGTCCAAATATTGAGCGTTTTCTAGATGTAGGTTTTTCTCCTCCGATGGATCCTCAAAATCTATCTTTAGAGGATGAGCAAAATTTACATCTCGAAGCTCAAGTATCTATTGAGCTTATTTTCTCCTTGAGCCCCATAGTTAATTTGTTCTTGACAAATGTAAAGCGCAAGTCATCTCATGAGATGTGGACCAAGCTTAAAAAAATATTTGGTGGGTCCATTTCTCATAGGGTCGGTGGTATCTCCGAGGAGCTCTCTTCTCCTTCACATCATGAAGAGCTCCAAGTGGCTTCCACCTCCGGCCGCGATGAGATTTCAATTCCCTTCACTTCACCTACATGTGACAAGTCACAAGGTAATGGCATGGTGAGTGGAGAAATCATATGTAATGATGGTAGTGGTTCTCTTCACACCAATGATTCATGTTCTATAAATGCTAATGGTGTAGAGAGTTTGGACTTAAGCACTTCTTGCAACGATAATTTTATATCCCCTTGTGTTGCTAGTCCTTGCATATTTTCTAGAAATTATTTGAGTACTAGTGTAGATGATATGCTTGATTTGTCTTGTTCCAATAAACAAAATGCTTCTATTTCCTCTAGTTGTGTATCTAACAATGTAGAGGAAATCAAACACCCTATGGAGCAAGACACGATCATGAATGAAGATTCAAGAATATCCTCATCTTCATCCTCCCGTGCTCACATGTGCCTTATGGCAAGAGGATCAAAGGTATCTCCTACTTTGGATCCCAACATCTCTTCTCTAGATAATAGCAATGATAATGATGATAGTGATGATGACCTTGATGAGGATACTAGAGCTCTTGTGCTTGAGCTGACCTTTTTGTGTACCTCTCTTCGTGGTAATAGTAAGGCCGTTGCTTGTATCAAACACGTTATGGACACCATAACTAAACAAACGGAAACCATAGAAGAGTTGGATTTCCAACTTGATGATGGGAGTCGGAGATTCAATCTCCTTAAGCAAGAGATTGCCGAGGAGAAGCACACTAATTGTCTCCTCATACAAAAAATTGAATCTTATAAGCTTGAAAAGGAAAAATCTATTAATGATGCTAGTGCTACTAACTCTACTTCTTGTGAAGCTTCTACCCTAAAGGAGAATGTTGAGCTAAGGACTCAACTTGAGTTGCTAACTAGCAATTATGGGAAATTGGAAGAAAGTCATGAAAAACTCTTGGCCTCTCATAATGATCTTCTAATCTCCTATGATGGGCTAAAATTAGCTCATGAGGCAAGTATCACTAAGGTAACATCTTGTGAGCCTCTTTTGGACATTATCACAACTTCTACTCAAAATGCTATTTTGCCATGTGCTAGTCCTAGTGATCCTTCTAGTCATACTAGTGATAAACCTTGTGTTGGATTACTTTCTTTGCCTTGTTGCTCTAACAATGAAGCTTCTACTTCCTCTAGTACCTCTATTTCTACTAACCATGTAGAGGAAATCAAAGAGCTCAAGGCCCAATTCACTTCTTTGAAGAAAGACTTAGAAAAGAGTCATGAAGTCAAATCCACACTCGATAATATTTTGAGTGTGCAAAAATACCCTAATGATAAAAGAGGACTTGGATTCAATTTCAATAACAAGAACAAGTCCAAGAGCAACAAGAAGAAGATCCAAGACCAAGTCAAGGATTTGGCCAAGATTATTTGCTTCAAGTGCAAGGTTAAAGGACATCATGTAAGATCTTGTCCATTGAAGAAAAAGCACTTGAGTGAGAAGAAACAAGGGAAGCGGCCACAAGTTCAAGGTCAAGCCCAATCTCAACTTCAAGTTGAAGCTAGGCCACTTCCCAAGAATAATCAAGATAAGGCTCCCCAAGCCAAGAAATTAATGAAGAAGAGAAATGGGAGCACTTGTTGCTACATATGTCGTGAGAAGGGGCACTTGGCCTCTTCATGTTCAAATGGTACCTTATCTAACCCTATCATTGTTGATGATTATTATTATCTTGGGAAGGATAAGGATGGCAATGTGTTTGCCAAGTTTGTTGGAACTCAAAGTGGTGTCAAGAAACGAACCATTTGGGTTGCCAAGCATATTGTGACTAACCTCTTAGGACCCAACTTGGTTGGGGACCAACAAGCTCAAACTTGATCAATAGGTGTTTTTGGAGGGCATTGGAGGGTTGGCTAACTCATGAAGAATTAAGGGATCTTCATATATTACATTTTATAAAGCCAAGTTATAAGGATTATCATCTCCCTACCATATACCCAATGTGCCTCTTTGCGGTAACTCGAACTCAACTCTTTTATATTGAAAGTTACTTGCCCCTTTACATGTTTTGGTTTTGTACCAAGTATGTGTTTGTATTTGTTGTGCCTCATGCTTGCTTATTTTGTGTATTCAAGTATGTCTATGTGTTTGGCACATCATTTACTTGTGTGTTTTGCTTTGAGCCTCTAATGCATCTTGTTGATATCTTATTTGGCTCTTTTCGAGTGGTTAATGGAACATCCCATTTTGGGGGAGTGATATGCCTCGTGCATCTCTCATACCTTAAAATGTGTGTACATGAGTACTACCACTTAGTATTGATATTGCAAGATTATCAAGTCACTATGTGGTGTGTCATACTCATGAGAAATTCAAATTCTAAATGTCCATTAATTATTTCTAGTTGAGGTTGTTTTTCCTCTTATTAAGAAAAATTGGATACCACATTATGGGGGAGTAATATGCTTCTTTTGCATATCACAATCCTAGGAAATGTGAACATGAGGTGGTGCCACTTAGAGTTGATATTGTTGATTATCTTGTATCTAGGTGGCATGTTAGCTCAAACAAAGTCCTATTTTCTTGTTAGAAGCTTTTATTGGTCGTCTTTTCGGTCTTTGCTTGAGTAAGAAATTCTTGGTGTGGCCTTCCTCAAATGATTATCTCTATCGAGAGAAGAAAGAAATCTAAGTTTGATAACATCTCTTCCAAACTCGGTTCTCAGGCCGGTTGAACCGGTTCCCAGACCGGACGGTTCGGTACCAGTCCCGGTCAACTGAACCCAAACCAGGATTCTCGGTTTCATATACCGAGTCTATCCGGGCTCACTCACAATGAGCATCCCGGTTTGGATTCCGGTTGACCAGGTTGTACACCGGGCGGTCCGGTACCAGTTCCGGTCAACCAAACCCAAACCAGGATTCTCGGTTTCATATATCGAGTCTATACGGGCTCACACACAGTGAGCATCCCGGTTTGGATTCCGGTTGACCGGGCTGCACACCGGGCGGTCCGGTGTGTGGTCCGGTCCAACCGAACTTAAAACCGAGTTTCGCAGAAAATGCTACAAACGGCTAGATTTCTCCCTTGAGTATAAATACCTCTTCTTCTAGCTTGTCTTTACAAAAAATTGTTGTGGCTCCCATTGTCTTCCTTGGCTTCTGAACATCTCTTTGATGGTGTTTTTGATTATCATCAAATGTGATTTTAGTGGAAGACAAACCTTTTCTTCTCGGAACCTTGTGCCATTGTGAAAAGTGTTAAGGGTTTGGTTTATTTGTTGAAACCTTGCTCTCTTGGGAGTTTGTTATCTCATTCTTTCTTCTCTATGTTATTTGCTTGAATGAGATAAATCTTTGAGCATTTATGTTTTTATCTCATCTTTTATGCTCAATAGTTTTTGCTTAGTTCATTTGTTGAACTTCGTTGAACAAATCTTGTGTTGATTTGATTCTTTGATATAGTTTGGACAACAAATGTTTTTTGTCTCACCTTGTATGCCTTCTTGAATATTTTGGTGTTTTGTCCAAATTATATATTCATTGGTTCTTGAAAGTCTCGTGCATGCATGTTTACTAAATGTATATCTTATATCATGTTTGCTTTCTTTGATCCAATATATAGGGTATACTCCATCGAATCCTTAAACGGCTATGATGTGCATGAAATTCAAATTTCATCTCTAAATAAGCACATATTTTTATGGAGTATGTCCTATGTGTTGTGGTTGGTCTAACCACTTTGGACCCAATAAGTTTGGGGACCAAGATGTACTTGAATGCTGTTTTAGGTACATTGTAGATGCAATGGATGCTTGCCTTATCTATAAGGAACGTGTTGTCACCACATGATAATTGGAGCCAAGCTAGGATGATCAATAATTCTTATCTACTACATCATACCATTGCTATCTCGGTAACAAGTATCTTATTCATGCATACTGTTCTTCCATCCAATCTCTTGTAGGTTGCATCTTGGCATGAATTTATTTGTTTGTAAATGTTGCGGTTCTTGCAAGGATCTTTGAAAGACTTTTCTATCCTTATTGCTTATGTGAGTAATTTGAGATGATGCATATAATGGGGAGTATATAAAATCATGCTCATGATTCACCAATCCCAAATATGCCTTCTAGCAATTTATTGCATATCAATTCCTCAATGTACTCTCATGTGCAATATTGTTGAAATTGCATTGAATCCTTCCTTTTGATACTTGTTGCCTTTCTCAAAATATCCCAATTAGCATTAGTTCCCTTAGTGTTGGCTGTGATGTTTTTGAGGTTTTTGTTTTTCTTTGGTGAAGTTCTTTGATATACCATGAGAGAAAATAGAGCCATGGGCTATATATGCACTTAAGCAAAATATCATTTTTTTGGTATATCGTATGACTTCCTCTTGGATATCATGTTCTCTTGTTTTTTTATCAACCTCTTATGTGTGGATGTTTCTTTGTGGATTATTCTCATGTTTTCCCACTTAGAAACTTATATACACAAGAGTGTTAATATCTCGCCTTGATATCCTCGCCTTTTGCCAACCATCTCACTTATCCGCTTAGTTTTTCATGGTTTTGGAAAGGTCTTGATTTATGAGTGCTTGGTTTACTTTTATTGCATCTTCGTGCACTCATATCTCATATTTGGTTTCTTTTGGACTTAAGCTTGTCTTGACAAGTGTATTGATTTATATCTATACTCCTTGTATCTTGGCTGTGTTCTAAATGATATAAAGGGAGTGAGGATTCCATGTTTGTGCATATTGTATTCAAATGAAACAACTCATTTATGCACAAACCTTGGGGAGCTTCCTTATTTCATTTAGATCACTATTTGTCCATTTGAATATTTGGATCTTTTGATTGCTTGCTTCATCCGTTGAAAGTTCTTCACCTTGTTATCCTTTTAGCAATATTTGATCCTCAATGTAGTTGATTTCCTCCAAGTATTCGTCATTGGATATGTGCATATAATTTCACTCATATTATGAGAAATGCACACCTTGGGAGGAACTAGAACTATATTGGCCTTCTAACTTTGTCAACCATTTTGGCACTTGTTGTCAATGGGGAGAAGTTTAGAGGGTTTTTAGGGAAATGGTTTTCTACTTAAGATTGGTTTGTTCTTAAGTGTTTGCCTTTCATGCATTTCATCTTTATTGTGTATTGCATGGTTGAATATATATAGTGGAAACTCTCCCAAAGGTTATGCTTGACAATGTATGCAATGAAATTCAAGTTCATCACACGTGCATATATTGTGGGGGAGTTTGCTCTATATATGTTGGTTCTACTCACATCTCTTGCATTAGTTGTAGCTTGTGTGAGTAGAAGCAGTTTTGATATGGGCTAGTATCTTTCTGTTACTTAACCATATCAAATACAACCTCTTGTATTCAACTTATTCTCGGATAAGTTGCGTACTTGTTTCTAATATTCATTATATAAACCCTCTTGTTGTGATTGTCATGAATTACCAAAATGGGGGAGATTGAAAGGGTAATTGCCCCTATGTCTGGTTTTGGTGATTAATGACAATCCCTATGGACTAATGTTTTCATTGAGTTTTATATGAAGGAATATTCCATAGGTCATGCTTGTAGTCCATATGTTGGATTCAAGTATGGATGCCATGAAGATAAAGATATACCTTGAGTTTTGGCATCAAGATGATCGAATTGAAGATAAGAATATGATTTGTTCAAGATCTTGAGAGTGTGATCTCTATATAAGAATTCGAGATATGGCTCTAAGTCGGTGTCATGATAGCCTCATTAGTTGGGCCATGGTTGATTAAGATTTAGAGCATGTAATCAAATGAAGAGTTCCTTATGTACCTCAAGATATTGAGATGGAGCATGAGAAGACACTTGGTTGACCAATGCAAAGAGTGAAGAGTGATTTCAAGTTGGTCAACACATGAAGCATAAAGAATGTACCTCATGGATCTCGTGGTGTGGTAAGCCTTGTCATTTATGCATCATGAACTAACCCATTATATATGTTCCTTTGTGTTTTATATATGGGATAGGTATCTTTCCATGGGCATGCTTCAAAAGTGAAGATCTCAATAGCCCATGAGAGGATGGCATCAAGTGGTGATCGCCATCAAGGTTGAGAAGGGCAAGTTCAAAGATAAGCATATCGAGAAGATCATTTGCTTGAAGCTTGCCGTCCATATTGGTGATAATGCACATGTGAAGACGTGTCTTAATGAAGCTATCCCATAGTGGTGTATGGGGGAGCAAATTATGAGTCTTCACTAAGCAACAATGATCAAGTGGTGCATTCCGGCCTGGATGGATCTTGAAGCGGTGTCATCAAGATCAAGCGGGATGCGCAAGGCAAAGGTATGGTCTTGCTAGGTTTTCCTTTTACCGGTCTCAAGGTGGTTGTTGGGAGACCGGGTTATAGGTTAGATAGCCGCACTATCAAGAGGGGCTTTCCGTTGGGTAACTTGATCACATCGTCATAGGGAGCTCAATCCTTTGCATACTTTGCATATTACTATTTTGTTTCTTCTTGGTATTTTCTCTATGTGAGGTTCTTGAGATTGTTTCTAGCTCTTCAACAAGCCTAAGTTTATCGAAAACGGAATTCGTATGCATCTTATATGGCGTTTTCGAGTTTGAAGGTTTTACCGGTTCTTCTTATAAAGAGGCTCCATGGCTTTCCTCATTTGGGTCTACCTTCCTTTGTTGGACTATGATGTTTTCATGCACCATATTGTAGAGCTTTTTGTCCCCATCAAAACAAGCCCAAGATCATCGAAATCGAAGTCCGGATGCAAAAGTTATTGCGTTTTTCGTGAAGTCAGTTTCATCCCGGTTGTGGATCCGGTTCAACCGAGCCCCACACCGGACGGTCTGGTTCCAGCTCCGGTTGACCGGATCTCAGACCAGGTTTTCCGGTTTTCGCGACCGAGTCTATTCCGGGTTGGCATACAGAAGTATTTCGGTTTGTAGTCCGGTCCACCGGCCTGGGAACTGAGTTGTCCGGTTCTGGGGCCGGTCCAACCGGACTTCAAACCGGGTTCGCGCTGTTTCCTCCCAACGGCCATATTTGCTTTCCCCTATAAAAGGGGTTCTTCCCCCAATGTTTTTGGTGTTCTTGAGCTCGAAATTGACCTCCATTGTTGACCCTCTTGAGCTTGCTTCCTCCCACTTCCCTCCTATAATTCTTGCATCTTTTTGAGGGCTTTGGAAGAGGAGATCTAGATCTACAATCCCCACCAATCATTTCCTCCTCTAAGTGAGGGGAACCCATTGGATCTAGATCTTTGAGTCATTGGTTGACTTCCACCATTGTTTTTCCTCTCTAATTCCTCCCTAGCACTTGTTGCTTTGGTGGGATTTGAATGCCCTTGGTGTTCTTACTTTGCATTCTTGCATAAGTGTTGAGCTCTCCACTACGATTTGTTCAAGTGAGAGACCGTGAGCTTGTTGCTCTTGGAGGGTGACCTTCTAGTTGGCTTGGCGGTTGGTGCCGCGGTGTCCTCTTCGTGGAAGATTGTGAAGAGACCCAGGCTTCTCCTTCGTGGAGCTTGTGAAGTGGTTGTGGAGCTTGCCATCTCCGGAGTGGAGGAAAAGCTAGCCATAAGGAAAGGGCCTATTCCTTCGTGGGATAGACTCGGAGAAGAAGGTGAGCCTTCGTGGCGTTGGGAAATCCTTCGTGGAATCCCGCACCTCTCCAACGTGACGTACCTTACTTGTAAGGGAACACGGGAATACATCTTCGTCTCCGTGTGCCTCGGTTATCTCTATACCGGAGCTTACTTTCCTTGTGATAGCCATCGAGCTTGAAGTACTTATATCTTGCTTATCACGCGTGGTATATTTATCTTGTGCTATCTTGCTTAGCTTATCTTGTTGTTGGTGCACTTAGTTAAGCCTAGTGTATTTAGGTTTTGTGCTTGTAAAATAAACGTTAGTTTAATTCCGCATTCTATCAAGCCAAAACCGTAATAGTTTTGAAATTGCCTATTCACCCCCCTCTAGGCGACATCTCTATCCTTTCACCACCCCTCACCATCCGACGTGGCAGCGATCAGGGGAATGCTGCAGCTCTTTGGGGAAGCCTCCGGCCTAGTCATTAACTTCTCCAAGAGCACGACAACCTTACTTCGTTGCAACCGCGAGCAAGTGGCACCGATCATCGAGCAGCTTGGATGCCCAATCGTGGACATGCCATTCACCTACCTTGGGATCCCGCTCTCGCTTCGCCGCCCCACCGCCGCCCAGCTCCAGCCACTGGTCGACGGTATTGCCAGCCGCCTTCCCACATGGAAGGCTGGGCTGCTACAGCGCACAGGGCGTCTTACCCTCGTCAAGTCCGTGCTCAGCGCCATCCCGGTGCACCAGCTGATTGCCTATGCGCCACCAAAGAAAACATTCAAACAGATCATTCGCATTCAGAGGGGATTTCTTTGGGCGAAACGTAAAGAGACAAATGGTGGCCATTGCCATGTTAACTGGAGCCGTGTGTGCCGCCCCACCTCCCTTGGCGGCCTGGGCATCCCCGATCTGGAGCGACAAGGCCTCGCGCTCAGGATACGCTGGCTTTGGCTATCCCGTACCGACGACAACATGGCTTGGAGTGGCCTGGATCTACAGTTCTCCTCGCAGGAGCGCGCATTGTTCCAAGCCTCCACCACCTGGGCGGTTGGTAATGGTCAAAAGGCGCTATTCTGGGAAGATAGATGGATCAACGGCGAGGCGGTCAACGTCATCGCACCTGACCTATACAAGTGCATCCAAAACGTCGACGCAAGATCAGAACCGTGGCTCAGGGGATGCTTGCCAACAATTGGGCAAGAGACATTTCCGGCACGATCGGGCTACACGAGATAGGCCAATACATTCGGCTATGGAGAATTCTGCAGAACACGGTCCTAAACAATGAAGAGGACCAGGCGATCTGGAGATGGACCGCAGATGGGATCTACACAGCGAGCTCCTGCTACCTCGCAGCCTTTCAGGGAGAAACAACTTGTTTCTCCTCGAAGCTGATTTGGAAAAGCTGGGCACCCCCCAAGGTCAAATTCTTTATCTGGTTGGCTCATCTCGATCGTTGCTGGATGGCGGAACGCCTGGCGCGGCATGGTCTCCAGCACCACCCCAGATGCCACCTATGCGACCAGGCCGAGGAATCCATCAGGCACCTTTTGCTGGAATGCCCGGTCACCCGCCAAGCTTGGCATGAGACCCTCGCCTGGCTCAGAATGACTGCATCACCGCCAGAGCACGAGGCCTCGATCGCGGAGTGGTGGCAGCAGGCCAAGACCTGCACTCCCAGGCCAATGCGTAAAGGGCTCGCCTCCATCTCGCTCCTCATCCCTTGGATGACCTGGAAGCACAGAAACAAAGTTATCTTTGATGGGGCACAACCCTCTACTCTGTCCCTCATCGAATCAATCAAGGAGGAGGCACGGCTCTGGGCACGCGCAGGCGCTCGAGGACTTCATGTAGTGCTCCCAACCACTTGGGACGTTCACTAGCATTTCTATACTCCATGTAACCACCCCCTAGGAGGTTGTAACCATTCTACCTGTTCAATGAAATAAAACACAAAGGTCCTTTGCGTTTTTCTCAAAAAAAGATATACTAGTTGTAGAAGGCTTGAAATTAAAATGGATTGTGTGTATATCCTAATCAATATTGATAGATAAATTGTTATCCTATAGTCTGTATTCTATATTAGGACCCTCACCTTAGTAATAGATCAGCTTGCTTCAGGTGGCTGGGATACCTTTAGTTCGTTGTTGCATATTATTGTTGTGAGTGAAATGCATCAAGGTTCCTAACACTAATTTGAAAACAAGCGTAATTTGGAAGCTATACACACATATATGAATGTAGATAAAAGATTGAGCAATCCAGTTTTTTCTTTCTTTTCCTCCAGTTTCTAGAGTGCACATTACACAGAAAGATGGCTGCCTGTGTAAGCACGACGCATTCAGTCAAGTGCTCCGGTGACAGTAACATTATCGTCACCAAGTGGCGAACAAAGACTTCCATGTAGGAATGATCAGAAGTATTCAATCGCCCTTGACAATGACACAAAACATCAAGTCTGTAGGAGCACAGCGTGGTTGAAGCCAGGCAACTGAATTGATGAAGTAGCTGCTGACCCAGACTGGGTCACTGACTGACACGAACCAGACCTGAATGAATGGGCCTCCTTCAACGCAAATGGCGAAAACACCCCCAGTACCATCCTCTGGAAGCTAAACGGCACTAAGCCTGCAGTAGCATCCTGGTTCACATCTCATGTTCGTAGAAGTGATGTACTGCTCCTCCTCCGCCTCATAAGCATTTTCACAAGCGGCGCACTACAACTGCAGCATGCCAATGGAGGCGGCTGCATCCCCGCCGAGAGAGCCGCCTTGCTCTACTTCAAGAAGGGCATCATGAGCGATGGCGCCAACCTCCTCACTTCGTGGCGCGGCCACGACTGCTGCCGGTCAGAGGCATCAGGTGCAGCAACCAAACCGGCCATGTCATCAGGCTTCACCTCTGCGCTCCAAATCCGGACGTGCACACGGAGCCATGCGGTGTCAATAGTCTGTTCGGTGAGATCAGTCCCTCTTTGCGTTCCTTGGAGCAAATGGACCTTAACATGAACTGCTTGTCAGGGCCAAATAGCACTTTTCCTGAGTTCTTGGGCTGGATGGAGAACCTAAGATATCTCAACCTCACTGGCTTACAGTTTAGCGGCAGAGGGCAGACTGCCTCCTCAGCTTGGTAACCTGTCCCAAGATGCAGTATCTTGCCATTGGCCAGGATGGTCGTTATGAGGAGATGTACGCTCTGACGACATCACATGGTTAACAAATCTACATTCGCTGAAGCACCTTAGCATCAGCCGAGTAAATCTCGTGGGGATACATGACTGGCCTCATACTCTGAATATGATTCCGTCTCTCAGGGTTATCGGTCTTCATGGTTGTTCTCTTGACAGCGCAAACCAACTGCTTCTATACCTCAATCTAACCAAACTTGAGAAGCTTGATCTTCCTTGGAATGAATTTGACCGCTCAACTGAACCTTGTTCGTTTTGGAAAGTGACAAGCCTCAAGCACCTCAATCTTCAGGCCAATCTCCCGATGCTCTAGCAAACATGACATCCTTCCAAGTACTTCATTTGCCGTTCAATTGGAACAAAGACTTTTGACAGTGACCGGAAAACTGAAGAATCTTTGCAGTTTGAAAATCTTAGACCTCAGCAATAGTGACATAAGTGCGAGATGTAGCAACGATGATGGAGGGATTACCACAATGTGCATGGAAAAATTTGCAGGAGCTGGATTTCAGCCACAACAGTTTCACCAGAACGTTGCCAATTTTGATATAGGTAAACTCAGCAGCTTGAACAGATTAAAACTCTCCCACAACATCACCGGAAGTATACCACCTGGCATTGGGTGTTTGACGTGCTTAACTGCACTTGACCTTTCAAGCAACCTCTTCAGTGGAAGTGTGCCCTCTGAAATTGGTCCCCTAACTGATCTGGCTTCTTTGGACCTAAGCAGCAAACGACTTCACTGGTATTATACCTTCTGAAATTGGTGCCCTTAGTAATCTGATCTCTTTGGTTCTAAGCAAGAACAACTTCAGTGTTGTGATCATGGAACAACATTTTAGAAGTCTAAAAGGTCTAAAAGACATAGACGTCTCTTCCAATAATTTGAAGATTGCAGTGGATTAAGACTGGGTTCCTCCATTCAGGCTGGAGTCTGCATTGTTTTCATCTTGGTAGATGGGTCCTCTCTTTCCGGCTTGGCTTCACTGGCAGGTAGAAATAGCTATACTTGACATTTCAAACAAAGCTCTAGTGGATACTGACTCCATATTCGTTTTGGTCTTTATTTTCGCGAGTCACATATCTTGACATGCCAGCGTCCCAGGCCTTGCTCCACACACTAGTGTTGCGTTTAGGCGTTTATGCGCATACAACCTGTTATATGTTGATCCAAATTCTACAAAGTAGAGGCCAACTTCTGACGGAGCGGAGCGAGGCCCGTCGCCGGAGGCTTGGGCCGATGCGGATCGTTGATGACCTCGGTTACCACCGCTATATATACGTCTTGTAAGCCGCCGGCTGGGATAAGTTGCATCTGTGAAATCCCTGGCGTTGTGTAAACACTCTCCGTTATAGTGAAGTTTCGCTGGCTGGCGCCCGTGGTTTTTCCCTTCTCTTTGTTGGAGAGGGTTTTCCACGTTAAATCTGTGTCCCCTTGCTGTGATTGTTTTTGTTCTTCGTTATTTACTTGTCGCAAATCTAACACAACCCAACTCCAAGTGGAAAGCCCACTCTCCCAAAAGTCCGGACTAAAAGGAGGAGAGAAACTCGCCCTTATAAGTTGGTTGTAGCCTCCTCCCGCTAACGAGATGGGACTAAAGGTTGCTGGCAACGCTTGGTATCTAACACCCCATCCCCCTAGGAAGCCCCCCCCCAGGCGGGCATTGTCAGCGTCCCAAGCCCTGCTCCACACACTCGTGTTGCGTTTAGGTGTTTATGCGGATACAACCCAACTCTAAGTGGAACGTCCACTCCATCCCAAAGCTCGAACTGAAAGGAGGAGAGGAACTCTCCCTTATAAGCTGGTTGTAGCCCCCTCCCGCTAGCGAGGTGAGACTAAAGGTTGCTGGCAACGCTTGGTACCTAACATGACATCTCCTATTTGCCGCCACGCTCCACTCACGTAGACACACATTTGGGCCGGCCCATTGGCACGAGGATATGCCAATTCTTATCAATTTTTCTGGTTTCTTGCTGGTTTTTCTGGGGTTTTAGAGTTTTACTAGGTTTCTCCAGTTTTTGTTGTTTTCTGCTTTCTTTTCTATATCTTTATCTATATATATCTATACCTACCTAATATAAACCTAATATAAATGACGAATTGTTTCTTGGGAAATGATACGTGTAGGCGCCGCACGCAGAGGGAGTAGTGCGGCAGTGCGGCGCGATTTGCGGAAGGACATCATCACGTTTGCACCTCGTGGGCTTCTTATCCCCTCGTCCTTCCCTTCTTATCCGCTCGTGGGCTTTCCCTCTCCACTCGTTCTCTCTATCTCAAATCGCCACGGAAGAACAAACGCCCGTCGCCGACAGATGCAAGCAAGAGGCGCGAAGCAGGGCAGAATCTGCCAGGCCGCCGCCGACGAGCGGGAAGAGGAGGCGCGATGCAAGCTACGCCAGGCTACCGCCGACGAGCGCAAGGACGAGGTGCGAGGCCGGGAGCTCTCTCTCTCTCTCCCAAATCGCCGGGAGAGAGCAGCGTCGAGGAGGAGGCACGACGTAGGGGCCTCCGCCAGGCTGCCGGCGAAGAGCTAGGAGGGGGCTTTCCGTCTTTAGCGTGGGGCCTTCACCGACAACCAGCCCGTAGCGGGGAGGTCGCCACCACAAAGCACGCATCGAGGAAGGCTGATGCGCGCCGCCGAGCACGCATCAGAGAGGCTGCCGTCGCCACCGAGCACAAGACATGAGAGGAGGAGGCGACGTTCACCGGCTACGAGAGAAGGACGTCAACGGGCATGAAGAAGGAACAACCGCCGACGAGCACGCTATAGGGAGGCTCACGAGTCACGCCGAGCACGCGGAGGGGGAGTTCGCCATCGAGGAGCACATGCCCGTGTGCGGTGATACTTGCCTGAGTTTTCCTCTTCCCCTGATCTCGATTCGTTTGCAGATCATCTTTGGATATTGGAAATTTTGCATATGAACCAAATAATTATGTGAGTGATCCCCTCTATGTGACTTGGTTTTTGGAGGACAATACATCGCACTTTTTTGCGATATTAACTTAGTGCAATCATGCCTTGCAAATTTGGCAGCTAGGCGAAATTAACCTGGCAGTTAGGTACTAACTTTAGATGAGAACCAGAAATCCAGGATGTGTTCACAAATCTGGCAGCAGGGTGAAATTAACCTGGCACTTAGGCTTTGCTCTAAAAACAAAAAAGAAAACTGGCAGTTAAGTAAGACTGGCAACCAAACGGGAATCATGCACTGCAAATCTAGCAACTAAGTGAAATTAACCTGGCAATTTGACACTAATTCGACCGTCAACCAAATGTAATTAACTTGGTTATCATGCACTACAAAATTGGCAACTAGGTAAAAGTAAAACTAACCTGGCAATTTAGGCACTAGTTTTGACTGGCCACCAATATGTATTTTAACTTGGCAATCATGCACTGTAAAATTGGCAACTAGTTAAAACCCTTGCTAATGGTAATTGTTAAATAATATGTGGAAAAGGCCAGTTGCAGAAAAGTGTTAGTGTAGTGGTAATAATACAAGAGTTGTGTGCACCTTTTTTCTATCGTTTATACGCTAGCCGATAGCTACATAGTGTGAGCTTTTCTCAAGCGGAGCGTTTCGAGGCCGGTAGAATACTATTCAGCTTCTTCGACAGCCGTATGCATACAACGCGTGCTTTCAAGGATGCATGCGGGGACGTCAGGGACCATGCAAACAGTGGCCCGACCTGCCGCCGCCCCATGTATTAGTAATTATGCGGCACCATCCGGTAGTAAAGTCCTTGTTTCTTATGGTCCAATATTTTTTTTTGACAAATTTACTCTTACACTAATTTACATTATACCCACGGTGCCATCCGCAAGTAATAAAACGTTTCAATTATGTACGGGTCAACACCTCTTAAAGCATTGTTTTCTTATGCATATCTCATATTAGCTGGTAATACCCTTTGTAAAGTTCTAGATATATTAGGATACATATTTCATGTAACGCTTTCACGCACTGATACTTCTGTGGAAGAAAGAAATGTGGGTTTTAAACAATGTGTAGAGAATTTAAGTTAGTCTGGAAATTTTATTTAGCACACTAAGGGGCAAAAGAGATAGATAAAACTACACACCTTAGCACACGCCTTGGACGAATGTGGTCGAGGCAAAGAATATTGAGTACCATCCCATGAAACTCATAGCTGAGGCGCTCTCGTCGCAGGTGTCTACGCGGTAGCTCCGACCGGTCGACAAGGGACGTACCAACCTGCTATTCACCACCGTGCGTCCATGACTCTCGATCAATGTAGAAGTACGTACTCCAGATCCTTAACTCTCCTTTTACATTAATCTTCCTTGCAATTTTTTGGATTCTACAAGATCGATTTCATGCATACCTTGCTAATCGAAACTAGCGATGGGAGGAGGAAGGACCTGATAGTTGACAGTACGGTGTCTTTTCTTTACCCAGTTCAACTCTTTTTCTTTCGGCTCCTCAATTTTGGTGTCAGGCAATGCAATCTAGGTGCTCAGTGAATTACCAACTGTTCAAAGCTTCAATTCTAGCCAAAGGAAATATACCAAGAATATTCAAATACTCTTTACTCCAATTAAATAGTAAAGCATGCGCGTGCTCATACCTTGGTGATTAAGGCCGCTGTCCTTGAATAACTCAAGCGGATACAACCGGACATCATGCGTCTGCAAGACCATGGAGGCTGAGCTCCAGCGTGGATATTACGGCTAAGAATTATGACCGATCCACAATTCCGGAATTCCAACAAGGTATTCCCATATTTCATCCCCAAATATTCATGTGTAAACTATTTAGATTGATGATTAATCAGAATCCTACTTTATATCAGAATTCCAACAAGGTTTTCCCATATTCCGCCCCCAAATATTCATGTGTAAACTATTCAGATTGATGATCAATCAGAATCCTACTTTATATCAGAGATTGTACCTGCGCTAATACATGTTAGATCTAATGATTTCCAGGCCAGTTATTTGCTATTCAGTTATTGTTTGACACAATATCAAGAAATAAAAGTTCGAGGGGACATTAATGGTGACACAAAGGTCATCAAGAGACTATTGGCGGCATGAAAAGTAGATACGACGAGTACGAGCTCGGCATCGCGCATGTTTTTAGCTCCCCGTGGTCCCGACGGACATGTGTTCACCCAGAGAAAAGGTATATGAACATATTGTTTCTTTCTTCCGCCGCAACATGCAGGCATAAAATAAGAAAGGTTTCTCTCTTCGTCCGTCCTTTTATATTTTCTTTCGCCCGTATATTCATCCGTGTATTCACCTTCTTTCTCGATGGACTATTTCGCCCCGCGTTCGGCTACGTTCATCTTATCTGTGTACAACTCGGGGACGAGATGGGCAGGAATCGTGCAGGGCAAAACCACGTGACCTCGATCGATCCAAGCACGAACTTGATCGATTCGATTGCCTAGGTATAACCCGCGGAGCCACCAATGAGAAGCGACCACACTGTCAGGGGAATTGTCCTTGACGATACATATGGGTGTAAAAAGAACCAGTAATTGGAATTTTTTTTGGTAAATTGCTGGTAAATCCAGATCTACAGGAAAATAGGTGCAAAACTGGAAGGAAAAGAACAATAGGAAATTTAGGTTTTTTTAATATCTCATGCCACCCTTCCATCCCTCTCTGAGCTTTATATACCAGCCCAGAGCCACGAGTTAATGTCGTTATTACAATAATATGCCACTCCAGTAGCTAGAGGAAAGTTACAAAGCTCTCTCTCCTAGGAAACAGATACGCCAAGGGAATAGGAAGACGTATTCCTGACATTGCTCGCCCCTTCGAGACCAGACTTCAAGGATGGAAGCCTGGCTAGTTTGCCATCATGTAGTCTGCATCCTCCCACGTTGCTTCGCTCTTGTCCATGTCCTCCCATTGAACCAGCCACTATGGAACTGCCACATCATAGCTTCCTGCACTGCGAGGAATCTGCCTGATCTACAAGATAGATATAGGGTTTACCTTGATTTTTCTATCTGCTGCCAGGTGTGGTAACTGGGAATTTGG
This sequence comes from Avena eriantha, assembly GCA_910589775.1. NCBI lineage: Eukaryota > Viridiplantae > Streptophyta > Magnoliopsida > Poales > Poaceae > Avena > Avena eriantha. The sequence continues at coordinate 88,189,930 of OU342746.1, read as the reverse complement.
CACTACTCTTGGTCCCAAGTGTTTCTTCAGTTGGTTGACGTGGAAGACGTTATGCAACAGAGTTCCTGGAGGTAGTTGTATCTTGTATGCCAGATTGCCTACTTTTTGTAGCACCCGAAATGGTCCATAGAATTTGGATGAAAGTTTGAGAGCGTTACCCATACCCAGTGCCTTTTCTCTGTAAGGCTGCATCTTTAGGTAGACCAGATCACCTTGGGAGAATGATCTCTCAGTTCTGTGTTGGTCTACAAACTTTTTCGTCTTGTTTTGAGCATAAGCCGGGTTGTGTTGAAGTGACTTGATCATCTGATTTTGTTCCTTCAATGTAGTCTGAGTTTCAGGCAATGCATTGTCAGGTATTACCGTTTCAAGTATTTGTGGAGGTGGGTACTCATACAGAGCTGCAAAAGGGGAGGTTTTGATAGCCGTGTGATATGCTGAGTTGTACCACCATTCAGCAGTGGCAAGCCAGTCACTCCATTTCTTGGGCTGTTTGAAAGCCATGCTTCTCAAGTATTGTTCTAAGCATTGGTTGACCCTTTCTGTTTGGCCATCAGATTCTAGGTGATAGGCTGTGGAAAAGTGTAGATCCACTTTCAAGGCTTGGAAAACTTCTTGCCAGAGTTTACTTTGGAAAATTCTGTCTCACGTCAATGACAATAACACTAGGCATGCCATGTAGCTTGAAAATGTTGTCAATGAACAGGGTTGTCACTTTGTGCACTGTGTATGGATGTGATAATGGTAAGAAGTGGGAATATTTGGTTAGCCTGTCCACCACCACTAGAATAACATCCTTTCCTTAGATTTGGGTAGTCCCTCAATAAAATCCATGCTGATTTCTTCCCGCTTCCTCTTTGGTATTTGAAGTGGCTGAAGTAATCCAGGGTATTGGACCTTTTCTGTTTTGGATATTTGACAGATAGGACATTGATTTATGTTGGCATCAATGTAGGCTTTCATGTTAGGCCAATAGAAGATTTGCTTCAGTTTGTGATAAGTGACTCTTTGCCCAGAGTGTCCACCCAAGTTGGATGAATGAAAAGCCTGGAATAGCTTTGCTTTCAGCTCTGTGGAATCACCAATTACTATTCTGTGCTTGTATCTGAGTGATCCTGCTTTCATGGTGAAATTTGGGTGACTGGAAGGGTTGATGTCCAGCTCTTGTAATAACTGCTTGCACTTGTCATCCCCAATGTAACTTGCTTCCACATCAATTATCCAACTTGGAATAGTTGTGGATATTGCCATGCATTTGTCAGTTGCTTTATCTCTCCTGGACAATGCATCAGCCACTTTGTTTTGGCTACCCTTTTTGTACTCAATATTGTAGTCAAATTCCAGCAACTTCATCATCAACTTGTGTTGTATGCCCTCAAGTAATCTCTGACTAGAGAGATATTTAAGGCTCCTTTGATCAGTTTTAATGGTCAGCTTGTTTCCTAACAGATAGTGTCGCCACTTTTTAAGGCTTCCAATATAGCCATTGCTTCCTTCTCATAGATGGATAAGTTTGCTGTTTTGGGGCCAATCATCTTGCTGTAGTATGCTATGGGCTTTCCTGCTTGCATTAAGACAGCTCCCAGGACAGATGAACAAGCATCTGTTTCAAGGGTAAATGGTATAGAGAAATTGGGCAGACAGAGTACGGGTGGAGTTGTGATAGCTGTTTTCAGGTTAGTGAATGCTTGTTCTTGCTGTGAACCCCACTGGAATGCATTCTTCTTTAATGCTTCATGCAAAGGTTTGCAAATTTTAGCATAGTTCCTTACAAACCTTCTATAGTAGCCTGTTAGCCCTAGGAATCCTCTCAGCTGAGTTATATTCTTAGGTGTAGGCCAAGAAAGAATATACACAATCTTTGTTGGATCTGTTGCTACCCCTGTACCTGAAATGACATGGCCCAAGTACTCCACTATTTCTGTTTCAAAAGTGCATTTGCTAAGCTTTACTTTTCAGTTGATGTGATCTTAGCAGTTGGAGAACTGTTGCTAAGTGGTGTTTATGTTCCTTTATGTCCTTGCTGTAGATGAGTATATCATCGAAGAACACTAAGACAAACTTCCTTAGCAGTTGAGAAAATATAGAATTCATAAGCTCCTGAAAGGTAGCTGGGGCATTGGTCAAGCCAAAGGGCATGACTAGATATTCATAGTGACCAAGATGTGTGCGAATTCCTGACCAATTCTTCACTGTTAGTGCATTAAGCGGTATTTGGGATATCACTCTTGTTCATACGTATTTGATGGTAGCCTGAACGTAGGTCTAACTTGGAGATTTTTTTGCTCCCTGTAGCTCATCCAACAAATCTTCTATTACTTGAATGGGGTATTTGTTCTTCACTATTAGTGCATTAAGCTGCCGATAATCTACGCACAACCTCCAACTCTTGTCCTTTTTTCTAACTAGTATAGCTGGAGAGGAATAAGGACTGGTGCTTGTTCTTATTTCACTCTTTTGCAGCAGATTCCTGACCAATTCTTCGATGATGTCCTTCTGTTTGTGAGGCATTCAGTATGGCCTAATATTTGGGGGATTGGACCCTTCCTTCAGAGGAACCACATGGTCACATGACCTCACAGGTGGTAGTCCCTCAGGTTCAGAGAAGACATCTTGGAATTGTTGTAGGAGAGGAGCTGAGGTTGATTCGATAGAGGAGATATTTGTGGTCTCAGTGGTGAGAAGCTGTGTTTGTTCCAATGACTGTAGATTGAGTTGCAAGAGATAAGCATCTGCTCCTTGTAACAGGAGTTTGGAACAAGATTTTGCTGAAATGATACAGTCTGTCCCTCTCATTTTTTTTGTCCCTAAGGGTGAGCCATCTACCTTTGTGGAATATGCTTACACTCCTCTTTTGCCAATCAATAAAGTTGGGACTAAATTTGCTTAGCCAATTTGCACCCAGAATAATGTTATACCCCTTGAGTGGTAAGATGTTGAAATCATGAACAAATTTCTTGCCTTGAATGTGGTAGCCATGTTGGGGTAAGATGTATTCGCATGTTAACTCACCACCTCCTGCTACAATGACTGTTCTGGAAGGTATAGGAACAAGTTGTAGTTTGTTTTATTGAGCGAATTGGAGACTCAAGAAGGTATTGGTGCTCCCTGTATCAATCAGCGCCAAAGCTTGCTTCCCTCCAAAGGATAGTTGTACTGAGAGTGAGCATGCTCCTGGCATTCCATGAAGAGCTTGGATGGATAGCTGCATTAATGTTTCTACAGGTGGAGCAGGTGTTTCTTCTTCAGGCAAGGGATGGGGTAGGGGAGGAACAAGTTGTTCAATGATAATTTGTTGTTCCTCTTCCTCCTCATTATCACTGTGGCCTTGCATCTGGATTGCATGTGTTGGGTTCGCAGCATAGAAAACAAAAAAATTCCTACGATGAGAACTATACGCCAAGATCTATCTACTAGATACAGAGCAACGGGTGGACATACATCCATAGAGAACTTACCCTCGAAGACAACAGAGTTTTGTTAACGAGTTGGAACTCGTGGATGATGTAGTCGTACGATTGCCGATCTCAAGATCGTGTGGAAGTCCTAGCGCCGCAAATCAGCACCGCATCCATCCTCGCACACACGTTCAATCCACAGAACAATCTCCACCTCCTCGCTCCAGCGAATCAGCGGAAGAAGCAACTCCTTCCAGACGCAAGGCCACCGGAAACATGTATCTCGCTAATCTGAGACCATGGGGGAATATCTACAGGGGGAGAGAGATCCTTCAGGAGGAGGTGTGCTTTGTGAGGGAGGAGAGAGGGGGGGCTCCTCCCCTCCCATGGCCGGCGGGCATGGGGGGTGCCCCCACCTCTTCCTCATTCATGTGGTGGAAGCTCCACTCCCATCAATTCAAGATCCACCCAAAGTTCCACTGACATGCATTAAATTTCCACCAAAATTATTGCAAGTCTCAATTAATAAAACTCTTTTATTTATTTTATTCAGAATTTTTTGAATTACTTTAATTAACAAACATTCACATAAAACCCCTTGCAACATTTCAATATCACATGCATAACCACTTTCTGCAATTTCACCCGAAACAATTCCGGTTTCCATCGAAATAATTCCAGCGCTTTGCAGTTCTTTCGTCTGAAACATATGTGCTCCAAAATGGTGTTCGGTAACCCTTAAGTGTGTCACCCTACGGTTCGCGAATAATGCAGACATGATTGAGACTCTTCTCAAATCAATAATCAGAAGCAGGACTTGGAGATCCATATTGACTCCTGCACATTCAACGATGCCTTCTGCGATCGTGAGAACCTTTAACGCTAGTAACTTAATCCCTTTGTCTCATGATATAATACATGCCCGAGATTTGATCATACTGACTTTGATCGTAATGCTATACTTCGGATGAATGTTCATCACATCATTTCACAAATGCCGTGACCTCGTTATTAACAACATCCAATGCCCATGATCAGGAAACTTTGATCATCTTGTTAAGCAACGAGCTAGTCTATAAGAGAGGCATAACTAGGAACCCTTTTTGTTTAGTAAACGAGGTAATGACAGAAAACCACCACAATTGGGTCTGCGGTGTCACATAACCACCACATAGAGGCAGGGGGACAGAAACCACTGCACTTTGAGGCAGGTCGTCGACACATAGCACTGATTTCACGTTTTAGGGCATTTAACCATGTTTCTGACAATGGGGCTCGCTGTTAGGTGCCACCTGGCGCTGTCTTGACGGAACGGCAGAGACGCCCATTAGGTAAAAATAGCCATTCACGACGGCAACTTCGTCCACTTCTCTCCGCTCTCCTCCAGTCGCACCCCGCTGCACCCCCGCCGCCGCAACGCCGCCCAGGTCTCCTCCACCGCAGCGCCGCCCAGATCTTCGTCGCCGCAGCGCCGGAATGGTTTCTTGGAGTGATTCATTCGATGCTAGGAGCTCTCTAGGCACCGAGGTATGTGTTTCCCTCTGCAATCTTGCGTAGCTAGGGTTAGGGTTCATATCAAATTGGGGATTTTGAATCAGTGCTTGATTTTAGGCTATTTACCTTGCACATTTGGATTGGTAGGGTCCCAATAGCATGTACAACTCAGATTATTGTGGAAGAGCCGATGATGGAGATATGCCTGTGCTTTGCAAATGCAATTGTGTGGCTATGAAGCATGTAGCTTTCGAGGGATGTTGGACTGGCAGGAGATTCTTTGCCTGTGCAGGGGAGGTTAGTGCCACTGGTGATCCACTCTTAGTGATGATAAAATGCTTTATTTTCAAGTTTTAACATATTTGTTCCCTGTCATGTTATCTGCATTTTAGGAAGGTGAAATTTGTGACTTTGTACACTGGGTGGATGATGTGTGGCCTGAACCACTTTGAAAATCCTTGTCCAAGCTGTGGGAAATGTACAACACCTGCAAAGAGGGTAGGGTTAATGATGCCCTCAATGGTATGGAGAGGAGGTATGAGGCTCAATATGAGATTGCAAAGCTTAAGGTGGACCTGAAGCTAGCACAAGATGATCTGAAGCAAGTGGTTAAAGAGAAGCATGTGACACTAGCTTTGAAGGCCCAAGCTGAACAGGCTTTGATTGATGCAAGGGTAGAACTGGGGCGGAGGAAAAATCTTGATGCATCAACCTCTAACATGCCTAAGGTTTTGAGGATTAAGGTAGAGAAAGAGTACCAAAAAGTTAAGGAAGAACAGAAGAAGCTGGAAAAGTACATTTCAGAACTAATGAAATAGAATGAAGGGGCTAGAACAAAGCTTAGGAAGATCAGAGCTATTTGTGATGAGTAGTGGCATGATTTCTTTGTAATCTTTGGTTGTGATGACTAGGTGGTGATGTATTTCTTTGTGGCTGGACAATTTAGTATTTCTTTGTGATATGAACTAGTAGATTGATGTAATAAGTTGAATCATGTGGTGTTCTAGATGTTTATGTTCAATTATGAATTTTTAAGTTCAAGTGTGAGATGTTGGATAGTTATATTACCATTTAGGTACAATTCTGAATGTTGGAGATGAATATTACAATTGTGAGAAGAGAGATCAGCATTTCACAGATAGATAGGCACATTCAAACAAGTTTTTGACATACCATAACATAGTTTTATAACACAGCAACAGAAGCACAATGTTTTGCATCTGTTACACACATCAACAAAGCACAAAATAACATCTTGTGTGATATCAAGTACCAATTAACCACAAAATAACAAGTTTTGCATCTGTTAACTTCTACCATCCAAGTGGTCCAACACCAGGATCTCTACTAGCACCAGCATTTGCCCCAGCTGTGAAGTATGAAAACACACCCCTGCCCCTTGGGGTAGATGATATTGGAACATCACTAGTTGGTGCCCTTGGAGCTGATGAAGCACTACTAGCTGGTGGAGGAGTAGAACCAGATGGAGCACTGCTAGCATTAGGCATTGTTCTACTAGCCTGCATAGTTTGAAATGAACAACAATTATGAAATGAAAATGACCTGGTGGAGGAAAATGAGCACAATTATGAAATGAACAACAATTGTGAAATGAAACTTGACCTGGTGGTTATTTTTTCTAATGGCAAGGTCAGGCCTCAAAGGCTGTGAGCAACTTGTGTACTTGTGACCTTGCAGTTTGCAATTGCTACAAGTTATGGTACCCATTCTAGATGTATCCTTTGGCTTGGGCACTTCATGTTTTCCCTTCCTTCTTTTCTCTTGCCTTCTTCCCAACATGTGGTCTTTGAATTTTGGTGGCATGATGTCTGGAGTGTTTGTTTTTGTCCAACCATGTTGTGCAGGTACATGATAGAATATTGTCCTGTAGCTTGCCAAATACATTGATTTTTTGAAGAAATTGGAGACAAAATCTTCAGGGTGCATGCCATCTTTGTATATAGCACTCACTGCATGATTGCAAGGAATACCTGAGAGGTCCCATTTTCTACAAGAACAACTCTTTTTCTCTAGGTTTACCTCTTCAGTATGGTTGCCACTTTCTACCTGCCACAGGTTAATATCCGACCTCTTTGGTACACATGACCTTGAGTACTTCTTCATGAGCTCTAGCTTCTCTATGTAGTGTGGTGTTATATCCCATCTAGCACTTCTACCCCCATCTCTCTTGCAATCAAACCTCACCATTTGCTTGCTGTAAATGCCAACTAGCATTGTTACAATGGGTTTGTTCCTAACATCAAGAATGTACCTGTTAAACACCTCACTCAAATTGTTCACAACCAAATCAGTTTTGCAGTTTGTGTCCATTGCCCACCTGGCCCATGTGTGCACTGGTATCTTGGACAACCACACCCAAGCTTTGTGTATGAATATGCTGCATTGTCCATACATTTCTTCAGGTCCTCTCCTCTGAACCCAGCATTTTGGAAATTTGCATAGATATGCCTAAGGCAATATCTCTGTGGACTGTTTGGGAAAATAGTAGACACTGCCTTAAGTAGCCCCTTTTTCCTATCAGACATGATGGTATACTGCCCAAATTGGCCATCCTCTCCACCCAATGCATACTTGAGCTGTTCCAAAAACCATACCCAGTTCTCTGTATCCTCTTTAGCAACAACTGCCCAAGCAAGTGGAAACATATTATTGTTGCCATCCCTGCCTGTTGCAGCAAGAATCTGAGCACCTATAGTCAATTTTATGAAACAACCATCCAATCCAATGAATGGCCTACAACCTTCAAGAAACCCAAGCCTTGCAGCATTAACACAAAAGAACAAACCATGGAATCTTGGTTCATAGATGATGTTCATAGTGTTTCCCTGCTTCATTGCCTCTGTTTCTTCTTCCGATGGGCCAGTAACAGTTGTGACAATGCATCTAGATCTAGGGTTCTTGTCAATAACAGTCTGAAGATAATCCCTAATTCTAAAATACTGCTTCTTATGATCACCAAGAACTCTCTGCCTGGCTTTAGTTCTTGCTCTGTATGCCATCCTGTTGGGAACTTCTACACCAAAATCCTTCTTGGCTTTGTCCTTCAGAGTAGTGATGTTGGTATTGGGGTCAGACCTGAAACTATCAACATAGACACTGCTAAACAACTTTGAGTTGACCCTTGTACTGCTTGGATCAATTGGACATGTGTGCAACAACTCCATCTTTTTAATGCAAAAGGTGTTCTCATTCTTGATCTGAGAAGCTGACATATAAAAAGGACAGTCAAACTTGTTCTCTTCCTTCTGCTTGCAGTGCACAATGATTATGTCCTTGCAATTTCTATGATAGTGGAAATTTCTAACTTGCTGAATGTGAAGTCTAGCTAGAGCATCCCTGAATTCATATACATCTTTGAAACATAGCTTCAAGTTGAACTGCTGCTCTGGATTCTCTCTTTTCTGATCATACCAAACCCTGGGTTTGTATTTCTTGGCCCTGCTCTTCCTCCCTTTAGGTTGCACAAAAACTGACTCCTGAAAACCATCATCATCTTCTGCATTCAGAAAACCTTGATCTTCTTCATCATCAGAAGGAACCCAGTCTGGATGTACCTTCCTTTCTTCCTGAGCATGTGATCTAGTTGTAGGGCCCTGCCTCTTCACTATTTTCTTCACAGGTTCTACTACTTGAATTGGCTCAACATCTTCTTCAATAACAAATAAATCCTCAATATCAGTATCACCCTCACAATGTGTCAAAGGATCCTCCCTTTGCTTCTTCATTTCTGCAAGTTTATCATTCAGCCACTCCTCCTCTTTCTTCTGCATCTCCTCTGCATGTCCACTGTCATATTATGACTGTCTCTCCTCTTCTCTAGCAAATTCATTCTCTGAAACTTGTGTTGGGAGCTTGTCACAATACACACTCTCATGAGTCTGCATCTGAAAAGGAACATGCTCATCCTCCTCAACATCAATGTGAATTGGCCTACAGTTGCCTCTCACACTCTCTGAATTTTTGGACTTCATAGGTGAAAGCACAATTGCCTGCTTCCTCTTCTTGTCTCTCATGATAGTCAGAACCAATTTCTTCCTGTGTTCATACTTTCTAATCATCTCTTCCACCTTGAAATTGATGTCAACTATATCTAACCCATCTAATCCCTCACCTTCTTCTTTAACATAGTACATTGAGTCACAGATTCCATATCCCTCCTTCTCCATTAGTGCCAACAGGTTGAGATACCTAATGTCTGACCTAGGCATTGTTTTTTGCACGAATTTGACCCCATCGAACTGCACAAACAACTCCCACATATCTGTCTCTAATCTATATATTAAAATATAGGGAATTTCAGAACATTTTACCAAATATAACACCTAATTTAATAGAATATCACATAACAGAGAACACCTAGCTACTGCAAATCCATGGCCAACAAAAAACTGGAATTCTTATAGCTTACCCGGTGTCAGAGACATAATGGCTCATGGGGTCGAAGCTCGAGCTGCTGCCCTGTGTCCATGTGTTCTCCTAGGGCTCGCGAGGCGGCAGGGGCACCGACAAAGGCAGAACCTCCTCTGGATCCGCCTCGTGGTCGTTTCCCCCATGTTCCTGCTCGTCGATGGCACGCCAACAACGAGAGCCGTCGCCACCGCCGCCTCCTGTCGCCATTTCATGTCTGATGTGGAGAAGGGAGGGGAGAAGAGGAGCAACTGACCGAAACAACCCCGACTAGCGCATACCTAACGGGCGTCTCTGCCGTTCCGTCAAGACAGCGCCAGGTGGCACCTGACAGCGGGCCCCATTGTCAGAAACATGGTTAAACGCCCTAAAACGTGAAATCAGTGCTATGTGTCGACGACCTGCCTCAAAGTGCGGTGGTTTCTGTCCCCTGCCTCTATGTGGTGGTTATGTGACACCGCAGACCCAATTGTGGTGGTTTTCTGTCATTACCTCTTATTAAACACACATGTATTGATGTTTCCTATCAATACAATTATAGCATGCAAAATAAACATCTATCATATACAAGGAATACATAATAACAATTTTATTATTGCCTCTCAGGGCATATTTCCTTCAGCATGAACCATGCTTTGTATACCAGAGCATTTGTGGCCAAAGGTCCATTCTTCTGGGTAGTGCCAACATTTTCGTTTCTCCTTTATTCTTTCAGCAGGTGGCTTGACTCTAGCTTCTTTGTTAGGTGGTTGTCTGAACTGTTGGACTGGTGTTTGTCTCGGCTGAGGTGCAAGAGTCACCTGTTTCTTGTTGACATACAGGAAGGCCAACTCTTCTTGTCTGACATACCAGAATGCAGATTTCAGGTCAGGTGGCTTGTGAGTTTTAACTGCATGTTTCAGGGTATCTTTAAGCCCACTGGTGAAACTGAGCGTAACGAAGTGTTCTAGAAGATAAGGGTGATCCCTTTTCATTATAGTCCTCCAATCCTCAAAGATATCAATGTCGTTGTTGACAATTGTTACTTGCTTCAGAAGCTGGCATTGGTCCATGGACTCATGTACCCCTACATCAGGAAATCTCTCCAAGAGTAACTCACAGAAATGTGTCCAATTCATCAGGTTGAGTTGAATATTGCAGTTCTTCAACCAAGTTTTTTGCTTTGCCTCTAATGTGTGCTGCAGCCCATTTGATCTTCTGATCATTTAGTATGCCAGCTAATTCGAATACACCTTCACAATCTTGTAGCCATTGGTAAGCATTGTCTCCATAGAAGATAGGTAACTCTACTGTAGGAGATCTAATGTGTGGTTCAATAGGGGTGTTTTGGTGTGGTGGGTGTCATTGTTCTTGCTGATCATTGGGATGTTGTTGTTGTGGCGGGTATGTCGGGGGTGGTGGAACAGTTGGTTGTGTGGGAGCATAAGTGGGCTGTATGATTTGTGGTTATGAGCTTGGGTAATAAGCTATTTGGTGTTGTGTAACGCCAGTGTATGGGAACTAGTAAGGGTTGTTGTTGTATGGAGGGGTGTAGTAGTTTGATGGGGGGGGGCGTAGTAGTTGTTTGAATATTGTGGATATGGGTATGGTGAGGGTTGTGGGAATTGAAATTGTTGGTGGTATTGTGGTTGTTGATTGTAATAGTGAGGTTGGGTTTGTGGGTTGGTGAATTGGTATGGATGTTGTGTTTGGTTTGGTGTGTAGTTGGGTTGTGGTAGGGGGGTTGAATTGGCTGGTGGTAAAGTTGCGGAATTTGGTGGCTGAATTGGTTGGTAGTTCTGGGAAGAAAGTGTGGGATTTGGTGGAGCAGTAGGTTGCCTTGCCGTCATTAGGACACCTGGTAGTGAATTGCTAACCGGAGAAGATGAAGTAGTGACATGGGTTGGGGGTGTGTTACCGAATCGGAGCGGCCGGGCCGGTTAGTTCGTGGTGGCCGTCGAGGCGGAGTGGAGAAAACGGCCGATGATGGTTGTTCCTCCGCGTGAGCCGGGGATTGCGCTGGTTGCTTGCCCAAAGACGCGCCGATCTGAGAGACCATGCCCATGAGGCGAGTCATGTCTCCCTAGAGGTGGTCAACCGCCGTCTGCTGGGAATCCAAGTGCTTGACGAGGCTGAGGACTTCGCGGGGAAGGCGGGCACTGATTTCCTCCTCCGTGCGAGCCTGCTCTTGCGCCGCCGCAAGCAGCGCTGCCTCCTCTGCTTGCTGATCCATGCGTTCCTGCGATCTGGTGTGGATGATCGACATGACGCCGTGGATGGAGTGGCCTTTCGCGGATCCGCCCAAGGAATTTTACGCTCCGGATCTATGTGACCATAGAACCCTAGGGGAAAAATTTGAGGTAGGATCCATGCTCGTGATACCAATTGTCAGGGGAATTGTCCCTGACGATACATATGGGTGTAGAAAGAACAAATAACTGGAAGGAAAATTGGTAAATTGCTGGTAAATCTAGATCTACAGGAAAGTAGGTGCAAAACTAGAAGGAAAAGAACAATAGAGATTTTAGGTTTTTTTATATCTTGTGCCATCCTTCCACCTCTCTCTGAGCTTTATATACCACCTAGAGCCACGAGTTAATGTCGTTATTACAATAATATGCCACTCCAGTAGCTAGAGGAAAGTTACAAAGTTCTCTCCAAAAAAACAGATACGCCAAGAGAATAGGAAGACGTATTCCTGACATACATGCGATCCCTTTCAAGTCCCATCCGCGGCACTGTCGTCCCTCAGCAGCCTCCATCTGGATGTCCATGGCCAGGTCGAGCAAGTCCATTGTGTTGTGCTGAACCTTCTCGCCTGGCGGCAGGTCCCGGTGCCCAACAACATAGATATCCTGTTTGTGAAGAAACAGGTCGGCAGTGACTGTCTAGCGATCAAGGTCGTGGTCGCCACGGACGTATAGCTAGCCGTCCTCAGCGCCGAGCGGATAAGCCTCATGTCATGTGTGTCTCCACTCTCCAATCTCGACAACAACGACAACCAGTCTGAGGAACGAGTAGGTAGCATGGAGCCAAGGATCGAGGTCGTGTTGGTTGCTGGAAGCGGGTTTTTTGTTGCCCGTACTATGAAGGTTGCTCCGATTGGGGTTTTCTGATCACTGGTATTTTCTACGTACCATCAGGATAAGCACAGTCTTTTATGAAACTAGGGACTAAATCCCAGCAGTTATGCATAATTTCTGGCCGTTTCCCTAGCGCCGCATAAATAAGAGCTCAACGCCAGAGCAATTCATGCAAAATAGGGCTTAGCAAGCAGCCAACGCTAATAGGATCGACTAGAACTCTTGATATTGTGGTCAATCCCGGGGAGAGACAGAAAATAGATGGAAGCATGCAGCCAGTTTTGGACCTCTCTCTAATTGACCTCCACAAAGATGGGATCGGCCTGAAGCTGTGTTAATTTAACTGACACGGAAGTATGAGCAATTCATCATTTATCTGCCCAGATGAGATCCTTTCCCTTGCTGGACTGAATGGCCTATGGTTTATTTCCAGCACCAAATTTTGTTAGCTCCTCGTAATTTATTGGTGATTACCAATGCACGACAAGGTGTTTGGTATACTGGTTTATGGCTTCAATTCTAATAGAAGGATTTGTTTATAGTATTATTTCACTACTTATTTGTTAAATAAAGCGATAATATCATAAACCTTGAACATATAGTTCAAAAAAAAAAAACCTTGAACATAATCAACGAAGATGTACTTAGTGATGGTACTGATAACTTTTACCATGGGCATTTTAGCATTCTAGCGGCAATGCACATCTCAAGTGTTCACCTTAGTATCTTCTATGGCATCATCCTAATTATCCGCAATAAGTTAACCATTGTTTGTTTTGTTCACAGGTAGGTAATGTTTGGTGTTTGTTCAAAATTTCTTCTATTGTAATCAGGTGATATCTAGAAGAGGTGTCTACTATGCATAAGTTTTGGATTACCCACGATAGAAAATATCATCGTTATTTTTTCCTTTCCTTTCTCTGCAACTACAATCTATTCGTTACTTCAGTTGTAGTTTTTTTGCGGAAAAGCCCTTTGATAATATTAACCACGGTTCTTACAGAACAACCCAAAAACAAAGAAAATTACAGAATGGTCCCTCTGGACACCGATGCGGTAGACGAAGACGAGAACGCGCTGTCAGCGCGCCGCCGCACCTCCTCCCCTCAGCCTTGGAACGGGAGAACCCCCTGCACGGACGGGAAATCGACAGTCCTCAACACCGGCGTGCCATCTGTGGTTCTCTCCGGTATGATTCAATCACCAGTTGCAGGCCCTCCTCTTGGTAAGATATGCGCCAAAATGATTACTAGCAATTTACTGTGTAAGATAATTTGCAATATCATTGTGCCTAGAAATACAAGATAAATTAACACTATCATTGTTCCCAATGTCATCTAACCTGGCGTCCCTATCATGGCAACGAGAGTTTGCTTTCTGCTACAAAGATTTCTCTCCCGTCGCAACGACGGGCATTTTCCTAATTTTTTTCTATTTTTCTTTTCACTTTAATTTTTTATGATCGTCTGATTTTGAAAAATAATCGGTTTTGAAATACTTTCAATTTTATGAGAATGTTCGTTACTGAAAAATATTCATTTTTTAAAATGTTTGATTTTGAAAAAATTCAATGTTTAAAGAGGTACATATTTTAAATTAAAAAAAATAAAAAAGTAAACTAGAAAACATAAAATAAAGAAAAAATATCTTTTGTTGGGATGCTCTAACCAAAAAGAAAAGCAAATATCTTTTGTTGGGCTAGGCCGCTTCAGACGGAGCATGCGTCGCTCCCGCATCCAGAGAAAAGTTAGGAGGAGTACCAACCTTCAATCAGGGCACCCAACTGGGCAACCCAAACAGATATTTGCTATCTGTTTAGGCCTTCGACATTCGTGGACACGCGGACCGCAAATCGGAGGAGGCCGCTCTCAGCGGCACGTCTGACTCGCGCCGCCTAGGATAGCGTTGACATGGGCCGTCCCATGGTTATGTTCGGTCGTTGTTTCTGGTTCCACCCCTTGGTTTTACAAACACAAGTGCCTCGATCGTTGCTTCCCTGGCCTGGATAGCTAATTCATTCCATTGTCTCAGATGGTTCATTGGCTCATACATCCAGCTAGCACGAATCGTTTCCAAATCTCAAACCAAGCTTATATATTTTTTAAATATTTTTTAGACATCATGATTTTTTTAGAAAAGTATGGTTTCTTTAAAAAAGCATAAACATTTTTTTGAAATTCATGAACAATTTGTTAAAATAATTCTGAACATTTAAAAAAAATCATAAACTAATTCTAGAATTTCATGAACAAAATTTTAAAAATCTGAACCAATTTTGGAAATTCATGAACAATTTTCTAAAAAGCGTGAATAAAATTTTAATATCATGAACGATTTTAAAAAAATCACGAATAATATTTCAATGTCATGAACAATTTCCTAAATCATAAATAAAATTTTAAACCAATTTCAAAAAATATGAACCAATTTTTAAAAAAGACACAAACCATTTTCGAAAATCATAAACCAATTTAGTAAAACATGAACCAATTTCATAAATTCGTAAACAAAATTCAAAAACCATGAACCAAAAATTGAAACATGACCCAAATTTCAAAAACCATGAACCAAAATTCGGAAAAATATACTCCCTCCGATCCGTATTACTTGTCGCAGAAATAGATATATCTAGACATATTTTAATGCTAAATATATCCAATCTAATGACAATTAATATGGATCGGAGGGAGTAATATTTTTGAAAAAATAATGAACATCTTTAAAATAATTATGTTTCTAAAAAACGTAAACAAAAATAAAAAGAAACAACAAAGAAAACCAAAAAAGAAATAGAAAAAGAAAACAAATAAAAAGAAAAAGAAAACATAAAAGAAACGGCCTAACGCGAACTGGGCCGGCCCAATCGAGATTCCGCCTTGTGCGGTGCTAGCTGCCCGCGCCGCCTGTGGGCGGTAAATAGCATTCCCGAAAATCCGTCCTCCAATAGGGTGACCCAAACACACTAGAGTCCTAGACCGATGCATTCCCGGCCCAATTTTGGTCCAGGTTTGCGGTCTGTTCGTGTCCGAGTGCGTCCTCCACTTATCCGCAATGGTCCCACCTATCATCTGCAAAACCAACGATTTCCCCTCCCACAGCACCGTCGCCACAAGCCCTACCAACCGATGGACACCACATCGCCGCCGCCAACTGCGCCACCGAAGTCGCCACGGTCCTCCCCAAGCCAAAGAAAGGACAGACGCCAGAACAGAGGGTCGGCCGGAGGGTAAATGCGAGAGCTCGAGCGGTGGCTGCCGCCACCCAAGAGGAAAAATGGGCACAATACATGCATGCGTTACCAAATAAGCCATCACCGCCTAGGCACAGGCCCTCGCCGATGCAATGATCAAAGTGGGGAGGGGGAGGGGGTGCTCAACATGACCATTGCCAACACCGATGCGAGTTCGACGAATTCCATCACCTGATGGCCACTTTTGGCCACGCCGATGTCGAGTGGCATCTACACAACGCTGCACCCACGAGAAGGACAACCCGACCACGCCACTCATGCCGGCGTGCGGGACTAGTCCCCGTAAGTTGGCGAATTAGTGCAGCAGGGCCCGTTGCCCGCTGCCATCGACCTGAACAGGACTCCGTTGGCTGGGTGACTCACTGGTCATGCACAACAAGGCCCCGCGACAATGCAGCACGGGCGACGCCCCTGTTCCCCGCAACCCGTTCGGGGAAATGTCTGCCCCGGAGGTCCACGAGGTGCATGGTGAGAAATAGATGGACGGATACAAGCAAGCAACTCAACAAGATGGTGTCTCCATTGAGCACGAGCTGTTGTTTGATGATGAGCTCACCCGCCAATGCACGAGAGTGAGTAGGAGGACCAGAGCATACACGGACGAAGAGGACAAGTGCCTTTGCGAAGCTCGGATGGAACTTGGAAAAGACACATTTTTGGTGCCCAACAAAAGGGAGGAGCATTTTGGAAGAGGGTTTGTGATCACTTCCATGAGCATGTCAATTGCCACCCTATAGCTTTTGGAGTGATTGGTGTTGGGCCACGTAGAGATAAACAAAACTTTTTCCCTAACACGGTACTCCCAAGATCCAGCTCAAGTTATAGGCTACGAGATTACCGCTAGACGCGCAGATGCGAAAGTTGATGTAGCGCGTCGAAGCAATGCCGAATGATCCCACAGACAGCCCTCCGAATCCCACAGACAGCAATGCCGGATCCCACGAACTCCTTCGCCAGATCCCCACGAACTTCCCCGTCTCCAGCGCCGCAAGTGCAGCGCCTCTACCGGTATCCACACATACAGGAAGGAGCTTCGGACAGAGGATTGCTAGATCTTGTCTAGCCTAAAATGGAAGTGGAGAAAGTGACGGCTAGGTCAGGGACTATCCCTTGTCACTCCAATTATATACACTCCTAGTTGGGCTCAACGCTTGAGGCCATCTAGGTTGTACTCCAATCTCCATATGGATCTAATCCACACGGGCTCCTTACCCTTAAGTGTGTGACCCTGTAGGTTCACGTACACCTGGACACGACATGAGCTACTCCTCCAAGTATCCCGTCATGGTTTTGAGTTGTGGCACCCCGCAAAACCACTACTAGAAAATCGCGTTGTTTTTGTGCATTGCATCATCATGACCGCATGCTCATGTCATCATGCCACCTTGCATTTGAGCATCGTCATAATCATGCATGGTTTTTGTCTAAAGTATTTTCGAAACGCCTAGTTTTGTTTTCTAAATATTCTCGTCTTTATTCAAATTATAAACCTGGGTCTCCGGAATATTTTGATTTGTCTAAATACGGTTTGCAAAAGCCTTGTTTTTAATAAATAAAATTATTTGTTTATTTTTAGGAGGCAGCCCGCCAGGCCCGAAAGCCCGACCGGCCACCTCCAAACCCTAAAAACTAATGCTATCCTCTCTAGCCTAAACCCTACCCCACCTTCTCCCTCACCCGCCGCCAACCGCCACTCTCTCTCTCACTCACTCACCCGCCTGCCACCTCACCACCCCGCCTGCACCCTCCACATCACCCCAACCAACCCCGGTCCGCCACCTCAGCCGCCTGGCCCCACTCCCTCTCCAACTCCCGCCCGATCCCACGCACACAAATCCCCGGCCCCACCTGGGCGCACATCCCAATGCCCCACCGGCCGCCTCCACCCCACGCGCCCAACCCCTGATACCGCCCCACCCACCTGGTCGACCGCCTGCACGTTTCCCCATCCACCACTCGCACGCCACGTGGCCCTACCCACGACCCGCTCTCTGTCTTCCCATCCACGCTCCTCCCCAGATCCCTCCAACCGCCACCGTGCTCTCCTCCGGTCGCCGCCCGGCCCGCGCTCCGCTCGCCGCCCCTACCACCTGCGAGTCCTCCCCGCCCGGAGCACCTCCGCCTCCGCCCTCGTACTCCCCCCGGGTTGCGCCGCTCGTTGCTGTCCGAGTACCACCGACGCCGTCGCCTCCATGTGGTCCCTCCTTTCCTCTGCCCCGTTCCGCCGCTGCCGGCAGGGCCTTCTCCTCGACGCCCGGCCGCCGCCTCTACCTCGCCCTGCTTGTTTCGCCGCAGCCCTTCTCCGCCTCGGACCGGCCGCCGTCGACCCCTGCGCGTTGCCTCGTCTCTGCTCCCCTAACCGCGAGCCGGCGTCTGCCTCCCTGCATCGCGTACTCGAGTCCTGCCGCGAGGCCGTCTGCACCCGCCCGTAGGTCCCTGCCGTCGCGCGCCTGTCTGCCCTCGAGCTCGGTCCCGTACTGCTCCTCAAGCCCCGCACGACCTCGCCTCTGATGCCCCTGCAACTCGAGCCCGTCCGAGTCAGCGTCGCCGCTCACCTCCGCCCATCGCGCGTGTGCTCCCCCTCGCCTCCACCTCGCCTCTCTCGCTCAAGCTTTTGCGCCAGCTACCCCGACATAGATGCCATGGCCCTCTGCCCCACATGGCATCGTTCCAAGTCCACCTGGACGTCCTCTGCCGAGCCTTCGGGTGTTGGTCTTTTCGTGTGTGTGCTGTAGGTACAGCCCCGGACGCCTATCTGCTAGCTTCTGGTACCCATGTGTGCTTGTAGGAGCTCAAGCTAACATTGTTTTCTCCCTTCATTCGATGCCCCTGTAGATTGGTGTTGACATAGTGCTACTGCTCTTTAACCAAGCCAGTGAGAGGTAGTTGGCACCACCCACGACAAGATCTTCGACACATCCAGAGAATTGACATCGACTTCGAGGACCACCGTGATAATTAAGGTCCGTCATCGCCACCGAAACCAGAACCCTAAGCTCGATGACAAGGACCCGAAGATCTCCTTGGAGCGCCAAGTTCCCCTTCACGGAACCCGAAGGCCG
Organism: Avena eriantha; assembly: GCA_910589775.1. Classification (NCBI taxonomy): domain Eukaryota; kingdom Viridiplantae; phylum Streptophyta; class Magnoliopsida; order Poales; family Poaceae; genus Avena; species Avena eriantha. The sequence goes on along the minus strand of OU342746.1, from coordinate 88,171,236 downwards.
ATCTCGTCGGCCTGAACCATAGAACGCCAAGATCGTCGAGTCCCCCCATGTGTGACCCCTTTCCGAGCCCTATTTTTATAAATGAAATACAAACTTGTTGCATATTAAATTATCCATACTCGCATCGCATCATGTGGTTTGGGGGCGTTATGCTGATTCACCTAAATTATATATGGAGTCTATATGCGGGCGATTCTAGTCTTATATCGGCTCCATTTAAATTGGCGTAGCGAACCGATGCCATGATTTGCCTTGTTAAGACAACATTTAAATTGTGGGGGTTCTAAATAACTTGAACCGTGTAATTAATTGTTGGGACCCCGGTTCCGCTTAATACTGCCTAATTGCACCGCATCTGCATCATATCATAATCATGCCGGATCTTCTGCCGTAGTATTAAATATTGCATCCGGTGTTTCTTCTAGTGTTTGCTTCTTCGCGGATTAGGCCGATGAGTTGATGCGAGTATCGACAAGTTCTCTGGATGTGAACCTTCGGCAGTGTTTCCCAGGCGAGCATCTCTCCCCCTTCTACCTATTTTGCATTTATAGTCTTTATTTCCTCCTGTTGATCTATTACTATCCGTGTCGCGATGCTTTAGTTTCCGTACACCAGTTATACCCCGTGCAGCCTCTATATGGCCTTGGACACCTCCTATTACCTGTGTTTGGTAGATAGCTGGCCTTGCGAGTCGTAGTCACTTGCTCAGGTGTGATCTTGTGTTGTCAAGTACCACAATTGTTGGAACGCTGGCAGATGTTTATTGGTGGAGATGCTTATCGGTGGAGAGGATCATGACTTTAAATACAACTATTAAAATGCTAGATATAACTAATGCAGAGGCATCGGTGGGCAATAGATGTTATTTGGTTCTTCCACGCTCACTTGTGTCCTGTAGGACCCCGAGTACTTGATACCTGCTCCTTGATTTTTCGCACTATCCACATCCGGGAGGCCGTGGACCCCCCTGAGCCAGAGCTTGATTCATTTCTATTTCTTGGGGCCACAAAGTAGTTTGGGGCTTTATTACTATCCTGTACTTATGCCATGCTTTATTGATTTATTTAAGATTGTGCGTGGAGCACCTGTACTGTTTAGGAATTGCGGAGTGTTTTCGCGGTATCGACAAGCCCAGTCACACTTTCGGGTTCCCAGTCGTTTACAGCCATTGGCGCAAACCTTGGGTCAGTCTCGGAGTCGGCCAACTTCGTTGCGGGTAGCTTAATGGGGTGGCCCCCTGAAATATTTCTGAATCCTGTGATCACTTTGTCGTGAATGGCTCGTTGGGTTTTGAGTTGGTTTTTCCGAGGTTGATCGAGTGTGTGTTGCTATTTGTGCACCCCTGCAGGGTAAAACTTTCTGAAAGCCGTGTCCGCGGTTATGGACGACTTGGAGCACAGTATCTCGATCATAGACAAGCATAACTAAAGTAGTTCTATAAATTTGACTAAATATGTGACTAGTAATCATCTCAAGTATAACGGAATGGATATTAAAAATGACAACAACTGGTGGATCTGTGGTGATCTTTGTGATACTATACCTGCCTAGTAAGTATTGCAACTCCAATGGAATGTGATAAAAGTGCCAACAACTGCTGGGTTTTGGGATTCCTCAGGACTATTATATCTAACTAGTAAATGTTCCTACTACAACGGAATGGTGATTAAAACTGCCACTACTTATGCTATCAGGACGGCCCATGCTATCTATATCTGACTAGTAAGTGCTTCAACTATAATCGAATGAATAAAACTGCCAACTGTGTGAGTTCCTCGGTTTGACTTCCTCGTTTGGTCTCGAGGGGGAATTCTAGGATGGGTTTGTTTGGTGTTAGCTTCAGGTTAGATCCGAATAGGTCTTTCTTACCCCTCTCTAATAGTCGCCAGTGATATCGAGTCTCTATAGGTTGTTTAGCGCCGCTGCGCTGCCGCTTCAGCCCACCATACCTATGTAGGCGAGAGCCGCCGAATTCTAGCCTCGCCGTGTACTGGCCTCAGTACTGGCGCTCCTCTTTTTCCTTTGCCCTTTGTCGGCACCCCTTTTGTTTTAGCAGGTTTGAGATCGACGTTGTTAGCAAGGTTACCCTTCCGGCTTGGCCTGGGCAGGGTTATGGACGCCATTGGTTATTCTTCAGGGCTCTTAGCCCCATTTGCATCTTGTCCGTAGTCGGATGCTCTATCGTTTTCAAGGTGATTTGGATCTTTGTATTGTATATATGTATTCTTGACTCATGGAGTTGTTGTTGTATATATATGTTCTGTGGGTTCCATCGTGGACTAATGTGTTATGGTATTACTTCGTTTTCCACCGGCACGAAAGTGCCTGGTGGGCGTCCTTGAATCGTTTCTATGCGGGTTTTGGCGGGAAGCGCTAAACCTTGCATAGGGCCGATTTGAGGGTGTTACAGAGTGGTATCAGAGCTCAGCAGTTACGATACCCCACAAGTCCAGCCTGTAGAATAACCTAGCTAACGGGCGAAGTAGAGTGTCAAAACTATTTTGCAAAAATGGTTGGATAGATATGATTAGGTCTGCTTTTACTCCTTACCCCTCTGCTGTTCTCCTCTTACCTCTGCGTGCTTTGAATCTGCTCTCTTATCTTTTCTTCGAGTCCAAGATTTCTCGTGGTTAGGTTTTCCGTCGTACCTTCAGGGTTTCGCTTCCTCCTTTGGGAACGGTGCTTCTACATCCGGTCTTCGTGCTATCTGCGGAATCATTCATCTGTTGGACTTCTCTTTGTTCCTTGTTGTGCCTTCTGGTGTTTTCCGACACGACGACATCCTCTACCTTAGATCCAATGCAGAGTCTGCTTCCCTCCTTTGTTCCGAATCTTGATTGTCGAGATCTTCAGTCTGATTCCGAGAGTTGGTTGCATAATTCTACTATTCATGTACAGGGAAATGTTTTGAGTGCGGGATGGAGTCATGACCATACCACTACTCTTATCATTCGCTTTGTACATTGAATCGGTGGATCAAGAACTTCTACTTCCGTCCACGGAAGCTAGAGGTGGCTTTAATTGTGGATACCTCTACCTTCGCCCTTGTTTCCGGAGTGTTCTCTCGACGAACGCGAGCAACGAACCCTTGCTAGTGGTGTCGCGAGGATCTACATGAAGCGAGAAGATTCAGATCGCCGACCTTCTTCCCGGTACCATGAGGCGGATCTCGAGGGCGAGATCCTTTGTCAGTGGTGTCGAATTGTGGCGCCCCGCAAAACCACTACTAGAAAATCGCGTTGTTTTTGTGCATTGCATCATCATGACCGCATGCTCATGTCATCATGCCACCTTGCATTTGAGCATCATCATCATCATGCATGGTTTTTGTCTAAACTATTTTCGAAACGCCTAGTTTTGTTTTCTAAATATTCTCGTCTTTATTCAAATTAAAAACCCGGGTCTCCGGAATATTTTGGTCTGTCTAAATACGGTTTGCAAAAGCCTTGTTTTTAATAAATAAAATTATTTGTTTATTTTTAGGAGGCAGCCCGCCAGGCCCGAAAGCCCGACCGGCCACCTCCAAACCCTAAAAACTAATCCTATCCTCTCTAGCCTAAACCCTACCCGACCTACTCCCTCACCCGCCGCCAGCCGCCACTCTATCTCTCTCTCTCACCCGCCTGCCACCTCACCTCCCTGCCTCCACCCTCCACATCACCCCAACCAACCCCGGTCCGCCACCTCAGCCGCCTGGCCCCACTCCCTCTCCAACTCCCGCCCGATCCCACGCACACAAATCCCCGGCCCCACCTGGGCGCACGTCCTAACGCCCCACCGGCTGCCTCCAGCCCACCCGCCCAACCCCTGACACCGTCCCACCCACCTGGTCGACTGCCTGCACGTTTCCCCATCCACCACTCGCACGCCACGCGGCCCCACCCATGACCCGCTCTCTGTCTTCCCATCCACGCTCCTCCCCAGATCCCTCCAACCGCCACCGCGCTCTCCTCCGGTCGCTGCCCGGCCCGCGCTCCGGTCACCGCCCCTACCACCTGCGAGTCCTCCCCGCCCCGAGAACCTCCGCCTCCTCTCTCGTACTCCCCCCGGGTTGCGCCGCTCATTGCTGTCCGAGTACCACCGACGCTGTTGCCTCCATGTGGTCCCTCCTCTCCTCCGCCCTGTTCCACCACCGCCGGCAGGGCCTTCTCCTCGACGCCCGGCCGCCGCCTCTACCTCGCCCTTCTTGTTTTGCCGCGGCCCTTCTCCGCCTTGGACTGGCCGCCGTCGACCCCTACGCGCTGCCTCGTCTCTGCTCCCCTAACCGCGAGCCGGCGTCCGCCTCCCTGCATCGCGTACTCGAGTCCTGCCGTGAGGCCGTCTGCAACCGCCCGCAGGTCCCTGCCGTCGCGCGCCTGTCTGCCCTCGAGCTTGGCACCGTACTGCTCCTCAAGCCCCGCACGACGTCGCCTGTGATGCCCCTGCAACTCGATCCCGTCCGAGTCAGCGTTGCCGCTCACCTCCGCCCATCGCGCGTGTGCTCCCTCTCGCCTCCACCTCGCGTCTCTCGCTCAAGATTTTGCGCCAAGCTACCTCGACGTAGATGCCATGGCCCTCTGCCCCACATGGCATCGTTCCAAGTCCACCTGGACGTCCTTTGCCGAGCCTTCGGGTGTTGGTCTTTTCGTGTGTGTGCTGCAGGTACAGCCCCGGACGCCTATCTGCTAGCTTCTGGTACCCATGTGTTCTTGTAGGAGCTCAAGCTCACATTGTTTTCTCCCTTCATTCGATGCCCCTGCAGATTGGTGTTGACATAGTGCTGCTGCTCTTTAACCAAGCCAGTGAGAGGTAGTTGGCACCACCCACGACAAGATCTTCGACACATCTAGAGAATTGACATCGACTTCGAGGACCACCGTGATAATTCAAGTCCGTCATCGCCACCGAAACCAGAACCCTAAGCTCGACGACAAGGACCCGAAGATCTCCTTGGAGCGCCAAGTTCCCCTTCACGGAACCCGAAGACCGATCTCGTCGGCCCGAACCATAGAACGCCAAGATCGTCGAGTCCCCCCATGTGTGACCCCTTTCCGAGCCCTATTTTTATAAATGAAATACAAACTTGTTGCATATTAAATTATCCATACTCGCATCGCATCATGTGGTTTGGGGGCGTTATGCTGATTCACCTAAATTATATATGGAGTCTATATGCGGGCGATTCTAGTCTTATATCGGCTCCATTTAAATTGGCGTAGCGAACCGATGCCATGATTTGCCTTGTTAAGACAACATTTAAATTGTGGGGGTTCTAAATAACTTGAACCGTGTAATTAATTGTTGGGACCCCGGTTCCGCTTAATACTGCCTAATTGCACCGCATCTGCATCATATCATAATCATGCCGGATCTTCTGCCGTAGTATTAAATATTGTATCCGGTGTTTCTTCTAGTGTTTGCTTCTTCGCGGATTAGGCCGATGAGTTGATGCGAGTATCAACAAGTTCTCCGGATGTGAACCTTCGGCAGTGTTTCCCAGGCGAGCATCTCTCCCCCTTCTACCTATTTTGCATTTATAGTCTTTATTTCCTCCTGTTGATCTATTACTATCTGTGTCACGATGCTTTAGTTTCTGTACACCAGTTATACCCCGTGCAGCCTCTATATGGCCTTGGACACCTCCTATTACCTGTGTTTGGTAGATAGCTGGCCTTGCGAGTCGTAGTCACTTGCTCAGGTGTGATCTTGTGTTGTCAAGTACCACAATTGTTGGAACACTGGCAGATGTTTATTGGTGGAGAGGATCATGACTTTAAATACAACTATTAAAATGCTAGATATAACTAATGCAGAGGCATCGGTGGCAATAGATATTATTTGGTTCTTCCACGCTCACTTGTGTCCCGTAGGACCCCGAGTACTTGATACCTGTTCCTTGATTTTTCGCACTATCCACATCCAGAAGGCCGTGGACCCCCCTGAGCCAGAGCTTGATTCATTTCTGTTTCTTGGGGCCACAAAGTAGTTTGGGGCTTTATTACTATCCTGTACTTATGCCATGCTTTACTGCTTTATTTAAGATTGTGCGTGGAGCACCTGTACTGTTTAGGAATTGCGGAGTGTTTTCACGGTATCGACAAGCCTAGTCACACTTTCGGGTTCCCAGTCGTTTACAGCCATTGGCGCAAACCTTGGATCCGTCTCGGAGTCGGCCAACTTCGTTGCGGGTAGCTTAATGGGGTGGCCCCCTGAAATATTTCTGAATCCTGTGATCGCTTTGTCGTGAATGCCTCGTTGGGTTTTGAGTTGGTTTTTCCGAGGTTGATCGAGTGTGTGTTGCTATTTGTGCACCCCTGCAGGGTAAAAATTTCTAAAAGCCGTGTCCGCGGTTATGGACGACTTGGAGCACAGTATCTTGATGATAGACAAGCATAACTAAAGTAGTGCTATAAATTTGACTAAATATGTGACTAGTAATAATCTCAAGTATAACAGAATGGATATTAAAAATGCCAACAACTGGTGGATCTGTGGTGATCTATGTGATACTATACGTGCCTAGTAAGTATTGCAACTCCAATGGAATGTGATAAAAGTGCCAACAACTGCTGGGTTTTGGGATTCCTCAGGACTATTATATCTGACTAGTAAATGTTCCAACTACAACGAAATGGTGATTAAAAACTGCCACTACTTATGCTATCAGGATGGCCCATGCTATCTATATCTGACTAGTAAGTGCTTCAACTATAATCGAATGAATAAAACTGCCAACTGTGTGAGTTCCTCGGTTTGACTTCCTCGTTTGGTCTCGAGGGGGAATTCCAGGATGGGTTTGTTTGGTGTTAGCTTCAGGTTGGATCCGAATAGGTCTTTCTTACCCCTCTCTAATAGTCGCCAGTGATATCGAGTCTCTATAGGTTGTTTAGCGCCGCTGCGCTGCCACTTCAGCCCACCATACCTATGTAGGCGAGAGCCGCCGAATTCTAGCCTCGCCGTGTACTGGCCTCAGTACTGACGCTCCTCTTTTTCCTTTGCCCTTTATCGGCACCCCTTTTGTTTTAGCAGGTTTGAGATCGACGTCGTTAGCAAGGTTACCCTTCCGGCTTGGCCTGGGCAGGGTTATGGACGCCATTGGTTATTCTTCAGGGCTCTTAGCCCCATTTGCATCTTGTCCGTAGTTAGACGTTCTATCGTTTTCAAGGTGATTTGGATCTTTGTATTGTATATCTGTATTCTTGACTCATGGAGTTGTTGTTGTATATATATGTTCTGTGGGTTCCATCGTGGACTAATGTGTTATGGTATTACTTCGTTTTCCACCCGCACGAAAGTGCCTAGTGGGCGTCCTTGAATCGTTTCTATGCGGGTTTTGGCGGGAAGCGCTAAACCTTGCATAGGGCCGATTTGAGGGTGTTACATGAGTCCAACTCACTTCCATGAACACTCGGTCTCAAGTTGATAGATGGTAGCGGCCTCTAGCAAGACGTGCCAACTCCCAAGTGTCGTAAAGTCAGAAGACAAACCTTTAATGGGACTTTCGTCCAAGTCCCTTTGCCACACGATATATCTGTTAAGCTATAGGTGAGTAGTTGCCATCCCTTTAATAGCTTAACTCTCTTCTCGTACCATGATATGTGATTCACTGGACTAACTCTTAGTCCGACTCCTTAGTTAACACTTAACTGAGTAGCGCATGGCCATGCTTCCAAATCATATCACACGAGAGGGTCTAGAGAATATCTCTCCATTACAGAGGGGCAAATTCCATCTTGGTAATCCACGTCATGCATCTTGCTTCATGACCAACCCGAACTCTACCTTTATAACTATGGAACAACGTTTGATAGAACCTAAGTTGGCGATCCACAACTCGGATTCCATTTCTTGAGACTGCAAATGATAACATGCTCGTTGTATCTCAACTGTGGGTCAGCCCGACTCGCTAAACTCTTTAGCCAAATTAGTGTAAGTCGGAATAGCATCACCATGCCCATGACAAGTGGAACCGTGTTATCAGCCGACTTGCACACATTGGTCTAAGTTGTGTGCCCAGCAAAACCTCAATGACCAAGGACAATCTAGTATGAAAAATCATGAACATATAGTTCCACAACTGAATCACTTATTCAGTGATATATATCTGATGTTCATACAAGGACAACTTTACTTTATGAATACTTTGGGAAATATCATCAACCATGATTGCCTCTAGGGCATAATCCCAACAATCGAAATGATATTTCCTTCAAAAGAGATGGGGCTTTATCTCGGCAGAGTGTTGCAAGTTTCAAGGAGACCATGATCATGTGATCGGAATGATATTTCTAAGTGGAATTGGCGTGCAGGACATGGTGCTCAAATATTGTCGTACTTCCAAGAGAAGTATGATAACAAGCCATTCAAGTTGGTATATTGTTGGCTACTCATCAAGAAGTGTCCCAAGTAGGAAGATATCTACAGGACTTGGATAGAGAGAGAACCAGAAAGAAGCATGCCAATGATTTCACAGTCATCAACCTTTAAGAGGCCTCAACAACCGACAGGCCAAGTGCCAACCGTATGGGTCGGCCGAGGGGCCACAAGGCTAGCAAGCAATACCTTGCCAGTGGTGCCAATGCTGTCGCATTGCATTCCACCTTGAAGGAGTTGATTGCCGACAAGGAGGTGTCAAGTGAGAGGAAGCGCAAGGAGAAAGAAGATCAATTGAAAAGCTCCATGGACTTCCAAACGAGAAAGCTTGAACTTGATGAGACCAATATAGGTTGATCTCAAACTCCAAGTGAAGCAAAAGAAAACCGAGCTCAAAATCAAAGAGGTTGAGTTGAATGGCCAAGCAAGGGCCAAGGTTGAGATCAAAGAAAGGGAAGTTAAGCTCAGTGCCAACAAATGGCCAAGGAATTCGAGCTCAAGCAAAAGGAAGTTGAGCTCAAGCTAATCACTGAGGAGAACCATATTATGACGTTCGACATGAGAAAGATGGATCCGAGCCAACGGATTTGGATCGAGAGAGGCGCAAGATGATCCTTGAAAGGGATACATGATCGCTCCATATTTACCGCTTATTTGTGTGTTGACCTATGTTGGTCCCTTATTTAAATTATTTGTGTGTTGAACCATTTGTATTTTGGTGAACTACGCCCTTTTGAATCGTATGTGCATTTTTTGGTTCTATTTGAGAAAAAACTGTGGTAAATGGCCAAGTGTGGCCGAATTTGCCGCAAACTAGTCTAGATGGCCGAATCGGCAGGAGAAATGGCCATCCAGGCCGAATTGGCAGGAGAAATGGATTGCCCCGTTGGGCGCACCCGCGGACAGGGGGAGGACAGCCCATCCGCTTGGGGTCCTCCCTGCAAAACAAATAGACTGATTCAGATTGTTTGCCTGCACGAAATGCGGAGGCCTGTTTGGTATGCCCTCTTAGAGTTTGAGCTTGGGCGTCAGTCATCCTGTGCTCCTCGCGTTCCTATATGGGCCTAGCCCATCTCATACATGGCAGTCACAATATAATAAACCAGATTTTTGTAGGAATTCCTACGGTTGATTTAGTCCGGATGACAACAATGATAGGAAAACTAACTCACTATAACCGTAAAAAATGCTGAAATTATTCAGAGTGAGACTCTCATGGTTGCAGTCTAAAAGAATTGTAAAATCTTACAAGTATCAAAATAGGAAAACCATAATAATCAAACTATAGTAAAGCCATAAATGTATTGGAAGAACTAAACATCATGTTTATTTAGTACAAACAAGGCCCACAATGTAGCACATGCGGTCGAAATCTTCCTCACTCTGGTTAATAGTCCAGACTCCCATTCTATATGGCTTGCAGCGTAGACACTGGTTCCTTCAGAAAAATTTCTTATTCTGCGGTTATGTTCTTTGTGAGACTTGTCCACTTTAGAGCTACAAAGACACTGTCATAAAATTTGTCAAAGAGCTAGAAATAAGCAACCCTCCATGTCTTCTTGAACAACAGTGCATAGAACACTACCCAGAGCCTCACCACAATTCCCAGCATAAGACCAAAATAAAAGGTTAGTGGCTCAAATCCCTAGATCTTCTTATAATTCAACAAGATATTTACTTAGTGGTCTTGCCATGTAATTTAAAAATCTAAAATTAAGTGCCTTTATTATGAACATAAACCAAATTGTCATGAGGGCTGGATTGGTAGCCCACATCAGGAGCAACCATCGCCTATTTATGATGTATGAACTTTGTGTTCTGTTCTTTGGTTTGGATTATGATAGATAGAAAATGTAAAGTACCACAAGGATGGAAAGGATTCTGTAGTTCAAAAAAATTAATAAAATATAGGAGAATGGCTAGAAGGGGTAATATTATAGGTTATCATAGAGCTGGAACAAATTTACAATAAGAATATTAATAGGAAGACCAAATGTGAAGACAAAGGGGGGATATTTTTGGGATCACATTTAGACGCTCTAAGAAGTGCATCTTACATATTCTCGAAAAAGTGCATCTTACATCAGAGTAAGAATTGTAAAATTTTACAAGTATCAAAATAGGAAAACCATAATAATCAGACTATAGTAAAGCCATAAATGTATTGGAAGAACTAAACATCATCTTTATTCAGCACACACAAGGCGCACAGTGTAGCACATGTGGCCGAAGATCTTTCTCACCCTGGTTAACAGTCAAGAGCTCCCATTCTATATGGCTTGCAGCATAGACACTAGCTCCTTTAGAAAAATTGCTTATTCTGCTGTTATGTTCTTTGTGAGACTTGTCCACTTTAGAGCTACAAAGACATAACTCTGTCATAAACTTTGTCAAAGAGCTGAAAATAAGCAATCCTCCATGTCTTCATGAACAACAGTGCACATAACACTACCCAGAGCCCCACCACAATTCCCAGCATAAGACCAAAATAAAAGGTCCGTGGCTCAAATCCCTTGTTGCTAATTTCGTGATGACCATGGATTGCTGCACTGTTTCCCAAACAATTATTGTCCACAAAGTCCACTATTTCCGATGTACATAAGTAATGGGTTATCCAAATTGAGGGTATCAAGTTGGCGGCCAGATGGTATCCTACCAGACAAAATGTTGTAGGACAAGTTCAAGGTAGCCAGCGATGTCAGATTTGATATGGTTGATGGGATTTCACCAGAGAGCTTGTTCTCCGAGAGGTCAAGAGATACCAATGACTGCATGATGCCAATCATGCTTGGAATTTGTCCACTTAATTGGTTCCACGAAAGATTCAAATTCATTAGTGCAACAAGGGAAGAAATGTCTGTGGGAATTTCACTGGTCAAGGAGTTATGTGATAAATCAATGCTCACAAAATTGACAAGTGTTCTACCATATATAAGCCGTTGTCCTTTTGTAACTACTAACAGTATTTCTCCTAGGTGACCAACTCTGACGTTGATTATGATCTCAGTTTCTGCAGCTTCAGTATATGAATCATCCATGTCTATGAATTTCTCCTAGAATCTTGTCATAAATGTTAGGTTGGATAGATGCCAAGATATTACACCAGAGAAATCGTTGCTCGATAGATCCAAGTACTAAAGATGCGTAAGGTTTGTTATGTCGACTGGAATATTACCAGAAAATGCATTGTGGCTCAGTAGTACAAAATGCTAAATTTCTTAGCTCTCCTATCCATGTAGGGAATCTTGGAGAGAACTTATTCCATGCAAGATCCAAGAATTCCAGAGCTGTGTTTTTCTGCAAAGATACTGGGAAACCCCTGATAGACTATTGTTTCCGAGCAGAAGAAATTGTATTTGTTGGAGGTCGAAACATTGAGGAATTTCACCCTCCAAGAAATTGTTTGACAAATCCAGATACAACAACTATTGCAATTTGCAAACAGATTCTGGAATGTATCCACCAAGACAATTTGAACAGATAAGCAATATTTGAAGTCACGAGGGTTTAAAATTTGATGGTATTGTTCCTGAAAAGTTATTGTCGGAGATGTCTAATATTCTGATGTTTGCAGCAACAATGGTATTGACCTAGTGAGCCGGTTTGAGCCTAGGTACAGTTCTTCCAAAGCCATGCCATCCAGATGTGCTGGCAAGCTACCATTTATTTGGTTGTTAGAGACGTCGAGAGACGTTGTCTATGAAAATGTAGACCAAAACCAATCAGGAAACTTATCCTCTATAGTGGTGTTCGTAATATTTAGTGCATTGATTTTCTGTAGCTTTTGAAGCCAAACTGGAAACAGAGGGCCTATTTGGCAAGATGCAAAAAATGCTGACTCCAGCCTAAAGGGAGGACGCCAATCTGAATCCACCACAATCTTCAAATTATTAGAAGACAGGTCCATGGACTTTAAACTTTGTAGATTTGCGAAGTGTTCTTCCATGATCACACCACTAAGATTGTTGTTGCTTAGGTCCAGATAAACTAGATTGTTATGAGAACCTATCTCATTGGGTACACTTCCACTGAGGTGATTACCAGAGAGGTCTAGGATGGTTAATCTAGTTGAATGGGTAACCTCTGGTGGTACATGTCAAATAATTTTGTTATCCGTGAGAATAAGGGTAGTCAAGTTCATCAAATTTCCAAGGTCGGCTGGTATGCTTCTGGTTAAGATGTTGCTACTCATGTCCAAACAAGTGAAAGCAGTAAGGGCAGCAATTTGAGTTGGTACATTCCCATTTAGTTGATTCCCCTCGAGATCAAGGGTGTTTAAACTCACCAAATTCCCGAGTCTAGGTGGTAAAAGTCCAACAAGGTTGTTGCTAGAGAGGTCAAGTATACTCAAGGCGCTGAATTCCCCTATCAAATTTGGCAGGGTATCGGTGAATTCATTTTCATGGAAATGTAGCTCCAGCAATTTTTTCCATGAACATAGTGGCAACCCCTCCATCTGTCCGTGTTGATGCTATCTGTCTGTGTTGTGGGAAACCTGGCCATATGCAATCTTGTTGTGATAAAATACCTACGTGTTTTATCTGCAAAAGCTTTGCTCCCTCTGCAGACAAGTGCCTTGTTAGGAAAAGGCCTCATCAGGTGGCTAGATGCATTGGTAGTGGTGCTCTAGGCCTTGGTTGTTATCATATTGAGATTTCTGAAGTGGTTTCCAGTCCTATTGTCTCTACCAAGAACTGTGGGGTGGTGCTAGTAGAAGAAGGAGTGCTGACAGCTGCTGAGGAGTTTTCAAAGATCTACAAGACTAATTAGCCATGGAAGATTAGGGAGTTAGGGGTTGACAATACTTTTCTATTGAAGTTTCCACCAAATATTGTTGTGGAGCAGGTAATTGGATACCCAAAGTTTGGGGTTTCTAAACCAGGTGTATGGGTGAAAGTTGAGGCATTGAATGATGATCCTGAGCCTGTGGAATCTCTGCAGAAAGTGTGGGTTATCATTACTAGCTTACAAACTAAGTGGTGTGAATGGAACACCCTGGATCAAGCAGTCTCTACTTGTGGGATTCCAGAAGATGTGGATTGGCTCTCTATCTTCAAGAATAATGCAAAAGAAGTCAGGGTTCTAATCAAGTGCAAAGACCCTCCAAGCTGCCTTTGGGAAGACTCTTTGAGTTCCATAACCATTTGTTCCAGTTGGGTTTTACTCTAGATGTGAATGCAACTGTCATTGAGGATGAGGATGACTTGCTTACTGAAGAGTTGAATGAACACATGAGGGATGATGGTGATGGTGCTGCAAGTGGCCAAGGAAGAGGGATGTCAAAAGATAGTACTAACACTAGAGGTTATGTTCTTAGTCAGACTCAGAGTAGTAGCAATGGATCATTTGGGGGAGGTGGCCCTTCCAGGGTCAGAATGATGGGTAATGGAAGTTCTGCCAATGCTGTCTTCAATCTTCTTGTTCAGAAAGGCATCATTAATAGGAATGGAGACTTTCTTGGGGCCCAGGAATTGCACCAAGATGCTGCTACTGAGGCTCAAATGTTCTGGAATGCTGAACAAGAGGAGAGACTGACTTTTGGACAAGAGAATGAGATGCTTGACCTGGATCAGAGGGTAGCCCTACCTGAGGATATCATGCATGTATACATAGATGTTAAACTAGGAGTGGAGGAGCTTGAGAGAAACAACAGGAAGAAGCAAAAAGTTTGGGTCCTAGTTCAAGTAGTGAGGCAAAGTGCCAGAGTGGATATATCAAAGAACATGCTGGAGAAGGCCATCGAAAGGAAGAAAGTGACTAATCTTGATGCTCCCCAAACTATGAAAGGTATAATGAAATCCAACCCTTTTAATGTTCTATCTAGTTTTGAGATTGAAGAATTTTCTAATAGTATAGGTGTTAGTTTCCCCTAGAGGATATCGCTGATAGTTCCAAAATTAATAGTAGTTGCCGCTCTACTTCCAATACCTTGCATGATGATGAGGCTTTGGAAATAATGGCCGATGATTGGATATAAGTAGTTAATAGGTCTCGGGGCAAGCACCCCAGGAAGAAGAGACAATGATTTGTGCTTTTTGGAATAGCAGGAGCATATCAGCTCCTGGTAGACAGAAATTCATAGAGGATAATATTTTTCCTTTGCATGTAGATTACATTGGTTTTTAGGAGACCAAAAGAGATAAGTTTAGCAATTCCTTCTTGAGTAACCTCCTTGGTAATAGGAATTTTTCTTAGAATTTCCTCCCCTCCATAGGAACTGCAGGAGGTATCCTAGTAGGAGTTAATTTAGATTTGTTTGATGTTGTGGCTTAGGATATTAGGAATTTTTCTGTTAGTGTTTTCCTAAGAAACAAGATTTCTAATATCACTTGTAGGATTACCACTGTCTATGGTTCTGCTTATGAGGGTAGGAAACAAGAGTTCATTTCTGAACTCCATGAGCTTTTTATTAATTGGGATGGTCTAGCTCTTATTGGAGGGGATTTTAATCTGGTTAGATCCCCTGAAGATAAGAGTAATAGAAATGTTGATTTTAGGTGGGTGGATAAGTTTAATGCTTGGGTGGAGCTTTGGGCTCTTATGGAAATTGGTCTCTCTGGAAGAGCTTTTACCCGGGGAACAACCAGGAAGAGCTTATTATGAGTAGGATTGATAGAGTGTTTTGTTCCACTAATTTTGAAGCTAAGTTTCCTTTGGCTACTGCTAGAGCTTTACCTAGAATCAAAATTGACCATACTCCCATTATTTGGGATTCTAGTGAAGGCCAAATGATTAGGAGCATAAAATTTAAATTTGAAAAATGGTGGATCAGTAGACCAGATTTTAGAGACATTGTTGTAAAAGCTTGGTCTCTTAGAGTGAATAGTGATAATATCTTGGATGTTTGGAAGAACAAAATTAGATTATTTAGGAAGCTAGCTAAAGGGTGGAATATCAATATTGAAGCTGCTCTTAGGAAAAATAGAAGGGAGCTCATGGAGGAATATGATGCTCTAGATATCAAATCTGAAACTAATGTTCTTTCTGCTCCTGAGAAGGATAGATTAGATGCTATTATGTTAGAGCTAAACTCCTTCTGGGGTATAGAAGAAATTAAAGCTAAGCAAAGGTCAGGAGATAAATACATTATGGAGGGAGCCTACTTCCATGCAGTAGCTAACCAGCATAGAAGGAAAACACTTATTCATGTATTGGAAGGGCCAGATGGTCCTGTTACTGAGATACGGGATATGTTGAAGGTAGCTATAGATTATTATAAAGATCTCTTTAGGAAAGAGAACATACCTGATATTCATTTGAATTAGGATTTTTTTAGCTTGGAGGAGAAGATTAGTGTAGAGGAGAATGAGGTTCTAAAAGCCCCCTTCTTTGAGGAGGAAATTAAAATTGGTGTCTTTAGTTCCTATGGTGAAGGAGCTCCAGGCCCTGATGGCATGTCCTTCCTCTTCTATCAGACTTATTAGGATATAATTAAATATGATCTTTTTGCCATGTTTGAAGCACAGGATGAGAATAAACTGGATATTTTTAGGCTCAATTTTGCTATAATTACTCTTATCCCAAAAGATAATGATGCTAGGATTATGAAGAAATTTAGGCCTATTAGTCTACTGAACTTCTCTTTTAAAATTTTCACTAGGGTCCTAACTAACATATTAGCTAAAGTCATTGGTAGGATTATCTCTGATAATCAATCTGCTTTTATTAGGGGTAGATTTATTTTGGAAAGTATAGTTACTGCTCATGAAATCATTCATGTAGTTCATAGGAAAAAAATACAAAGGTTTGGTGTTTAAAATAGATTATGAGAGAGCCTATGATAGGGTCAATTTAGATTTTTTACTAGAGGTTTTAGAGCTTAGGGGTTTTGACCCCTTTTTATTAGATTAATTAGACAAATCTCTCAAGGTGGTTCTATTGGGGTCAAGGTCAATGATGTTGAGAGTGATTTCTTCCTCACTAGCAAAGGCTTTAGACATGGGGATCCTATTGCCCCCCTTCTTTTCAACATCATGATGGATGTGTTTGCTAGGATTCTCATTAAAGGCACTAGAGATGGGGCTATTAGAGGGTTATGTACATATTTTGTTCCTAGTTGAGTAGTGTGTTGACAAAATGCTGAGAGGGTAGCTATAAATCTTAAATGGATCCTTACTTGTTTTGAGAAAATTTCTAGTATGAGGATTAACTATGCCAAAAGTGAACTCATACCTATTAATATCACTAAGGATGATTGTCAACCTTTTGTCGACATTTTCCAATGTGTCTTAGGTACTTTTCCAGTTAAGTATTTAGGTATCCCTCTGCATTTTGATAAGCAAAGGAGAGAGGACTTACAACCTTTGATTGAAACCATCCTCCATAGAATTACAGGGTGGAGAGGGAAACTCCTTTCTTATGCTGCTAAAAAGGTGCCTATTCAAGCTTGCCTCTCCAGCATTCCCATTTACTTACTATCTTTTTTAAGTTTCCAAAGTGGGCCATAAAATTTTTAGATTCACATTTAGCAAATTTCTTTTGGAACAATGAAGAATGGAACCATAAACTTCATCTTGATAATTGGGCTTCTATTTGTATGAGGAAGGAGGTTGGGGGTATGTGCATTCCTAACCTTAAAGTTCTGAACCTGTGCCTTCTTGGCTCTTGGGTTAAGAGGTACATTCATGGAGAAGGGACCCTTTGGAGGAAAGTGATGGATGCTAAATATCACACTAAATCTCCAAATATCCTTTGCTGTAGAGATATACATCCCTCCACCTTCTGGAAAGGTTTTATGTGGGCAACTAGAGCTGTGTCTTTAGGATACAAATGGAAAGTGGGTAATGGTAAACAAATTAGGTTCTGGGAGGACATTTGGTTTGGTAATTCTCCATTAGCCACTCAATTTTGGGATGTTTATCTACTTTGCAATCAACAAACTAAGACCATAGCTAATTTGTGGGATGGCTCTCAACTTAGATGTGACTTTAGAAGGATTTTTTCTAATAAAATAATGGTGCAATGGTTTGATCTTAGGAACATTGCTACCACCATTTCCCTAGAAGTTTTTGAGGATCAACTGATTTGGCAATATGAGTCCTCTGGAGTTTACTCCTCTAAATCCATGTATGATGTGATTAATTTTAGAGGAGTCACCCCAATTTATTTACGTGCAGTTTGGTCCCTGAAAATTCCTCCTAGGATTCAGGTTTTTCTTTGGTTGTTTTCTCAAAATAAGATCATGACCAGAGACAATCTAAGAGCTAGAGGGATTCCTAAACCTCTAGAGTGTAATTTGTGTAAAGAGGTGGAATCTATAAAACATATTTTATTTGAATGCATTGTCTCTAGGCTTCTTTGGGAGGATGTTCTCGAAGTTTTTGGCATTACAATAGATAGCTTTTTTCCCATTGCTTCTAAGTGGCTTGCTAATATGATACATATGCATTTCAATGTTGTTTCTGCAATAGTCCTATGGAGTATTTGGAACAATAGAAATAATTTGGTGTTTAATTCTTGCTCATGGATTAATATGAAGCAGATTTGGCGCCTGGTGTTAATGTACCATCGAAATTGGAAGGTCCCTTTCAAGGACCTGGAGGGTGGGAAACTAGAGATGTTCATGGACAAGATGACAAAACTAAAGATGCCCCTAGATCTCCCAACAAGCTGACATGCGTTGGTTTTGAGTGGATCTCTACCTGGAAGACTAGTGCATCGTCCAACCATGAAGGAAGAGCTTTACTGGAATACCTGAAAGCACACCTTGAAGAAGAGGACTCCATTCACGTTGTTCTAGGGTAGTGGCTTTCCTAGGTGTGTGTGCATAGTTTGGGGTTGTTCTATATGTCAGTCCTGGGTCTCCTGTTTATGTTCATGTTCTAAGTTTGCAGTTTCTCTTAGTCTGTTCTTCTGTTTACACTCTTGGTACCTTACTTTATCTTGTAGCGGTTCTGGTGTGTGGGTTGTGTTTGAACTCGGGTGGTTTCATTTTGCAATAAAATGGAGCCGAGGGAGTGATCCCGTTTCATCTAAAACAACCCTCCATCAACACCGTTATGTCCCGGTTCATAATTTTTTTAGTGAGTTCAAGGATTTCCAAATTGCAAAGGTTTTTTAGTTTTCCAGTCTTATTCAGATTGGTGGCAGACAAATCAAGTACCTTGAGTGACATGATGTTTCCTAGTACAACGGGAATTTCGCCAAACAACCAATTTGCTTCAAAATTCAGACCAAGACTGAGGTATCTGAGGCTCGTCGCTTTCCAAAACCAACTTGATGCAATTGAGTGGCCAAAATTATTCACGGAAAGATCAAGCTTCTCAAGTTTTGTTTGGTTGAAGTATGGAAGTGACTGGCTTGCAGTATCAAGCGAACATTCAGCAAACTTGGTAACCCTTAGAGATGGAATCATATTCAAGGTATGAGGCCAGTCAGCTATCCTTGAGAGATTTATTCCGCTCATGCCAAGATACTGCAGAAAAGGTATCTTTGTTAACCAAGTGATGTTTGTTGAGTACATTCCTGAATAACCCTGGCCAAGGTCAAGATGCCACATCTTAGACAAGTTACCAAGCTGAGAAGGCACTCTACCGGTAAATGGTATGCAGAGAGGTTAAGATATATCAAGTTCTCCATGGAGCCCAAGAAACGAGGAACATGGCTATCTGGCCTTAGCAAACAGTTCATGCTAAGGTCCATGTACTCCAGATGTTCCAAGGAAAGCAGCGAGGGACTTATATCACCGAACAAAGAATTAGAATTATGGCATGGATCAGAGTCCAGAATCGTATTACCAAGATGTAGCTTGATGACATGACCTGTTCGGTTGCTACAACTGACACCTCCACCGGCAGCAGTCCTGTCCATGCCATGAGGCGAGGAGCTTAGCGCTATCACTTGTGATGCCCTTCTTGAAGGATAGCAAGGCGACCCTCTCGACCAGGACGCAGCTGCCACCATAGTGATGCTGGTAGTGTAGTGTACCAACGGTCAAGAATGAAGAGATGCTTAATATGTCGAGGATGAGCAAGAAAATGGATCTACGTTGCATGTTGTAGGAACAAGGGCTAGCTAGCTGTGGAACCATACGCGCTATACGTGCCAAGGGTTGGTGTCATTTAGCTACCAGAACAACTACTGTACTTGGGTTTTGAGAGTGGTGATGTCCGGCCATTTGAGCTTCAGTGAATTTCCCTGCCCTT
Source organism: Avena eriantha (assembly GCA_910589775.1). Classification (NCBI taxonomy): domain Eukaryota; kingdom Viridiplantae; phylum Streptophyta; class Magnoliopsida; order Poales; family Poaceae; genus Avena; species Avena eriantha. The sequence goes on along the minus strand of OU342746.1, from coordinate 88,151,740 downwards.
CGGGGCTTTAAGGGAGGCCATCCAATGCAGAATGTGACAGGATGGACTAATTGCCTGACTACAACCACAAGACACTGTCGAAGTCACCCAATTTCGAGCGTGCGGCTAAAGATTTGTTTTACAAATTATTTTTTCAAATTTTTCTTGAACTTTTAAATTATCTGACCCGTTAATCTCTCATTTTAACACTAACTATACTTAATCTTAGGTGAAATTACACTTATGGTCAAACTTCCCGGTCGGTCACCCATCCTAGCACTACTCCACCCCAAACATGCTTAACTTCCTCGTTCCATCTCTCCCACCTCACGCGAAGGACCCTTATACCTTGTTGTCGAGACTATTATATCAATCCTATTAACTCATATCAATACGTCAACCGTCTTTATTTTTTGAAATTACGAACAACTATCGAAGTAAACAACAATAAATAACTAATAATAATATTTTATTCCAAAGAAAATAAAAAATAATTAAATTAATATTTTATTAATTTTTTGCCATTTATTCATTTAATATGACATAAATAATATCTTTAAATTCGTAAATTGAAATTCGACAAATAATATATTCATTATTATCAGAAAAAGGTGAGGAATTTCAAATATGACATCAAAAATTACTAAAAAAATTTAATTTTGGAAATAACTTTTTTTATTTTCGAATTTTAAGAATTTAAAAGAATCCAAAACAGCCAAGGGCTGTTGAAGTCAAAGAGGAAATTTTTTTCCTGCATGTTTTGATAGGTAGTCCTTTTTTTTTCTAACATCATATGCAAAAGTTATGGCCTTTTGAATTTTTCATGACATTTTTTTGTAAATTATGTCGAAATTCATGTTTGTTAATTTTCCTAACAACTAAATCACTTAATATAACTACAGTTCGAAGGATTTTATTTTTGGATTTTTTAATAATTTTTCGGCATGATTTTAAAACTAGAAAAGGCGATATGAGAATTTTTTTGCCCATTTTCTTTAGTCCCGGTTGGTAATACGAACCGGGACTAAAGGTGACCTTTCGTCCTGGTTGGTGATATAAACCGGGACTAAAGGAGTTGATACTGGTAGCAGCCTACCGTAACCCCTTTAGTCTCGGTTGGTGTCTCCAACCAGGACTAAAGGTTCCATTTGACCCGGGGCTAAAGATTGTTGGTGTTCTATCCGTTGGAACCGGGACTAATGTGAGCATTAGTTCTGGTTCCAACCACAACCGGGACTAATGCTCAGAACTGGGCTGGACGAAAGGCGCTTTTTTCTACTAGTGGATACACCTCCCACGGGGCACTCGATCCCCCGGTTCGTCGCGTGTGAGACGCGCTATCTTGGTGGTACCAACCCACACCTCCACCTACCTTATCTTTTCTGTTCCTATTCATTTTCTGAGTTTCTCGCATGTTGCTACCTCGTCGGCGCGTGGCCATGTTGGTACCTCGTCGGCGCGCCGTCCGCCTGCTCTCGCGGCCATGCTGCTGATAGCTATGAGATTTGACACATTTTTGATGGTTTTCCTCTAGATTTAATCATTTTCTAGCTTTACCTAATGCAAATACTTCGGTAGCGAAGAAAATTGGTTTTTAATGTATGTTTAAGGTTCTGAACATAAACAGAAGGTTTTAACATGAGAAACACAATATTCAGATGAAAACAAGCAAGTCTCTTTTTGGAAGCAAGCAAGGGGCGCAAATAGAATCTTTAACGAGCAACTATACGGCGCGAACATTTTTACGGCCGTATAGTTCCCGCCGTATAGCTGCCTGTGCCTCCGTCTTGTCAAAAGGGACAACTTCCGTGAAGAGACCAGACGCGAAAACACAACACATCAGTCGCCATCCCATCCAGAAAGGAGAAAGAGGAGATCCGGAGAAGAAGGGGAAGACGTTCTTCATCTCGCTCCACGATCTTCGACCTCCTAGCCAATACACCCCCATAGCCATTACTCATACTTGAGAGAGAGAGAGAGAGAGATCTTCACCTTGCAATACTAGGGTTTGAGATTGTTTCTTCCTATCTTGAATTATGTTGGATTACTTTTCTATTCTTATTGTAGATCTCCACGGTAATATCGAGAAGAACTCCCTTTATTTAATTATATCGATGATGCTTTCTTCTCTCATGTGTGAGTAAGTTCCTTGGGCGTGGGAGATGTAAGGGATTGGTGAGATGTGATGTGACTTCATATACTTTCCATTAGTTTGTGATCGATTTTAATTACTATATTATGTGTGCATGACTATCTGTGGGATGCCTAATGCTTGTTGTCCAATTAAGGGCCTAGAAAACATGATACTTTGTTCTACATGGATAGGATCTTGTTCTCTAGTAGACCGGCGACCCCCGAGTGACACAGTGATATCAATGGAAAACTAGTAGACTCAAGGATAACGAGGAACCACCAAACTTATTGCATTATTATGATCAAAGGAGCTTAATCGCTAAGCGACCTGAACGGTCTTAATCGTCTAGTGTCTGACCATGGTTTTGGTAACAGACTAGTAGGATTATTGAAGTTGGGACAAAATCTACCAAGAGGAGTTCCGGATAATTATGGGTTGCTCGCCTACACATATACTTATAATATTATAATTGTTTCACTTATCATTCGTCTACCTGGCACAGTCACTATCACCATGAACTGTATCTCCCCGTGCCTTCTTTGTCATCTGCAGGAAACAATAAACAACTGAACTGTTCTTTACTTTTATGGTTTTTATTTTTGAAGTTTATATTTTAAGTTTTATTGAAATACATCCAGTTTAATCCAAATTCCTTTCTCATTTCAACACTTGCAGTCAACTCACTCGAAGACCTGTGACAAATTTGGGTGTGATATAGACTTCACCCATAAACACTTACCTTTGGGCTCCCTGTGGGATCGATATCTATACTTTGAAACTAGCTACAAATGATCTGTGCACTTGCAAACATCAAGCTATTTTCTAGCGTCGTTTCCGGGGAGCTAAGCACTAAGTGTTTCTCTCTTGACATTTCAGGTGTTACTACTACAAAATGTTCTCCTTAGGAGTCAAAGGTTCTACACGCTCTAGTAGGACCTATTTACCAGATTATATTGATCGCATGCCTGCTGAAAGGCGTGAGGAAATTATTGAAAAACTTTTAAGATCAAATAAAGTTGAAGTTGAAAACCTGAGTGATATTATGGAAATCATGTCTATTTATAGGACAACTCCCAAGAAACCTGAGAAAACTCTCAGAGAATACAATGCTCCAAGTTCTGAATTTCTTAAACAACCAATAGAGTTCCCTAATCCTAGAGTTAGAGAATATCGATTTGATGGTGGAATTATTAAAATTTTGCAGGAAAAAGCTTTTAGTGGAATGGAAGATGAAGACCTAGGAAGACATCTTAGTGAGTTCGACGATGTGATAACATCATTTGGACCAAAAGGTTTGCAAAGAGACTTCTCTCGTCTAAAATTATTTCGTTGGTCTCTCAAAGGTAAGGCTCTAGACTGGTTATAATTCTCTCCCTCACCATTACATTAAATGTTGGGAAAAATGCATTGTTAAATTCATAAACAGGTTTAATCCTTTTAAAAAGGTAACTGAAATTAGAAAGAATACAAGCAACTTTAGTCAGAACGTGGGAGAAAACTACCCACAAGCCTAGGATAGATTCTTTGGAATGATCAAAGTATTCCTAATCATGGCTATTCTGAATCAACTATTTGCCATTTATTTTACCATGGTCTTAATACTCAATGTAGAGAGTTGCTTGATTTCTCAACATGAGGATCGATAAATACTTTAACTATTAAAGAATGTTTGGAATTGATGTCTACTAGGGCTAAGAATGATTCTTTATATAATCCTGATTTCGGCACTAAGCCATAAAAAGGGATACTTCAGATAACTCATGATCTTATGCCTGAAGTACGCAAAACAATGAAACAAAAAGGTATACCTTCTAAACTTGTTAAGGAAAACAAAGTAGACTTGTTACAAGTTCTTACCGAAGAAGATGAAACTAGGTTTTTTTTCAAGAATTAAAACATTGACAAGAAAAATCTCATAATAACCTGCATAAGCACTTTCAAAAACATAAAAAGATTTTGGCAGAACTCATGGAAAATTATGATGAGATTGGCCAATAAATAAAATTATTTCACAAGTATCTTAGTATGATTGAAACCTAGTGTGAACAAATAGCATCTGGTTATCAAAATTTTCTTCGAGATGATATAGATATTACTATTTCTACTAATGTTGTTACAAGAAGAGGTGCATTTGTTACAGGACCATTAGGACCACTAGAATATGAAGCTGAAAAAGATCGAAGGGAAAAGGCCTTACTCAAAGTAAGCCAAGAAGATGATACACTAGTGGATCCTCAAGATAAAACTACTCAAGAAACACAAGATCGAACCAAGGAGGGCCAAGATGATGCACATGATGACCATTATGACTCTGATGCAGAGATAGTTGATCCAAGAGAAGAAAAGAGATAAGCAATGAAGATGAAGTTGTTGTAGTAGAAAAGAAGAAAAGCGATAAGCAACAACAAAAGAAAGAACCAAAAGAGACTGACCCCCCACAAAAGGTAAAAGACAAGAATAAGAAAGGTGAGCAAAAGCTTCCTTATCCAGATCGAAAAAAGAAAGCACCAGATCAGGTAATCTATGATTCTTTTACAAATGCACTTGGTGACCTTCATATGGAAATTCCATTTGCAGATGCAATCAAAGTTCCTACCTATTCTAAATTCCTCCGTGATATTCTTAGTAGAAAGAAAGAGATAACTGAAACTATTGCCATGGTGACTAGTTATCCTACTAATGGGAAGCTATTGTCTAAATCAGGAGATCCCGGAATACCAACTATTTCATGCTCAATAGGAAAAACTGATATTCACAATGCCATGTGTGATTTAGGTGCAGGAGTTAGTATAATGCCACACTCCCTCTATAAAAGGTCAGGATTTGGGGAGTATTCCCTTACTACTATCACTTACAGATGGCTGACAAGTCCACTAAACAACCCATTGGTATGATTGAGGATGTTCTACTTAGAATAGATGAGCATGTTATTCCCACTGATATTATTTTTCTTGAGATGCCAGAAGATGAAAAATTATCCATAATACTTGGAAGACCTTTCAATAGTACTGTAGAAGCATCAGTTGATTGTGCCGAGGGAAAAATAATCTTCAATGTTTATGATGCTGAAATCATCTGGTATTTTCCAAAGAAGCTAGAAGAAGGAGGAAGATATATTCCACCGGCCAAACGTGTTCATGTGGTAAGTTCCTTCAATAAAGGGCAACCCAAGGTAAGGATTCAAGAACATAGAAGGGGTTGAATTATTCAACCATTCTTAATAAATGCTTAATCAGAGTCAACCCATCACTTCAATAAAATAAATTAAAGAATAAAAAGTTCATCGCATTCATACAACTTTTTCATAGATATTCTTGTGGAAGCGCGCCCGTAAAGATGCATCTGTCAAAAAGAAGTAGAAACATCGATTGAACAAGTGTAGAATAAGTATAAAAATAAAGTTTGAGTTTTATCTACAAATACTATCTCCATCACTTAGTCCGGACTAAAAAGTAAATCTCCAGTTGAGGAGAAGAAATTAGGTTGTATTAAAATTCTGTTCTTTATATGCTGATGTTGGTCGATAGTTTCCACTTCCATTTTTCTGTCTATTTCGCTAAGTTTCAGAATAAGAAGGTATTCTCGAAGAAATAGAATTTTTTTGATGAGTACTGATGGTTTAACGACCAACTATACAGCAGGAATAAAAATTCCGGACGTATAGTTTGGCCGTATAGATATCATTGCCATCAACAAATTTTCTTTCGAAGGAATAGAGAATTTAACGACCAACTATATGGCGGAAATAAAAATTCCGGCCGTATAGCTCCGGTCGTATAGATATCAATGACTTCGTACAATTTCTTCTCGAAGGTACTGATGGTTTAACAACCAACTATACGGCGGGAATAAAAATTCCGGCCGTATAGTTCTAGTCATATAGATATCGATGCCTGTTTTAGAAAATTTATCTCAAGGCTATAGACGGTTTAACGACCAACTATACGGTGGGATCATTATGATCTGGCCGTATAGTTGTGACCGTATAGCTGTGTTCTGCATAAAGAAACCCTAGTTGGCAGCGCCGCCGCAACTATACAACGGGAACTACATATCCCGCCCGTATAGTTCTGGCCTTATAGTTCGGCGCGACCTCATAATCGTGCCGGGCGGCTAGGTTTCTTATCCCTCCTCACTTTTTCTCTCATATTCTTAAAACCCACCTAGAACTCTTGATTCTTCGCGGATTTCATTTGTTTGAGTGGGGGAATCAACATATCGGTATGTTTCTCTCCCTATCCATGCTTTATTTTCAGAATTCCATGGTTGAAACTCTCACATTGATTTAGTGGATGAACTCAAGCTTATTTCGTTTTTCCTATTGATTTCTCATGTTATGATTGAATTTTTCCACGTAGAATCACTCGTATATCATGCACAAACTATATCCCTAAGGTTTTATGGTGAAATTTTACAGTGCATCAAGATAAACAAAATCGGTAATATCTTCCGCAAGAGGAAGCGCCAACATGGCGAGAGCTTAGGGCAGAGAACCGAGCTCAACCCCAAGTTGGCCATAGTTTCATCGAGGAGGGTGCTGCCCACACGTTGGGCCGACCATAGCTTTCTCACCGTGGTGGGGTTGAAGGCGGACTTGGACCTCATGTTTAATAAGGCCAGGCTAATAGTACTCGGCTACATGAGCCACAACACCTACGCCGAGCTTACCTATGAGTTCCTTGCCTCCTTCTACGACGACCATAGGGAGAAAGGTACCGCGTGCACAGTAAGATCCACCATTAACTAGCAGTACTATGAAATAACTTTTGAACAATTTTGTGATGCTTTCGGCTTCCCTCACGTTGGGGAGTCAACTGCTACTAACTTCTATAGCGTCACAAGTGGGAAACTTGGGAGGTTATTTCTGTCAATGGTGGCAGGTAATTCTACCAGAAGAAGATGTCCACCATTCAGAACCCAACCATTCGCTACTACGCCTTGTTCCTCGCTAACACACTATTGGGAAGAGGAGATACTGGTTCCATGGCCAATGCGGACATGGCAATGATCACCAAGGCACTCTTTCCCACTACACCGCAAAGCCCCAATCCCGTGGCTCTACTCATCCAGCACCTTCACCACCAAAGCAACAGGACGAAAGGTGACATGCGCATTGGTGGATTGGTAACCCACCTTGCCCATGCATGAAATACTACATTACCTATTATGCAACCAGTTGATGACTCCAAACTCATGGACGCCAAGTATTTTACTGCTTGTGGCTTCCTTGGTGTTTACCAAGCTAACTGGAGGCTCCGAGCATATCAATTTAGTTATCTTGGTGATGCAAAGGGTGAGCAGGTTCTGTTGCCCTGTCCACAAGCCTTCTCGATTGTGGAGAAGGACACTTGGATCCTCACCAAGGATCAAGTGATGGAGATCATGGCTGAACTCCAGCCTGATCAAGAGGAGGATGAAGAAGGAGGGCAACAGGATGAGGATGAGGAGGAGCAGGAGCATGAGGATGAGCAGGGATACAACCCTGCTTGGGAGGGACAGCAGCAGCAGCAAGGGGGAGCCTAGGACCCATGGCCTACTCATCCACAATAGGGGTTCAACTACGTCCCTATCAAGAATACCAACAGCTCAACCAGCGCGTTGGGGAGATTGACCACACTCTTCAAGGAGTGAATGAAGATGTGAGTGCCTTAACTCACAACTTTAGTCACTTCATGACCCACTTCCCCGACTACTACCAGCAGTATCCGCACCAGCCGTGAATGACGGCAACAACTGAGCCTAGCAACAGCCTAAGCTTGGGGGAGGTTCGAAAACCTCCAAACTTTGCATTCATATTTTATTTTCTTATTTTGATTTATTTCTTTAAAATTGCATGTTTACTTTTAGTTTGCATTCCTAAACCAAAAACACAAAAAATTTGTTGTAGCCTTATTTGCAAATGTATTTCTTTATTTATCTCAGAGATTGCTCAATTTCAGGTGACTTGGCAATAGGGAAATGTAGAGGGGATTCGACTCAAGTATGGGAACGAAGCAAGCAAGAGGAGGTATCACATTCCTTTCATCACCTTTTCTGCAACTTTAAATTGATCCTACAATTATTCACTCGCTTGCACTTGAGTCACTCCCCTCTTAGCTTGTTATCCTATAAATTCTACTCCTTTGCCAAGTGTCTCGTTTTTAGCTTTGAAATAATGAGCAATGAATTTGGTTAAAAATATTTCCCACATTTTTACAAGAAGAAAAAGCATCCAAAAGATGACTTGAGTCCATGATTAGCCCTAAGAATTTGATTTTAGAACTACTCCGTCCCATTTGAGCTTAATGTATATAGACTCAATAGTACCCTTGAATGAAATTGTTTGATAAAACGGATGCTTCGAAGTAGTAGAGATGATGCCACTGCTTTTTCTAATAATTACCGTAAGATATTGCTTTACGCGTGTCATTACAACACTGTCATGCTCCATGGGGAACTATTAACTCCACTGGCCAACGAACAATCTAAATGTGGGAAACCACTTGATTTCGGCTTTGAGTTATGTAAACGTGTATAGCAGCAATGCTATGATGGCTAAAATTTTAGTCTCCTCGTGGTTTCACGTTACAAGTGAAGTTGTAGTACTCATCTGACCCATTATTGCTCAACAATTATTTATTGGCATGGTCACGAGTGCACAAAATTGTCCCAGTTAACATGTTAAAAACAGTTGTCGTATTGATGACAAGTACGCCATGAGGGGGTCCTCGAGGCATGCGGAAGAGAGGGGTGTGAGACGTACGGTGTTCTGGGATGGTGAGCACATAAGTTTACCTAGGTTTGAATTCACCGGCTTTGGATGGATCCTACTCCTGCTAGCAATCCAGTAATACGATAGAGCCAGAATATGGGTCACAAGGGTTCGCCTGTGTGAGTTGAGATTGTAGACTATTGTGTTGCCCTAAAGGCTCTCCTTAGGAAGGTTTATATAGATATCCGGCCTAGGGTTTACAGGAGAGATTTATCCGGCTACGACTAAGAGTCGGTTATAGAGTACATCTTGAACTACAAGTAACACTATGGGCCTAAGTCGGTAAGTCTTCTAGGCCTTCCCTTAGACGGATTGGACTCCGTCTCTTCTCCCTGACTGGGCCGCCCATGAAGCAAAGCTCTAACCCGAAGTGGGCCACCCTGGTCAGTAAGGAACTTTGAGGATACCTGGAAAGTATATCCCCAACAGCAGCCCCCGGAAGTCTCCAAGATCCAAAGTCGGATTCATCAGTGTCTAGCTTGATCTTCGGCTTGCAGAATCTTGAAGGGTTCCTGAAACTTTAAAACAAAATATACAATCTGGGTCTCAAAATAAGTTGGTCCTATCAGTACATTAGATATGCTTCTAGATTGTAATTCAAACTAAATCGAAACTTGGTCTCTGACGTCATCTGACATGAGTCATGGTCAAGTCACGTCACTGATAGACATTTCCTGTCAGCACGACTATTGGTGGGTCCATATTTTGCGGAACCGAGGCGCTGTTCCAATGCATGCGTGGAGATCGAGGCGGCGTAATCATCGCGTGGGACCTTCCTAGTTCTTTCCACGACGCGTGGCATACTTACTGTGGCTTTTGCACGAATCTTGGCGCGGTTAGGTGGCTATAAGGGGTGAGGATTCTTTTTCCCTCATCTTCACCTATTCCCCTTGCCATTTCCTCTCCTCCACTTCTTCCTCGCGCACAGAGCTTCCCTGCTTCCCAGCGCCGCCCATCTAAAGTAACCGGTGCACCGGTGGAATGCCTTCATCTTCATCATCCATCTTGGTTGGGGCTGCGGCGGCAGCGACGGCGGCGGCAGAGAAGGAAAGAAATCGCGGGGTCTGGATCCCCTGCGTGCTTGACAACGAGAAACTCCACGGCGTGGAGAATGAAGGGCTCCTCCGCGCGGCGACTGGCAGAGCGGTTTCGGTGAAACCATCCCCGATCCACACGCCGACAAGCGGGTCCACTTCCGCACCCACCTCGACAGAGGTTTTTCTTTCCCTCCCTCGGAATTCTTTTCCGAGGTGCTAGATCACTATGGTGTTCAACTTCACCATCTCCTCCCCAACTCCATCTTAGAGATGAGCATCTATGCGGCTTTGTGCGAGGGATATCTCGGCATTAGGCCGAGTCTCACTTTATTCCGGTTTTACTTCCATGTCCGGAGAAACTCCATCACTGCCGGTAATCCTTATATTATCGACACAATTAGCCTTTCAGTTAGACGCGAGCGTGTTTATCCTCGCATTTTAGATAGTGAGTCGGTCAAACAGTGGCCAACCACCTTATTTTACCATAAGGATGTACCTACTCCCGGCAAAGCTACTGCTTTGTCGTCTTTTATCGACAGAGCTGCCACGACCCAACCTTCTTGGGACGAGGCCGCTCCAGCTCTTAGTGACGATCTGATCCTCGCCAAGAGGCGGATTGAATACCTGATGAAGCACAAGGGCCTGAGAGGGTCCGACCTGGTCCAGTGCTAGGTGGCACACTGGATCCAGCCTCTCCAACACCATGGCGACCGACTGATGGATTCCATCACGGCGTCAAAACAAGACTCCCCCCGCATCTGCCCCAATGCCCTAAAGCCACAGGATTACATAAGCCAGATCAAATGGCTAATAAAGGAGCAGATCGCAAGAAAGATTCCGGAGTTGTCTCTGGATATGCACACAGCGGAAGACCCTGTAGTATCGGTAAGCTTTTAGCAGTAAACCCTTTTTATGTGTTTCACGTTTAAGTTATTTTGCAATACTGAGATATTATCCTCTTTTTAGCTTGCCGATCTCCTCGAGTCGGAACTGGCTCCTCTCGAGGGATATCCTACGGAGTTTTCTCAGGAGGAGAAACTGGTCCCACTACCGGACGTTGTGCCCAGGAAGTGCAAATCTCCGACAGTGGCCGTTGGCACAAAGGAAGTGCCAGTTGTGAAGAGGTATCTTTCCACACAACTTCCGCGTTTGTACTGTACTCATAATTTCTTCTGAGATGTAATGTTTTCCATTCTATTACATTTTCAGAGCTAAATAGCTCATCAAGGGCAAGGGGAAGGAAACTTCTTCGAAGCCCCTACAGCAGACGAAGCTGACTATGGCTTCTCCTGCTGTGGCTCCTCCGACTCCTGCCCCTCAACCTTCTGCAACGCCAGTGATTACTCCATCGCCGGTTGTCGCAGAAGATCCGGCTCCCTTAACAGAGCCAGCGATCCTTGAATTGCAGACTGACGTCGCCATGGGTGACTCAGTTTTAGATAAGGGTGAACCCTCTTCAGGTAATGATCCCTCGTCAGAGACCTTCGCTGAAAATCTCCTGAACAATCCGGGACTTGCCAAATTTGGCTTGTCTTGGAAATCTGCGGAGGAAATCCAGCGGCTGGCCCAACAATGCCTGGAAAGCCATAATCTCTCTGTCGAAGAAGAAGCACAAGAAGCGGAGGACGTCAAGTACTCCGAACTTCTTGAACTAGTCCGCTTTCGCGACGAGGGACTAAGAGCTGGTGTGCTTCCACCACCTCCGGTTATTCCACTCACCCTCGCCGAGAAGGTTACTACTAAGGTGAACATGTGCCTGAGCAAGCTCTCACATGAACATCATGTAAGTCGGAATTCCAACTCACGCTTTTCCTTTATTGTATTTTATATCATATCCTCTAGCCCCCAAGCATGAAGTTGGATAGTAGATCCGGGTTTATGCTTCATTAGGATGCCAAAGAACGAACTAGTATAGCCCCCAGGGCTCGTGCTGATATTAGCTACAATATTAGCCTGAGTCTTTAGTAGACTTCTGACTCTGGGTATTTTGACTTATAGAAAGTTAATTCATATAACTAGGAATTTTTGAAGAACATATGCAATAAGCGGAGAGAGATCCAAGCTCTCCGACTTAAAAATGCTGACCTTAAAGTTTCCAAGGAGGAGGCCGAAGGTGAACTTTCCGAGACTCAAACCTTGTCTTGATTTTTCATAGTCGAATAATTTTGCTGAACTATTGTTCTTTTTGACTTACAACACTGATAAAGCAGTCCTATGCTATGATCGAGGAGGCCGAGAATCTGAATACCTTGGTGGTGGAAAACAAGGATCTCCGCCAAGAGCTAGACTAGCTTAAGGCGGATCATGAGAAGAGCATTGCTCAAGTTCTCGAATCCTCCTCCATGGCCACCGTGGAGCGTGATCGCAAGATTGCACTCCACGAGAAGAAAATCTCGGATCTCAACGACGAGCTAGGCAGAGAGAAGGATATTTCCGAGGCGCTCCGAGCTGAACTCCGGAGTCTTCGTGCAGAGAAGACCAAAGTTGATGATGTCATCTTTGGTATGTTTCCATCTTTCTGACTTGTCTACATTCTTTGACTCTTTCGATGTCGGATTTACTTATCTATTTTGCGTTATATGCATAGGTCCTCTGAACTTGACGGACTCCACCTCTACCGAGCCCCGCACCCACCGGCTTACCCAAGTCGGTGATTTACTTCATGACTTCCGCCAATCCATTGAGGATATTGGCGAAGCTCTCAAGGTTCCGGACATGCATAGCATGTCCGACTTTCAGGTGCGGGACAAGGCAAAGGAACATATCCTACGTGCGAACCGCAGTGCAAAACACTCTCACCATGGTCATGAGCCACCATGGAAACATGGAAATCTGGCAAGTGACCAGAGGGTACTGCAAGGTGGACGAAGACGAACAGGAGCAAGACATCAAGGCAATCATGGACTCCTGCGCCGAATATGGGTGTCATATAGCTGACTTAACCAGCTACGACACTCCCTTCTTCACCCACGTGGACATGCTACCTCCGCCTCCCGAAGAAGAAACCGAAGTTTTCGACGATGACCACACCACGTCGGATGTGGACATCGCGGAACGATATCAAAGCGATGTATCCAGCGAGCCGACATCTCCTACTTCTTCTCCTGCATCATAGATTATCAGAAACAAATGTTTTATTCTGAAAACGTTATGGGTCTGTAAATATGCAGTATGATACTTTTGCTAGTGCTAAGTTTTAAATCTATTCAACACTTTTGGTTTAAATTTTTGTGTTCCTGAAATGTTTACATAAGCACTTGTACTTTTTTGTCTATACTTATCGTTTATCTGGCTTTCTACCTCGTCCCTTTCGTGAGCCGGCTAAACCTTCTGCACGGAAACTTTGCCGAGCAACGGAGCTCAATTGCTAAACTAGTTTAAACTCGAAAACAAAGCCGGCTTCCAGTACCAACAATACACTACTCGGAAAATACCCGCATCCGGCAATCAGACAAATAACCAAAGTAAAGACTAGAAATTTTAGAGTTATACCTGAGGGTAGCAATTTTAGAATCGGAAATCTAAACCAAAACGAACATGAGCATAAAGTACTTTCAAGCATTCTGGGATTCTCGACTATGACATGAGCATTCGGAAATAAGATGGTAAAAACTTCTTAGAAAAAACTTGAGGCAACCAAGACTTTTATTTCTCATAGAACATGTACATATATATGATTACAAAGAAGGATAAACTAAGAATAAATGGGACGTAGCTGAGCAATATTCCATGGTCTGTCTAACTCATCCAGATTTGTACTGCCTCCAGCTCTCTTTCTCTTCTTAGTAGTAGATGTTTCTTTGACTGGCCTCATATCAGTTAGGTAGTATGAACCATTGTGCAATACTCGACTAACCAAGAAGGGCCCTTCCATACTGGGGAAAGTTTGTGCTTTCTTTGTTGCACAAGCTGGAGAACCAATTCGCCCTTATTGAAAGATCCGTTTCTGACTCTCTAGCTATGATACTTGCGTAACTTCTGCTGATAGGCTGTTGATCTCATTTCAGCAACAATGCGAACTTCTTCGACTAAGTCGAGATCATTTTGTCGAGAAATCAATCCATCCTCTTCGATATACGCGGCCACTCTAGGAGAAGTGTGAATCAAATCACTAGGAAGAACTGCTTCTATGCCATAAACCAAGAAGAAAGGTGTGTATCCAGTTGACCTGTTCGGAGTTGTTCGTAAACTCCATATTACAGAAGGTAATTCCTCTGCCCAAGCCCCCACAGCACGTCGTAGTGGTGCTTCGAGTCTCGGTTTTAGGCCTTGTAGGATTAAACCGTTTGCTCTTTCGACTTGTCCATTAGCCTGTGGATGTGCGACTGACGCAATGTCAAGCATGATATTTTGTTCGTTGCAGAATTCGACAAGTTCTCCTATAGAGAAATTACTCCCGTTGTCCGTGATAATACTATGCGGATAACCATACCGGATTATGACATCCTAGACAAATCTTTTGGCTGTTTCTCCATCACAACTAGTGACAGGTTTAGCCTCAATCCATTTGGTGAATTTATCCACCATCACTAAGAAGTGAGTAAATCCACTTGGATCCCGTTTAAACGGTCCTACCATATCAAGCCCCCAGACCGCAAACGGCCATGTTATAGGTATTGTTTGCAGCTGATCAGCCGGAACGTGAGCTTGTTTGGCGTACTTTTGACAGCCTTTGCACGTCTTGACCAGCCGCTCGGCATCTGCCCTGGCTGTAAGCCAGAAAAAACCATGTCGGAAAGCTTTTGCCACTAAAGATTTGGCTACAGCATGGTGACCACACTCGCCTTCGTGGATTTCTCTTAAGATTTCCACTCCTTAGGGAGATACGCAGTGCTGGAAGACCCCAGATACACTCCGCTTATAGAGCTCACCACTAACCACAGTATAGGCTTTTGCTCGTCGGATTATCTGCTGGCTCAGAATTTCGTCTTCGGGTAATTTGCCATCTACCAAATAATCGAGGTAGGGTTGAGTCCATCTAGGAATTACAGCCAGAACTGCTATTAGAGGTGAATCAGATTTAGTCGGATATTCCTCGTTCACTCCGTTTATTGAGGGAACTTTGAGGTTCTCTAGAAAAGCGCCATCCGGGACTTCTTTCCGTGCAGAGCCTATTCGAGATAGTGCATCTTCTTCCTCGTTTTCTGCTCGAGGGATGTGTTGAACCTAAAACTCTTTGAACGATTTAGATAAATCATCCACGACAGCTTTATATGCTGCCATGTGTTTATTTGCACTACAAATATCCGACACTTGCTGAGGAACAAGATCCGAATCTCCATAACACATCAACCGTCGGATGCCGATATCCTTAGCAATCTAGATTCCATGCAGAAGTGCTTCATACTCGGGAATATTATTTGTCGATGTGAAGTGGATCTGCAACACGTATAAAAGTTTATCTCCTTGGGATGATTTGAGCACCACGCCAGCCCCCGAGCCCTCTCGAGCTTTAGACCCATCAAAATATAGGGTCCAATATTCCGACTCAGGTAGGGTCATATTCTCCTTCGTCTCTGTCCAATCATCAACAAAGTCGGCAAGGATTTGGGATTTGATTGCTGTCCAAGGTTTGTATTCAATATCGAAAGCTGAGAGATCTATGCCCCATTTCGCGACGCGTCCTATGGCGTCACTGTTGTTGATTATATCTCTCATGGGAGCGGTGCTCACCACTGTAATTGGGTGTTCCTGAAAATAGTGTCGTAGCTTACGAGATGCCAAGAACACAACATAAGCTAGCTTTTGATAGTGCGGATACCGCTGTTTCGATTCTGTCAGGACCTCGCTGACAAAGTAAGTCGAACGCTGCACCAAGTGTTCCTGATTTTCCTCCAGTCTCTCTACTACAATGACAATACTAACGACTTTGTTTGTCGTAGCAAGATAGAGCAACGTTGGTTCCTGTGGTTCCGGGGCTGCTAGGATTGGAGCAGATGAGAGTACTTTTTTCAGGTCTTGTAGCGCAGCTTCAGCTTCGTCGGTCCACACAAAATCCCTGGTCTTTTTTAGGAGTTTGTATAATGGTGAGGCTCTTTCACCGAGCCGGCTTACAAACCAACTGACTGCGGCAATGCAACCAGTTAGTCTTTGTACGTCTTTCAGGCGGGTTGGCCTAGAAATATTGAGTATAGCCTTGATTTTATCTCGGTTCACCTCTATGCCTCTTTAAGACACGATGAAACCTAACAATTTTCCAGCTGGGATTCCAAAGAAACATTTCTTCGGATTAAGCATTATGTTGTATTTTCGTAGATTGGCGAACGTTTCCTCCAAGTCGGAAATTAATGTTTCCTTTTTTTGGACATCACCGCAATATCATCCACATATGCATGTACATTGCGTCCGATTTGATCATGGAGGCAATGTTGCATTTTACGCTGGTACGTAGCTCCTACGTTCTTTAGCCCAAAGGGCATCGTAACAAAACAGAAGGTTCTAAAGGGGGTTATGAATGAAGTTTTGACTTTGTCAGATTCCTTCATCCGGATTTGGTGATAACCGGAATATGCGTCCAGAAAACAGAGGAGTTCTGAGCCTACTGCAGAATCGATAACTTAATCAATCCTAGGCAGAGCAAATGGATCTTTGGGGCAAGCCTTGTTCAAGACAGTATAATCAACACACATCCTTAAATCAGTGGTGTCCTTTTTAGGGACCATTACAGGATTGGCTGACCACTCAGTATGGATGACCTCTTCTATGAATCCGGCTAACTCGAGCCGTGCTAGTTCCTTAGCTATTGCCTTACGCTTTTCATCACTGAAATGTTGTAAGGAACGTTTGACAGGTTTAGCGTTCGGGTTTACATTTAGAGAGTGCTCGACAAGTTCCCTAGGTACTCCGATCATGTCAGATGGCTGCCATGCGAAGATATCTTGATTTGCTTGGAGGAAGTTGACGAGCGCGCTTTCCTATGCGCTATCTAGGCCTACTCCTATCTGGGTCACCTTAGAGGGGTCATCATCCTTCAACGGCCTCTTCTTCGTCTCTTCTGATGCCTTGAACTCTGGATTCGGCTTTGTCACCTCCTTCTTCGTTGCGGGCATCTCGGACGGATCTATGCTCTTCTTACCTCCTGGTACTCCTGGGCGTGCAGCACGGCTTCAGCAAAGGCGGCATTTCCATCCTCGCACTCTCACACTTTCTTCCGGTCTCCCCTGATGGTGATCACGCCGTTGGGACCTGGAATTTTCATCATATTGTGAATGTAACACGGATGAGCCATAAAAGCCTAGTAAGCCGGACGTCCGAATATAGCGTGGTACACGCTCTTGAACAAGACCACTTCGAAGGAAAGTGCCTCCATCCGATAGTTCTTTGGAGTTCCAAAGGTAACATCCAAAGTGATTTCTCCCAGGGAATTTGCTTGTCTTCCTGGGACAACCCCGTGAAAGATGAGAGAGCTGTGGTTCAGCTGGGTCTCCAAGATCTTCATCCGACGTAGCGTTTCGACATACAGAATGTTAATGCTGCTGCCACCGTCCATGAGAGTCTTGGAGAAACCATAACCATCAGTAAGGGGATTGACGATTAAGGCGTATTTTCCCCGCCTATGTAACTTAGGCGGATGATCAATGCAGTCAAAGGCGACTGCCACTTCCGACCAGTCCAAGAATTGAGGGACAGTCGGAACTCTTGCGTTGAGCTCATGCAGAACTGCTTTCTTGACCTTTGCTGGTTGAGATCCAAGGAAGGTGACATAAGTGTCTTTCTTGGTCGGAAATTTTTTCTTCCCTTCTGGCTTGGGATTTGAAGCATCAGCTTCCTCCATGTCGGAATCTTCCTTGGTCTCTTTTTCTTTTTCGGGATTCCTCTTTCCCTTCTTCTGCTTAGCCTTGTAGCCATCGGTATCATCTCTCTTAATGTCGTCATTAAAACGACACTCGGCGTTTGTGTGGGACGAGCCCCCATTGGCGTCTAGGTGATGCACACATGTGTTATTGGCAATGTCAGCCCAAGAGTAGGTTTTGCCAGGCTGCTGGTCTCCTCTACCTTGAAACCTTGACGTCCCACGACCGCGTCCGCGGCCACCGCCACGTCCTCCTCGTCCTCCAGAACCGAAAGTAGCGGTGACTACTGCCATTTCCGCGTTGGGTTTTTCTTCCGAGGTATTCTTGCGCTTCTGAGCTTGTTGCTTTGGTTGTTTTGCCGACTGTGGCACAACCAGGGCGTTGAGTAATCCCTCTGTGTCGTCGTCAGCATCTGCATACTTGCTCGTTGTTTCTATCATCTCTCCCAAATCAGTGACTTTGTCACACTTCAAGCGATGACGTAGTAAACCAATTGGGAGACCTGCAATGAAAGCTTCAATCACAGTTTGGTCATTTACTCCTTCACAAGAGTTCTTGGTGTCGATCCATCGTCTGAGATAATCTTGGCAAGTTTCTCTGGCTTTCTAGGTGCAACACTGTAGGTCTCCGACCATACAGGGCCTCCGGTATGTGCCTTCGAAATTCCGAAAGAACGCACTTTGCATGTCATACCAGTTGTGGATGGTGTTCTCCGGAAGTTCATTGAGCCATGATCATGCCATCTTCCGCAACATAAGTGGGAGATATAGGGTTGCGACCAGGCTGTTTCCGCCTTTGGCGATGCAGCAAGCTTGGAAAAAATCCTGTAGCCAAGTATCTGGCCGAGCTATGCTGTCGTAGGCCTGAATATGTCTTGAGATAGCAAATCCTTCCGAGAATCTTGTAGCTCTTATGCATGGTCCGAAGCATTTTGGGCCCACGTATATGTCATCGTTTTCATAACGCCACGCTTCTATATTGGAGTTGATCCTGTGCCTTGCGTCGTTTGGGGATAAAGATCGTCTCGAATGACGGCTATGGCTGCGGTGCCTTGGAGCCGGACTTCGGCTTCTACCACCACCTCCTCCACCACGACGCCCTCCTTGGCCTCCTTGGGAGCTGTTGTGTTGGCTACTTGGCAGAGAGGGTGGAGGAGCTAGGTTATTTTCGGCTGATCGCCGGCCTCCATCCGGAGCGTCATTATTCCGGTTCCAGGGAGGGTCTTCATTGTGACGAGCACCCTGCTTGCTTGACTCGGCGTGGTTTCTGTCGTTCCTTCGTTCGTTACTCCCGCCATGGTGGGACTCAGCCGGATGGTTTGTAGGTCTAGGAGGTGGCATCCTTTGATGGTCCTCCTCCCGACGTTTCTCTTTGTCTTCTCCCCTATGATCGTTCAACTCTCGTCGGGGTGGGTTTCTTAGATTCAGTGCAGCAATTGCTTCTTGCTCGGCGGCTGGAGCGACATTGCGCCAGTCACGTGCAGCTCTGTGATGCTGTCCTGATGATCCGGTTCTGGAGTAGTTGTCTTCCCGCCTATCGAAACCGTGATGCTATTCCGGAACATGCTGGGGCCTTATATCATTCTAGGCTGAGTTCGTGCGACATTGGTCGGATTTGGAGACCAGTTTTCCGCTTCAGGATTTCACAGCCCTTTGCTGTTCCCGACCCTTGGTGAGTAGCTTGATTCCCAATCAAACTTGTTCTGGGCCTGGATTATTCAACAGGATATCTCGAGCTGCAACAGTGTTCTGTACCAGTGTTGGATACACCAGATCTCCTTTGTTGTCGAGATGAGGCATCCCTAGGTCTCCTTCGAAGAGAACCTTGTGTACTTCCGGGAATTGGTCGTCACGTGTGTGACGTTTCCGGGTCTTCTAATGCTACTGATAGATGTACTTCTCTGCAGTTGCCATGCATTTCTTCTCCTCCTCGATGTTTTTGGCTTCATCCAGGAGTTGTTGATGACGCGCTTCTAGGGCCTGGGCTCTTTCGTCCAGTTCGTCGGCAATAAGTTCTGCAGCTATAGGGATATGTGTGGTTAATGCAGCATCGATGAGTTTACGCGCACTTTCAGCGATCACGTGTCCATCCACCGACTCTTCTTTGGGCTCGTCTGGGATAAGTGCTCCATCCGAGTCTTCCTCGTATTCCTCGACAATCACTTCCTCTAGCAGAAGGTCTTTTGCTGGGGTCTTGTTCTTCTTGTTCTTCTTCTTTGCCTTCTTGGCAGCGTCGGTAGCAAAGACGGCTTTAGGTCCGTTTCCCGGAGTCAGGCTCTGATCGGTACTTTCGGACATCTGGACCACGGGATTATCTTCGATTTCCATGTCATCCTGCGCTTTGGGAGAGTTTTCCCCGGATCCTTCATCCATGGCTTCTTCTTCCTCTACAGCTTTGGAGTTATACTCCTCTTCATACTCTGCGGAGAACTTTCGGAAATTTGCTGACATCATCGAATCATCCGAGGATGCGGGTACGTCGGCGTTTGTTCCGATCGCCTCTAGAACTGAGTCGGTGTTTTCTCCAGCATCGGCAGAGCCGGATCCGGATCCAACGTATCCGACGAAGTGTGACGTATGGGTCCTGAGGTAGTTCCGGCTTTCCTCGTGGGCTTCCTCGAAGATCTTGATGGTTTCGAGAACTTCATCCACGCTTGCATCTTGCAGTATCATGCACCTCAACGTATGCCTCAAGAACGGTCGATCTGTTCTGGCGTTGGCAGAGCCGGAACCATGGTTGCTACTGTGCTCCTCCTGGATCTCGACCTCAGCAGTTAGATCGATCTGGGATTTGACCACACCTGGGAGATCCACTCCAGTTTTGACTTGAACTGCAAGATCTGCTTCAGGTTCAGCTTTCTCCACTATCTCCGTGATTGGTGCGGGCTGAGTGGGATTAGGGGTTTCTGAGATCCGGAACTCTGCTGCCTCCGTGGACAAAGGGGACCCAGAAATTTCTTCTGCCTCTATCATCACCGCTGGGGTGGGTGGGGCAGGTTCAGCAAGGCCGATGTAAACATTGATCTCGCCAAAAGACATAATGGTGTAGGCAGTCACAACCTCCCTAGCCGGAATCCAGGTCTCATCGAGAACGATGAGAGGGACGTCGCTGGCGTAGAGGATGCGACCGATGACGATAGTCTCGCCGATTTCGATTCTTATAGATTCCGCTCAGGACGCATATCCGAAGCTCACTTGCCCCACGGTGGGCGCCAACTATCGTCGTATTGATGACAAGTACGCCATGAGGGGGTCCTCGAGGCGTGCGAAAGAGAGGGGTGTGAGACGTACGGTGTTCCGGGTCAGTGAGCACACAAGTTTTCCCAGGTTCGAATCCACCGGCTTTCAACAGATCCTACTCCTCCTAGCAGTCCAGTAATACGGCAGAGCCGTAATATGGGTCACAAGGGTTCGCCTGTGCGAGTTGAGATTGTAGACTATTGTGTTGCCCTAAAGGCTCTCCCTAGGACGGCTTATATAGATATCCGTCCTAGGGTTTACAGGAGAGATCTATCCAGCTATGACTAAGAGTTGGTTACAGAGTACATCTTGAACTACAAGTAACACTATGGGCCTAAGTCGGTAAGTCTTCTGGGCCTTCCCGTAGCCGGATTAGACTCCGTCTCTTCTCCCTGACTGGGCCGCCCGTGAAGCAAAGCTCTAACCCGAAGTGGGCCACCCTGGTTAGTAAGGAACTATGAGGATACCTGGAAAGTATATCCCCAACAACAGTGGCATGATTTCTCGATGAAAGAGCTGAAATTTTTGAAAAGTAAGGAAAGGAAAAAGGTGCTTTGAGAGTCTTGAAATTTTGACATGGGTATAGATGAGTTGTTCTTAAATTGAATGTTTTTGGTGCCAACTTTAGTACTCTTAATTGATTAAAGAAACAAGAGGAAAAGGTTTCATCTCTCAATAAAGAGAGATACCAAAAGAATTTGTTTTACTTTCCTAGCTAAACTTTTGACACATGCTCGGGCATGTGATTTATTTGCTAGCAAGATATACGTGGTTAGGAAGTGGACTCAGTGCAATCTTGTGAATACCTGTATGATCATGTTTAAGGATTGTAGGGATTGTGAAGAAAATAATTTGACACCAATTCAAGCTTGTAGGTTATTTTATTTGTCTCGAATCTCCGCTATTCTTCCTTATTTCCTTGTCACTCGAGGGTGAGCAACATCTAAGCTTGGGGGAGTTGATAGCTGTGAGATTCGACACATTTTGATGGTTTTCATTGATGGTTTTCCTCTGGATTTAATTGTTTTCTAGCTTTACCTAATTCTAATACTTTGGTAGCGAAGAAAACTTGGTTTTTAATGTGTGTTTCAGGTTTTGAACATAAACAGAAGGTTTTAACATTAGAAACACAATATTCAGATGAAAACTAGCAAGTCCCCTTTTGGAAGCAAGCAAAGGGCGCAAACAGAAGCTTTAACGAGCAACTATATGGCGGGAACATTTTTCTGGCCGTATAGCTATCACCGCCTCCGTCCAGTCAAAAGGGATAACTTCCGTGAAGTGGCCAGAAACGAAAACACAACAGAACAACCGCCATCCCATCCAGAAAGGAGAAAGAGGAGATCCAGAGAAGAGGGGGAAGACGTTCTTCATCTCGCTCCACGATCTTCGACGTCCTAGCCAATACACCCCCATAGCCATTACTTTTACTTGAGAGAGAGAGAGAGAGAGATCTTCACCTTGAAAGACAAGGGTTTGAGAATATTTCTTCCTATCTTGAATTGTGTTGGATTACTTTTCTTTTCTTATGTTGGATCTCCACGGTAATATCGAGAAGAACTCCGTTTATTTAATTATATTGATGATGCTTTCTTCTATCATGTATGAGTAAGTTCCTTGGGCGTGGGAGATGTAAGGGATTGGTGAGTGTGATGTGCCTTCATATATTTTTTATTAGTTTGTGATCGATTTTAATTACTATATTATGTGTGCTTGACTATCTATGGGATGCCTAATGCTTGTTGTCCAATTAAGGGCCCAAAAAACATGATACTTTGTTCTAACATGGATAGGATCTTGTTCGCTAGTAGACCGGCGACCCCCAAGTGACATGGGGACATCAATGGAAAACTAGTAGACTGGAGGATAACGAGGAACCACCGAGCTTATTTGATTAGTACGATCCAAGGAGCTTAATCGCTAAGCAATCTGAAGGGTCTTAATCGTCTAGTGTCTAACCATGGTTTTGGTAACAGACTAGTAGGATTATTGAAGTTGGGACGAAATCTACCAAGAGGAGTTCCGGCTAATTATGGGTTGCTCGCCTACACATATACTTATAAGATTATAATTCTTTCACTTATCATTCGTCCACCTGGCACAATCACTATCACCATAAATTGTATCTCCCCGCGCCTTCTTTCTCATCTGCAGGAAACAACAAACAATCGAACCGTTCTTTACTTTTATGCTTTTTATTTCTAAAGTTTACATTTTAAGTTTTATTTAAATACATCCAGTTTAATCCAAATTCCTTTCTCATTTCAACACCTGCAGTCAACTCACTTGAAGACCTGTGACAACTTTGGGTGTGACAGAGACTTCAAACACAAACACTTACCTTTGGGCACCCTGTGGGATCAATATCTATACTTCGAAACTACCTACAAACGATCTATGCACTTGCAGACATCAGCTACTACCTCACTGAAACGCCTTCCGCCTGCCCCCGAGGCCATGCTGCTTCCTTGCTGGCGTGCCGTCCGCCCATCATCCTGGCACACGTCAACACCATCATCCCGTAACTATACAACTCCCTCGCCGGTGCCCAACCCCTGCGTTGCCATCGCCAAGGCTCCACGCTGTCACCCAGGCACCACGCCGCCATCGCCTAGCTCGTCTGCCCCCATTAAGCGTCACACCCCCGCAAGCCAGCGTCAAGGATGACGGACTCGCAACCAGCAGGGGCTTCGCCAGATGTTGCCCCTGCCGTTCACCTCTCTCCCACCCGGCGGGACGAGCGATTCGAGGTGGCGCGTCCCATGCATATTTGCTACCGATGGTCAACATTGTTGCTACCCACGGCCGGCGACGTTTCTACCGATGGCGGGTGGCTTTCGCTACCACGGGTGTACACCGTTGCTACATATGTTGTTTGTCGTGGTACGAGCATTTTGTTATCTTAGCATAATATTTATACTACATATTCTTTTTGTTTTGCTACTTTCACACAATGTTTTTGCTACAATCGCAATATGATTTTGCTACGAGGTATATGGTGTGAGATCTCCAACGAGATCGGATTTGCTATAGTAGAACATTTTATTTGCTACATACGTTTTGTTATTTTGCTACAATAGCATAACATTTTTTGCTACACTGATAGGGCAAAGGTGTCCGATCTTTCGATGAGATGGTGATAGTCGATTTGTGTGGAGTTCAGGCTTGATGATCCGACTACACATGCGAGAACGAGCGCCAATGCAATAGCTAGGCCAATCTCCTAGAGTTTACCGATCTTGCAGAAGCACGATCAGCCTGACCAGCGAGGGTCTTCATTCCTACCTGAAATCGAGAACAAGTAAGAACTAATATTGCAATCAAGATATTGCGGATAAAGATGAAAGCTTTATTGAAATCATTGGATCCTGAATAGGTGCGAAGTACATGAGGTCTCTACGACACTCAAACCTTGGCAAAGTTACAATGGTGGCTAGCTTTTAGTCTAAACAAAATCCATGTCTAAAGTGACGGCTATGGGGGGTATTTAAGGAGGAAAAGGTGGGGTTTCATCCAGCCATAGGTATGGTGGCCGAATCCAACCCTAAAAGCCTTTCCCCCTCAAATACAAAATTCCTGCGAAAATAACATGGGCTTGGCCCAAAAAAAAGGTGACGCTGCACCATATTAAGCTATGGACGAATCTATGAAGTAATATTCTTGAATATTTCGCCCAAGCCTTCTATCTTCATTATGGTGGCTTCAAAGTTCGGAAATCTCCACTTGTGGCGTCCTCTTCAATCCTCATATGCTTGCTGCCATCTCCTTGCATGATTATGCTCCAATGCTTGTCCCTCTCGTCCAAGCTAGGTCCATCATTCCTAAGAGTAACAAATACATTTGATTTAGGCATCACCATATTCTCATGTATGTGAGGAATAGCTCCAAGAAACGAAAGTACCTGGTAGTTAAGTTTCTTGGCACGAGCTCGAGTGATAGGTCCTTGTATGTGTGTAGCTTTAGGTATAGTGTATGTATCAATAGATAGGATGTCCACATCATGCTCCACTTCTTGAATTGAAGTCATCCTCGACGCAATCTCATTTTCCTCACCAAAGTAAGGCTTCAAATCTGTAATGTTAATTGTAGGACTAACCGTACCAAACTCTACAGGTAGCTCAAGTTTATATGCATTATCATTTATTTTCTCTAACACCTTAAAAGGACCAGCAACACGTGGCATTAACTTAGACTTGCGAAAATCAGGGAAACAATCTTTGCGCAAATGCAACCAAACAAGATCACCAACATAAAACACAACATGGTTTCTCCCTCTATCCCCAATAATTTTATACTTAGCATTCATGCGTTCTATGTTGTCTTTAGTAGTCTCATGTAATTTTAATATCATTTTAGCACGTTGTGTAACATCCAAATTATTTTGCACCGAAGAAGGTAATGGCAATAAATCAATAGGTGCATGAGGAACAAAACCATACACAATCTCGAATGGGCACATCTTTGTGGTAGAATGCAACGAATGATTATAAGAAAATTCAATATGAGGTAAACACTCTTCCTACAATTTTAAGTTCTTCTTTAAAACATCCTACAACATAGTAGACAAAGTTCTATTGACTACTTTAGTTTGTCCATTAGTTTGGGGATGACATGTAGTACTAAACAGTAATTTTTTGTCCCCAACTTAGCCCATAAACATCTCCAAAAGTGACTAATAAATTTAGTATCACAATCAGAAACAATAGTATTTGGCACACCATGTAAACGAACAATTTCACAAAAGAAAAAATCAGCAATATGCGAAGCATCATCAGTCTTGTGACAAGGAATAAAGTGTGCCATCTTAGAAAACCGATCCACAACAACAAAAATACTATCCCTCCCCTTCTGTGTACGAGGCAATCCAAAAACAAAGGCCATAGAAATATCCTCCCAAGGGACACTAGGAACATAAAGAGGCATATATAAACCATGTGGATTAAGGCGAGACCTAGCTTTTTGACAAGTAGTGCAGCGTGCCACGAATCTATTAACATCTCGACGCATGCGTGGCCAAAAGAAGTGTGCAGCAAGAAGATCCTCCGTCTTCTTTACGCCAAAGTGACCCATCAGTCCTCCTCCATGCGCCTCCTATAACAACAAAAGACGAACGGAACTATCTGGAATGCATAGTTTGTTAGCACGGAACACAGATCCATCATTGAAGATGAATTTGTTCCATGTTCTACCATCTCTAAAATTCTACATCACATCTTTAAATTCAGCATCATGCACATATTGTTCCTTAATTGTTTCCAATCCAAATATTTTGAAGTCAAGTTGAGATAACAAAGTATAACAAAGCGACAAAGCATGAACAATAATATTATCTTTACCCTTTTTGTATTTGATAACATAAGGAAAAGACTCAATAAATTCAACCCACTTTGCATGGCAATGATTTAGCTTAGCCTGACTACAAATATGCTTCAAAGATTCATGATCAGAATGTATAACAAATTCTTTAGGCCATAAGTAATGTTGCTAAGTTTCTAATGTGCGAACCAGCGCATATAATTCTTTATCATAAGTAGAATAGTTTAGACTAGCCCCCACTCAATTTATCACTAAAATATGCAACAGGTTTGTCCTCTTGTAATAACACACCTCCTAAACCAATTCCTCTAGCATCACATTCAAGCTCAAAAGTCTTAGTAAAATCAGGAAGTTGGAGTAATGGAGCATCTGTTAACTTATCTTTCAATATCATGAAGTCTTGTTGTTGTGCATCCCCCAAACAAAGGGCACGTCCTTCTTTGTAAGCTAATTCACCAGCATAGAAATTGATCCAAAATCTTTGACAAAACACCTATAAAAACCAGCGAGGCTACGAAAACTTCTCACTTGTGTGACCATCTTAGGTTGCGGCCAATTCTCAATTGCTTCAATCTTGTCGGGATCCACTTAAATACCCTGTGATGTAACAACATAGCCAAAAAACGCAACTCGATCGGTGCAAAAGGTGCACTTCTCAAGATTACCAAAGAAACATGCATCACGTAAATCATTCAAAACATCACGTAAATGTTCCAAATGATCCTCTAAGGATTTGCTATAAATCAGAATATCATCAAAGTAGACTACCACAAATCATCCAATGAAAGCACGTAAATCTTCGTTCATTAATCTCATGAATGTGCTGGGTGCATGTCAACACCCGAATTTTTAATCCCAGATGCCCGTTATGCCATACCTTGCAATCCCAGGATTACCATTTTTGCGAGACATAACGGATTGGATATCACAGTACATCATCCCTTACAAACCATACATAAGGTCTTACACAAATAAGGATCTCATGATCCAGTCTTAATACAACAAGCAGCAGAAATAAAAGAAAAGCGTAACGGTGGGGTCCATCTTCAAGGGCACAGGCAATGCTGACGAAGGCAGATAGTCCTAGTTATCATAGCCGTCCCGTTGGCCATCATCTTAATAGTCTCCTTCATAGTCTGGCCATGAGAATAGCCAGGGACAAAAGCCATGAGTACTCTTTAAGTACTCGCAAACTACCTCTAACAAGTAATATAGTTCTAAGTTAAAGTGATAAATCTAAGTTTAACTATAAGGTTAAGTTTGAAACCTAAGATGAGTTCTGAAGCAAAGAAAGATAAGATAAAGTTCTAGAATCACTTAAGTTGGGAAGCTATTGTCATAAACACAACCCTGTTGTGGTCAAGTCAAAATTCATTTCATAAGTTTTTTGGAAAACATCTGACAACAAAACAGTATGGCCATTCCAACTGTCCATAACCGTGGACGCGGCTATTTGAATAGTTTGACACTCTGCAGAGGCGGTACACTTTCACCACAAGATTCGATACATCTGTCAGGGATAACCCTGAATCATCATACTTAGTATGCAGATAATCAAAGATAACCTTCCCTTTACACACCCTAGTATAACCACCTCTCCTATGAGCATGGTCTCCCAACCATGACCATCAGTCATCTTGGGCACTTCATAGGTGGACAACATTGAGAGGTAGCCTCAGCTCAAACCTCTCCCGCGAGGGAACTAATACTAATGCATATAAATTTCCAGCTAAGCCTTACCCAATTCAGGTAGTGTGGTTGTACGGTAAATTTGGAATGGTATCGCATCCGAATCCAACCATCAGTTTTATAAAAGGGTTAAGGCTAATGCCTCAACATTTTCAACATAGTACCATTTGTGTTTCTCAACACATGTCAAAACATCTCAATACTCATCATTACAAGGTTTTCATAATTCATTTTCACCAAGTGTTCCCATCTAAAGTGACTCAAGTTTTTGATCTACTCTAAACTACTAAGTTAAGAGTGTTCACTAAGGTGGAAAAGATGGGTTCAATCTCATGCCATAGAATGACATCTAAAGGGTTTCTAAATAGGTCAAGTTTTATACTCTTTATGCTACCTTCAAAACAAGTAAAGAACTTTGGGTAAAGTAAAGGGAGTAAAGCTTGTAAATAAGACTTGGGGTATCTAATAGTCAAAGTAGTGTGACCAAAGCATGCCTAAAGCATCTTTGCTAAACCATCTAGTTTAATCCTAGCTTGCTAAGCATTATACTTGCAAGTGTTAGCTTGCATTGTTAATGGTGGCTTGCCTTGGTTGGTGAAGTGGTTGAAGTTTTCTTCTTCTTCTTCTTGGTAGAACTCCTCCTCGAAAGCTTGGTCGGTACTATCGTCTATAAATACATACGGAGTACACAATCACCAAAGAATACTTAACTAGTCTAATTAGTATTCTAAGACACACATTTGATGATCTATTATCATCTTAGGCATCACAAGTTTCATTAACTAGTTTCATTCTTTTTATTTTAGAAAAGTATTTTCTACTCATTTAAATATTAACTAAGATTTAATATTCACCACTTAAAATATTGGATCATGTGGACACATGTCCTCACCACATATTCTAACATGTGGGAATGGGATTTAAAGGTTGGATCAATATTACTTTGGTTTAAGTTCATTATTTAATGATTTAAAGTGACTAGAAATGTCTATATAGCATTATTTTGGTACTAGTCCACAGTCACTACATGTAAACCTTAATATTATTACATATTCAGATAGCTATGATGAAATGTTATTTTTGAGAGTTGGAATCAACTCAAGCCTATCTTGGTTGATCTTACAAAAATGTTGCAAGGCGCAAATGCTTCTGTTTTGTTATTTTTATTAGGATAGATCTATAACTCTAATTGAATTAAATCCAACGGGCTTGGATAGATTTTTCAATAATTTTCAGGAAAAATTAGTTTCATGCAATTTGGATTGTCAAACTCTCTGAATTGATTTGCAAACTCAGAGGCAGAACTAAGTTTAAACTAAAAAGAAAAATCCTAATTCAAACTAACTGGGTCGCCCGAGAAATTCTACCGGGCCGGCCCAGTGTCACTCCGCGACGTAGGGCTCAACTGACAGGGGGGTCCACAAGTCAGCGGATCATAACGCGCGAGGCAGTACGGGGCGATGTGGGCCGTTAGATCAGAACTGAGATCTACGGTTGGGGATCATCGTCGACAACGAACAGGTCGCCGGTGAGCTCGAACCCTGGCGGCTCGGTGGGGGTGCATAGGGGGCGTACCAGGGCGCCAGCGACGATGGCGAGGTGGGCAAATGAACTGGTGGTCGACGGCAAGCTCAGGGACGGTCGAGGCAGCTCCGGGGGTGGTCGCAATCAGCGTCGCCCTTCTCCTCCAGAGGCGGCCTGCTCCGGTGTAATTTCGGCAAGCTGCTGCTCCCCTTGCTCCGACTAATGGTGTAGGACGATCAGTGAGGTGAGGGGAGTGGAGTGGTGTGCTTCAAACGGCTGGGGGTGCCCTCCTTTTATAGGCTCGATGGCCAGACCGAGAGGGATGGGCCGGCGACGGTGGCGACATGGCTACAGGCGGCTAGCGGCATGGCTGAGGGTGGCGATCGGCAGGCGGTCTCCTAGCGGTGCTCTAGGAAGTGAATGCGGGCGTAGGGGCGGTGGTATGCGGTCGGGGTGAGCTGGCGCTCTGAGCGGCAGAGGCGGCGGTGTCCACGGCGAGCGGTGGCTGTGGTGCGTTGGGCGGCGAACGGGCGTGTCCGTCGTGTTCCCTGGGTCGTGGCGGAGCGGTAGGCGCTAGCTGCGGTCGAGCAACGGCTTGTGCACGCGTGCAGGGTGCGGCGCTCTGGCGCGTGCTCGGCATGGGGCGGTGGAACTGGGCGCGGGCTTTCCTCGGTGGTCCACTGCTAGGCTTGGCTCGGGGGACAGAGGTTGGCGGTGAGGTCCTGGCTACCTCCTAGACATGGCGAGAGAGAGGGAGGTGGTCTGCTGGGGCGAGTGCATGGTCGGCCGGCGAGGGGTGGCTCGGCATGGCATGGCTTTGCCAATAGTGGTGTAGGGGATGGGTGCTAATGACATGGTTAGACTCTAGGGGGACAAAGGGATTAAATGTAGATCATTTGGGGGCAAAACCCTGTTCAAAACAGTGAGCTAGGATTAGGGTGTAAATCATGCATGCCAAGTGTTTGATGAAATGGACGCATGAGATTTAGTTTTGAATTTTGAAAAGATTTTTGGTGGGTTTTCTAGGCATACGCTTGAGACTCTATGGGTGCTTGGGTTTTGAAAATTGAGCTTGTTTGACTGGTTTTTGAAATAATGGGATCTTCCCATATGAATTAGATTCAAATTTAATCTGTCATTTAAAATTAGTATTTGAAAGATTTTTGCAGATCACAAAGTGGTCCTTCGTACCTCATTATGTGTACTATCAAGGGGTGCAAAGATCCACACATGTTTCTGTTAAGTTTTGAGTACTAGGAATAGCCAAAGTAGGCATGAGAGTTAATTTGGCAAAAATGACCATTCACTTCAAATCTTCATTTTGAGTTGTTCTTCTTTGGAAAAAGTTTGGGAATGACTTAGATGATGTTTATTTCACCTAATAAACATTTTACAAGCAATGAATCACAGAACCATGGCAATTCAAATCAATTCCTAATTTGAATGCACATACACATGAATGCTTTCATTTTTACTTTGGAAAAGTTTTTGTTAACCCTAAATTTGATGATTTGGATCTTGATAAGCTTGGATTAAAGTTTTGGGATGTTACAAACCTTCCCCCCTTTAACAAAATCTCGTCCCGAGATTTACAAGGAAAACTAGGAACTAAAGAGATCTAGGAACTCTGTTCTAATTTAATCTTCGCGCTCCCAAGTGGCTTCCTCCTCGGTATGGTTGCTCCACTGAATCTTGAGAAACTTGATGCTCCTGGTTCTGGTGGTCCTGTAGGCTTCTTCTAAGATACGGATGGGCACTTCCCGATAGGTCAGGTCATTGTTGATCTCAACAGCTCAATGATCGATGTTCTTGAAAACTTCAGTCTTCTCAGGCACTTCCAAGCATTTGCGAAGTAATAAGATACGGATGGGCACTTCCCTCTCTGCAAGCCATCTCCTGCATGACCCTGAGACACCTCCGCTCGCATCGCTCCTCGTCGCCCGGCCCCGCTTGGCCCCGCCTCGCCTCCGGCCGCCCTAGCTCTGTGTCCCCATGGCTCCGTCCCTTGTGCCCCCGAGCTGCCTCGCCGGTTCGGCCCTGCGGCTTCGCTGCTCGAGCACAGGTCCGAGGACGCCACCTCGTGTCCTCTCTGCTAGCACGCGTGTATGTCATGTGCTTGTGTGTTCCGTGGGCTCCAAAATTCAGTTTGTCCGTTGATCCGTGAAAAGTTCGGGCTGGCGTGCAAGCGCCCTTTGCAGCTACCTTCCAAGACCATCTCGCCAAGTTATCCTCCACGAAGACCAAATATGAAGCCCCTGATGCACGGATCCGATGGTCGAGACACCGAAGACCGATCCCGGAGTCCGAGTCCGAACCCCGTTGGGCCATCAAGATCTTCATCATGGATCCGAATGCCATGCCCCGATCCTGAGGATCCGAAGACCGATCCCGGCGGGCCCGAACCCCGAGAGCCTCAGCACCCAAGATCTTCGAACCCTAATGTGTTTCGCTATCCGAGACCCGTATTTTTATAATAATATAATATCTCCTTGTTGCATTAATTGTTCATGTTGCCTATATACTGTGGTTTTGGGGGCATTATACCGATTCACCTAAATTAAATATGGAGACTATATGCGGGCTATTCTGGTCTTATATTGTCTCCATTTAAATTTGTGTAGCAAACCGATGCCATGTTTTGTCTTGTTAAGACAACATATAAATTGCGGGGTATCTAAACAACTTGAACCGTCTAATTAATTGTCGGGGCCCCGATTCCGCTTAATATTGCCTAGTTGCATCGCATATTTGCCATGTCATCCATCATCTCATAAACATGCCCGATCTTCTGTCGTAGTATTAAATAGTGCATCCGGTGTTTCTTTTAGTGCTTTGCTTCTTCACGGATTAGGCCGTTGAGTGGATGCGAGTATCGACAAGTTCTCCGGTGTTTCTTCTGCAGTGTTTCCTAGGCGAGCATTCTCCCCCTTTCTACCTATTTTGCATTTATAGTCTTTACTTCCTCCTGTTGATCTATTGCTATTCGTGTATTGCGATGGTTTAGTTTCCGTGCACCATTTATATTCCTTGCAGCCTCTATATTGCCTTGCACACATCCTATTGCCTGTTGTTTGATAGATAGTCGGCCTTGCGAGTCGTAGTTTCTTGCTCAGGTGCTGCTTCGCGTCATTGTTGTTCCATCGTTATTGGAAGGTTGGCACATGCTTAATGGTGGAGATGATCATGGCTTTAATTACAACTTAATATTGAATTGCTAGCTATAACTAATGCAGAGGCATCGGTGGACAATAGATGTTATTTGGTTCTTCCACGCTCACTTGTGTCCCGTAGGACCCCGAGTACTTGATACCTGTTCCTTGACTATCGCACTATCCGCATATGGGACCATGAATCCCCTTAGCTAGAGCTTGATTCATTTCTTATTTCTTGGGGTCACAAACTAGTTTGGGGCTTTATTACTATCCTGTACCTATGCCATGCTTTACTTCTTTATTTACGATTGTGCGTGGAGCACCTGTACTGTTTTGGATCGTGACACGTTTTCATTGTATCGACAAGCCCAATCACACTTTCGGGTTCCCAGTCGTTTACTGCCGTCTACACAAACCCTGGGTCCGTCTCAGAGCCGGCCAACTTCGTCGCGGGTAGCTTAGTGGGGGGCCCCCTGAAATCTTTTATGAATCCTGTGATTGCTTTGTTGTGAAAGCCTCGTTGGGTTTTGATTTGGTTTTTCCGAGGTTGATCGTGTGTGTGTTGCTATTTGTGCACCCCTGCAGGGTAAATCTTTCTGAAAGCCGTGCCCGCGGTTATGGACGACTTGGAGCACGGTATCTCGATCATAGATAGCAATAACTAACGTAGTGCTGTGAATTTGACTTAATATATGTGACTAGTAATCAGCTTCACTACAATGGAATGGATAATAAAAGTGCCAACAACTGGTGGAACTGGGGTGTATCGTGTCATGTCATACCTGCCTAGTAAGTATTGCAACTCCAATGAATTGAAATAAAAGTGTCAACAACTGCTGTGTTTGGGATGTCACATGCTAATTGTATATGACTAATAAGTACTGCAACTACAACTAAATGGTTAACTAAAACTGCCCACTACTTATGCTATCAGGATGACTCATGCTATCTATATCTGACTAGTAAGTGTTGCAACTATAATAGAATGAATAAAACTGCCAATTGTGTGAGTTCCTCGGTTTGACTTCCTTGTTTGGTCTCGAGGGGAATACCATGATGGGTATGATTGGTGTTATTATAAGGTTGGTTCCGGATAGGTCTTTCTTATCCCTCTCTAATAGCCGACAGTTGTTTCGAGTCTCTATAGGTTGTTTAGTGCATGCTTCGCTGCCGCTTCAGTCCACCATACCTATGTAGGCGAGAGCCACCGAATTCTAGCATCGCCGTGTACTGACCTCAGTACTGACGCTCCTCTTTTTTCCTTCGCCCTGTGTCGGCACCCCCTTTTGTTTTAGCAGGTTTGCGATCGACGTCGTTAGTAGGGTTACCCTTCCGGCTGGGCCGGGGCAGGGTTATGGACACCATTGGTTATTCTTCCAGGCTCTTATCCCAATTTGTTTCTTATCCGTACTCGGATGTTGTATCATTTTCAAGGTGATTTGGATCTTTGTACTGTATATCTGTATTCTTGACTCATGGAGTCGTTGTTGTATATATATGTTCTGTGGGTCCCATCGTGGACTATTGTGTAATGATATTACTTCGTTTTCCACCCGCACACAAGTGCCTGGTGGGCATCTTTGAATCATTTCTATGCGGGTTTGGCGGGAATCGCTAAAACTTGCATAGGGACGATTCGAGGGTGTTACAAAGTGGTATCAGAGCTCAGCAGTTGCGATACCCCACTGGTCTAGCCTGTAGGATAACCTAGCTAACGGCCGAAGTAGAGTGTCAAAATTATTTTTGAAAATTGGTTGGATAGATTTGATTAGGTATACTTTTACTCCTTACCCCTTTGCTATTCTCCTCTTACCTATTCGTGTTTTGAATCTTCTCTCTTACCATTCTTCGAGTCCAGGATTTCTCGTGGTTGGGTTTCCATCGTACCTTCTGGGTCTCTAGTCCTTCTTGTTTCAACGGTGTTTCCATACAGGGTCTTCATGCTATCTGAGAAAATCCTTCATATGTTTTACTTTTTTTTCCTTCCTTGTACCCTCCGGTGATTTTCGACATGACGATCTCATCTGTGTCAGATCTGATGAAGAGCCTGCAACACTCCTTTGTTTCCGAACATCGTTTGTGAAGATCTTCAGTCTAATTCCGAGAATGGGTTGTACGCTTTTCTACTAAATGTGCAGGGTAATAGTTGGGTGCGTGATGGATTGGCCCCCATGCCGACTACTCATACTATTCTCTCTTGTACATTGAAGTGGATTAGAACATATCTTTTCTCTCCTTCTATCGAAGTTAGAGATGGCCTTATCTTTTCATACATTTACCTTGTCCTTTGTTTATCCGGAGTGTCCCCTCGACGAACGTGAACAACGGCCCCTTGTTGGTGGTGTCGCCGATTTCAAGATGGAGCCAAAATCCTTGTTAGTGGTGTCGTGAAGATCTACATGAAGCGAGAAGATTCAGACCGTCGGCCTTCTTCCCCGTACCATGAGGTGGATCTCGAGGGCGAGATCCATTGTTAGTGGTGTCGAATTGTAGCACCCCTCTAAAACCACTACTAGAAAATTGCTCTGTTTTTGTGCATTGCATCATCATGACCGCATGCTCATGTCATCATGCCACATTTTGAGCATCGTCATCATCATTCATGGTTTTCCTAAAACTATTTTCAAAAAGACTACCTTTGTTTTCTAAATACCCCGTCTTTAATTTCAAATCAAAAACCCCGGTTCTCCGGATTATTTTGTTTTGTCTAAAAACGGATTACAAAAGCCTCGTTTTAATAAATAAAATATTTAGACTATTTTTGGGAGGTAGCTAGCCAGGCCCAAAAGCCCAGCCGGCCACCTCCAACAAAACCCTAGTTACCCTAACCCTAAAGCCCCACCTAACCCCAACCCGCTGCTGCCGCTAGAACCCCACCCCACTCACACAGCAGCGCGCGCCACACACACCTGCCCAACCCGACCGCACCTAGCACGCAACACGACCCACACACTGTGCTGCACCTGACCAGGGCCACCAGCCTCAGTTGCCCCAATCGATTCCCCTGAGACCATGTCTCCTTCCCCATCACGAGCTGTTCCCACCTACCCCGAGTCGCCCCGCTCCCCAGGTCCACCAACCCCGCGGACCCGGCCCCACCCCGTGGCACCCTGCAACCCATGCCCAACGCGTTCCCCACCAACCGCCGACTCTCCCTCGCGACGCGCCTGAATCTCCTCTGCGCCACCACCCGCAGGCGCCCGCCCTGCCGCTCTCTATCGAGCCCGTCGCAGACCCCCGCACGGTCCGCGTCGCCGACCCCTCCACTCCTCTTCGTCCCGCTCGCCTCATGTCGCCTTTATCCTCACTCGCTGCCAAGCTCGACCCCGAGCACCGTCGGCGCCCCGTCACGGCCCACGAGCGTCTCCAGCGAGCCCGCATGTGCCGCCCTCATCGAGCCTCGTCCGCCTCCCTGTTGTATGCACCACCCTGTTGTCCGGAGCTCCGTCGCTGAGCCCTGCTTGATCCCGGCGGCATCGCCCTGGGACGCCCTCATCTCCGACCGCGCCCTCGCCTTGCCTCCTCTGGCCGTGCCGCGCCCGGCCACCGCCGACCCCGTCTCCCCTTCCTCGTCCCTCGTCGAGCCTCCTCCGGCCGCCGTCTCCTCTGCTCTTCCGCGCGAGCGGTGCCACCCGCGAAGCCCGCCGCCGTTCCCCCTCAGCCGCCCACGCCCGCACGTTCTGCTCTGACCCTGGCCACACCAGCGTTGCCCTCTCTGCAAGCCATCTCCTGCATGACCTTGAGCCAACTCAGCTCGCATCGCTCCTCGTCGCCCGTCCCCGCTCGGCTCCGCCTCGCCTCCGGCCGCCCTAGCTCTGTCAGCGCCAGCCGCTACCGGCGCGGTGTCTCCGCACGGCTCCGTCCCCTGTGCCCCCGAGCTGCCTCGTCGGTTCAGCCCTGCGGCTTTGCTGCTCGAGCCCCAGGTCTGAGGGCGCCACCTCGTGCCCCCCTGCCAGCATGCGTGTATGTCCTGTGCTTGTGTGTTCCATGGGCTGTAAAAGTCAGTTTGTCCGTTGATCCATGAAAAGTTTTGTCTGGTGTGCAAGCGCCCTTTGCAGCTACCTTCCAAGACCATCTCGCAAAGTTATCCTCCACGAAGACCAAATATAAAGACCCCGATCCATGGATCCGATGGTCGAGACACCGAAGACCGATCCCGGAGTCCGAGTCCGAACCCCGTTGGGCCATCAAGATCTTCATCATGGATCCGAATACCATGCCCTGATCCCGAGGATCCGAAGACCGATCCCGGTGGGCCCGAACCCCGAGACCCTCGGCACCGAAGATCTTCGAACCCTAATGTGATTCCCTATCCGAGACCCCTATTTTTATAATATATAATATCTCCTTGTTGCATTAATTGTTCATGTCGCATATATATTGTGGTTTTGGGGGCATTATGCCGATTCACCTAAATTAAATATGGAGACTATATGCGGGCTATTCTAGTCTTATATTGTCTCCATTTAAATTTGTGTAGCAAACCGATGCCATGTTTTGCCTTGTTAAGACAACATATAAATTGCGGGGTATCTAAACAACTTGAACCGTCTAATTAATTGTCGGGGCCCCGGTTCCGCTTAATATTGCCTAGTTGCATCGCATATTTGCCATGTCATCCATCATCTCATAAACATGCCCGATCTTCTGTCGTAGTATTAAATAGTGCATCCGGTGTTTCTTTTAGTGCTTTGCTTCTTCACGGATTAGGCCGTTGAGTGGATGCGAGTATCGACAAGTTCTCCGGTGTTTCTTCTGCAGTGTTTCCTAGGCGAGCATTCTCCCCCTTTCTACCTATTTTGAATTTATAGTCTTTACTTCCTCCTGTTGAGCTATTGCTATCCGTATTGCGATGGTTTAGTTTCCGTGCACCATTTATATTCCTTGCAGCCTCTATATTGCCTTGGACACATCCTATTGCCTATTGTTTGATAGATAGTCGGCCTTGCGAGTCGTAGTTGCTTGCTCAGGTGCTGCTTCACGTCATTGTTGTTCCATCGTTATTGGAAGGTTGGCACATGCTTAATGATGGAGATGATCATGGCTTTAATTAATCCTTAATATTGAATTGCTAGATATAACTAATGTAGAGGCATCGATGGATAATAGATGTTATTTGGTTCTTCCATGCTCACTTGTGTCCTGTAGGACCCCGAGTACTTGATACCTGTTCCTTGACTATCGCACTATTCGCATATGGGACCATGAATCCCCTTAGCTAGAGCTTGATTCATTTCTTATTTCTTGGGGCGACAAACTAGTTTGGGGCTTTATTACTATCCTGTACCTATGCCATGCTTTACTGCTTTATTTACGATTGTGCGTGGAGCACCTGTACTATTTTGGATCATGACACATTTTCGTTGTATCAACAAGCCCAATTGCACTTTCAGGTTCCCAGTCGTTTACCGCCATCTACACAAACCCTGGGTCCGTCTCGGAGCCGGCCAACTTCGTCGCGAGTAGCTTAGTGGGGTGGCCCCCTGAAATCTTTTATGTATCCTGTGATTGCTTTGTCGTGAAAGCCTCGTTGGGTTTTGATTGGGTTTTTCCGAGGTTGGTCGTGTGTGTGTTGCTATTTGTGCACCCCTGTAGGGTAAATCTTTCTGAAAGCCGTGTCCGTGGTTATGGATGACTTGGAGCACAGTATATCGATCATAGACAACAATAACTAAAGTAGTGCTGTGAATTTGACTTAATATATGTGACTAGTAATCAGCTTCACTACAATGGAATGGATAATAAAAGTGCCAACAACTGGTGGAACTAGGGTGTATCGTGTCATGTCATACCTGCCTAGTAAGTATTGCAACTCCAATGAAATGAAATAAAAGTGCCAACAACTGCTGGGTTTGGGATGTCACATGCTAATTGTATCTGACTAGTAAGTACTACAACTACAACTGAATGTATAACTAAAACTCCCACTACTTATGCTATCAGGATGATTCATGCTATCTATATCTGACTAGTAAGTGCTGCAAATATAATAGAATGAATAAAACTGCCAACTGTGTGAGTTCCTCAGTTTGACTTCCTTGTTTGGTCTCGAGGGGAATACCAGGATGGGTATGATTGGTGTTATTATAAGGTTGGTTCCGGATAGGTCTTTCTTATCCCTCTCTAATAGCCGATAGTTGTTTCGAGTCTCTATAGGTTGTTTAGTGCATGCTTCGCTGCCGCTTCAGTCCACCATACCTATGTAGGCGAGAGCCACCGAATGCTAGCATCGCCGTCTACTGGCCTCATTACTAACGCTCCTCTTTTTTTCCTTTACCCTTTGTCGGCACCCCCTTTTGTTTTAGCAGGTTTGCGATCGACGTCGTTAGGACAGTTACCCTTCCGGCTTGGCCTGGGCAGGGTTATGGACGCCATTGGTTATTCTTCTGGGCCCTTAGCCCAATTTGTTTCTTATCCGTACTCGGATGTTGTATCGTTTTAAAGGTGATTTGGATCTTTGTACTGTATATCTGTATTCTTGACTCATGGAGTCGTTGTTGTATATATATGTTCTGTGGGTCCCATCGTGGACTATTGTGTAATGATATTACTTCGTTTTCCACCCACACGCAAATGCCTGGTGGGTATATTTGAATCGTTTCTATGCGGGTTGGCCGGGAATCCCTAAAACGTGCATAGGACCGATTCGAGGGTGTTACATCCATTCTAACTAGGGTCTTCTATGGTCAACCTGGCTTTGATACCAACTTGTCAACACCCGGATTTTTAATCCTAGATGCCCGTTATGCCATACCTCGCAATCCCAGGATTACCATTTTTGCGAGACATAACGGATTGGATATCACAGTACATCATCCCTTACAAACCATACATAAGGTGTTACACAAATAAGGATCTCATGATCCAGTCTTAATACAATAGGAAGAGGAAATAAAAGATAAGCGTAACGGTGGGGTCCATCTTCAAGGGCACAGGCAATGCGGACGAAGGCAAATAGTCCTAGTTATGATAGTCGTCCTGTTGGCCATCATCTTGATAGTCTCCTTCATAGTCTGGCCATGAG
Source organism: Avena eriantha (assembly GCA_910589775.1). Lineage (NCBI taxonomy): Eukaryota > Viridiplantae > Streptophyta > Magnoliopsida > Poales > Poaceae > Avena > Avena eriantha. The sequence continues at coordinate 88,112,102 of OU342746.1, read as the reverse complement.
AATAGACAGGGACAAAAGCCATGAGTACTCTTTAAGTACTCGCAAACTACCTCTAACAAGTAATATAGTTCTAAGTTAAAGTGATAAATCTAAGTTTAACTATAAGGTTAAGTTTGAAAGCTAAGCTGAGTTCTGAAGCACAAAAAGATAAGATAAAGTTCTAGAATCACTTAAGTTGGGAAGCTATTGTCATAAACACAACCATGTTGTGGTCAAGTTAAAATTCATCATTCATTTCATAAGTTATTTGGAAAACATCTGACAACGAAACAGTATGGCCATTCCAACTGTCCATAACCGCGGACGCGGCTATTCGAATAGTTTGACAGTCTGCAGAGGTGGTACACTTTCACCACAAGATTCGATACATCTGTCAGGGATAACCCTGAATCATCATACTTAGTATGCAGATAATCAAACATAACCTTCCCTTTACACACCCTAGTATAATCACCTCTCCTATGAGCATGGCCTCCCAACCATGACCATCAGTCATCTTGGGCACTGCATAGGTGGACAACATTGAGAGGTAGCCTCAGCTCAAACCTCTCCCGCGAGGGAACTAATACTAATGCATACAAATTTCTAGCTAAGCCTTACCCAATTCAGGTAGTGTGGTTGTATGGTAAATTTGGAATGGTATCGCATCCGAATCCAACCATCAGTTTTATAAAAGGGTTAAGGCTCATGCCTCAACATTTTCACCATCATAAACCATTTGTGTTTCTCAACACATGTCAAAACATCTCAATAGAATGACTCATCATTCCAAGGTTTTCTTAATCATTTTCACCAAGTGTTCCCATCTAAAGTGACTCAAGTTTTTGATCTACTCTAAACTACTAAGTTAAGAGTGTTCACTAAGGTGGAAAAGATGGGTTCAATCTCATGCCATAGAATGACATCTAAAGGGTTTCTAAATAGGTCAAGTTTTATACTTTTTATGCTACCTTTAAAAAAGTAAAGAACTTTGGGTAAAGTAAAGGAAGTAAAGCTTGTAAAATAAGACTTGGGATACTAATAGTCAAAGTAGTGTGACCAAAGCATGCCTAACGCATCTTTGCTAACCCATCTAGTTTAATCCTAGCTTTCTAAGCATTATACTTGCAAGTGTTAGCTTGCATTGTTAATGGTGGCTTGCCTTGTGAAGGGCAGTGGTTGAAGTTTTCTTCTTCTTCTTCTTGGTAGAACTCCTCCTCCTCTAAAGCTTGGTCGGTACTGTCGTCTATAAATACATACGGAGTACACAATCACCAAACAATACTTACCTAGTCTAATTAGTATTCTAAAACACACATTTGATGATCTATTATCATCTTAGGCATCACAAGTTTCATTCACTAGTTTCATTCTTTTTATTTTAGAAAAGTAATTTCTACTCATTGAAATATTAACTAAGATTTAATATTCACCACTTAAAATATTGGATCATGTAGACACATGTCCTCACCACATATTCTAACATGTGGGAATGGGATTTAAAGGTTGGATCAATATTACTTTGGTTTAAGTTCATTATTTAATGATTTAAAGTGACTAGAAATGCCTATATAGCATTATTTTGGTACTAGTCCACAGTCACTGCATGTAAACCTTAATATTATTACATATTCAGATTGGTATGATGAAATGTGATTTTTGAGAGTTGGAATCAACTCAAAACCTATCTTGGTTGATTTTATAAAAATGTTGCAAGGTGCAAATGCTTCTGTTTTGTTATTTTTATTAGGAGAGATCTATAACTCTAATTGAATTAAATCCAACGGGCTTGGATAGATCTTTTCAATAATTTTCAGGAAAAAATAGTTTCATGCAATTTCGATTTGTCAAACTCTCTGAATTGATTTGCAAAGTCAGGGGAAGAACTAAGTTTAAACTAAAAAGAAAATCCTAATTCAAACTAACTGGGTCACGTCGGAAATGCTAACGGGCCGGCCCAGTGTCACTCCGCGGCACGGGGCTTAATTGACAGGGGAGGGGTCCACAAGTCAGCGGCTCATAATGCGCGAAGCGGTACGGGGTGATATGGCCAGTTAGATTAGAACTGAGATCTACAGCTGGGGATCATCGTCGACGACGAACAGGTCGCCGGTGAGCTCGAACCCTAGCAGCTCGGTGGGGGTGCATAGGGGGCGTACCAGGGCTCCAGCAATGACGGCGAGGCGGGCAAACGAACTGGTGGTCGACAACGAGCTCAAGGACGGTCGAGGCAGCTCCGGGGTGGTCCCAATTAGCGGCGCCCTTCTCCTCTAGAGGCGACCTGCTCCGGTGCAAATCCGGTGAGCTGCTGCTCCCCTTGCTCTGGCTAATGGTGTTGGGCGGCGAGCGGGCATGTCCGTCGTGTTCCCTGGGTCATGGCGGAGCGCTAGGCGTGGGCTACAGTCGAGCGGCGGCTTGTGCACACGTGCCGGGTGCGGCGCTCTGGCGCGTGCTCGGCATGGTGCGGTGGCACTGGACACGGGCTCTCCTCGGTGGTCCACTGATGGGCTTGGCTCGGGCAGGGAATAGAGGGTGGCGGCGAGGTCCTGGCTACCTCCTAGACATGGCGAGAGAGAGGGAGGTGGTCTGCTGGGGCGAGTGCATGGTCAGCGGGCAAGGAGTGGCTTGGCATGGCATGGCTTTGCCAATAGGGGTGTAGGGGATGGGTGCTAATGGCATGGTTAGACTCTGGGGGGACAAAGGGATTAAATGTAGATCATTTGGGGGCAAAACCCTGTTCAAAACTGTGAGCTAGGATTAGGGTGTAAATCATGCATGCAAAGTGTTTGATGAAATGGCCGCATGAGATTTAGTTTTGAATTTTGAAAAGATTTTTGGTGGGTTTGCTAGGAATAAGCTTGAGACTCTGTGGGTTCTTGGGTTTTGAAAATTGAGCTTGTTTGAGTGGTTTTTGAAATAATGGGATCTTCCCATATGAATTAGATTCAAATTTAATCTGTCATTTAAAATTAGCATTTGAAAGATTTTTGCAGATAACAAAGTGGGCCTTGGTACCTCATTATGTGTACTATCAAGGGGTGCAAACATCCACACATGTTTCTGTTAAGTTTTGAGTACTAGGAATAGCCAAAGTAGGCATGAGAGTTAATTTGGCCAAAATGACCATTCACTTCAAATATTCATTTTGAGTTGTTCTTCTTTGGAAAAAGTTTGGGAATGAATTAGATGATGTTTATTTCACCTAAGAAACATTTTACAAGCAATGAATCACAGAACCATGGAAATTTGTTGGGGGGATACCCTCGGGTAGGGTCACGCTGGGGTATGAAAGGCCGAGTTAGCCGAGGTCCGGCAAGGTCAAAGCAAGTACTAGCCGGGTCACCTCAAGGCAGGACGAGTCACGGGGTAATCCGGACCTGGGGCGTTCGCCTAACTAGCCCTAATCCGACTTAAGCGGTGAGTCGGAAGCGTATGTCTAACATGTATGCAGGAAAAGGGTGTGGCCGGATGAACCATCGTCCGGGTCGCAGTAACCTTCTAGGAGAAGGAAGGAATCTTGCTGGTCACAAGGAGCCCCGGTACGCACTGCCTGAGCAAAGCGAGCAAGGACTAGACCACCGGGGCATGGCCGACAAGCGTGACGACGCCCGTGTCAGCTGACGAGGGCGCCGTCATGGCTCACGTAGCTAAAGCATAGCTGACGAGGGGGAAAAAGCACCCCGGTCGGTTTACCACTTTGGGAGGGGGCATATTCTTAGGAATATGCCTCCACGTATGCCCTAGGTTGAAACCGAGCCTCCCCTATAAAAGGGGGGCTAGGGCTTCAGTAGAGGGTGGGATTTTATTCTCTGGACAATTCTGTTAAGGTCTAGGGTTTCAGGTGAGGTCTGTGGGTGAGAGTAAGAGAGCTTCTTCTTCCTCCTCTCGCCAATACAGCTCTGGGAGCGCTTGTAACCTTGGAAGAAAATCAATACGAGTTTTGGTGTGGAGAAATCACTTCGCTATCCCTCCCTGGATTCCCCTAGCGTATATTAGTCCCCACCTTCTGCCTATACATGGCATCTGCCGTGACACCACCATGACAGTTGGCGCCCACCGTGGGGCTAGCGGTGCTAGCAGGGGTCAAGATCCGGACGGGAAACTTCGTCGCCACTGGCGAACGCATTGTCTCAGGGCTCGTCCAGCGCTTTGAAGCCCGGGACTTTGTCAGCGACAACGCAGGCTGCTGCGGCACGCACCCTCTCCCGCGCAACAGCGTCTTCCTCAAGCTCGGCGCACACAAGGTCTACGTCATGGTGGACGTGTCAGGCGTTCATCCGCGCCACGTTGTTGAAGCAAGCGAACCGCCCCTCACTGTGGCTCGCGGGGGACGTATCGCTCGTTCCCCGGACCATGCAGAGGTAATGATGACAGCGCCAGGAGCGGTTACGAGCAAGGATCTGGCGCCAGATCCGGAGGTGACACCCAAGGCACCAAGGAAAGGTAGGGGTCCTTCGCTAGAGAGGCCGGAAAACGTGCTGAGAGAGGCAATAGATAGCTTGGCAAACCCTATAGTAGGAGCGGTAGATCCGGCTCGCGCACAGGCCGAGCTGGAAGAAACTCGGCAGAAAATACTTGAGGGTGCAAAGAAAATAGCCGCGGCCCAGCGGTCGTTGCACATGACGCTGCGTGAGTACGCAAAGGCGAACAAAGTTGATGCTGTAAAAGTTAAAGGGAGGAATCTCATGAGCGAGATGAACAGAGAAGGTGATGTCGAAATCAAGGAATCAGAGAACTGTCTTTCTGTGGGCTGCCGAGGTATAGTACCCCAGCCAAGAACCTCAGAGCAGCGGATGCAGCTGCATCCGAGTTAGAAGGACTGACGGGTGAAGCCCGGCAAAGGCAGCAAAACCGAGAGAGCTGGAGCCTCCAAGATTGTCCATTCGGCGATGGGTAACCCGGAGAAATCCGCTGGAGCTGCATCGTCCCCTCATGGCGATCCAAGGATAGAGGAGGTGGTAACCTCGGCCAGACAGAACAAACAAATTGTCCCGTATGACCCGACACAGGCGGGGAAAGAAAAAGAAGCGCAGAAAAATGATGATCGACAGAGTGTGAGCCGAGGCGAAGCTGGCCGAGGTAACCGTGACCAAGGCAATGCCGGTCGGAGGAACGTTGTCAACGGCAATGCCGGGCAGCAAAACTCAGCAGGGGCAAGACAACCGCAGCAGCGGAACATGCCGAGGCAAGAGCATAGTGCCGGCCGAGGTATCCAACAGAAAGGCGCACAGCACGAGCAAAACCGGTATAATGACGGTGATTCGGAGATGGCGAATGCGGGATATCCGAGATCGGACTATCATGTGATAGGTTCGAGACTGGGAAGCAGGGATTTGATGCCGGACGATGCAAGGTTGAAACTGGATCGACTATATAGGTCGAAACAGATAGAATGTCAGGGTCCACCGGGTCCAGCATGTTTTGGACCCCGGATCATGAAAGACCCACCAGTCCCAAACTTTCAATTGCCCAGGGGGACCAAGACCTATGACGGTAGTACCAAGCCAGAGGATTGGCTGATAAACTATGGTACTGCTGTAAAAATTGCCACACGCAACCTGAGATGAGCCGTACGATATGTACCCCAGATGTTGGAAGGCCCGGCAAGGGTGTGGTTGAACAATTTACCGCCAGGAAGCATCAACTGCTGGATTGATTTCGAGGAGATGTTCATCAGCAATTTTTCGAGTACGTATCAAAGGCCAAATAGGCCATAGACCCTAGCTATGTGCAAACAGCGACCCAATGAGACGGACCGAGAGTTTTTGGCTCGGTGGTGCACCGTGAAAAACTCGTGTGAGGGCGTGATAGAATCACAGGCTATAGCATGGTTTGCACAGGGGTGCAGGTATGGACGCGAGTTATGGATGAAGTTGCAACGGAAAATGCCGGCAACGTTGGCAGAGATGATCCAGATCGTAGATTGGTATGCATTGGGTGACCCGACCCAACCAAGGCTCGCCTCAAACGAGTCAAGCGATGAGTACTATCAGAGGGATGGATCTGGATCATCCCGGAGAAATGATTACAGAGGAAAAAGGAGAGATGATCGACCGGACCATCGGTACGGTTCGCACCAAGTAGCGGCCGTGAATCAGGATCAACCCGGAGCAGGGGGTTGTCAGCGCCAGAAATTTGGAGGTCAGTGGACCCCAAGGAACGATGGCAAGAAAACTTGGACACCGGAGCAAAAGAAGCAATGGCAAGAAAGGAAAGATCGTCCGAGGTATACTTACGAGTCGATGTTGGACCAGCCGTGTAAGTTTCACACGCCAAATCCGAACAACCCAGCGGGTCATACGACGAGGCAATGCGAGTGGATGCGCAAGATCGAGCAAGGTGGTTCGGGGAATGCTCAGGCACCCCGGAATGATCAGCCTCGGCAGGAGTTACCCCGGCAGCAATTGCTCTCCGGAGCAAACACGCAACAGCCAATGTTGCCTCCCCCTCTGCCGAGGTATGATAACAATGAAAGAAGGGATGCAGTGCATCAAGTAGAAAATTAGCAGCAGCCGGATCAGAGGCACCCCGGAAACGAGGGGAGAGACGAGTACAGGGAGCATCACCAGAGCTACTGTGTATTTACCACAGAAGAAACTGATAGAAAAAGCTTGCAGCGTAGGCATATGGAGGTGAATGCGGTAATGCCGGCAGTGACGAGGTACATGCCTTGGTCCGATCAGGAAATCACTTGGAGCATTAGGGATCATCCCAAGCTCATGCCGAGCCCTGGTTCGTATGCGTTGGTGCTAGATCCTACATTCATTGGGCCTAACATTAACGTAAGATTCTCAAAGGTACTGATCGACAACGACAGTAGCATAAATATCATGTACGCGGACACAATGCGCAAGTTGGGTATCTCGGAGAACATGCTCCAAGCCACGAGGACAACTTTCCATGGCATTATGCCCGGCATTTCTTGCGAGCCCATAGGCAAGGTCCGGGTCGACGTCTTGTTCGGCACGAGGGAAAATTGCCGAACTGAAAATCTGGATTTCGAAGTGGTGAACTTAGAAAGCGCGTATCATGCATTGCTCGGAAGGCCAGCGCTGAACAAGTTTATGGCAAGTTGTCATGTCAGCTATTTGAAAATGAAATTGCCCAGACCAAATGGAGTAATTACAATTGCTGGGGACTTCCTACGTTCGATGGAGTGTGCGTCAGCCGGATCAAACTTAGCCGGGTCACTTGTGACCGCACAGGAAAAAAGGAAAATTCAAGAGGTGGCTGCGTTGGCTCAGTCCGCGCAATAGTGTATGTCGGCGCTGAGTAACCCGCATGGAACTGTCTCCTTCCAGGCCGCGAAAGATACCAAGAAGGTCCCTGTTGATGACATGTTCCCAGAGCGCACCGTAACAATTGGTGCCGGGCTAAGTGATAAGTAGGAAAGCGAGCTCGTCAGCTTCCTCCATGAGAATCGGGACATTTTTGCTTGGTCCACACAGGACTTGCAAGGTGTTCCGAGGGAGTTGGCCGAGCACTCTTTAAATGTGAGACCCGGAGCTAAGCCGGTGAAGCAACCTCTCCGCCGCTTCACCGAAGATAGGTGGAAAGTCATTGGAGATGAGATAGCTCGATTGCTAGCTGCAGGATTTATAATGGAGGTCCTCTACCCCGATTGGCTGTCTAACCCGGTGCTGGTGGAAAAGAAGAAGGATGATCCGAACGTAGCAGTGGTTTGGCGCATGTGTATCGACTACACGAACCTGAACAAGGCGTGTCCGAAAGATCCATTCCCGCTGCCAAGAATAGATCAGGTCATAGACTCAACTGCTGGATGTGAGCTGTTGTCATTCATCGATGCTTAGTCCGGTTTCCACCAGATACCTTTGAATCCGGATGATCAAATAAAGACTGCATTTATTACCCCGTATGGGGCTTATTGCTATCGCACCATGCCGTTTGGTTTACGTAATGCAGGGACAACGTACCAGAGATGTATGCAAAAATGTTTGCATGACCAAATAGGTCAAAATGTACAGGTATATGTGGATGATGTGGTTATCAAGACCAAGGAAAGAAAAACGCTCCTTGATGATATCAGACAAACGTTCGCAAACCTAAGGAGGTTCCGGATGAAACTTAACCCGGAAAAATGCACCTTCGGTGTCCCGGCTGGAAAATTGCTCGGCTTTCTGGTTTCTAGCCGAGGTATCGAAGTTAATCCAACCAAGATCCGAGCCATCGAACGAATGGAACTGCCGAAGTGTCTTAACGATGTCCAGAAGTTTACAGGTTGCCTCGTTAAGTCGGTTTGTATGTCGGTTAGGATAAAAGGCATTGCCTCTCTATCAACTCATGAAAAAGTCGGATAAGTTCATTTGGACGCCGCAGGCGGATGAGGCCTTTACCCACCTAAAGAAAATGTTAGCCACGGCGCCAGTGCTAGCCTCACCACTATCAAAAGAGCCAATGTTGCTCTATACCGCCGCAACCAACCGAGTTGTAAGTGCAGTGATAGTGGTGGAACATGATGAGGAAGGTAAGTCAGTGCAAAGGCCGGTGTATTATTTGAGCGAAGTGTTGTCAACATCAAAGCAGAACTACCCACACTATCAAAAAGTGGCGTATGGCATGTACATGGCCGCCAAGAAATTGAAGCATTACTTTGAAGAGCATCCCATCCGGGTCATATGTGAAGCCCCTATATCCGAGATAATGAGTAACAAGGATGCAAGCGGCAGAATTGCAAAATGGGCAATTGAGCTAGCTCCTTACGCTCCGCGGTATGACCGGAGAGAAGCCATAAAGTCTCAGGCAGTGGCGACCTTTTTCGTGGACTGGGCCGAGGTACAGTACGAACCACCACTTCCAGATCCGAACTATTGGCGGATGCACTTTGACGGATCAAAAACCAAAACCGGGCTAGGTGCCGGAGTTGTACTCACGTCGCCAAAGAAGGACCAGTTGAAATACGTGCTGCAGATCCACTTCAACGCATCGAATAATGTCGCTGAGTATGAAGCACTTGTGCATGGGCTCAAGGTAGCAAAGGAAATTGGTATACGTCGGATTATATGCTTTGGCGACTCGGATTTAGTGGTTCAGCAAGTGTCCGGGGTATGGGACGCTCTTGATCCAAACATGGCACTATACAGATTTCACGTGTAGAAGATCTTTGGTTACTTTGAGGATGCGAATTTCATCACATACCCCGGGTGGAAAATGAGGCTGCCGACATGCTGTCGAAGCTCGGGTCAACCAGACAAGCAATTCCACCGGGTGTAGCATTAGAGCACCTCAAGAAGCCATCCATCAGGCCATCCCCGGAATCCGAGTCCATCTACGTCCCGGAGGACACAGAGTCCGGAGCATCGCCCATGGACGTTGACACGGGAAGTGGTGCGCGAAACCCGGGGACTGCTTCGGCAAACCCGGGGACTGCTTCAGCAAACCCGGGGACTGCTTCGCAAGACCCGGGGACTGCTCAGCGTAGTCCGGTTGAAGTTATGCCGGTGGATCATATGGAGATAGACGAGGACGTGTTCCCCGTGCGGCCAATACCGGCCTGGGCATTGCCTATATTTCAATTCCTGAAAGATGGAACGTTACCCACTGAGGAGGTGGTATCGAGGCAAACACAGAGGAGGGCAAAGGCTTACACGATCATCAATTCCGAGTTATACAAAAGAAGTGTGAACAATGTCCTCCAGCGGTGTGTTGACCCGGACGAAGGGCTTGAAATCATCCGAGATATACATCAGGGGGAATGCAGGCATCACGCCTCATCCCGGGCCTTGGTAGCGAAAGCTTTCAGACACGGATTCTACTGGCCAAACGGCTTAGAGCAAGCAGAAGATCTGGTGAGAAAATGTAATGGTTGTCAGAGGTACACCACAAAAACGCATGTGCCAATGTTGGAACTCAAGACCATCCGAATCACTTGGCCATTTGCCGTATGGTGCCTGGATATGGTGGGCCCGTTCAAACCAGCAGGAGGAAACATGACTCACATTTTGGTAATGGTGGACAAGTTTACGAAGTGGATCGAGGTAAAGCCTATAAGAAAATGTGATGGAGCTACGGCCGTAACTTTTCTCAAAGATATCATCTTGAGGTACGGTTATCCACACAGTATCATAACTGATAATGGCACAAATTTTGCGGAAGGAGCATTTGCTCGATTCTGCCGGGATAAGAGGATCCGACTTGACGTAGCTTCGGTAGCCCACCCCGCATCAAACGGGCAAGTGGAAAGATCCAACGGATTAGTATTATCCGAGATAAAACCCCGGCTCATTGAGCCACTGCAAAGATCAACGGGGTGCTGGATAGAAGAACTACCAGCGGTACTGTGGAGTTTAAGAACAACTCCGAATCGATCAACAGGCTAAACGCCGTTTTCTCTGGTATATGGGGAAGAAGCTGTATTACCAGCCGACATAGAGCATGATTCGCCTAGAGTCACCCAATACACAGAAGCCGAAGTGCAAGAAGCCCGGCAAAATGATGTTGATCTGTTGGAAGAAGCGAGAGAACTGGCATTGTACAGATCCACCATATATCAGCAAAATCTCCGACGCTATCATAGCCGGAAAGTGTGCCCCCGAGTCTTTCGGGAAGGCGATCTGGTGCTTCGGTTGGTACAACGTACTACTGGAATGCATAAATTATCCCCCTCATGGGAAGGGCCATTCATCGTGAGCAAAGCATTGCACAATGATTCTTATTATCTTATAGATGCAAAGCCACAGGAAAAGAACAAGGCGGACAGATCTGGTGAGGAATCCAAGCATCCATGGAATGTAGCTCTCCTTCGTCCTTTCTACACTTAGGCAAAGAAGTGTATGTATCCGGGTTATCTCGTATGTCAGTATGTATATCGGCAATGAGTTTATCAACGAAATGTTGGCACCTCGAGCAGTAACTCGGGGACTGCCTTAATAATATTTGTTGTCTTTTGTTATTTCTGCGTCGGCTAGAATAGGTTATTCTACTTAGCGCGGATTAATAGTGTGTGAGCACCAAAAACCCAACTCTTCGACTTGCTGCTGTCCAACAAGAATTGGCTTCATGGCAAGCAAGAGAACAAGTTTGGAATTGCGTAGCACATGAAAAACGACTAAGGAAAAGAATTTATTCGATCCGACATTTGTTTTCCGGACTAATCCCGTGTTTATTTTTGAGCTAAGTCTAAAAGTTTCCCAGTATTGTTAAGACAATTCTTTAGGCTCGGATTCATAAGTTGTAAAACCGAATCAAGGTAGACACGACCCGAGCCAAAAGATTGAACAAACAAGAAAAAGAAACTTGGGGACTACGCCCACGTTAATCCGGCATAAGTACTTAGTAGCAAAATATCACATGTATTTGGAATACAATTCCACCCGACATACCGGGGATCTCATGAATTTTCAAGTGTTTTTATTTAGGAGCAGCAGGATGGAGTTCGGCATCATCATCGCCCTCTTCGATATCCGAGGCAGTGTCCTCCTCGGATTCACCCGAGTCATCTTCAATGTTCTCAACTTCCTCTTCGCCTGCGGCTTCCAGGAAGCTCGGACCCTCAGTCCATTCATGAATGGGGGCATTTTCAATGAGGCTGTGAGCGCAAGCCTGGCGCCGAGCTACCCACTCCGGGTCATCTGTCCATTTGGACCCGGTGCGCAGCCGTGTGAGGAGGCTGAGATCTATCTTTTCATACCAGGTCAAAACGTGGTGAAGGACGGTATATGCAGCAGCGCGGCCAGCGGATTCTCGCCAGAGGTCGAGCTGGGTCTCAACTTCTGAAAGCCTTTCAGCGAGCTGCGTGACCCTCTCCGGAGCGTCATCGGCGGGCCAGAAGGCGTGGAAGATCCGGACTGAAACATCGAGGAGGTCCCTGCCGTAGTTCTTGATAATTTCCACGCGAGATGACAGGCTGACCAGCAGGTCCTCCAGGTCCAAGGGAATGCTGTCACCGTCAGCAGTGGCCGGAGTACCTCTCTCTCGGTGGAAATTGGCATCAGCAGCACTTGCAATGGCAGTACCCTCTGGAAAGTGGCCTGGGAAACAAGGCAAAGGACAAAATTGAGAAAATAAGACATGAGAAATAACCCGGAGAAATAAGGCGGATAAAGCAAAAGAAGTTACGAGAGATGTGACTGTGAATCCGGGTCAGCTCCTTGATGCAAGCATCACGCCTTTTCCAAAGCTGCTCGAGCTCAGCATTCGCCGACCCAAGTTTGACCTCGGCTTCCTGGAGGAGTTCGCGATCCTTAGCACTTTGGAGTTGGAGGCGCTCGCGTTCCTCGGTGAAGTCCTGGCCAACCCTTTTCAGCTCGGTTTGGTGCTACGCCTTCATCTTAGCCATTTCAGCTTTGAGCTTGGCTATGACATCATCTTTGGTCCGGAGGAGGACGAGCTCATCATCCTTTTTCTTCAGCTCGGCTTGATGCTGTCCTGCTTGTTCGAGAAAATGCAGCATCATGTCAGGCACATGCACACTTTCTTCAAGCAATGCTAAAACTGTGTGTTGGCCCGGCAGAGCCGAGGTATGAATGTTTGCCGAGCCAAGGAGGTAAAATGATGAGAAGCACAGTAAGAACAGATAAGAAGGACGTACCCTTGATCTGCTCCAAATTCTTTCGCATTATTTTGTTTTCAGCTTCCACCCTAGCTGCGGAAACCGGACAATCAGATTCATTCGGCAAGTAAAGTAGAAGAAAAATGAGGAAAGGAATGAGAAAGAAATTTACCCCTTTTCTCGTACTCAGCGATGAGTGCAGCCTGTTTCGTGCGAAGATTTTTATGCGTATCCAACAAGCGCTGGAATTCGGCACTTCGGCGGTTGGTGGTCACCTAAAAAAGATACAGAAACTTAAGTCAGCCTAGTGCATGTTCGAAGTGTACTAAGATCCGGGCCAAGTGGAACTTAACCCGGCTCTAGGTGTGTGCATATTCGAAGTGTACTAAAATCCGGGCCAAGTGGAACTTAACCTGGCTCTAGGTGTGTGCATGTTCGAAGTGTACTAAAATCCGGGCCAAGTGGAACTTAACCCGGCTCTAGGTGTGTGCATATTCGAAGTGTACTAAGATCCGGGCCAAGTGGAACTTAACCCGGCTCTAGGTGTGTGCATATTCGAAGTGTACTAAAATCCAGGCCAAGTGGAACTTAACCCGGCTCTAGGTGTGTGCATATTCGAAGTGTACTAAAATCTGGGCCAAGTGGAACTTAACCCGGCTCTAGGTGTGTGCATGTTCAAAGTCATTATGGAGCTACGTTAGTTCTATAAAAGAGCACCCGGCCGAGTAACAAGTTACTCCCCCGGAGGCTCGGGGACTAATGGTTATTATCTACAATTTGCGAAGGAGAAATGGCGTACCTCCATCATCCGTCCAGAAGGTTAATGGCCTTGGCGGTGGTATTCACTTGATCAGATTCGTGGATTACCTCGGCCTTGTTCCAGTTCATGACGAACTCCATCAGGCTTGGGGGGTACCGTTCGCCTGAGGGCATATGCAGCGTCACCAAACCTTTAGCATGTGCCTCCTTCCTCTCCACCAAGGCGAGGGCGGGGATGGTGTGCAGAACCAACTGCCGAGCTTCGGTTGGCTCAGCAGGCGCGTCCTTTGCCGCTGGTGGCTTCTTGGGGAGCATAGACTCAAGGGTACGTTGCCCAGGCTCGGCAGTGCTTGGCTTGGTAGCGTCTTGAGTCTTCTGGCCCTTGGCTTGCGGGGAAGAAGAAGCCGTAGCAGCGGTTTTCCCCTGCCGAGGTTGAGAGGACTCGGAAGATGCAGAGGAACTGGGCGCTGCTACTTTCGCTGCTGGACTTGGTGCCGGCGCTGACGTTTTCGCTGCCGGGGCTGGAGTTGGTGCTGTTTTGGCTGCTGGTACTAGAACATATGCTGGAGTCGAGGTATCTTTAGGGGCTGCTGGTTGTGGCGTCGCCGAGGTAGTGGCTGCCGTTGTTCTGGTTGGGCCAGTTTCCCCCGCCCCAGGATGATCCGGAGCGGCCGCAGAGCTTTCCGGAATGGGGCTCAGCGGACGTGACTCGTCGTCACGACGGGGCGAGGGGTTGGCCCGGAGAGGCGATGAGATACTGGACCCACTCTGAGGGACCTCCACCGGAGCCCTGTGAAATCAAGTAACGTCAGAAGGAAAATTACGGCGAAGTAAGGAAGAGTGAGTTACAGAAGAAAGAAGGACTTACGCATCCGAGGTTTCGGCTGCTCTGGGTTTCCGAGCCCTTCGTGCTGGGGCCTTCTTTCGCATTTTAACGGGCTCGGATGGTCCGGAGGAAGAGCTTGCGGAGGCTGCGCGCTTTTTCTTCGGCGCCACCGGAACTGGCTCACCTGTGGCGAGGGGAGGATCCTCGTGGATATGGCCACCGGCGTGAGCTGATGGCGGAAAAGCAAAAGAAAGGGGGACAACCTCAAACGGTTCAATTATCTCGATATCCGAGTAATCTTCATCATCGGGCCAATCTCTAGCAGAAGAAAAGTTACCCGTGGGTCGTTTCGTGGTGTCGGTCATGGGGAGAAACATCTCTTGGTCCGGATCCTCCACGTCCGAAGTCTCACGGTCCGGTGCCCACTTAAGGGTTGGATCAGTGTCGTCCTCGAGCGTTTGCTGAAGGAATAGCTGAGGAAAAGAGTAAACAGACGAATCAAAAATGCAACAATAATAGACAAGTAACTGGTCCGGGGTAAGTTTGCAACATGAAACTTACCATGGGAGGAAGCCAGTCACAGCAGAAATGCTCAATCCCCCAAGTCCAGTCAGAGGAGAAATCCTTCTGAGTGGTGAAAAGAGCCTTAACCCGGCGGAAGATCTCCGTATTGTTCAGCTCGAAAGATGAAGTCCGGTTGGGATCGCGGCCGTAGCTCATATGGCACACCTTGTGGGTGCGCTTCTAGAGAGGAGAGATTCGGTTGCGCACGAAAGTGATCATCGCATCCTCGTTGCGCAACCCGAGCTCCTTCAGCTCCACGAACCTCTTATTCACTTGGTTGGCCAGGACCGTAGGTTTCTTCAGGACGGCGTCCCACAGATCCGGGTTCGGCGGACCCGGGGTATAGGGAAGCAACCGGATCAAATCTTCGGTGCCTGTGTTCCGGACATAAAAGAACGTTCGGGCCCAACCTTTGCAGGATTCTAGCCCTGTGACCCGAGGGAAAACAGAAAACCTCCGGGGTGAGATGGAGGCTGCTCCGAACTGCGTGAGCCGCTTGTCCTCCGGGTCAGTGTGAATGTCGGGGATAACGTTGTGGTGAAGGGCGAAAAACCGGATCCACAGCTCCTTTGTGGGCCATAATCCGGCGTAGCCTCAATCGTAGAGGCGAAAGTAGAGAGGGAAGTAATGGCATTGGCTGGAAGATGGTGCGGCTGGAGATGGTAGGTGCTGAGCCAATCATGGAAGAAATCACTCACCGGGAGTCCGAAGCCCCGCTGAAAATGAGACAGGAACACGACGAACTCCCCGGGGTTGGGCAAAGGAGCCAGCTCGGCGGAGGCGAGGCGAGCGGCGACGCCGGCAGGGAGGCGTCTGGTCCGGTAGAGCCAATCCAGATCGTCCTGGCAGACCCAGAAGCCGGCCCAGGCGCCGCGGTCCGCAGCGGCGGCGTCCTCCTCCATCTCTTGCTCAGCAATGGAGATCTCTTCTTCAGTCATCTGCTCCTCGAAGCCCTCGCTGGAGCTGGAGGCGGCGGGGGACAGCGGCTTGGATTGGCGAGGACCCGTAGCAGGAGATTGACGTCGCAGTGATGGAGACGTAGAGGTGAAACGGAGAAGTGCGGCGGCGATGCTGCTTTTTGGCAATGCTGGCGGCGGCGCAGTCGCGAGGAAGATGAAGGAGAGTAGCAGTGGGCAGAGGCGTGCGGAAGGGAAAAAACCTAAGGAACGCACCCCTCCGCTATTTAACCACCCACGTAAGCGGTGAGTGGGATCGCGCCCTGTGGACCGGCCACGCGCTGTGGCCATGTATTACCCGTCCGGACCAATCAGTGAGGAGCCACACGGAAGGCCTCAGGGCGGAAAGAATCCTGGGACGTGACGCACTGATGCGATAAACGAGGGGCAGGCGTGACGTGAGCCGCGCACAGTGATGACTGACGGTTACTGCGGCGATTACTGTACCGTCCCTTAAAATAAGACAACACAATGATTACCCTTCACATGGGCTAGCGTACGAAAGAAGGAAGTAAGACCCGGACAGAGCTGTGGTAACCCGGCCGGCAAGTGAAAACTTGCAACGTGCGAAGGGAACGTAAATCCAAGCCGTCCGAGGTACAGAGGTAACTCGGCAAACAGCGACAGGAGCACGAGATGGAACCTGGTGTGGCCTTAGTGGCCAAGGTGGCTAAGACCACACCAGCTTCAGGGACTAATGTTGGGGGGATACCCCCGGGTAGGGTCACGCCGGGGTATGAAAGGCCGAGTTAGCCGAGGTCCGGCAAGGTCAAAGAAAGTACTGGTCGGGTCACCTCAAGGCAGGCCAAGTCACGGGGTAATCCGGACCTGGGGGCGTTCTCCTAACTAGCCCTAATCTGACTTAAGTGGTGAGTCAGAAGCGTATGTCTAACATGTATGCATGAAAAGGGTGTGGCCGAATGAACCATCGTCCGGGTCGCAGTAACCTTCTAGGAGAAGGAAGGAATCTTGCTGGTCAAAAGGAGCTCCGGCACGCACTGCCTGAGCGAAGCGAGCAAGGACTGGACCACCGGGGCGTGGCCGACAAGCGTGACGACGCCCGTGTCAGCTGACGAGGGCGCCGTCATGGCTCACGTAGCTAAAGCATAGCTGACGAGGGGGAAAAAGCACCCCGGTCGGTTTACCACTTTGGGAGGGGGCATATTCTTAGGAATATGCCTCCACGTATGCCCTAGGTTGAAACCGAGCCTCCCCTATAAAAGGGGGGCTAGGGCTTCAGTAGAGGGTGGGATTTTATTCTCTGGACAATTCTGTTAAGGTCTAGGGTTTCAGGTGAGGTCTGTGGGTGAGAGTAAGAGAGCTTCTTCTTCCTCCTCTCGCCAATACAACTCTAGGAGCTCTTGTAACCTTGGAAGAAAATCAATACGAGTTTTGGTGTGGAGAATCACTTCGCTATCCCTCCCTGGATTCCCCTAGCGTATATTAGTCCCCACCTTCTGCCTATACATGGCATCTGCCGTGACACCACCACGACACAATTCATATCAATTCCTAATTTGAATGCACATACACATGCATGCTTTCATTTTTACTTTGGAAAAGTTTTTGTTAACCCTAAATTTGATGATTTGGATCTTGATAAGCTTGGATTAAAGTTTTGGGATGTTACAGTGCATTAGTTAAACCAAACGGCATTACTAACCACTTATATAGACCAAACTTAGTTTTGAATGCTGTTTTCCATTCATCTCCCAATTTCATACGAATCTGATGGTAACCACTATGCAAATGAACTTTAAAAATATGGTAGGCACTCAATTCATCAAGCATATCATCTAATCGTGGAATAGGATGACGGTAATGAATAGTAATATTATTGATAGCTCTACAATCAGTACACATGTGCGAAGAACCATCTTTCTTAGTGTAACATCCCAAATCTTTAATCAAGGCTATCAAGATCCGAATCACCCAACTTAGGGCTAACAAAAACTTTTTATCATTAAAATAATTAAGCATGCATATGTGTGTTGCATTAATATGGAATTGTTTGAAATTGCCATGTTTGTTTGTTCTAATGGTTGTAAAATGATTCAAAGGTGAATTCCACATCATCTAGATCATTTCCAAGCAAAATCCAAATAAAAAGAAATCAAATAGAATTAATAAATGGAAATAGTCATTTTGGCCATTTTAATCCACTAGGGAACTTTAGGTGTTCCTAGCACTCAAATTCAAACAGAAACAATTCTAACTCCTTGCACCTCTTGCTAGTACAAGTAAAGATCTACCAAGGCCCACTTTGTGATCTTACAAAAACATTCAAACCCTAAATTTAAATGGTATTTGAAAATGGAATCAAGTGTATGTACCTAGATCCCACTTTTTCAAAAACCACTTAAATGAATTCAATTTGACAATCCCAAGCAATCACAGATACTCAAGCATAAGATCAACAACTCCACCAAAAATCTTTGCAAAATTCAACACTTTGTTTCATGCGGGCATTGTGTCGAACAGGTGGCATGCAAAAAAAATCTGCCTAACTAACACTATTTATGGATCAATGCTTTGTCGAGTATTTGGGCTCAATCTTGTTCCCTTGTCTCCCCTAGATCAGCCCATAACCAAGCTACCAATTGGCCTAGAACAGCAGTACCATGCCGCTTGTTCTTCGTTGCCGCCGTCCGAGAATGGGCAACGCGCCACAGACAGCGGCGCACCAATCCAGCACCGCCACTAGCTCCGCCACACTTTACCGCGACCCCCTGTCCACCCCACGGATGTAGCCAGCCCCTGGACCACCATGAACAGCTCGCGCCCACAGCCTCTGTGCCATGCCCAGCTCATGCCAGAGCTCCATCCCCGACAGGCCCACACAAGCCGCGCCTCGACCCCAGCTCGCGTGTGCCGCTCCGCCATAACCCCATCACACCCACGGATACGCCCTTTTTCCCACCACGCGACCAGCAGCCGCTGTGAACCGCGTCGAGCAGCGCCTCTGCCGCGTAGACTACCAGCCTTTCCTGATCGCAAGCCACCGTCCCTAGTGTCGCCTTTAAGCCGTAGCCGACCGCCAGGAGGCAAGCCACCATCCGCCTACACCGCCCATGCCTCTAGCGCCCTGTACCGTCGTCACCGACGAGCTCACCGTCGCCCTCACGGTCCCCTCGTTGAGCCTATATAGGGAGCCCTCCCCAGCACCAATTCGACACACTCCCACACTTCCATCTCACCACTGATCCTTCCCCACCTCTCGCCGGATGCGCTCGAGCAGCAGTTCGCCAGAATAGCGTCGGAGTTTGCCGCAGCAGAGGAGGAGAAGCCCCCGTCGATTTCGTCCACCCCAGGAGCAGCCGTGACCTCGCCTGAGCCCGCCGTCATCTCCTCGTTCGACCGCCCCCATCGCCACACTAGCTGGAGCCCTGGTATGCCCCCATTGCACCCCCACCAAGCACTAGGGTTCCGTCTCGCTGGCGACCAGTTCATCGTCGACGATGAACGTAATTCGTTGATCTAGGTTCTAATTGCACGGCCCACATCGCCCCGTACCGCTTTGCCTTGAGTAGTGCCGCTGACATGTGGACCACCCCTATCAGTTGCCAGCCGCGCCGCAGAGTACCACTTGGCCGACCCAATTAGTTTCCCACGCTGGCCCTAGAATTCAAACTTAGGTTTTTTATTTACATTCAATCTAGTTTCTTTCCACTAGTTTGAAAATCAATTCAGGGAGTTTTACAAATCCAAATTGAATAATTCCAATATTTTTGGAAAGATAATTAAAATCTCTATCCAAAACCGTTGGATTTAAATTAATTAGAGTTATATATCTCTCCTAGCAAAAATAACAAGACAGAGACTTTTTCACATTCAAACATTTTTGAAAAATCAACCATAATAGATTTTGAGTTGATTCCAACTCTCAAAAATCACATTCGACCATACCTATCTGAATATGTAATAATGTTGAGGTTTGCATGCAAAGAATTTGGACTAGTACTAAAATAATGCTATATAGGCATTTCTAGTCACTTTAAATCATTAAAAGGATAAACTTAAACTTATTGAAATATGATCAAACATTTAAATCACATTCCCATGTATTAGAATATGTGGTTATGACATGTGTCTACATGATCCCATATTTTAATTGGAGAATATTAAATCTTAGTTATTTTCAATGAGTAGAAATTACTTTTCTCAAATAAAATAAATGAAACTAGTTCATTAAAACCTTGTAATGAATGTGATGATACTAGATCATCAAGTGTGTGCCTTAGTGTGCTAAATATACTAGTTAAGTATTGTTTGGTGATTGTGTATCCCGTATGTATTTATAGACGATAATACCGACCAAGTCTACGAGGAGGAGGAGTTCTACCCCGAAGAAGACGAGGAGAATTTCAACCACTGCACCAAACAAGGCAAGCCATCGCTAGATGCAAGTTAACTCAAGCAAGATGCAATAGGCATGCTTGGTTATACATTTTAAACTTATACCTACCCCAAGTTTTACTTACAAGCTTTACTTTCTTTTACTTTACCAAAGTTCTTTACTTTGTTTATAAATAGCATAAAGAGTATAAAACTTGGCCTATCTAGTTAGACTTAGATGTCATTCTATGGCTTGAGATTGATATTAGCATCCCACCTTAGTGAACACTCTTAACTTAGTGTTTAGAGCTAAACCAAAAACTTGATCACTTTAGATGGGAATACTTGGTGAAAATGATTATGAAAACCTTGGAATGATGAGTCATCTGTTGAGATGTTTTGACATTTGTTGAGAAACACAAATGGTTTATGATGATGAAAATGTTGAGGCATGAGCCTTAGCCCATTATAAAAACTGATGGTTGGGTTCGGATGCGATACCATTCCAAATTTACCGTACAACCACAATACCTGAATTGGGTAAGGCTTAGCGGAAAGTTTATATGCATTAGTATGAGTTCCCTCGCGGGAGAGGTCTGAGCTGAGGCTACCTCTCAATGTTGTCCACCTATGAAGTGCCCAAGATGGCAGATAGCCATGGCTGGGAGGCCAAGCTCATAGGAGAGGTGCTTGTACTAGGGTGTGTAATTGAAAGGTTATGATTGGTTATCTGCTACTAAGTATGATTGATTCAGGGTTATCCCTGACGGATGTATCGAATTTTGTGGTGAAAGTGTACCACCTCTGCAGAGTCTCAAACTATTCGAATAGCCGCGTCCACGGTCATGGACAGTTGGAGTGGCCATACTGTTCCATCGTCAGATGTTTTCAAAATGACTTATGAAATGAATGATGACTTTGACTTGACCACAACCGAGTTGTGACTATGAGAACTAAGTTGCCAACTTAAGTGATTCTAGAACTTTATTTTATCTTTCTTTTTCTCGAAACTCAGCTTAGGTTTCAAACTTAACTTTGCAAGTAAACTTAGAGTTTAGCATTCCTACTAGAACTACCTTACGTCTTAGTGATAGTTTGCGAGTACTTAAACAGTACTCATGGCTTTGTCTCTGGCTATTCCCGTGGCCAGACTATGAAGAGGATTACCAAGAGGAAGGACAGCAGGACGGCTACGACAACTAGGACTATCTCCCATCGCCAGCATTGTGACACTGAAGATGGACCCCACCGCTATGCTTATTAGTTATTCCGCTGCTTATTGTATTAAGACTGGATCATGAGATCCTTTATTTGTGTAAGACCTTATTATGGTTTGTAATGGATGATGTAATGTGATATCCAATCTGTTATGTCTGGCAAAAATGGTAATCCTGGGATTGCGATGTATGGCATAACAAGCATCTGGGATTAAAAATCCGGGTGTTGACACTTAGGTACCAAAATAATAGGAACAACACAAGGGTTAAGGGACTCACGAATGTGATCTCTGTCAAGTAGTTCCTGAATTTGGCGTTGTATTTCCTTTGGCTCCTTGGGATTGGTTCTATATGGCACATGGTTGGGCAACGTGGCACCAAGAATTAAATCAATTTGGTGCTCAATTCTTCTAATAGGAGGTAGTCCTAGTGACATCTCAGCTGGAAAAACATCCTCATATTCCTTGATCTTATGAGAACTCTCAAACCATTGGATATAATATGAATGTGTGCATTGTCTTGTTAGGAGAGCAAGCTTCTCTACCATGTCAACACTAGCCAGATTATTACAACTCCCTCCATCAATAATGATCCATATAGCTCTTTCCTTGACAACGCCTTGTGTTTGGAACAAGTTGTGGCATTGATCATGTTCAGATTTGCTCAATTGCACACTCAATACACGTTGTGCAACAAAACTCTTGTATTGATCAGCAGTTTTAGCTCCCATTACCTCCATCTCTTTTTCAGGATCAAAATTACCCCATCGTGAGCAGAAATAAGAGATAATGTATCTTCATCAAAGTCACTTGCTTAATCATATTCACCATCATTGCGCACCATCATAACACGCTGTGTTGTGCACATCCTCTAAATATGACCATATCCCCAACATTTGCGGCATTGTATATCCTTCTTGTTGCTTGTGGAAACCACAAAAGAAGAACTACGAGCAGGGCTGTAACACCCCAAAACTTTAATCAAGGTTATCAAAGTTCAAACCACCCAATTTAGGGTTAACAAAAACTTTTTATTATTAAAATGATTAATGAATGCATGTGTGTTTACATTAGTGTAGAATTGTTTGAAAATTCCATGCTTGATTGTTCTAAATGTAATGAAATGGATTAAAGATGAATGCCACATCATCTAGACCATTTACAAACAAAATCCGAAGAAAAAGAAATCAAATAAGATTAAATAATGCAAATGATCATTTTGACCATTTTAATCCACTAGGCCACTTTAGGTGTTCCTAGAAGTCAATTTCTAATAGAAACAATTCTCTTTCTTTTCACCCCTTGCTAGACCAAGTAAAGATGTACCAAGGCCCACTTTACATACTTACAAAAACATCTAGCAAAGCAATTTAAATGACCTTTGAAAATTGAATCCAATGCATATGAGAAGATCACACTTTTTCGAAAACACATCAAATGAATTCACCTTGGCAATCCTAGGAAAAACTAGTATCTCAAGCTTAATACAAGACCACTCAAAAAATTTGAGACAAAAATTCAAATTTAAACTTCATGCGGTATTGTGTCGAACAATTGGTGAGCACAGAATTAGCTGCCAAACTTTTACTGTTCTTGATGAATGCATTGTCTACCATTTGTCGCCAAAGCTTGTGTCTGGTCTCCCCCAGTCCCAACCAACACCATAGAGCCACTCCCCATTGCTGTTTGTGCCAGTACCGAGCCACTCCGAGCACCCCCTTACCGGTCAACCATGGACCGCTCAGCCTGGAGCGCCCCGCTCTCTCCCGCCATGTCTAGGAGGTAGCCACCAACGCGCCGCCCCTCTCTGTCCCTTCCCCAAGCGCTGCCAGGCCGTGGACCACCGCAGCACAGCTGCACCCAGTGTGTCTACGCCATGCTGAGCACGCGCCAGAGCGCTGCGCCTGACCAACGTGCACACGCTGTGCCTCGACGTCACCCCGCGTGCACTTTTCCGCCACGACCCCAACAGCCGCCCCGACATCCCCGTTCGCCGCCGCTTGACCCGCAACCACCGTGCGCCGCGTCGAATGCCGCTTCTGCCACGCAGAACACCGCACGTTTCTGACCATTGTAGACCGCGACTTGCCACGCCATCAAGCCTGTGAGAACCCCTGAAGCACCACATCGACCGCCGCCCGCAGCTATGCCGATAGCCGTCCGTAGCCACGTCGCCAGCACCGCCTGACCATGCCGTGCTACTTCCTTCCTCGAGCTATAAAAGGAGGCCTCGTTCGCCCTAGTTCTGCACACCATCTCACTCCCCTCTCACCACTGATCCTTCCACACCATCCCCAGAGCAAGGCATGCCGCAGTTTGCCGGAATTCCGTCGTAGCTTGCCGCTGCAGAGGAGAAGAGGCGTCGTCGATTGGAGCTGCCCCAGGAGCCGCGGCGACCACGCCTAGAACCGCCGTCGTCAACCAGACCGAACGCCCCTATCGCTGAGCCTAGCTAGAGCCTAGGTGAGCCCCCGTAAACCCCAACCATGCCACGTTAGGGTTCGTTCTCGCTGGAGCTGTTAACCAGAGATGACGAACCACAGTCATAGATCTCGTTCTAATCGTAAGGCTAGGATTGATAGATACTGATTCGGGTTTTAAGAGTCGCTGACAAGCGGGATCCCCCTGCCAGTCGCCCTCTGCGCTGCGGAGCGCCACTGGGCCGGCCCATTAGCTTTCCCGCGCTAGCCCACCGATTCAAATTAGTATTTTTCCATTTAGGTTTAAACTAGATTCTGTGCCTAGATTCAAAAATCCATTCAGAGATTTTCACTTAACCAAAATGCATGATTCAAATTTTGTTAGAAATATAATTAAAATATCTATCCAAGCCCGTTGGATTTAAATCAATTGGAGTTAGAGATCACAATAGCAAAAATAACAAGACAGAGACTTTTCTACATTCAAACATTTTTCGAAAATCAACCATAATAGCTTTTGAGTTGATTCCAACTCTCAAAAATCACATTTAACAATACCTAAATTTGAATATGTAAAAATATCTAGGATTGCATGCAGTGACTTTGGACTAGTACCAAAATAATGCTATATAGGCATTTCTAGTCACTTTAAATCTATTAAATAATAATCTTAAACTTTATAAAATGTGACCAACCCTTTAAATCACATTCCCATATATTAGAATATGAGGTGATGACATGTGTCCACAGGATCCCATATTTTAATTGGAGAATATTAAATCTTAAATATTTTCAATGAGTAGAAATTACTTTTCTCAAATAAAGTATTGAAACTAGTTCTTTAAATCTTGAAACTAGTTTTCTAAAATTACATTTTGATTTATACCCATCCCAAGTTTTACTTGCAAGCTTTACTTTTTGCTTTACCAAAGTTTCTTTACTTTTAGTAATGCTTTATGAGACTTTGGAAAGATAGTATAGATAGCATAAAGAGTATAAAACTAGGCCTATACTAGATGTCATTCTATGGCATGAGATTGAGATTAGCATCCCTCATTATTGAACACTCTTAACTTTAGTGGCTAGTGCTAAGCATAAAACTTGCTCCCTTTAGATGGGAATACTTGGTGAGAATTCTTATGAAAACCTTGGAATGATGAGTCATTCTATTGAGATGTTTTGACATGTGTTGAGAAACACAAATGGGTTATGATGATGAAATTGTTGAGGCATGAGCCTTAGCCCTTTATAAAAACTGATGGTTGGGTTCGGATGCGATCATTCCAATTTTACCGTACAACCACAATACCTGAATTGGGTAGGGCTTAGCCGGAAGTTTATATGCTTTAGTATGGGTTCCCTCACGGAAGAGGTTTGAGCTCATGCTACCTCTTGATGATGTCCACCTATGCATTGGCCAGGATGGCAGATGGCCATGGCTGGGAGGCCAAGCTCATAGGAGAGGTGCTTATACTAGAGTGTGTAAAGGAAAGGTTATGATTGATTATCCGCATACTAATTATGATGATTTAGGGTTATCCCTGACGGATGTATCGAATTTTGTGGTGAAAGTGTACCACCTCTACAGAGTGTCAAACTATTCGAATAGCCGCGTCCGCGGTCATGGACAGTTGGAGTGACCATACCGTTCCGTCGTCAGATGTTTTCAAAATTACTTATGAAATGAATGGTGACTTTGACTTGACCACAACAAGGTTGTGACTATGAAAACTAAGATCCCCACTTAAGTGATTTTAAAACATTATTTTAGCTTTCTTTGTTTCTGAACTCAACTTAGGTTTCAAATTAGCTTTTTCAAATAAACTTAGAGCTTAGCATTCCTACTAGAACTACCTTACTTGTTAGTGATAGTTTGCGAGTTCTTAAAGAGTACTCATGGCTTTGTCCCTGGCTATTCCCGTGGCCAGACTATGAGGAGGACTATCTGGAAGATGGACAGTAGGACAGCTACGCCAACTAGGATAATCTCCCACCGTCAGCATTGCCAGTGACACTGAAGATGGAGCCCACCGCTACGCTTATTATTTTGCTGCTTGTTTGTTTTAAGACTAGTTCATGAGATCCTTTATTCGTGTAAGACCTTAATATGGTTTGTAATGGATGATGTACTGTGATATCCAATCTGTTATGTCTCACAAAAATAGTAATCCTGGGATTGCGATGTTTGGCATAACATGCATCTGGGATTAAAAATCCGGGTGTTGACAAGTTGGTATCAGAGCCATCCTGACCATATGAGACCCTAGTTAGAATGGACGTCTGAACAAAAACTTAGTTTCAAAACAAAAGAGGTGAGTTTTTATGAAAACCTATTCCCACTCTTATCCTTGAGATTCTTTCAAAAAAATTCATGTTCCTCAAAAATTCTTACATTACTACATAAAATTTGACACACTTGATCAGCTCACTAACTTACTCATCCTAAATTCTTATAGATGGAAGTTCAGTATTGCAAGTTCTACCAGTTGGGCAACGGAGGCTAACTGATCTTTGAGACGGATCTCGATGCACTGTCAGAGTACCTTGAGCGCCCGCATCCGGAATTGTTCGGAGCTCAACTCAAGGATTTTCCCGGAGAAGATCTACAATGGTAGTAGTTGCAGATCTTCGAGGCAAGATGGAAGCACCCCTTTCTGAGAAGATTCAATTCATCGTGAGAGAGAACAACTGGCTAGATGGATTAGCCCGGGCTATGCATTTAGCTCTCGCCCATCTTTGCGAACAAAACATCAACTTGATCCAGGGAACTCGCTTTGCGCACTATGCAAGGCGTGATTCTATGGGAATGCCATTGGAGATGCCAAGTCAGCCGGAGATGAAGCGCCAAGTGGAGAATCTTGACTTCCTACTGTATGATAGACAGAAGGAATTGGACAATGCTCGATTGTACGCCAACCACAACCTTGCCATTGCCGCCAAGAAGGACCAGAATTTCGCCATGCTCGTCACGGATCGTCAATCACTTCGCCGGCAACGCGAGAAGAAGGATCGCACCATCGCCCTTCTTCGCAAGAAGGTGGCCGACCTTGAGAAGACCATCCAGGAACAAGAAGCTCAGCTTGCAGCAAAATAAGAAGAGGAAGAAGGTGAAGACATCCAGGGAGATATTCACTCATACCTCAGTGATGACAATGACTACCTAGAGGATGATGCCATGGATTTCTACACCGATGATGATGACTCCGACTTCATCGATGATGAGTAGATGCACTTGATCACTACTGTAGGAATGAGTTGTATCGGTCCCATTGTATGTTAGCTCATAGAATGGTTCTTAAAACCATCGGTTTTCCTTTCTTGTTGTGGTGTGTGTGTTTGTATCGAGTGCTTTGATTGAATGAATGAGAAGGAGTTAGTTTGCCAAACCTGAGTCAAACTCAAAGTTTTAGCTTTTGAAAACAAAACCATGAACCTTAGAACTTTCCCTCTTACCCCTTTATCTATCTCAATCTTCAGATGACTCGCGGAAACCCCGGAGGAAGCAGCTCATCACAGGACCTGATGCTGCAGATTCTACAAATGCTAGTTTCTGACTGTGAAGCTAGTAGAGCAGAGCGCCAAGCCAACCTAGCCACCCTGCAACAGATAGCTCAGATGGCCCACAATAATAAAGGCCAAGGAAATCAGGATCATCATGGATCAAAGCTTAATAATTCTCAGAATACCAACCCCCCTATCTTTAGCAAGTCTGAAGACCCATTAGATGCAGATGATTGGTTACAAAACATGGAGAATAACCTAGAAGTCGCAGGAGTTGATGCCAACGAGCAAGTACTGTTTACCACCCACTATTTGGCAGGAGATGCAAGAGCCTGGTGGAATAACACTCGTACTATGAACCACGGTCAAGTGATGACGTGGGAAGCTTTCAAGACCAAGTTTAGCCGCACCCATGTGCCGCAAGGTTTAGTCACCAGAATGAGAGATGCCCCTGATGAAATCAACACTGAAGCCAAGAAGAAGGAGAGATTCCTGAACGGACTGCATGATGAGATGCAGGCTATTTTAGTCAACATCTTTTTTGATGACCTAGAAGAGCTAGTCAACTCTGCCATCTAGATGGAAGGGAAGATAAACCAAGCCAATGACAACCACAAGCGCCGAATGATGCACCAGCGTGGATCCAACAGTCACCAGAAGTATCGCCCCAACCCGTCTGCACGATATGCCCCGAGAAACAATAGAACCCCAATGTCTCGCCCAAGCTACCCCAATCGTAGCGGAGGAAACGTGAAGTCCGGAGGGAACCACAACAATAACCCCGAAAACTCCAACAACTTCAACCGTGCACCACCGAATTCCAACAACAATAACAACAACAATACTGCCCCAAGGACTGGAAGCAATGTTGTGCCTGTTGCAGCCAAAGACAAGTCCTAGATTACTTGTTTTGAGTGTGGAGTGAAGGGTCACTACTCCAATGAGTGTCCCAAGAAGCTTGCAGCCACCACCAATGTGAATGTCCCAGCTCAGCAGCAACGCCGTGTTCAGCCTGGAAGAAGCTTTGCCCCAGGGAATTCGCTCAACCGCAATGACCATTTGTTCCATATGAATGCCGAAGAAGCCCAGGAAGTGCCAGATGTCGTGATGGGTATGTTTTCTGTTAACTCAGTATTAGCAAGAGTGTTGTTTGATTCTGGAGCATCGCACTCGTTTTACAGAAGAATTTTCATGCACTAGTAAGATTCACCCAACCAATTTGAAGCATGTTATGATAGTTCAAATACCTGGTTCAACCACCAAAGCTAGAAAAATTTGCAAGGCGATACCTATCAGAATACATGGGATAGATTTTTATGTCAATCTAACAGTATTTGGAACCAAAGGTTTGGAAGTAGTACTAGGAATGGATTGGATGTCGAAACATAAAGGATTGATCGACTGTGCAGAGAAAGCCATAACCATGACCAGTAGCTCTAGAGTATCAGTAGAGCATGTATCTGAAACCTTGCCCTGTCAATTCAAATGCAACAAGAGTCTAGCCCTACCAACCATAGACCAAGTCAGAGTAGTCTGTGAATACCCCGACGTATTCCCAGATGAATTGCCCGGTATGCCCCTGGATCAGGATATCGAGTTCATTATTGAAGTAATTCCTGGAACTGGACCCATAGCACAAAGACCCTATAGCATGAACCCATCTGAATTAGTGGAGCTGAAGAAGCAACTGGATGCTATGCTGGCGAAAAATTTGATTCAACCAAGTGCATCTCCATGGAGATCACCTGTTTTGTTTGTCGACAAGAAAGATGGAGGTAACCGTTTGTGTACTGATTACCAGAAGCTGAATGATGTCAACATCAAGAACAAGTACCCACTGCCCAAGATTGAGGATCTGTTTGATCAGTTGACTGGTGCCATCGTGTTTTCTAAGGTTGATCTTAGAACTGGTTATCATCAACTCAAGATTCGTGCAACAGATATTCCAAAGACTGCCTTTACCACCAGATATGGACTGTATGAGTATACTGTCATGTATTTTGGATTAACCAATGCCCCTGCTTATTTCATGAATCTCATGAAAAAGATTTTTATGAATTTCTGGATAAGTTTGTCATTGTTTTTATCGACGATATTCTTATCTTTTCCAAGTTAGAAGAAGACCATGAGCAACACCTTAGAACCATCCTTGAAACCCTCAGATAACATCAGTTGTATGCAAAGTTCAGCAAATGTGAGTTTTGGCTGAAAGAAATAGGATTCCTCGGACATATTGTGTCGGCAGGAGGAGTCGCTGTTGATCCTGCCAAGATCAAAGTTGTTGAAGAATGGGAAGCCCCAACCACTCAAACCCAAGTCCATGCATTTCTCGGATTAGTGGGATATTACCGCAATTTTGTTGAAGGATTTTCGAGCAGCGCAAGACCGATGACCCAATTGTTGAAGAAAGATAAGAAGTTTGAATGGACCGACAAATGTGAAGCACGTTTTTAAGAATTCAAGAAGAGATTGATTTCAGCCCCAATATTGATTATGCTAGATATCAAGAAGCCTTTCGATGTGTATTGTGATGCATCCAAGATTGGTCTCGGACGTGTGTTAATGCAAGAAGGCAAAGTCATCGCATATATGTCTCGACAAGTGAAGTAGCATGAGCAAAACTACCCTACCCATGATCTTGAACTAACAGCCGTAGTTTTAGCCTTGAAGACATGGCGTCATTACCTTATGGGTAACCACTGCGAGATTTACTCGGATCACAAGAGTTTGAAGTATATTTTCACTCAGAAGGAGCTGAATATGAGGCAAAGGAGATGGATAGAGTTAATCAAGGATTAGGACTTTGACATTCACTATCACTCCGGCAAAGCCAATGTGGTAGCGGATGCTCTTAGCAGATTGCCGTGTAGATTAAACACAATGATCAAAGAAGCCCAACCAAGTTTACATGAGGAGTTCTAGCAGTTTAGAACGGAGCTAGTTAGCAAAGGATTTTTAGCTAGCATTGAACTTCAACCAACGTTGATCAGTCAGATCAAGGAAGCCCAGAAGGGAAATGCAAGTATCAACGGAATCAAGCATCGTATTAGTACAAGAAAGGTACCTGGATTCACCGAGGATGAAGAATGAGTTTTGTGGTACAAAGGACATATCTGTGTGCCAGCAGATTTGGAGTTGAAACAAGTTATCATGCAAGAAGCTCATGATACTCTTTATTCTATCCACCCCGGAGGAATGAAGATGTATCAGGTTTTGAAGGAGCAATTTTGGTGGCACAAGATGAAGAGAGAAATCGAAAGCTACATCGCCAAGTGTGATATATGTTAGAGAGTTAAAGCGGAACATCAGAGACCCACATGACTATTGCAACCATTGCAACTTCCAGAATGGAAATGGGATTCTGTCGGAATGGACTTTATCACCGGTTTGCCTACTTCTAGTAGGGGAAATGACTCTATCTGGGTCATTGTTGATAGACTGTCCAAAGTCGCCCATTTTATACGTGTCAAGACAACCTACCAAAGTTGGAAGCTAGCAGAGTTGTACATTGCTAGAATAGTTAGTTTGCATGGAACTCGCAAGACCATAGTGTCGGATCGAGGAACCCAATTTACTTCGAGATTTTGGCAGAAAGTCCAAGAAGGATTAGGGACCAAGTTGAATTTCAGCACAACTTATCACCCGCAGATCGATGGACAGACTGAAAGAGTCAACCAAATCTTAGAAGATATGTTGAGAGCTTGTGTGTTAGAGTATGGATCAAAATGGCAAGATTGTCTGCCTTTCACAGAATTCTCATACAACAACAGTTATCAAGCTAGTTTGCAATTGGCCCCATTTGAATTCTTGTATGGAAGAAAGTGTCGTACCCCTTTGATCTGGTCGCAAGTAGGAGAGAGTCAGATTTTCGGACCCGACATCCTACAAGAAGCCGAAGAGAAGGTTCACAAAGTCCGTGAGCACCTCAAGACCGCCCAATCCAGACATAAGAGTTATGCTGACAAGAGACGTAGAGACTTGACTTTCAATGTCGGAGATTTTGTGTATCTTAAAGTGTCGCCGTTGAAAGGAATGAAGTGTTTTCAGCTGAAAGGAAAGTTAGCCCCTAGATATAATGGACCCTTCAAGATTCCGAATCGCCGAGGAGAAGTATCTTATCAACTGGAACTGCCAGAGGAGATGTCAGCCATCCATAATGTGTTCCACATCTCGTTACTTCGCAAGTGCTTAGAAGTTCCGGAGAAGACCGATTTTTTCAAGAACATCGAGCACCGATCCATTGATATCAACAAGGATCTGACGTATCGTGAAGTGCCCATCCGTATTTTGGAAGAATCCTTCAGGACCACCAGGACCCGGAGTATCAAGTTTCTCAAGATCCAGTGGAGCAATCGTACCAAAGAAGAAGCTACTTGGGAGCGAGAAGATTACATTAGGACTAAGTTTCTAGATCTCTTTAGTTCCTTGTTTTTCTTAAATCTCGGGACTAGATTTTGTTTAAGGAGGAAAGGTTTGTAACACCCCAAAACTTTAATCAAGGTTATCAAAGTTCAAATCACCCAATTTAGGGTTAACAAAAACTTTTTATTATTAAAATGACTAATGAATGCAGGTGTGTTTGCATTAGTGTAGAATTGTTTGAAAATGCCATGGTTGATTGTTCTAAATGTTATGAAATGGATTAAAGATGAATTCCACATCATCTAGACCATTTACAAAAAAATCCAAATAAAAAGAAATCAAATAAGATTAAATAATGCAAATGGTCATTTTGACCATTTTAATCCACTAGGCCACTTTAGGTGTTCCTAGAAGTCAATTTATAACTGAAACAATTCTATTTCTTTTCACCCCTTGCTAGACCAAGTAAAGATGTACCAAGACCCACTTCACATACTTACAAAAACATCTAGCAAAGCAATTTAAATGACCTTTGAAAATTGAATCCAATTGAATCTAGCAAAGCAATTTAAATGACCTTTGAAAATTGAATCTTCCAAGATGAAAGATGTAGAAGAATGGGAAGCCCTAACCACTCAAACCCAAGTATGTGCATTTCTCGGACAAGCGGGATATTACCGTAATTTTGTTGAAGGATTTTCGAGCATCGCAAGACCGATGACCCAATTGTTGAAGAAAGATAAGAAGTTTGAATGGACCGACAAATGTGAAGCACGTTTTTAAGAATTCAAGAAGAGATTGATTTCAGCCCCAATATTGATTATGCTAGATATCAAGAAGCCTTTTGATGTGTATTGTGATGCATGCAAGATTGGTCTTGGATGTGTGTTAATGCAAGAAGGCAAAGTCATCACATATCTGTCTCGACAACTGAAGTAGCATGAGCAAAACTACCCTACCCATGATCTTGAACTAGCAGCCATAGTTTTAGCCTTGAAGACATGGCGTCATTACCTTATGGGTAACCACTGTGAGATTTACTCGGATCACAAGAGTTTGAAGTATATTTTCACTCAGAAGGAGCTGAATATGAGGCAAAGGAGATGGATAGAGTTAATCAAGAATTATGACTTTGACATTCACTATCACTCCGACAAAGCCAATGTGGTAGCGGATGCTCTTAGCAGATTGCCGTGTAGATTAAACACAATGATCAAAGAAGCCCAGCCAAGTTTACATGAGGAGTTGGAGCAGCTTAGAACGGAGCTAGTTAGCAAAGGATTTTTAGCTAGCATTGAACTTCAACGCACGTTGATTAGTCAGATCAAGGAAGCCTAGAAGGGAAATGCAAGTATCGACGGAATCACGCATCATATTAGTATAGGAAAGGTACCTGGATTCACCGAGGATGAAGAATGAGTTTTGTGGTACAAAGGACATATCTGTGTGCCAGCAGATTCGGAGTTGAAACAAGTTATCATGCAAGAAGCTCATGATACTCTTTATTCTATCCACCCGGAGGAACGAAGATGTATCAGGATTTGAAGGAGCAATTTTGGTGGCACAAGATGAAGAGAGAAATCGGAAGCTACATCGCCAAGTGTGATATCAGTTAGAGAGTTAAAGCGGAACATCAGAGACCCACATGGCTGTTGCAACCATTGCAGCTTCCAGAATGGAAATGGGATTCTATCGGAATGGACTTTATCACCGGTTTGCCTACTTCTAGTAGGGGAAATGACTCTATCTGGGTCATAGTAGATAGATTGTCCAAAGTAGCCCATTTTATACGTGTCAAGACAACCTACCAAAGTTGGAAGCTAGTAGAGTTGTACATTGCTAGAATAGTTAGTTTGCATGGAACCCCCAAGACCATAGTGTCGGATCGAGGAACCCAATTTACTTCGAGATTTTGGCAGAAAGTCCAAGAAGGATTAGGGACCAAGTTGAATTTCAGCACAACTTATCACCCGCAGATCGATGGATAGACTGAAAGAGTCAACCAAATCTTAGAAGATATGTTGAGAGCTTGTGTGTTAGAGTATGGATCAAAATGGCAAGATTGTCTGCCTTTCACAGAATTCTCATACAACAACAGTTATCAAGCCAGTTTGCAATTGGCCCCATTTGAATTCTTGTATGGAAGAAAGTGTCGTACCCCTTTGATCTGGTCGCAAGTAGGAGAGAGTCAGATTTTCGGACCCGACATCCTACGAGAAGCCGAAGAGAAGGTTCACAAAGTCCGTGAGCACCTCAAGACCGCCCAATCCAGACATAAGAGTTATGCTGACAAGAGACGTAGAGACTTGACTTTCAATGTCGGAGATTTTGTGTATCTTAAAGTGTCGCCGTTGAAAGGAATGAAGTGTTTTCAGCTGAAAGGAAAGTTAGCCCCTAGATATAATGGACCCTTCAAGATTCCGAATCGCCGAGGAGAAGTATCTTATCAACTGGAACTGCCAGAGGAGATGTCAGCCATCCATAATGTGTTCCACATCTCGTTACTTCGCAAGTGCTTAGAAGTTCCGGAGATGACCGATTTTTTCAAGAACATCGAGCACCGATCTATTGATATCAATAAGGATCTGACGTATCGTGAAGTGCCCATCCGTATTTTGGAAGAAGCCTTCAGGACCACCAGGACCCAGAGTATCAAGTTTCTCAAGATCCAGTGGAGCAATCGTACCAAAGAAGAAGCTACTTGGGAGCGAGAAGATTACATTAGGACTAAGTTTCCAGATCTCTTTAGTTCCTTGTTTTTCTTAAATCTCGGGACTAGATTTTGTTTAAGGAGGAAAGGTTTGTAACACCCCAAAACTTTAATCAAGGTTATCAAAGTTCAAATCACCCAATTTAGGGTTAACAAAAACTTTTTATTATTAAAATGACTAATGAATGCAGGTGTGTTTGCATTAGTGTAGAATTGTTTGAAAATGCCATGATTGATTGTTCTAAATGTTATGAAATGGATTAAAGATGAATTCCACATCATCTAGACCATTTACAAAAGAATCCAAATAAAAAGAAATCAAATAAGATTAAATAATGCAAATGGTCATTTTGACCATTTTAATCCACTAGGCCACTTTAGGTGTTCCTAGAAGTCAATTTCTAACTGAAACAATTCTATTTCTTTTCACCCCTTGCTAGACCAAGTAAAGATGTACCAAGACCCACTTCACATACTTACAAAAACATCTAGCAAAGCAATTTAAATGACCTTTGAAAATTGAATCCAATTGAATCTAGCAAAGCAATTTAAATGACCTTTGAAAATTGAATCTTCCAAGATCAAAGATGTAGAAGAATGGGAAGCCCTAACCACTCAAACCCAAGTCCATGCATTTCTCGGATTAGCGGGATATTACCGCAATTTTGTTGAAGGCTTTTCGAGCATCGCAAGACCGATGACCCAATTGTTGAAGAAAGATAAGAAGTTTGAATGGACCGACAAATGTGAAGCACGTTTTTAAGAATTCAAGAAGAGATTGATTTCAGCCCCAATATTGATTATGCCAGATATCAAGAAGCCTTTCGATGTGTATTGTGATGCATGCAAGATTGGTCTCGGACGTGTGTTAATGCAAGAAGGCAAAGTCATCGCATATATGTCTCGACAACTGAAGTAGCATGAGCAAAACTACCCTACCCATGATCTTGAACTAGCAGCCATAGTTTTAGCCTTGAAGACATGGCGTCATTACCTTATGGGTAACCACTGCGAGATTTACTCGGATCACAAGAGTTTGAAGTATATTTTCACTCAGAAGGAGCTGAATATGAGGCAAAGGAGATGGATAGAGTTAATCAAGGATTAGGACTTTGACATTCACTATCACTCCGACAAAGCCAATGTGGTAGCGGATGCTCTTAGCAGATTGCCGTGTAGATTAAACACAATGATCAAAGAAGCCCAGCCAAGTTTACATGAGGAGTTCTAGCAGTTTAGAACGGAGCTAGTTAGCAAAGGATTTTTAGCTAGCATTGAACTTCAACCAACGTTGATCAGTCAGATCAAGGAAGCCCAGAAGGGAAATGCAAGTATCAACGGAATCAAGCATCGTATTAGTACACGAAAGGTACCTGGATTCACCGAGGATGAAGAATGAGTTTTGTGGTACAAAGGACATATCTGTGTGCCAGCAGATTTGGAGTTGAAACAAGTTATCATGCAAGAAGCTCATGATACTCTTTATTCTATCCACCCCGGAGGAATGAAGATGTATCAGGTTTTGAAGGAGCAATTTTGGTGGCACAAGATGAAGAGAGAAATCGAAAGCTACATCGCCAAGTGTGATATCTGTTAGAGAGTTAAAGCGGAACATCAGAGACCCACATGACTATTGCAACCATTGCAACTTCCAGAATGGAAATGGGATTCTGTCGGAATGGACTTTATCACCGGTTTGCCTACTTCTAGTAGGGGAAATGACTCTATCTGGGTCATTGTTGATAGACTGTCCAAAGTCGCCCATTTTATACGTGTCAAGACAACCTACCAAAGTTGGAAGCTAGCAGAGTTGTACATTGCTAGAATAGTTAGTTTGCATGGAACTCGCAAGACCATAGTGTCGGATCGAGGAACCCAATTTACTTCGAGATTTTGGCAGAAAGTCCAAGAAGGATTAGGGACCAAGTTGAATTTCAGCACAACTTATCACCCGCAGATCGATGGACAGACTGAAAGAGTCAACCAAATCATAGAAGATATGTTGAGAGCTTGTGTGTTAGAGTATGGATCAAAATGGCAAGATTGTCTACCTTTCACAGAATTCTCATACAACAACAGTTATCAAGCCAGTTTGCAATTGGCCCCATTTGAATTCTTGTATGGAAGAAAGTGCCGTACCCCTTTGAACTGGTCGCAAGTAGGAGAGAGTCAGATTTTCAGACCCGACATCCTACAAGAAGCCGAAGAGAATGTTCACAAAGTCCGTGAGCACCTCAAGACTGCCCAATCTAGACATAAGAGTTATGCTGACAAGAGACGTAGAGACTTGACTTTCAATTTCAGAGATTTTGTGTATCTTAAAGTGTCGCCGTTGAAAGGAATGCAGTGTTTTCAGCTAAAAGGAAAGTTAGCCCCCAGATATAATGGACCCTTCAAGATTCTGAATCACCGAGGAGAAGTATCTTATCAACTGGAACTGCCAGAGGAGATGTCAGCCATCCATAATGTGTTCCACATCTCATTACTTCGCAAGTGCTTAGAAGTTCCGGAGACGACCGAAGTTTTCAAAAACATTGATCACCGAGCCATTGATATCAACAAGGATCTGACGTATCGTGAAGTGCCCATCCGTATTTTGGAAGAAGCCTTCAGAACCACCAGGACCCGGAGTATCAAGTTTCTCAAGATCCAGTGGAGCAATCGTACCAAAGAAGAAGCTACATGGGAGCGAGAAGATTACATTAGGACCGAGTTTCCAGATCTCTTTCGTTCCTTGTTTTTCTTAAATCTCGGGACGAGATTTTTTTTAAGGAGGAAAGGTTTGTAACACCCCAAAACTTTAATCAAGGTTATCAAAGTTCAAATCACCCAATTTAGGGTTAACAAAAACTTTTTATTATTAAAATGACTAATGAATGCAGGTGTGTTTGCATTAGTGTAGAATTGTTTGAAAATGCCATGGTTGATTGTTCTAAATGTTATGAAATGGATTAAAGATGAATTCCACATCATCTAGACCATTTACAAAAAAAATCCAAAGAAAAAGAAATGAAAGAAGATTAAATAATGCAAATGGTCATTTTGACCATTTTAATCCACTAGGCCACTTTAGGTGTTCCTAGAAGTCAATTTCTAACTGAAACAATTCTATTTCTTTTCACCCCTTGCTAGACCAAGTAAAGATGTACCAAGACCCACTTCACATACTTACAAAAACATCTAGCAAAGCAATTTAAATGACCTTTGAAAATTGAATCCAATGCATATGAGAAGATCACACTTTTTCAAAAACACATCAAATGAATTCACCTTGGCAATCCCAAGGAAACCTAGTATCTCAAGATTAATACAAGACCACTCAAAAATTTTGAGATAAAAATTCAAATTTAAACTTCATGCGGGCATTGTGTCGAACAGTTGGTGAGCATAGAATTAGCTGCCAAACTTTTACTGTTCTTGATCAATGCATTGTCTACCGTTTGTCGCCAAAGCTTGTCTCTGGTCTCCCCCAGTCCCAGCCAACACCATAGAGCGACTCCCCATTGCTGTTTGCGCTAGTACCAGGCCACCCCAAGCACCCCCTCGCCGGTCAACCATGGACCGCTCAGCCCGGAGCGCCTTGCTCTCCCCCGCCATGTCTAGGAGGTATCCACCAATGCACCGCCCCTCTCTGTCCCCTCCCCGAGCGCTGCTAGGCCGTGGACCACCGTAGCACCGCTGCACCTAGTGCGTCTGCGCCATGCCGAGCACGCGCCAGAGTGTCGCGCCCGACCAGCATGCACACGCCGCGCCTTGACCTCACCCCGCGCGTACTGCTCTGCCACGACCCTAGCAGCCGCCCAGACATCCCCGTTCGCCACCGCTTGACCTGCAACCACCGTGCGCTGCGTTGAATGCCGCTTCTGCCGCATAGAACACCACACATTTCCGACCATTGTAGACTGCGCCTTGCCACGCCATCAAGCCCGTGAGAACCGCCCTGAAG
This sequence comes from Avena eriantha, assembly GCA_910589775.1. Taxonomy (NCBI): domain Eukaryota; kingdom Viridiplantae; phylum Streptophyta; class Magnoliopsida; order Poales; family Poaceae; genus Avena; species Avena eriantha. Next base: position 88,074,020 of record OU342746.1, on the reverse strand, counting down.
CACCGCATCGACTGCCGCCCGTAGCCATGTCGATAGCCTCCCGTAGCCATGTCGCCAGCACCGCCTAACCATGTCGCACTTCTCCCTTCCTCAAGCTATAAAAGGAGGCCTCCTCCGCCCCATTCTGCACACCATCTCACTCCCCTCTCGCCACTGATCCTTCCACACCATCCCCAGAGCAAGGCGAGCCGCAGTTCTTCGGAATTTTGTTGGAGCTTGCCGCTGTAGAGGAGAAGAGGCATTGTCGATTGGAGCTGCCCCAGGAGCCACCGCGACCACGCCTAGAACCGCCGTCGTCTACCAGACCGAACGCCCCCATCGCTGAGCCTAGCTGGAGCCCAGGTGAGCCCCCGTAGACCCCCACCATGCCGCATTAGGGTTTGTTCTCGCCGGAGCTGTTCACCGGAGATGACGAACCACAACCGTAGATCTCGTTCTAATCATAAGGCTAGGATTGATAGATACCGATTCGGGTATTAAGAGTCACTAACAAGTGGGACCCCCCTGTCAGTCGCCCTTTGCGCCACGAAGCGCCACTGGGCCGGCCCATTAGCTTTCCATCGCTAGCCCACCGATTCAAATTAGTATTTTTCCATTTAGGTTTAAACTAGATTCTGTGCCTAGATTCAAAAATCCATTCAGAGATTTTCACTTAACCAAAATGCATGATTCAAATTTTTTGTAGAAATATAATTAAAATATCTATCCAAGCCCGTTGGATTTAAATCAATTGGAGTTAGAGATCACATATAGCAAAAATAACAAGACAAAGACTTTTCTACATTCAAACATTTTTCAAAAATCAACCATAATAGCGTTTGAGTTAATTCCAACTCTCAAAAATCACATTTGACAATACCTATTTGAATATGTAAAAATATCTAGGATTGCATGCAGTGAATTTGCACTAGTACCAAAATAATGCTATATAGGCATTTCTAGTCACTTTAAATCTATTAAATAATAATCTTAAACTTTATAAAATGTGACCAACCCTTTAAATCACATTCCCATATATTAGAATATGTGGTGATGACATGTGTCCACATGATCCCATATTTTAATTGGAGAATATTAAATCTTAAGTATTTTCAATGAGTAGAAATTACTTTTCTCAAATAAAATAATGAAACTAGTTCTTTAAATCTTGTGATGATTGTGATGATGCTAGACCATCAAGTATGTGCCTTAGTGTGCTTAATATACTAGTTAAGTATTGTTTGGTGATTGTGTATCCCGTATTTATTTATAGACGATAGTACCGACCAAGTCTACGAGGAGGAGGAGTTCTACCCCGAAGAAGACGAGGAGAATTTCAATCACTACACCAACCAAGGCAAGCCATCATTACTAAGCAAGCTATTGTTAGCAAGCTATAATCATGCAAGATGACCTAAGAAAGGTGCATTAGGCATACTTGGTTATACATTTTGATTTATACCCATCCCAAGTTTTACTTGCAAGCTTTACTTTTTTCTTTACCAAAGTTTCTTTACTTTTAGTAATGCTTTATGACTTTGGAAAGATAGTATAGATAGCATAAAGAGTATAAAACTAGGCCTATACTAGATGTCATTCTATGGCATGAGATTGAGATTAGCATCCCTCATTATTGAACACTCTTAACTTTAGTGGCTAGTGCTAAGCATAAAACTTGCTCCCTTTAGATGGGAATACTTGGTGAAAATTCTTATGAAAACCTTGGAATGATGAGTCATTCTATTGAGATGTTTTGACATGTGTTGAGAAACACAAATGGGTTATGATGATGAAATTGTTGAGGCATGAGCCTTAGCCCTTTATAAAAACTAATGGTTGGGTTCGGATGCGATACCATTCCAATTTTACCGTACAACCACAATACCTGAATTGGGTAGGGCTTAGCCGGAAGTTTATATGCATTAGTATGGGTTCCCTCACGGAAGAGGTTTGAGCTGATGCTACCTCTTGATGATGTCCACCTATGCATTGCCCAGGATGGCAGATGGCCATGGCTGGGAGGCCAAGCTCATAGGAGAGGTGCTTATACTAGAGTGTGTAAAGGAAAGGTTATGATTGATTATCCGCATACTAATTCTGATGATTTAGGGTTATCCCTCACGGATGTATCGAATTTTGTAGTTAAAGTGTACCACCTCCGTAGAGTGTCAAACTATTCGAATAGCCGCGTTCGCGGTCATGGACAGTTGGAGTGGCCATACTATTCCATCGTCAGATGTTTTCAAAATGACTTATGAAATGAATGGTGACTTTGACTTGATCACAACAGGGTTGTGAATGAAAACTAAGTTCCCCACTTTAGTGATTTCAAAACTTTATTTTAGCTTTCTTTGTTTCTGAACACAGCTTAGGTTTCAAATTAGCTTTTGCAAACAAACTTAGAGCTTATCATTCCTACTAGAACTACCTTACTTATTAGTTATAGTTTGCGAGTACTTAAAGAGTACTCATGGCTTTGTCCCTGGCTATTCCCGTGGCCAGACTATGAGGAGGACTATTAGGAAGATGGATAGTAGGACGGCTACGACAACTAGGATCATCTCTCATTGTCAGCATTGCCTGTGACACTAAAGATGGAGCCCACCGCAGTGCTTATTATTCCGTTGCTTGTTTGTTTTCAGTCTGGATCATGAGATCCTTTATTAGTGTAAGACCTTATTATGGTTTGTAATGGATGATGTACTATGATATCCAATCTGTTATGTCTCGCAAAAATGGTAATCCTAGGATTGCGATGTATGGAATAACAAGCATCTGGGATTAAAAATCTAGGTGTTGACAAGGGCCATTGGATGATGGTGGTGGAGCAACCGAAGGCTTTCTTGATGATGGCGTGGTGGCTTTGGACGTGGTTAGTGCTGGAGGTGTGCCACGTGAAGAAGGCGCTGATTGTCGGGATGTCCACGACGATGTACGACCTACAAAATTGTTAGATCTTCTCCATGGCGGTTGATGATCCTGCACTTCATGTTCATCTTTGCAAGCAAGATGAAAAACGAGTAATGGTGCGATATTCCTTATAGTCTAAGATGTTTTGAATCTCCTTATTTAAACCAAGAAAGAAACGAGCCATCATTTGTTCCGTATTTTCAACAATACCAGCACGAACCATCCTAGTTTGTAATTCTTGATAATATTCTTCTATATAATTTTTTCCTTGTTCTGAACGAGTCATTTTCTTTAGCAAATCTCGTTGATAAGTTGGTGGTACAAAACGAACTCGCATAGCAGTTTTTAAAGCAGTCCAAGTATTAGGAATATTAGCATGATTGACGCGACAATATTCAGACCACCATAAGGAAGCAAAATCTGCAAACTCGCAAGTAGCGGCACTAACGCACATATTCTCAGGATATCTTAAACATGCAAAACATTGATCTACTTTAAGATATGCGTCAGGATTATATCTACCCTCAGAAGGTGGAATATTGAGCTTAGGCTTAGCAATATGATCATCATTACATGTCAGTGGTCGAGCGTTGCGGTAGTAATGTCGAGGACGGTCAGCAGGTTGTTCGACATACTCATTGAACTCATGCTCATCTTCATAGTTGTTCTCACCATCCTCTTCATATGCCACAAAAGCGTCAGCCATGGTATGAGCAACAGTTGTTCGTGTAGCAGCTTCGGTAGTTGGGGCAGTAGCTTCGGGGGCTAGAGCCTGAGGTGGTGCAGCAGTAGCAGGAGCAGACGAACCCGCCATATTGTGTCCCGCAAGTGGCACACGTCGCGCAAGTCCCACATGGTCAGGTAGACATTGCTGAGGACATGGTGCAGCTGCAGGTGCAGGTAGCCTAGCGAGGATCTCGTGAAACTTGGTGTCGAGCTTGTCATTGAAGGATTTCTCTAGTCCTTCTATCTTCTCCGTGGTATCGTTGAGTATGAAGTCAACATTCTCCAGTCTTGAATCAACATCTTGCGCACATCCGACCAAAAGCTTGGTGAAGCGAGCATGCATATCTTCCTTTGTCATGTTCGCCACTTTGAGAGGTATATCTGCCATGGTTAGTCCTTAAAAGCACATGTGTATATGCCTACGAGTATGAAAATATGGTGGAAACACACGTAATCTGTCAAGCAATATACAAAGATCTTACAAGTTCTTACCAATCATAAGGAAAAAGGTGTCGTGCAACCACAAAGACCAGCGGTTCCAGATTTGAACCTAGTGATTACCAGGGATCGACACAACGCACGTGGATAAATCTGTGGAGCTCTGGGAAGGCTTAGCAAAGAGGATTTGCAATTATCAAAATAGCAATGTAAAGTTCAAAATATGCTCAACGACGGTACCGTGTCGGTCCTAGGTTAGACCGTACTAGAGACACGAGCCTAGAGCACGAACGATGTCACGACGCGGCACAAGAAGCAATGGTATGATAATATAGCACCCTGAAAAGCGATCCGACATGTCAAAAATCACTATGATGGCGAGTATCTAGAACTGATCTACGAGGTATAAAAACAGGATAGCCCCCAAAAAATTTGTCAAAATTTTTCTACCGTGCTCCGGAAAGCACGCAGGCACCAAAAAAATTTCGTTATAACGACCGATGGAGAAAAATGATCCCCAAGGTCAGAAACTAGTATAGCCAGATTTTTTTGGAGGCGTTTCCAGACTTTTTTTTGCTCTCCTTCCTCTTGGCTAGCGGCCAAAATTTAACTCACGAAATTAGATTAAAGCACGGAAACAATATGGAAGGAAACAAAAAGAACTAACAAGGAAATAAGAACTCTACTCGGACTCGTGCCACGATAGAAAAAAGCGATCAGATCCTTGTCGCGGTAGAAAGGCGGTGGCGGAGTCTAGGGTTTATGGTGGTAGGGTATATGGTGACGGAATATGGTGATGAGTGTATAGCGGTGATCGACGATCGTGGCGGCGGTGACTAATGTGAGCAGAACTCGAAACTCTAAGGGACTAGACACTCAGACCAGCAACTCGACGCGACGATGCAGACACAAAGTATCCAGAAGTCCACAAGATCCTCTTTGAAGGAGACCCAGGAGCACCTCGGCTCAATAGCAATGGAGATATGGTATATCCAACACCAGTAAAAAACACTGCCATGTCTCGAGACATCCTCGCAAACAATCCAAACCCAGATCAAGTCTGGTTGGGCGTAAAGCTACTTACCAAGGGTCTGGAGCAACAGAAGGTCGTGAAATCCGGAAGCGGAAAGCTTGTCTCTAAATCCGACCAATGTCGCACGGATCTGGCCTGGGATGACATTAGGCCCCAACGGGACCTAGAACAACATCACCGTTCCAACTGCCGAGAAGATAATTACTCAAGAACCGAATATTCTGCGCAACAACACAGAACCTCACGTGACTAGAGCAATGTTGCTCCAGCCGCAGAGCGAGACGCAATTGCGGTAGTAGTTCCGAGACACCCTCCCTAGCGAGAGTCAAACAATCGTAGGGAAGACAACAAAGAACAACGTCGGGAGGAGGACCGACAAAGGATGCCACCTGCTAGACATACAAGTCGTCCAACTGAACCTCATCACAATGGGGGAAACGACAGAGGAAGGAATGACGGACACCATGCCGAGTCAAGTTGGCAGGAGGCTCGTCGTAATCAAGACCCTCCATGGAATTGGAATAATGACGCTCCGGATGGAGGCCGGCGATCAGCCGGAAACAATCCACCTGCACCACCCTCTCCACCAAGAAGCCATCACAATGGCCCTTAGGGAGGCCAAGGAGGGCGTCGTGGCGGAGGAGGTGGTGGTAGGAGCAGAAGTCCAGCTCCAAGGCACTACAACCACAACCAACAACCAAGACGGCAGTCTTTGTCAACAATTGATGCGAGACACCGGATCAATTCTAACATAGTGGCGCGACGCTACGAGAATAACGATATCTATGTGGGTCCAAAATGCTTCGGACCACGCATTCGAGAAACAAGATTCTCGGAAGGATTCACCATCTCAAGACACATTCAACCCTACGACGGTGTAGCTCGGCCAGATACTTGGCTCCAGGATATTTTCCAGGCTTGCTGCATTGCCAAAGGTGGAAATAGCTTGGTCGCAACCATATATCTCCCACTTATGCTGCGGAAGACGGCACGATCCTGGGTTAATGAACTTCGGAGAATACCATCGACAACTGGTATGACATGCAAAGCGCGTTCTTTTGGAATTTCGAAGGCACATACCGGAGAGCCTGTACGGTAGGAGACCTATAGCATTGCACCAAGAAAGCCGGAGAAACTTGCCGAGATTATCTCAGACGATGGATCGACTCCAAGAACACCTGTGAAGGAGTAAACGATAAAACCACGATTGAAGCTTTGATTGCAGGACTCCCAATCGGTTTACTACGTCACCGCTTGAAGTGCGACAAGGTCATGATTTGGGAGAGATGATAGAAACGACAAGAAAATATGCAGATGCCGATGACGATGCAGAAGGGCTACTTAATGTCCTGGCTGTACCACAGTCGGCAAAACAACCAAAGCAACAAGCTCAAAAGCGCAAGAATACCTCGGATGAAAGAACCAACGCGGAAACAGCGGTTGTCACTACTACTTTCAGGTATGCAGGATGAGGAGGGCACGGCGGTGGTCGCGGACGTGGTCGTGGGACGTCAAGGGTCCAAGGTAGAGGAGACCAGCAACCTGGCAAAACCTACTCTTGGGCCGACATTGCCAATAACCCATGTGTGCATCACTTAGATGCCAACGAGGGCTCGTCCCACACAAACCCCGAGTGTCGTTTTAACGACGACATCAAGAAAGACGATTCCGCTGGCTACAAGGCTAAGCAGAAGAAGGGAAAGAAGAATCCCGAAAAAGAAAAAGAGACCAAGGAAGATTCCGACATGGAGGAAGAAGAGCCTTCAAATCCCAAGTCAGATGGAAAGAAGAACTTCCCAACAAAGAAGGACAATTATGTCACTTTCGTTGGGTCTCAACCAGCTAAGGTCAATAAAGCGGTATTGCATTAGTTAAACACAACTGTTCCGGCTGTCCCCCAATTCTTGGACTCGTTGGAAGTGACAATCACCTTTGACCATGCTGACCATCCGCCTAAGTTGCACAGGCGAGGAAAATACGCCTTAGTCATCAATCCACTTATTGATGGCTATGGTTTCTCAAAGACTCTCATGGACGACAGCAACAACATCAATATTCTATACGTCGAAATGCTGCATCAGATGAGGATTTCGGAGACGCAGTTGAATCATAGCTCTGTGATCTTTCACGGAGTTGTCCCATGAAGACAAGCAAATTCCCCAGGAGAGATCACTTTGGATGTTACCTTTGGGACTCCAAAGAACTACCGGACAGAAGCCCTTTCCTTCGAAGTGGTGCCGTTCAAGAACTCATACCACGCTGTATTCGGACGGCCGGCTTACTTGGCTTTCATGGCTCGTCCGTGTTACATTTACAATATGATGAAAATTCCAGGTCCCAAAGGCGTGATCACCATCAGGGGAGACCCGAAGAAAGCGCGAGAGTGTAAGGACGGAAATGCGGCCTTTGCTGAAGCTGTGCTGCACGCCCAGGAGTACAAGGATATCAAGAAGACCATGGACCCATCCGAGATGCTCGCAATGAAGAAGGAGGTTACAAATCCGACTCCGGAGTTCAAGGCATCCGAAGAGACAAAGACGACGCCGTTGAAGGATGATGACCCCTCCAAGGTGACCCAAGTAGGTGTAGGTTTAGACCGCACATAGGAAAGCATGCTTGTCATGTTCCTCCAAGCAAATCAAGATACCTTTGCATGGTAGCCATCTGACATGACCGGACTACCTAGGGAACTTGCTGATCACTCTCTAAATGTACACCCAAATGCTAAACCCATCAAACAGTCCCTACGACATTGCGGTGATGAAAAGCGAAAAGCAATAGCTAAGGAACTAGCTTGGTTCATGTTAGCTAGATTCATAGAAGAGGTCATACACACTGAGTGGTCGACCAATCCTGTAATGGTCCCTACAAAGGAAACCACTGATTTAAGGATGTGTGTTGATTATACTGCCTTGAACAAGGCTTGTCCCAAAGATCCATTCGCTCTGCCTAGAATTGATCAAGTTTTCGATTCTACGGTAGGCTCGGAACTCCTATGTTTTCTCGACGCATATTCTGGTTATCACCAAATCCAGATGAAGGAATCAGACAAAGTCAAAAGTTCATTCATAACCCCCTTCGGAACCTTCTGTTTCGTTATGACGCCCTTTGGGCTCAAGAATGCAGGAGCTACGTACTATTGCACTATGCTTTGTTGCCTCCGTGATCAAATCGGATGCAATGTACATGCATATGTGGATGACATGGTGGTGATGTCCAAAAAGAAGGAAACCTTAGTTTCCGACTTGGAGGAAACATTCGCCAATCTACGCAAATATAACATAATGCTTAATCCGAAGAAGTTCTTCTTTGGAATACCAGCCGGAAAGTTGTTAGGTTTCATCGTGTCAGAAAGAGGCATAGAGGTGAACCGTGACAAAAGTAAGGCTATACTCAATATTTCCAGGACGACTCGCTTGAAGGACGTTCAACGACTAACTAGTTGCATTGCTGCAGTCAGTCAGTTTGTAAGCCGGCTCGGTGAAAGAGACGCACCACTCTACAAGCTCCTAAAAAGGCTAAAAAGTTCATTTGGACTGATAAAGCTGAAGCTGCACTACAAGACCTGAAAGCAGTACTCTCATCCGCTCCTATCCTTGCTGCACCGGAACCTCGTGAACCGATGTTTCTCTATCTCGCTGCGACAAACAGGGTCGTCAATGTCGTCATGGTGGTGGAAAGACCAGAGGAAAAACATGAACACCTGGTGCAGCGTCCGGCTTACTACCTCAACAAAGTCCTAACTAAATCAAAGCAATGGTATCCGCATTATCAAAAGCTGGCTTACGGTGTGTTTTTTGCATCTCGGAAGCTACGACATTACTTTTAGGAACATCCAATTACCATGGTGAGCACAACACCCATGAGAGATATAATCAACAACAATGATACTACAAGATGTGTCACAAAATGGGGTTAGAGCTTTCAACTTTCGACATTGAGTACAAACCTCGTACATCAGTCAAATCCCTGATTCTGGCTGACTTTGTCGCTGATTGGACAGAGACAACAGAAAACATGACCCTCCCAGAGTCGGAATACTGGACCTTAAATTTTGATGGGTCTAAAGCGCTCGGGGGCTCGCGGGCTGGCGTGGTGCTCAAATCACCCCAAGGAGATAAACTTTCTATGTGTTGCAGATTCACTTGACGGCAACGAATAACATTGCCGAATATGAAGCACGGTTGCATGGAATCCGTATTGGTAAAAATATCGGCATCCGACGATTGATGTGTTATGGAGATTTGGTTCTTGTTTCTCAACAAGTGTCGGATATTTGTAATGCAAACAAACACATGTCAGCATATAGGGCCGTCGTGGATGAGCTAGCTAAATCGCTCGAAGGGTTTGAAGCTCAACACATCCCTCGAACAGAAAATGAGGAAGCAGATGCATTATCTCGTATAGGCTCTCCACGGAAGAAGGTCCCGGATGACGCTTTTTAGAGCACCTCAAAGTCCCCTCTAGAAAAGGAGTTGATGAGGAATAACCGACCAAAACCGACTCACCTTTAGTTGCAGTTCTGGCTGTGATTCCCAGCTGGACTCAACCCTACCTCGACTACTTGGTAGATGGAAAATTACCCGAAGACGAGGTTATGAGCCGGCAGATCGTCCGACGAGCAAAAACCTATACTGTCATAACTGGTGAGCTCTATAAGCGGAGTGTGTCTAGGGTCTTTCAGTTCTGCATATCTCCGGAAGAAGGAGTGGAAATCCTAAGGGAAATCCCCGAAGGCGAATGTGGAAATCACGCTGCAGCCAAATCTTTAGTGGCAAAAGCTTTTAGACATGGATTTTTCTGGCTTACAGCTAAGGCAGATGCCGAACGGCTGGTCAATACGTGCAAAGGCTACCCAAAATACACCAAACAAGCTCATGTTCCAGCTGATCAGTTGCGAATAATACCTATAACAAGGCCCTTCGCGGTCTAGGGGCTTGACATGGTAGGACCGTTTGAATGGGCTCCAAATGGATTTACTCACCTCTTAGTGATAGTGGATAAGTTCACAAAATGGATTGAGGCTAAACCCGTTACAAGTTGTGATGGAGCAACATCCAAAAGATTTGTCGAGGATGTTCTAATCCAATATGGTTATCCGCATAGCATTATCACGGACTACAGGAGCAATTTTTCTATGGGAGAACTTGCCAAATTCTACGAGGAATAAAATATCCGGCTTGACATTGCATCAGTCGCACATCCACAGGCTAATGGACAAGTTGAAAGAGCAAATGGTTTAATCCTACAAGGCCTCAAACCAAGACTCGAAGCGCCACTTCGTTGTGCTGTGGGAGCTTGGGCAGATGAATTACCGTCTGTAATATGGAGCTTGAGAACAAGTCCAAACAGGTCAACCGGATACACACCTTTCTGCTTGGTCTATGGTGCAGAAGCAGTTTTTCCTAGTGATTTGATTCATACTTCTCCCCAAGTTGTGGCGTATATTGAAGAGGATGCCGAAACCTCTCGAAAAAATGATCTCGATTTAATCGAAGAAGTTTGCGTCGTTGCTAAAATGAGATCAACATCCTATCAGCAGAAGTTACGCAAGTATCATGCCAGAGAGTCAGAAACCCGTCTTTCAATATGGGCGATTGGTTCTCTGGCTTGTGCAAAGAAAGCACAAACCTTCCCCATTATGGGAAGGGCCATTTTTAGTTAGCCGAGTAATGTTCAATGGTTCTTACTATCTAACTGATATGCAGCCAGTTAAAGAAAGACCTGCCACTAAGAAGAGGAAGACATCTGGAGGCAGTACACACCCGGATGAATTAGATAGACCGTGGAATATTGCTCAGCTACGTCCCTTTTATTCTTAAATTTTCTTTCTTTGTAATCATATATGTATGTTCAATGAGAAATAAAGTATTGGTTGCCTCAATTTTTTTCGAGAAGTTTTATATAACCATCTTATTTCCGAATGATCATGTCACAATAAAAAATCTCAGAATACTTGAAAGTAAGTTATTCTCATATTTGTTCTGGTTAGATTTCCGATTCTAAAAATGCTGACTTCGGGTATAAATATAAATTTTCTAGTCTATACCTGGGTTCTTTATCTGATTGCCGGATGCGGGCATTTTCCGAGTAGTGCATTGTTGGTACTGAAATCCGACTCTGTTTCCGTGTTTAAATTGGTTTAGCAATTGACCTCCATTGCTCAGCGGAGTTTCCGTGTGGAAGATTGGCCAACTCACAAAAGGGACGAGGCGGAAGGACAGATAAGCCATAAGTATAGGCAAAGCCAAAAGTGCCTACGTAAAAATTTCGAGCACGACAAAATAAAACCAAAAGTGCTAAATAGAAGCATCAGTTTTTCCACATCTTAGCACTAGCAAAATATTATACTACTTATTTACAATCTGATTGTTTTAGAATAACATATTGTTTTTTTGGCACTTTACGATGCAGGAGGAGAGGTAGGAGCTCTCGGCTCACTGGAGACATCACCTTCGCCTTGATATATTTCCGAGACATGCAAATTCGATACAGTTTGCTCGTCATCGGAAACTTCAGCTATTTCTTTGGGAGGCAGAGGAGGTGCTTCCACGCGAGTGAAGAACGGAGTGTCATAGCTTGTCAGATCAGCTACATGACATCCATAATCGGCGCATGAGTCTATGATGGCCTTGATGTTTTGCTCCTGTCCATCTTCATCCACAGTTGAATAACCCCTGGTTTCTTGCTAGATTTCCATGCTTCCATGGTGGCTCATAACCATGGTAAGGGCATTCTATGCTGCGGTCCATGCATAGGACATGTTCCAGTCCTGGATGAGTTGGGGCAACTCCTTTTCCTTGTCTCGCACCTCAAAGGCAGACATTCTGTTCATGTCCGGAACTTTGAGAACTTCACCAATATCCTCCAATGATTGGTGGAAATCGTGAAGCAAATCGCCGACTTCTGTAAGCTGGCTGGTGCAGGATTTGGCGGAGGAAGAATACAGTAAGTTCATAGGACCTACGCATTTAAAGCAAAAGTCAAAAAAATCCAACCCATAGAGTTGGAAGAACAAAAATTCAAAATAAAGAGAAAGTACCAAAGATGACATCATCGACTTTGGTCTTCTCCACTCGAAGACTCTGGAGTTCATCCCGGAGAGCCTGAGAGATGTCCTTTTCTCTGAATAACTCATCATTGAGATCCGAAATTTTATGATCTTGGACCACGATCTTTCGATCATGTTCTTCGGTGGCCATGGAGGAGGATTCGAGAATGCTAGTAATGATGCGCTCGTGATCCGCCTTAAGGTCATTTAGGTCCCGCCATAAGTCGGTGTTCTCCACCTCCGCGGTCTTAACATTCTCGGCCTCTTCAATCATTGCACATGATTGTTTGACCAGTGCTGTAAGCAAAATACAACAGTTGAATATGAAATTCAACTATGAAAGCAAAAATAGCAAGGTTAATGGCTGAAATGATTACCTTCAGCCTCATCCTTTGATATCTTCAATTGAGCATTTTCAAGACGAAGAGCTCTGATCTCTCTCCGCTTATTGCATATGTTCTTCAATAATTCTTGGTTATAAGCATTAACTTTCTGTAATTCAGAATAATACCGAGAGTTAGAAGTCTATTAAAGACTCAGGTTAATATTTTAACTAATATCAGCACGATCCTTGGGGGCTACACTAGTTCATTCTTTGGCATCCTCTGAAAGCATAAATCTGGATTGTCTATCCAACTTCATGCTTGGGGGATAGAGGATATGTTGTGAAATAAAGTAAAAAAGTGAGTTAGAATTCTGACTTACATGTTGTTCATGAGTAAGCTTGCTTAAGCTCATGTTCACCTTAGTGCTAACCTTCTCGGCGAGGGTCAGCAGGATTATTGGCGGTAGTGGATCCACGCCGGCCTTCAGCTTCTCGTCGCAAAGACGGACTTGGTTAAGAAGCTTGGAGTACTTGACGTCCTAGGCTTCTTCCGCCTCTTCCTCGACGGTGACATTCCGGCTCTCCATACATTGCTGAGCCAGCTTCTGTATCTCTTCTGCAGTTTTCTGAGAAATGCCAAGTTTGGAATGTCCCGGATTACGAAGAAGGTTATCAGCAAAAACCTCTGCCAAGGGATCATTACCATGTACGGGTTCACCCTTTTCAAGTGTCGAGTCACTCATGGTGACGTCGGTCTGCGAACCAAGTTTCGCTGGCTCAAAATGCTGAGCCGGATCTTCAGCAACACTGGGAGATGGAGTAATCTCCGGTGTTGTAGAAGGCTATGGGGTAGGAGCCGGAGGCGCTACGGCATGAGAAGTCAAGTTCAACTTTGACTGACGCAGGGGCTTCGACGAGGAGTCTTTCCCCTTGCCCTAGGTGAGATATTTACCTCTGAAGAGGTAATAGAAGACAGATTGTTACGCTTCAGAAAGAATGTGAAACAAAATACAAAGATCTTGTGAAGATTGTTACCTCTTCACAACGGGCACTTCCTTTGTGCCAGTAGACACTGTCGGAGTCTTACGCTTTCGTGTAAGTGCTTCAGGCAGTGCAATAAATTCTCCATCATCCTGAGAGAACTCAGGAGGATATCCTTCGAGAGGAGCAAGCTCCGACTTAGGGAGGTCAACAAGATGAAAAGAAGAAATATCTCAGTATTGCAAAAAGACACAACCATGTACAGATGAACACACATTCGAGTGACTGCTGGAAAACTTACTGGTATCACAGGATCGTCAGCCATATGCATGTCCAAGGACAACTCTGGGATTTTCCTCTCAACCCGCTCCCTAATCAACCATTTGAACTAGGACTCATAGTCCTTGTCCGAATAAGGAATGGAGCAGATCCGGAGAGAGTCTGCCTTACTCCTGGGGATTGAATGCATGAGTCGATCACCATAGTGTTGGAGAGGCTGGATCCGGCTCGCCAGCTAGTAGTGGACCAAGTCGAATCCTTTCAGACTCTTGTGCTTCATCAAATATTTGATCTGCCTCTTTGAAAGAAGCAGATCATCAGTGAGAGCCAGAGGATCTGCGTCCCAAGACTCTTGGGGCGTGGCGGCACCGTCAACAAAAGCCGGCAAAGAGGTAGCTTTGCCGGGAGCCGGTCTGTCCTTATGATAGAAGAACATGGACGACCACTGTTTCACAGACTCGCTAGCCTTAATCCTAGGATAGACTCGCTCTCTCCTAATAGAAAAGCTAAGAGTTCCGGTAATGTAAGGATCACTGATGGCCCAAAATATATCGAGCTTGTTGGGGAACCCCAAGAGGAAGGTATAATGAGCACAGTAGCAAGTTTTCCCTCAGTTATGAAACCAAGGTTATCGAACCAGTAGGAGCAAGGAAACACCTCCAAGGTGTATTTGCCAACTTGGAATCTTGCACAACACAACCACAAAACTTTGCCCCCAAATTACAGCGAGGTTGTCAATCTCACCGGTTTTGGGGTAAACAAAGGATTAAACGTATCGTGTGGAAGATAGTAATAGCTTGCAGAAAGTAAACAGAAATAGTAAACAGTTGTAGATTGATGATAAAAGAAAGGACCGGGGTCCATTGTTCACAAGAGGTGGCTCGCCTTAAGATAGATGACATGTTGGGTGAACAAATTACATCGGGGCAATTGACAAACATCGAGAAAGCATACATGCATATACTAATCATCTTGACTGCTTTGAGATTTGATTGGGCATTACAACATTATACATAGACCGTAATCCAACTTCATCTATGACTAATAATCCACCTTTAGGTTATCATCCGAACCCCCTCTAGTATTAAGTTGCAAGCAATAGATAATTGCATTACATATGGCATGCAAAGTAAACAATATGATTGTTCTACGAACAAAGGACTGTTGTTTTCTCCCTTGCGTATAAAGTAGCAACAGCACATCTAGTACCTTAGAGATTTCTGTCACTTCCTCAGATTACTAGAGGCATGAACCCACTATCGAGCATAAATACTAACTCTTGGAGTTGCTAGCATCTACTTGGCCAAGATATATACTAACAACAGAAAGCATGCAATATCACAAATAACAAAGACATGATAGAATCAATAATCAATCTGAAATAGCATATCTATATCCATCGGATCCCTGCAAACACAACATGTAGAATTACAAATAAATGATCTTGATCATGAACGGAGCTCACAAGATCTAGACATGATAACACAAAGGAGAAGAACCAGCCATTTAGATACTACATGGACCCGTAGTCCAAGGATGAACTACTCACACATCACACCAGAGGCTTGTATGGTGATGAAGAAGGCCTCCAGGGTGAATTCTCCCCTCTGGCAGGGTGCCGGGAAGAGATTCATATCCCCCCGATCTTGGGATGGAGATGACGACGGCTACAGACGCTTCCATGGAATTTTGATCGGGTACTTAGGGTTTTTGTATCGAAGGAATCTTATAGGCGAAAGGGGAGACCGAGGGGGTGCCCTAGGTGGCCACACCACCCCCTGCCGTGGCCAGGCCTAGCCCGCGTGACTAGGTGGTGTGGCGGCCCTCTGGCCCCTCTCCGTCTCATATTCTGGCTCCGTGTCCCCCTCGGTGAAAAACTGACTTTGGCTTTCCAATTCCGAGAATATTCATTTTCTGACTTTCCTGGAACCAAAAACAGCAAAAAACAGGCAGCTGGCACTGTGGCATCTTGTTAATAGGTTAGTCCAAGAAAGTGTATAAAAAGTACTCCAAAGTTGGAACAAAACATAAGAAAGTAGATAAAAACAAAGCTAGGAACATCAAAAATTATGGATACATTAGCAACGTATCAACATCCCCAAGTTTAACTCCTGCTCATCCTCGATTAAATGAAAGAATAATTTTTGAGGTGACATGCACCATCATAAACTTGATCAAAGTATTTGTAAAACATTGATAGCTGGGATCATAGTACTTCAACATAGCATGAAATATAAAGTTCTAACAATAATACATAGCAACTATGTTGCAACATGAAAAGGCACAAACAAAAGATTCATGAATAACAATGCTTTGCAAGACGTTTGTTTGTTGCACATAAAGAAAACATAGAATAGTGGCATTCAACTTGTCCCTCATAGAGTAGCAAACATAAATGCATAGGACACCTTCAAAGTTCATAAGAGTGACTAGATACAAATAGTTTAAGAACAAGCAATATCAAGTTATGCATCAATCAACAAGTCTTGGGACAATGCACATAGAACTAAGATTGGCCACTATGCTCTCTCAATAGGTGCATAAAGATAGAAGGTGGAGACTCAACATAAAGGTAAAAGAATGGCCTTCATAGAAGGAAGCAAAGATTCAAGTTTCATAAAGAGCTTCCAAAAATTATGGTACTTATTAGCTTTCAGCTCTCATTGCCCCTATAATAAGCATCTTGCAGTGATTAAGGTTAAAGTGAACAAACTATGGAGTATATGCTTGTCAAACTATAAGTTGGAAATCTCATGTCCCTTGAATACGAGGGCCGCTCCTCTAGCTACTCATGTTTAGTGACCGGTAAGTTCTTATCATAGTAAGTACATGTGTATCATAGGGAACCGCCAACGGGGTACCCCTTGCCCGATGATACGAAAGAATCCCCATATCAAAATGACAAGGCAAGCAGACAACGGGCATCTCAGCAATCTTCTTATTTACCATGGGAAAATGGTGCTTTTTTCCTCTTTTTCCTCTTTTCTCATATCTTTTTTTCTTTTTCTCCTTTTCTCAATATCTGACTCTTTTTTTATAAGAAGAATGCTTCATAGACAACTCATTATGGTTACGCTGCAGGTTTCCACCATGACAACATGGATTAGACTGGCGGCTCAGGCATTTCTCTAACACACATACATAAATCCAAGGACTTACAAGCTCCTCTTTCATTTCACACCAATGACATCCATAGACAAAAGAGCATGATATCAACTAGGTACAAAGTACAAGTGCAATGTTGAAAGCGTTCCCCATGACAGAATGGTTCTACTAATCCCCAACATATAAGTGCAAGCATATACAACATAGACAACACAATGGTTCAAGTTTATTAAGGGCAAGAAAAGTAAAGTGTGCCATCAATTTCGTGAGAGCATTAATCACTAGTTTTCTCATAACAAGTTTAATTCGCAAGGTAGATAAAAACACGAATATACTTGGAGTAGCAAATGCTAATAGGTAGGTATGGTGGAATCTTTGGAATAACTTGGTTTTAGGAGTTGGATGCATGAGTGGAACTCATACTTGGTTATGGAGGCTAGCAAAAGACTAGGACGACCGACTAAGAGAGCAATAATGACCATAATCATGCAAAGCGACAAAACATCATTAATCAAAGCATAAAGTGATATTACAAGTCGAAAACTAAAGGATCATAAAGGCTATGGTGACTTGGGATAGTCATAACATGCTGTGAGCATGCGCCAAGTCAACCCAAATAAAGCATCAAAGGAGAATACCACAATACTATGCTTTAATATGCTAAAACAATGCATGATTCTTCCAAGGCACATTAAGCAATCTCAATTGTTTATAACATGTCATGCTACAGAAAATATCACTAAGCATAAAGCCAAAACAATATCAAGCATGGCATGACAAAGCATATGCCACAGTCAAAAACAAGCTCTCTTTACCACATAAGCATGAACTTTCCTACTCTTTTCCAATCCAAACCAAACTATTTGAAAACCAATGTATGAAAGAGGGGGTCCAACCAATTCATTCAGCAAACTAAGAAAACCAAGAAAACGAAAACGAAAGGAAAGACGCTCCAACAAAAACACAACTGTGCATGAAACAATAAAAATGAAGTGTTTGGAAGAAACCTGGTATTTTATTGATGAAGAACGGGATGCCTTGGGCATCCCCAAGCTTTGACGCTTGTACTTCTTGTTTATTTCTATGGGTGACACTCGTGGCATCCCCAAGCTTGGACTTTAGTCCATTCTTCATCTCATTACATCATTCCTTCCATACACCTGAAATTTTTCGCTCATACAAAACTTCACACAATCTTTATTAGCAACATTAGTGCACTCAAGATAATAAGTCTTTAGGTTCAGTTTCAACACCAATAAAACTTCCATTAGAACACAAGATACTGTAGCACTTCCCTTAAAAATCTCAATTCCCCAAAAGAACTTAAAAAGGAACCAACAAGAAGCAAATGCAAATAATGGCAGAAATTTATCAAAACAGACCAGTAGGTAAAACCAATTTTTTCATATACCTTATGTTTCTCAAATCGAAAAGTGTTGAACTAATGAAAGTTAGATAACTACCTGGGGCAGAAGCACAAAAATTCACGCCTCAAAAGGACGTACAGAGATTTAACACGAATTGTTACGGTGAAGCATAGAAATCTGTTTCGAGACAGCAACGTTCCCAATCATTACTTCTCTCTCATTAGAGGTTACTCTTGGCACAAAAAGCAAATGCAAAGCATAAGTAGCGGTTATTACAGAGATAATAACTTCCAAGACTCGTCTAAAAATTTTGGGTTATCTCCCAATAAGTACTTTTCTTTAATGCCTTTAAGTTAGGCATAAGAAGCAAGAAAAAGAATCAAGTGTTCTCAACTGAAGAAGCATTAAGAGCAAATTTTGTTTTCATAAGAGAGGCAAAAAGAATCTTCTCTCTCTTCTTAGGGAAGTGTTATATACCTTTCTTGAGTGGGAGTTGATATTTAATGGTGCCTTCTTTCATATCAATAATGGCACCAACGGTTCTAAGAAAAGGTCTTCCCAAAGTAATAGGACAAGAAGCATTGTATTCAACATCCAAAACATAGAAATCAACGGGGACATAGGCATTGTTAACCATAATAAGATCATCATTAATACTCCCCATGAGTTTCTTTTTAGCTTTATCATCAAGTGGGACATTCAAATAACTATCTTCCAAAGGTGGCAAATCAAGCATATCATAAATCTTTGTAGGCATAATAGAAACACTACTATCAAGATCATATAAAGCTTTAAAATAAAAATCGTTCACTTTCATATTAATGATGGGTTCCCAACCATCTTCTTATTTCATAGGAATAAAGACTTTATGTTTCATCTTTTATTCTTTGATTTTTATGAGAGCATCAGTAATGTGTTTTGTAAAGGCCATATTCATAGCACTAGCATTAGGAATTTTAGCAAGCTTTTGTAGGAACTTAATTACTACAGAGATATTGCAATCATCAAGATCAAAATCATAATTATCATCTAAAGTAATAGAGCTATTACTAGCTTCAACACTAGTGGTAGTGATAGTAGAAACACTAATGTTTCTAGCAATTTCATCTTCTCTCTCCCACTTAGCATGCAATTCAGCTAATAATCTAACATTTTCATCAATTCTAACTTGTATGGCATTATTAGCAGCAAAGGGATTATCAATAGTTTCAGGTTTAGTAGCCATTTTATTCAAAGCAGATTGTGCTTCAACCAATGATGCTATATTTCTTTCAACATTAGAGAGTTTTTCATCAATAGTTTTGTTGAAAGAAGTTTGTTTGCTAATAAAATCTTCAAGCATAACTTCAAGTTCAGAGGGTACACTCCTATTATTGTTGTAGGAATTTCCATAAGCATTACCATTGTTGGGAGGACATGGCCTATAGTTATTATTACCAAAATTATTCCTGTAGGCATTGTTGCTAAAATTATTATTTCTTATAAAGTTCACATCAACTTGCTCTTCTTGAGCAACCAAAGAGGCTAAGGGAACCTAATTTGGATAAATATGAGCTTTCCCATTAACAAGCATAGACATAATAACATCAATTTTATCACTCAAGGAGGAGGTTTCTTCAACATAATTTACCTTCTTACCTTGTGGAGCTCTCTTAGTATGCCATTGAGAATAGTTAACCATCATATTATCCATAAGCTTTGTTGCAGCACCCAAAGTAATGGTCATAAAGGTACCTCTAGCAGCAGAGTCCAATAGATTTCTTGAAGAACAGTTCAACCATGCATAAAAGGTTCGGATAATCATCCAAGCAGTCAGTCCATGAGTGGGACAATTCTTTACCAAAGATTTCAATCTTTCCCAAGCTTGAGCAACATGTTCATTATCAGATTGTTTAAACTTCATTATTTCACTTCTCATAGATATAATCTTAGCAGGAGGATAGTATTTTCCAATGAAAGCATCTTTGCATTTAGTCCAAGAATCAATACTATTTCTAGTTAAGGAATTCAACCATTCTTTAGCTTTTCCTCTCAAAGAGAAAGGAAACAATTTAAGCTTAATAATATCTCCATCTATATCCGTATGCTTTTGCATCTCACAAAGTTCAACAAAGTTATTTAGATGAGCATCAATATCTCATTACCAATACCAAAAAATTGTTCTCTCATAACAAGATTGAGTAAGGAGGTTTAATTTCAAAGAAAGTAGCTTCAGAAATAGGTGGAGCAATAGGTGTGCACATGAAATCATTGTTGTTGGTGCTAGTGAAGTCACACAACTTAGTGTTTTCAAGAGTAGTCATTTTTTGTGTTTTTTATAAAGAAAGAAACCTGTACAACTATTTTTTTGTGTTTTTGATAAAGAAACAAGCAAACAAAGAAGAAATAAACTAAGAAAAAGAAATAAAACAAAGTAAAGAGATTGGTTATGAGAGACACCCCTTGTGAAGATGTCCTTGACTCCCCGGCAACGGCGCCAGATAAATAGCTTGATGGCCCAAAATATATCGAGCTCGTTGGGGAACCCCGAGAGGAAGGTATGATGAGCACAGTAGCAAGTTTTACCCCAAATATGAAACCAAGGTTATCGAACCAGTAGGAGCAAGTAAACACCTCCAAGGTGTTGTTGCCAACTTGGAATCTTGCACAACACAACCACAGAACTTTGGCCCCAACTTACAGTGAGGTTGTCAATCTCACCGGTTTTGTAGAAAACAAAGGATTAAACGTATTGTGTGGAAGATAGTAATAGCTAGCAGAAAGTAAACAAAAAACAGTAAACAGTTGTAGATTGATGATACAAGAAAGGACCGGGGTCCATAGTTCACTAGTGGTGGCTCTCCTTAAGATAGATGACATGTTGGGTGAACAAATTACATCGGGGCAATTGACAAACATCGAGAAAGCATACATGCATATACTAATCATCTTGACTCCTTTGAGATTTGATTGGGAATTACAACATTATACATAGACCGTAATCCAACTGCATCTATGACTAATAATCCACCTTCAGGTTATCATCTGAACCCCCTCTAGTATTAAGTTGCAAGCAACAGATAATTACATTACGCATTGCGTGTAAAGTAAACAATATGATTGTTCTATGAACAAAGGATTTTTGTTTCTCCCTAGTAGCAACATCACAACTAGTACCTAAGAGATTTTAGTCAATTCCCCAGATTACTAGAGGCATGAACCCACTATCGAGCATAAATACTAACTCTTGGAGTTGCTAGCATCTACTTGGCCAAGATATATAATAACGATGGAAAACATGCAAGATCACAAATAACATAGACATTATAGAATCAATAATCAATCTGAAATAGCATCTCAATATCCATCAGATCCTCTCAAAGACAACATGTAGATTTACAAATAGATGATCTTGATCATGAACGGAGCTCACAAGATCTAGACACGATAGCACAAAGGAGAAGAACCAGCCATCTAGCTACTACATGGACTCGCGGTCCAAGGATGAACTACTCACGCATCACACTTGAGGCTTGCATGGTGATGAAGAAGGCATCCAGGGTGAATTATCCCGTCCGGCAGGGTGCCGGGAAGAGCTTCAGATCCCTCCCGATCTAGGGATGGAGATGACAACGGCTACAGACTCTTTCATGGAATTTTGATCGGGTACTTAGGGTTTCTGTATCGGAGGCATCTTATAGGCGAAAGGGGAGGCCGAGGGGGTGCCCTAGGCGGCCACACCACCCCCTGGCACGGCCAGGCCTAGCCCGTGCAGCCAGGTGGTGTGGCAGCCCTCTGGCCCTCTCCGTCTCGTATTTTGGCTTTGTGTCCCCCTCGGTGAAAAACTTAATTTGGCTTTTGTCCTGTACAATTCCGAGAATATTCATTTTCTCACTTTCCTGGAACCAAAAACATCAGAAAATAGGCAGCTGGCACTGTGGCATCTTGTTAATAGGTCAGTCCAAGAAAGTGTATAAAAAGTACTCCAAAGTTGGAACAAAACATAAGAAAGTAGATGAAAACCAAGCATGGAACATCAAAAATTATGGATATGTTAGCAACATATCAATTACCGGTGGTGATAGAATTTCTCCTGGTGTGATAGTAATACCAGAAAAGAATAAGACCCGGCCTAATACCGAGAAACCCCTCACACAAAAAGGCGTAAGCCCTCATCTCTTAAAGAGAGATTGGGCGAAGATGGTGGATTTGCACACCGTAATGATCTATAACCTCAGAAAATAAGTGTGAGGGAGGAAATCTCAAACCTCTGTTGAGGTGGGTGCCAAAGTGCACTCGCTCGTTGGTGTTGGGGGTGGGGATGGTTTGTCCGAAACCGTTCCGCTATTCGTCGGCACAGAGGAGACCTTCCTTCTCGATGGTGCAGAGCTTGGCGTCATCAAGGACGCAGGGGATCCAGACCCTCCAATAACTCTCCCTCTCTACCGCAGGTTCCGTCGCCGTTGTCGCCACCATGGCAGAAGATGATGCCTCAGCCATTTTCTGGGCACCGGTGACCTAGGATGGGCGGCACTGTGAGATTTGGGGGAGGTAGAGAAGCTTTTCGCAGGAAGCGTCAAGAGGAAGGAGAAGGCACTAACGTGGGTGAAGAGGAAAGGGAGAAATCTAGGCCCCTTATATCCTTTGCATGTGCCAAGATTCATGCAAGATAAACAGTAACCGTGCCACACATCGTGGAACGAGTTGGGTAACTTCCTCGCAAGGATTACGCTGCTTTGATCTCCATGCACACATTAAAACGACGCCTCGGTTCCGTGCAAAGCAGTCCGCCAATGGTCGTGTTGTCAGGAATGTCTGGCAGTGACGTGACCTGACTTTGACTAATGCCAGGCTACGTTAGAGACCAAGTTCTGGTTTAATCTAGAAACTCGAATAATGTACTCATAGGTCCGACTCGTTTTGAGACTTGGATACTATCCTTTCTTTTGAAGTTTTAGGAATCCTTCAAGATTCTGCAAGCCAAAGATCAAGCTAGACGATGATGAAATCTGACTATGGATCTTGGAGGCTTCCGGGGGATACTGTTGGGGATATTCTTTCCGGGTATCCTCGTTGTGCCTCACTGACCAGGGTGGCCCACTTTGGGTTAGAGCTTTGGTTCACAGGCGGCCTAATCAGGGAGAAGAGACGGAGTCCAGTCCAGCTACGGGAAGGCCCAGAAGACTTACAGACATAGGCATGTAGTGTTACTTGTAGTTCAAGATATACTCTGTAACCGACTCTTAGTCGTAGCCGGATAGGTCTCTCCTGTAAACCCTAGGCCGGATATCTATATAAGCCGTCCTAGGGAGAGCCTTTAGGACACCCCACAATAGTATACAATCTCAACTCGCACAGGAGAAACCCTTGTAACCCATATTCCGGCTCTGTCGTATTACTAGATTTCTAGCAGGAGTAGGATCCGTCCAAAGCCGACGGATTCGAACCTGGGTAAACTTGTGTGCTCACCGTCCCGGAATACCGTACATCTCACACCCCTCTCTTCTGCATGCCTCGAGGACCACCTCATGGCGTACTTGTCATCAATCCGATGACAACTGTATCATCGGCATATTGAAGAATCAAAAGTCCTCCATGAACAAGATGATGCCTTAATCCTTCAATCTGGCCATCAACCTTTGCTCTCTCGATCAGGATTGCCAACATATTAGCCAATATATTGAATCAGGACCCCTCCTTCACAACCCTTTGGTTGTATGTGAAAGTATTTACCAATGTCAATGTTGACATTAATACACTACCTCTAGACTCAAAAGAATGTATTAGGGCATGCCACTCTTCCAAAAATCTTTCATATAGAGTGTCTGCTGAAGGAAATACCATTTAACTTTATCATAAACCTTCTTGAAGTCAATTTTGAATAGTATCCCATTTAGCTTTTGGAATGGAATTCATGAACAGTTTCATGCAGAATTACTACACCATCTAAGATGTTTCTTCCTTGCATGAGAGTGGTTTGAGAAGGACGAACCACATGGCCAGCTACATAATTCAAACTAATTGTGGCAACTTTTGTGAATATTTTAAAACTAACATTAAAAAGACAGATAGGGTGATACTGTTGTATGTGTTCGGCATCATTAACCATAGATAATAAAATAATATTGCCAAAATTAAGACAAAATAAGTTCAATTCACTAGCATGAAGAACCCCAAACAAATCCATTAGATCTACCTTGATTATGTTCCAGAAATTTTGGTAAAATTTCACTGGGAAACCACTTGGACCTGGTGCTTTCTTATGTTCCATTTGGAAAACAGCTTTCTTAACCTCCTCCTATGTATATGGGGTGGTAAGAAAATTATTTTCCTCGTTTGAAACTTGGGGTATATCCTTAGTTTGAGCCTCATCCATCAAGAAATAATTCTCAGAGGGAGGCTGATACCTTCGATCCGGATTTACGGATGAAGTACAATAGCTTTTTCCCTAGTAGACATAGGTTTAATCGAACCTTGGGAAACAATGCTAAATAGAAAATTAATGAGGCACGTCTACAAGACTTTTGTTCATTTTACCTTATGTTTAATAGACATTTCTAGTTTACTTTGAAGCATTGGTTGTTGCAATGGATGGAAATAGGCCAGGGTTGAAGATTCACCTGCATCTGCACATCAGATGGGATAAAGATAATAATACACACATTCATGTGAAATGATTTAACATAGATAAGGTTGTGGGAAAACATCCAAATATACTAAATTCCCTGCGAGCCACATGCATAGCAATAGTCTTTTGATCCAACTGTTACACCACGAAGCACGAAACTATAATAATTATTAAGTAAAATACATAACAAAGCCTTAAGAAGTGATGTTGCTGTTACTCCCAAATGGATCCCTAAACAAAGACTGTACACCCCTTGTTATCACTGAGTTTCACGTGAAATTTCCTTTCACCACTCATCTCACCTCAAGTCTTTACCAATCCTTGGGATCTTGGGTATCTACAAGTCCATGGATCTAGACAAGAGAGAAAATACAAATATACAAATCATTATTCAATCACCACATAATATTCCCATGAATTAGATTTATATAATTGCTGCGAGATTTCACCCCAACCCGCAGCTCGTGAGGACTACTCACTCATAATAATAAGATTGTGGATAGAAAACATTGTGCAAAATACTTAGATTGAAATCAAATATTTTTACAATGGTCGCCAATTCACAAGGAGATCTCAAGTACAAGTTGATGGCTATGGATATGGAGTGGATGGAGGGTGGAGGGAATGAACTATGGTGGTGGATATCCTTTGGTGGTGTTGTGATGCAATCTCAGAATGGAGGCTCTCTGTGCAGCGTATAGAGTCTTGAAATATACAGGTGTCTTCACGAAATTTGGTCCATTTCACCTAGCAGAGCCGCAACCACATGGTATGGGTAGGCCTTGCCCGTACCGCAGGTCGTTAAACCTTCTAGAGGTTCCTTTTCAACCCCAATTAGCTTGGCTGAGTAGGAAACACCATAATCTTTAGTAAGTGCTCCTAATTTCTCCTTAAAAGTGTGATTTCCTGCACAACACAATTCAAGACAAAGGATTGCACATCTTTGCAATAATTAATCATTAGTAACAAGGCTAGAGAGATTCTTGGTGAATTGTTTAACTAAAAATGCGATTTAAACTTGGAAAAAGATGGCTATTTTCATAGGCACAAACTTCCCCAAATTTCAAACCTTGATCATCCTCGAGCAAGAAACAAACAAAACCATATAGAACAAGATCATCCAGCAACCTTTGTTGCAGCCCAGCCGCATCCCATCTCAGCCCAAGAGCAGCCCAAGACGGACCGTACCGGTTCGGACTCCACCCCGCTTCATCGTCTTCGACGGTGACGACGAAGCAACTGCTTGTCACCGGCCTCACCGTCGATCCACACCTCCTTATCACCATCCTTCATCGATCTCCTGGAGAGGATAAGAGCGACATGACGCCCCTGCCTCGACCCTATATGCTTCCCCTCTCTCTTCCGATCTCTCTCACCCCTTCGTGCGAGGCGACCGAACCCTCGCCCTCGGGATCCGCCATGCCCCACCGTCTCTGGCCTCCCCTCGCCCAACCCAGCACACCACTAGAACCGCTGAGGTATCCTCCTTCTTTCACCCCTACTTGCATGAGCCGGTGTGCTCCCAGGCGCCCCAATCGAGCCTGTCTTCCCTGCCTCCGACGTATCTTGTCATCGCCATTGTCATCGATTCTGTCCTTCAAGGGTAATCCGCTGGTCCCCCTAGACACCTCCTTCCCCTTCCTCTCGCTTTGCTTCGGCCTCACGTCGAGCACCGCCGCTCGCCGCCGCATATGCGCGTCGCTAGAGTTCCTCCGGTGACCAATAGTTCAAGGCACCGCCAGTTTCTGCCTTCTCGTCCCTATCCTCTTCCAGCGCGC
This sequence comes from Avena eriantha, assembly GCA_910589775.1. Classification (NCBI taxonomy): domain Eukaryota; kingdom Viridiplantae; phylum Streptophyta; class Magnoliopsida; order Poales; family Poaceae; genus Avena; species Avena eriantha. The sequence continues at coordinate 88,047,441 of OU342746.1, read as the reverse complement.
TTGTTTCCGCAGCTCCGCGGGCCCTTCCTCGCCGCGCCCAGCCAGCGCCTAGCCGGCTTCTGTCGAGCTTACGTGGCGTCGACCAAGCTTTTCCACGGTGGCACCTGACGTGGCCCCGGGCCCAGCAGTCAGTGACACTAGCTAGCTCAGGCTCGGGTGAGAAAAGTAATATATGCTCGTGTTGATGTCAATCTATGTCACGCTTATGCAATAAAAGGTTTTTAATTGTTTTAATAATTCCATAAATTGCTTTAATATTAGAATTCAATAAGTAATTATTTATAACTCAGAAAAATGTGTATAATATATAAAATATTCAGAAAAATGAGATCTACACAATAGACTCATAATCATGCATTGTTAAGCAACTTTTATTACAAGTTTAATTAGAAGAACAAAGTGAACCCCGTAGGTGATTCCGAAGTTCCCCTTTTCTAGGGTTTACACGCCTCGGACCCTGTTTAAAATGGTCGAGCATGCCTTAGGGTTCTATTTCAATACAATTTAACTTGTCATATCATCATCCTTGCTTGAGAATTGAATACGATATCGAGATCAAGATTGAAGAGCGAGATTAACACCATCGAAGACCGATGAACAATACTTGATCAACTACAATCAATTCCAGTACAAGATATTCGAAGCTCTGCTTACTGGTTATCAACATGCAAAGGCAAGCAAAGCCCCATCATTATACAATCCTATGGTTTCGAAAGTATTTCAGTCTTGCCATGATGCATACGATTCTACTGTGGTATTTTATCGATAGATATAGTATCCTATCTATTGCATTACTCCCTTTGAGCTTATATTACCTGATCGACTGCTCCTAGCATAACTAGGTTTGGCTTGTGTGCACTGCTAGACAAATTATATGTGTCTTGCTTAGCCATGATTAGATGTAAGTGCTTGTTCATCCAGATGGTGTATCAGATGCAGATAATCTAGTTTGACAAGAGAACGTGATGAGATGAGGTCAGTGGTAAAGGTTAAACATGCTAAGGCTTGTATGGGAGGCCACGGTGGGATGTGGTTTTTGTAGTCCCATGATCGCCACCACTAGGACCCAAGTTCCTGCCTTTGGAACTGAGACGAGCGTACAACCACACGGGGTTTATGGGGACCTCTCGACTAACTAACTTGCTAGTAGATTCCATGAGTCACATAGTTCAGTGTTTCATTCGACATATGCATAGAAAATGATTTGAAAGATTTGGCAGGTGAAGGTGCATCATAATAGGTAGGTAAGAGTGGCTGGGGTTTCTTGGGGTAGATGGAGCCCCTGATAAACCAACCTCGCCCACATCTCTAGGGACCGGCTTCAGGATTTGACCTGTTATGGCAGAACCATCCTTAGGGCTTGACTCATGGTCTCGGCAAAAGCAAGGTAAAGGTCGTGGCTAACCACCCTCCATCGGCCTTCCAAGGAAGAGGGCTAATCATGTGGCATTAAGAGTCGGTTGGTACGTGTGGGTAAACTTGTACACCCTTGCGGGGACAAATCTTTTCGAAAATCCATGTCCACGATTATCGACGACTTGGGAACGAACATGAGATCATAGAAAACATTAACCTAATCGTAAAACATGGTAACTAATGTTTGTTAAGGATGCTTCCTCATGGGTACGAGGGGGTGATCCTAGTTGTGAGATGAGTATTACTTTGGTGGATATCAAAAGAGATGATGAATGCTTAGGAGATGTCGCTCTCTTATCCCCTTTTAAAATATTCTGGTTAGATGAGCTTCTTCTCCCTCCTATTCTATAAACAAAGAAGACTTTATACAAAGTAACCCCACCAGCCATAAGTCTTGTGGAGTACACACTGTACTCACCATTGCTTTGTTGATACTTTTGTAGCAAATAAGTGTTTCCCTTAAGAAAAGTTTGGTACAATATACATCGATGAGTAGCTTGGGGTTCCTGACCAGCAACCTGGAATCTATGGGTTGGGACATCATTGTTATGCTTCAGGCCTCTTAGGCCATTTGTTAAGTTTGCTATACTTAATAGCATAATTTTGCCTTCTGTTGTTTGATGTTTATGGTCAGTGACCTCTTCTTGTAATATTTTGGTCCTTCGCTCAGCTATGAGCTTGCTGTAATAATTTTGTGTCCTAGGGTTACTGTTGTGTTACCGATTTCTCACTGAATATCCTCGAGCTCTAGGTTAAGCTTATGTAAGGCTAAGGTCTGGGATTTGTTTAACCTGATCCTAGGGGTGTTATAGTTCTTGGTATCAGAGCAGTACCGACCGTAGGAAAACCTTGCTACTAGTCGATGTTGAGTCTAGTACTTGTGAAAACTATTTCATAGGTGAAAAGTACTTGCGAAAACTCTAGTATTCTTCTTTTTCTCCTCATGCGGTATCTCTCTAACTCTGGATCGTCTTATCTGGTGTTGATTTTGAAAAGTTTTGATATCTCTTCTAGTCTTTCAAAGGTTAGGTGCCTTCCGGGCATGTCGTTTCTCAACCAGTTGACCTAGTGTTGAGTTCTCTAGATTTTTGTGTGTTGTGAATTACTTGTTTCCCTTTGCTCTACTTTATCCGAGAGATTCTTGCCCATCATGATCTCTCTACCTTCTAGGCCCACAACATTATGTTGATGGTTCCACAGTTCTCTATTCTAGGCCTCAAAGTTTCCTTTCGCCTCGAGTGCTTCCTTTTTATTTGTTGGGTACTTCAGAAGTCGTTTGTTCTTTTGGAAGCTACCTCGTGATTACTTTCTTGTAGTGTACTTTGTGTCACCCAAGTAGTAGTTACTTATTTCTCGGGTTTTAACACTTGGCCTTGAACCGAAGATCCTGCATTGTGCTGGATTCTATTTGTGAATCTTATACATGAAGCTGGTCTTTAACCCTAGATCCATTCCATTGTTCCTTTTGTTAATGTTCACACATTACCACAGGATGGCTAACTTCAAGTATAGCCTTCAAGCTTGTGGATATTGTCGCGATTGAATTTCAACAACTAAGGATTTCCCCTACCACAAGTTATGGCAGATGTTCTTTAACGGAACCAAATAGATAATGATAAGAGTACTCCTCATGAGTCTCGCATTTATATTATGACTCTGCCAAACCCTCCCTTCTATGCATTGCTTTTCAGAAGATTGTTAGTTGATGGCTCTGAAATATAGCCATCTACATCCACATTTAAAATGGATATTATTCATATTTTTTATGAAATATCTCTCTAAACCCTGCCACTAATGCCTAATGATCAAAGGGGTATGCAATCCCTTTTTGCTATTTTTCCTTGCACAGATAATGACGTTTGATGATGGGAATCACTACATTAAAGTGAAAGATACGAGATTTCCAACAACCCGAAGAAACCAAGTGTCGTGAAGTGGAAGAAGACGCTTTAACGACCGACTATACGACGTGAATAAAATTCCGGCCGTATAGTTGCGGTTGTATAGTTGCCACCACCACCGCTAGGTCAAACAGAACAACTTTTGTGAAGGGACCCCTATATAAAGAGGCCTCGGGCAACGAGAAAAGAGAGCTCTTCTCGACCACCAGCCGCCTCCAGATCTCCATCCACAACACCGAAGAGCCGCCGGAGGAATAAACTTAGATCCAATCTCCAAACCACTATCCACCACCATAGCCATATTCCACCACTTGTAATAGTAGATCTCATCTTCGATTGGTGACATTCTAAAACTATTCGCTATCAATATTATGATTTCCACTACAATGTTTATGATCTTTGATCTCATCTCTATGTGTGAGTAATTCTATTTGGGCTAAGGGCTTTGGCCTAGCCATGTAAATTTTGTGCATGTTATTTATCATAGATGGGATCATGTATTAGTTTGTAAGACATGATGATTACTGTATCCTCTCTTGCCTCAATCCAAGGACTTGTCAGGTACCCAAGACCCCGAGGATTGAGCCAGGTAGAGGGAGTATGAGTAATGACTGATCTGCAGGTTGGGAACCCTAGTGACAGATCTGCAGGTATAGGGAGTAGAGGGATTAACGGTGATGTCACTATGCATATCATTAGGTCTCTTTCTTCTATGGATGAGACTAGTAGGTTATTGCTATAAGCGGTTGTGGAGGCAATAGAAATTATGGATGCACTGCCCATATATAGTTTATCTTTCTCTAACAATTACATGCATACTTTATTATTATCTTTTATTCCCATCAGATGTTTTGCACAGCTACAGGTGAAACCGAACGCCCTAGGCCATCTCTGTCCATCATCGACAACAACAAAAGACGCGAACTCTTGGTTGGGTAAAAACACAAAAATAATTCGAAAACTCCTAAAGGTCCGTTAAAGTAACGTCACTACGCTTCTGCTTCCCGACGATTCGATAAACCTAGGTCTACTAGGGAAAAAGACCTATACTACATCCGTAATCTGGATCGAAGGTATCAACTCGTTTTCTGGCGCCGTTGCCAGGGAAGTAATAGCTACCCTGGTGAGGTTAGTAGGAACCTTGCTAGTTCTCATTCTTGTTTTTAATTTTTAGTTTGCTTTCAATCTGTATTTGAAAAACCAAAAAAATTAGTTAGTCTTTAAATTTTTATTTTTACTATTATAAGTCTCTTTTTAAGAAAACCCAAAAATATAGGAAAGATGGTTAAAAAGAAGCTTGGGGAGTTTACTACTCCCAACAATGATTATTTGCGTACTCCTATTACACAGCCAGCAATTGCGGCTGATGATTATGAAATTAAGCCCCATTATTTAATTTTGGTTCAACAGAATCAATTTGGAGGCTCTGCTGTTGAGGATGCAGGTATGCACTTGAATCTTTCATAGAAATATGTGATATCATGCGCATAAAAGATGTTGACCCCGATTCGGTCAAATTGCGCTTATTTCCTTTCTCTCTTAGAGGAAGAGCAAAAGAATGGTTGCTCTCTTTGCCTAGAAATAATATTACATCATGGGTGGAATGCACTTCTTTATTTATGACAAAAAATTTCCGACCTGCAAAGAGTATGCAACTGAGATCTAATATTATTGGGTTTAGATAGGAAGAGCGTGAGCCACTAGCGCTTGTATGGGAGAGGATGAAAGAATGCATGAGAAACTGTCCTAGTCACGGGATGAAAGATTGGTTAATTATCCATTTATTTTATAATGCTCTTAACCCTGTGTCTTAGTCTATGCTTGATACTGCAGCTGGAGGAACATTTATGGGTAAACATATTACTGAAGCAAAGTAGCTGCTAGACAATATGCAAGACAACCATGCCAATTGGCATGTGGAAAGATCAAACACGAAGAAGGTGAACTCCGTCTCACCACAAGAAAATGAAGAACTCAATGCTAAGCTGGATGAGCTCATATTAGCCGTAAAATGTAAGGAAACCCAAGTAAGAGCTACCCCCAAAAACTAATATTGAAGAAGTAGACTTCATAGCTCGTAATGATTACAACCCTACTTGGAAGAAGAATTATAATCCTATTTTTAGAAACATTATTCTAGTCCTACATGTAACTCTAATAATAATATGGGAACTAGTAATGGTAGTCTCCAAGAAACACTTAATTCTTTTATAGACTCACAAAATGAGCAAAATAATATCCTTGTTAAAATAATGGAGAACCATGATGCTATGCTTGGTAAATTATCTAACCAAGCTGTTAGTTTGAGGAATGATTTGCGGGCCCTCCAAGAAAGAATGTGGATTGTTGAGGCACAAATAGGTAAGATAACCGAGAGTCAAACTCTCATTCTAGCTAATTTTGCAGGTAAAGCTGAGCCCAACCCCGTTGAAGACCTCAAGATGATAAGAATCCAAAGGGAGGAGCCTGAAGAGCTTGATTATAGTAATGTGATATGTTGCTAACGTATCCATAATTTTTGATGTTCCATGCTTGGTTTTATCTACTTTCTTATGTTTTGTTCCAACTTTGGAGTACTGTCTATACAATTTATTGGACTAACCTATTAACAAGAGCCATGGTGCCAGCTGCCTATTTTCTGCTGTTTTTGGTTCTAGGAAAGTCAGAAAATGAATATTCTCAGAATTGGACGGGACAAAAGCCAAAGTCAGTTTTTCACCGAGGGACACAAGGAGCCAGAATATGAGACGGAGAGGGGCCAGGGGGGCGCCACACCACCTGGCCGCGTGGCCAGCCTGGCCCGTGCCAGGGGGTGGTCTGGCCGCCTCCGGCATCCCCTCGACCTCCCCTTCCGACTATAAGATGCCTCCGATACAGAAACCCTAAGTACCCGATCAAAATTCCACGGAAGACTCTGTAGCCTCCGTCATCTCCATCCCTAGATCGGGAGGGATCTGAAGCTCTTCCCGGCACACTGCCGGAGAGGGGAATTCACCCTCGAGGCCTTCTTCATCACCATGCAAGCCTCTGGTGTGATGCGTGAGTAGTTCATCTCTGGACTACGGGTCCATGTAGTAGCTAGATGGCTGGTTCTCCTCCTTTGTGCTATCATGTTTAGATCTTATGATCTCCGTTCATGATCAAGATCATCTATTTGTAATTCTACATGTTGTGTTTGCAGGGATCCGATGGATATAGATATGCTATTTCAGATTGATTATTGATTGTATCATGTCTTTGTTATTTGTGATATTGCATGCTTTCCGTTGTTAGTAGCTATCTTGGCCAACTAGATGCTAGCAACTCCAAGAGTTAGTATTTATGCTCGATAGTGGGTTCATGCCTCTAGTAATCTGGGGAAGTGAAAAAAATCTCTAAGGTACTAGATGTGCTGTTGCTACTAGGGAGAAAACAACAATCATTTGTTCATAGAACAATCGTATTGTTTACTTTACACGCAATGCGTAATGCTATTATCTGTTGCTTGCAACTTAATACTGGAGGGGGCTCGGATGATAACCTGAAGGTGGATTATTAGTCATAGATGCAGTTGGATTATGGTCTATGTATAATGTTGTAATGCCCAATCGAATCTCAAAGGAGTCAAGATGAGTTGTATATGCATATTGCTTTCTCAATGTTTGTCAATGGCCCCGATGTAATTTGTTCACCCAACATGTCATCTATCTTAAGGAGAGCCACCACTAGTGAACTATGGACCCCGGTCCTTTCTTTTACCATCAATCTACAATCAACTGTTTACTGATTTGTGTTTACTTTCTGCAAACTATTACTTTCTTCCACTCGATATGTTTAATCCTTTGTTTTCAGCAAAACTGGTGAGATTGAAAACCTCATCGCAAGTTGGGGGCAAAGTTCTGTGGTTGTGTTGTGCAAGTCTCCACGTTGCTGCTAGTGCTGGTAGTGCACCCTGCCAAAGTCCAGCTAGCAACACCTTTGAGGTGTTTCCTTGCTCCTACTGGATTGATAACCTTGGTTTCATAACTGAGGGAAAACTTGCTGCTACGCTCATCATACCTTCCTCTTGGGGTTCTCCAATGGGCTCAATATATTTTGGGCTAAGCATAATGCTCCTTCACCAAATTACACCGTTGAAGATCTTGTAAAAAGGATCAATGTCAAGATTCCTGTAAGTGAAGAAAATGAGGAAGCCATGTACCAACACTTCGTTAATCAGGTAGCAATAAAGGTACGTGAGCTCGAGGAAGAATATAAGCAAATTGCTGAAAAATTACCTGTGAAGCTTGATGATATATTTGAGCCTACTATTAAGATTAAAATTGGGACCAATGAGATAGCTGCACTTGGTGATCTAGGTGCAAGCGTCTCAATAATTCCAAAATGTCTTTATAATAAATTAAATCTTGGCTCTTTTGAGATCACGGAGTTAAAATTGCATCCAGCAGTATCTACCTACAAACAAGCTGTAGGAATTAAGGAGAATACTTTAGTATACATTAAAGGTTGTCCTGCTCTTATTGATTTTGTTATTCTTGACATGCCTGAAGATGCTACTGCTCCTATTATATTAGGCCATCCATTTTTAAGAACTATTAAGTATTTGATTAATCTCCATGAAGGGAACATGAAGCTTCAATTACCTTTGCGAGATCCTTTTGTTATTAATTTCCCTAGGAAGAAGAAAGCCAAGCATGATGAAAAGGAGGCCATCACTTTGAAGGCCAACTATTTTGGAGTGGGTGTTCCACTCATCTGGTCGAAGTGAGCAACATTGAGGTCAAGCTATTGACCATAAAAGAGCACTTCATGGAAGGCAACCCATGTGAAATAAAGGTTTGAGTTAAGTTTTAAGTTTTAGTATAAGTTTATGATTAATAAAAAGTGCTAGAAAAACTCCAAGTGAGGAGAAGAAGTTCAGTAGTACTAAAAATCCTGCTTAATACATGCTAATGTTGGTCGATAATATTTACTATCATTTTCTGTCAAAAACAAGGTATTTCAATAAGTTACAGGGTAAGAAAGAATTCACGAAGAAATATAATTTTTTTGATGTATACAGAAGGTTTAATGACCAACAATACGTCGGGAATAAAAATTCTGGCCATATAGCTCCGGTCGTATAGATATTTTTGCCATCAACAATTTTTCTTTCATAAGTACTAACGGTTTAACAACCAACTATACGGTGGAACAAAAAATTCTGGCCGTATAGCTCTGGTCGTATAGATATCGATGCTTTCGTACAATTTCTTTTCCAGATATAGAAGGTTTGATGACCAACTATACAGCGGGAACAAATTGTTCCGGCCGTATAGCTCTGGTCGTATAGCTGCCCCTCTAGGTGGAAACCCTAAAATTTTGACAACATGCCAACTATACGGCCGGAACCGACCACAAATCGCCACGGGAAGGTACCTCAAACCCCAAAAATTCAATCTTTTTTCTCTCTTCTACCTCCAAAGTCTCTCAAAACCTCAAGTGATCTTCATCTCTACTCAATTTCGTTCGATTTCCTCGCACACAAGTGATCTACGATATGTTTCTCCTCCGATCCTCCAATTAGTTTTTGCAAATTCATCTTCAATCTATTGTCATTATCAATCTAGGGTGAGACCTACTATAAACTAATTTCCATGATTATCTTGCCTAGATTATTATTTTGAGGGGATTCTTTAGTGTGCTATGATGAGGAATATGTTATACTTATTATTGTTGGATCAAAAAGTTTTATTTTTGTCTTTCTTTATTATTATAGAAGATGAACACAAGGATCCAAACTCGTGCCCGTTCCGCCTCTAGTGCTTCTCGGGCTTTAACTCAAGAACGCATGGGGATACGGTTTAGGAATGAGCTCCAACGGGATAGCTTCACCAAGATCAATAACCGAGAAGTGAAGGCAACCAAGTGGTCTTGCCCCATTTTATTGAACCAACTCGGTATTTCTATTGACTTCAATTTACTTTGCAATAGGGTTGACCTGCAAAACTTTGTATTCAATGATGTGCCTACTTATCGCTAGTTAACTCCTAAATTTTTAGGTTCTTTGCAAAGCATCATTAAACTTTGGCATGGAAAGGACACGATTTCTTTCCGAATCATGAACAACAATTACACTTTAACACTAGATGAATGGTGTGCATGCTTTAATTTTCCAAACAATGATGTTAATGCCTTATGTTCTTCCTTTACTGGCCTAGACCCTACCCCTGAACAATATTATAATGGAATGTGCTTCACTTCTAGAGTGAGCAAGGGGAAGAATATTCAACATCCTACAATTTGCTATTTGTTCTATGTTATTGCTAGCACCTTGCAGGAACGAAATGAGTTAACGAGACTCTATGAGGAGGACATATTAGTCCTAGCAAAATCTTCTTACAACAACTGCAACTTGTCACTTAACTTGGGCACAATCCTTGTGCGCTACCTGGAGCACCAATCCTCCCAAAGCCAATGACCAATCACAGGTGGAGGTGTCATCACCGCTCTTCCCAATGCCCTAGGCATCGACCTATGTGAGTTGCAACCTATGCTAGGTGAGTGACGTGTTGGTTTCTCTACTTTAAATGCTTGTGGAATGCTCACTAGGGGAGGTGGTGTTTATTACTTGCATATTGCTAGAGCTAGGCGTCTATACCCCGCTCCTATGCCTAATGGTCTTTTCTCTATTGAGGAGGGACGTTTGCTATATGACTTGCAGGTTGAGCAACACCAACCCGATGAGGAGATTCTAGATGAGGATGAGGACCAAGAAGAGGAGCAAGAAGTTCCTTATCAAGAGGAGCAACCACCAACCCGGTTCGCTACATACCAAGACTTCCAAGAACTTGGAGGGACTGTGGAGAGGATGCATAGCCTCTCTTTGAACCTCTGAGGATCAACTAGTAATTTAACAACTCAGTTTGCATGGGTATTTAGTTGGGCATGTTTTGTTCCAGCTCTTGTAGTTAACCAAGTCTTTCCTAAAAATTATCTAAACAATTGTAATAAGAAAAAGTCTCACAATTGAAGGCTTGGGTGTTGTACTGCTTAGTCTTGAAGGCTTATTTCTAGAGACACTCAACACCACAGAATATAATGATTGACTTGATAGCTCTCTTTAAAAAGGATTTGTTCAATTGAATTAATGTTTAGTGGTTTTTGTGAGCATGCCAAAGTTTGACTTGTTAATCATAAGAATGATATAGCTTTATGCGTGTCAAACTTCATGGGATGCCAACAACTCCGCTGGCCTACGAACGATCTTCATGGAGGAAAATCCTAGATTTCAGCTATGAGTTGATTAAACATATGTAGCAGGAATGCTATAGTGGGTAAGATTTTTGGCACTCCCGGGTAGCTATGTTCAGGAGGAATCACTCCTATGGCTAATATGAGTAATCATTGTGCAAAAGGAACAAAAACCTTGATAATGCCACGAGTGTCCATCATAGCCCGATAAACTAATAATTTTTTTGGCATGCTCTCAATTACTTAAGAACTAAAATTATTGAAGGACTATGAATGGCAAAGTAGTGCTTGAAAAGTCTTGATTTATTGATGTGGGAGAATTGAGATACTTTATTATATGCTTTTCATAACAACTCTCACACTCTCAATTTTACATGATCATACTTTATTATTCAAAGGCAATCTTATCAGTTGATTACATGACATGGAATAAAGTTTACTCATTTGAATCATCCATGTTAAAAATAATTTTTCTGCGCTATAAAGATGCATAATACCCATATGATATGCCTACCATTACTATATCTATGTTGAAGTTTTTCAGATTTATAAAGTGGAGGAAACTTGAGACTATCAATCATGAGTAAGATCACCATCTCGTTATTTCAGTTTAAATGCTGAGTTACTTTTTGATATTTGGTTTTCTTGCTCAAGTGGAAGCTTGGGGAGGTTGATGGATCTGAAATATAGCCATCTACGTTCACATTTAAACTGGATATTATTCATATTTTTGATGAAATATCTCTCTAAACCCTGGCACTAATGCCTAATGATCAAAGGGTATGCAATCCTTTCTTGCTATTTTTCCCTGCATAGATAATGATGTTGGATGATGGGAATCACTACATTAAAGTCAAAGATACGAGATTTCCAACAACCCGAAGAAACCAGGAGCCGTGAAGTGGAAGCAGATGCTTTAACGACCAACTATACGGAGGGAATAAAATTTCAGCCGTATAGTTGTGGTCGTATAGTTGTCGCCACCACCGCTAGGTCAAAGCGAACAACTTTCATGAAGGGACCCCTATATAAAGAGGCCTCGGGCGACAAGAAAAGAGAGATCTTCTCGACCACCATCCGCCTCCAGATATCCATCCGCAACACCTAAGATCCGCTAGAGGAATAGACTTAGATCTAATCTCCAAACCATTCTCCACCACCATAGCGATATTCCACCACTTGTAATAGTAGATCTCATCTTTGATTGGCGACATTTTAAGACTATTTGCTATCAATATTATGATTTCCACTACAATGTTTATGATCTTATATCTCATATCTATGTGTGAGTAATTCTCTTTGGGCCAAGGGCTTCAGCCTAGCCATGTAGCTTTTGTGCATGTTATTTATCATAGATGGGATCATGTATTAGTTTGTATGACATGATGATTATTGTATCCTGTCTTACCTCAATCCAAGGACTTGTCAGGTACCTAAGACCCCTAGGATTGAGCCAGGTATAGGCAGTATGAGTACTGACTAATCTGCAGGTTGGGAACCCTAGTGATAGAAGGGGTAGTACGGCTATCTGTGAGGGATTTACTTGGGATTAACAGCGACATCACTATGCATATCATTCATTCTCTTTCTTCCATGGATGAGACTAGTAGGTTATTGCTATAAGCGGTTGCGGAGGAAATAGCAATTATGGATGCACTGCCCATATATAATTTATCTTGCTCTAACAATTACATGTATACTTTATCATTATCTTTTATTTCCATCATATGTTTTGCACATCTACAGGTGAAACCGGATGCCCTAGGCCCTCTCTCTCCATCATCGACAACAACAAAAGGCGCAAACTCTTGGTCCTGTAACAACACAAAAGGAATTCTAAAACTCCCGAAGGTACGTTAAAGTAACTTCACTATGCTTCTGCTTCCCGAGGATTCGATAAACCTAGGTCTACGAGGGAAAAAGAGCTATACTACATCCGTAATCCGTATCAAAGGTATGATTAATCTATGCATCCATATCTTGGGATTCAATCTTGAGCATGTTTCCTTTCCCCTTGTTGTTTTTGGACCTTTATCTACTAGTTGGTAGCCAGGTAGTAATGTGCATTGGTGTATTCCGATGCAAAATACTGGTCCATCATGACAAACTATTTCAGGATGTTAGGAGAAACCAACTCTAGTACCTTGTCATATCTAGGACCAGGTCAAAGTGTTGTAATCCACAGATCAATAGGCAATGGTTAGCTTCTGTCTGTTCTACCCTAGAGTATCACACTCTTATAAAATAAGATGCTGTGTTGAGTTCCATAACCCTCTTAATGTAGTGATGGTCTTACACATATTTACCCACCCTTCCTTCGAGCTTTTGCATTCGAGAATGATGCGTGTGCGTAATAATGTGGTCATCCAAGATTCTTAGCAATCATTATTTCTTTGATCTCTAAGGACATTTGTGTCATTCTTAGCATGATTGGTTAACCCTATCACTAAGAGAAGAATGATTGTGCTACCAAGTCTGTTACCCTGGTGCATTCTCTTCGGTCAAAGAGATAGGCTTGTGCCAAAGCTCCGAGACTATGTATTCTTTCCTTACCAAGAATGTTTCCTCTCGAACCAAGTGACATACAGGTGGTTCGTGATATTATAGACGTATTTCTAGAAGTATCGCCATGTTGCCATATGACCATGTTTGTCAAGTTCTTGGGCAAGCAAGTTCTTTGAACTGCTCCTTTTCTCCAAGGATCCCTACTTGATACCCCTGGACTAGTTGGTTGAGCTTAAACAACAACTTGGAGAGTTGTAAGACAAAGTTCTATCTAACTTAGTTTCTTCATGAAGATATGTCTAGTTTTGTTTGTGCTAAAGAAAGATAGCATTTCTTCCGTGGGTATGTTATCTTCCTCGCTTTTATTTGATTTGGGTTATCGTAAAATCAAACTCAGTCCCAAGGACTATCTTGATGATATTTCTACTCATGATGTTTCACTTGAGTACATCTTCATGTCCTTTGGTCTGACTAATACTTCTGCCATTATATGTGTCTTTCTTAGCCATTATTAGCTATCAGTGTTGGTTAATCCAGATGGTGTATCAGATGCAGAGAATCTAGTTTGACAAGCGAACATGATGAGATGAGGTTAGTGGTAAAGGTTAAACATGTTAAGGCTTATATGGGAGACCACAGTGGGATGTGGTTTTTGTAATCCCATGCTCACCACCACTAGGACCCGAGTTCTTTCCTTTGGAACCGAGATGAGCGTATAGCCACACGGGGTTTATGGGGACCTCTCGGCTATCTAACTTGCCATGTAGATTCCATGAGCCACATAGTTCGGCTTTCCATTCGACATATGCATAGAAAATGTTTTGAAAGATTTGGCGGGTGAAGGTGCATCATAATATGTAGGTAAGCATGACCGGGGTTGCTTGGGGTAGATGGCGCCCCTAATAAACCAACCTCTCCCACATCTCTAGGGACCAGCTTCGGGATTTGACCCGTTACAGCGGAACCATCCTTAGGGCATGACTCTTGGTCTCAGCGAAAGCAAGGTAAAGGTCATGGCCAACCACCCTCTGCCGGCCTTCCAAGGAAGAGGGCTAATCATGTGGCATTAAGAGTCGGTTGGTATGTGCGGGTAAAGTTGTACACCCCTGCAGGGATAAATCTTTTTGAAAAGCCGATCCACGGTTTTGTACGACTTGGGAACAAACATGAGATCATAGAGAACATTAACCTAATCGTGAAACTTGGCAACTAATGTTTGTTAAGGATGCTTTCTCATGGGTACGAGGGGGTGATACTAGTTGTGAGATGAGGAATACTTTGGTGGATATCAAAAGATGATGATCAATGCTTTGGAGATGTCGCTCTCTTATCCCCTTTTAAAATATTCTGGTTAGACGAGCTTCTTCTCCCTCCCGTTCTATAAACAAAGATGGCTTTATGCAAAATAACCCCACCATCCATAAGTCTTGTGGAGTACACCCTGTACTCACCCTTGCTTTGTTGATACTTTTAAGCAGAATAAGTGTTCCCCTAAAGACAGGTTTGGTATGACATTGACATCGATGAGTAGCTTGGGGTTCCCGGTCGGCAGCCTAGAATCTATGGGCTGGGACATCATTATTATGCTTCAAGCCTCTTAGGCCATTTTTTAAGTTTGCCATACTTAATAGCATAAGTTTGCCTTCCATTGTTTGATGTTTGTGGTCAGTGACCTCTACTTGTAATATTTTTTGTGTCGCATGGTTATTATTGTGTTACCGATTTCTCACTGAATATCCTCGAGCTCTAGGTTAGGCTAAGGTCTGGGATTTGTTTAACCCTAAAGGGGGTGTTACAAGAACTTAGTGTTTGAACTAAAATAACAAGAAGATGAATTCACTTATAGTTGGTAGTCATATGCATTCAACACTTCTTCCATTTGGTAGGCTCATCAAAGTTACAGGAGTGCTAAGAGTACTATACAAGCTTTGTTAACTCAAAACAATCAAAATATAGTTTGATATAAGTATAAACAACTAGAAGTGTAACAATCATTCCAATTCCTCTAGTTAACTCTCAGCTTGCCAAGGAACACTATTTTCGGGGGGATGACCTCCGGGTACCTTGACCAGACAAGAACAAGGGCAGCCGGCTCGGGTCCAACTAGCAGATCGTAGCCGGACACGGGGGCGTTGTTCCGGCTACCAGACGGTAGCCGGAACAGGAAGGAGTAGAAAGACACGGATCCGGCTACACGGGCGTAGCCGGACGCAATCAAGACATGCAGAGATAGGGCAATGTATTGCATAGTGCGAGGTACGCCCTGGTACATCGACAAGACACACCACTACCAGACCATATCGAAGACTCTACGAGGTAACGCAAACATAGTGGCCGGTTTCTGACGACAGGCTCGCACATCGTTCACTGTACCCACGACAACCCGCACCAGGTGTACCTTCGACAAGACAGACCCTACCGGGTACTGTAGAGGACCAGTCGGCTGGGGCCCGCCTATGGGACCCGCCAGCCAGCCTGGCCAGTGAGACTGTTGCCCCTTTGCCTATATAAGGAGGGGCAAGGCTCTTGTAGAAAGGGTTGAGCATTTATGAGGTAGCTAGTTCATACAGCTCGAGGAGCTAGTGTATTCTATATTCATCCATAGTCAGATCGACAAGAGTAGGAGTTTTACCTCATCACGAGGGCTCTGAACCTGAGTACTTCCTATGTCTCACTACACTCACTTGTACGCAATCCAGCCTACGGACACCGTCGAGAGCTTTCCTGCTAGTCCCCACACCTCTATCTAGCCTTCTTTGGCACTGTCGTTTCCATAACAACGATAGTTGGCACCCACCATGGGGCAGACATGGCTTCGACCGGAGTCTCATTCTGCACGGGGCCCCGCACTTCAGCCGGTAAGTGCATGGCCTCCGGCCTAGTGCTTACTTTGGGAAAATTCGACTGTATCATCGACAATGTGTCATGCTTCGCCGGTTCCACCTTCCTGGTGAACGGCTCCATCCTGCTGTTCGACGACCTACCCATCTATGTCGCCACCATGCCGGAGAATTTCCCTAGGGAACTCGTCTCCGTTGCGGAGCCGCTGCTCCCACGCAGCGATGCCCCGGCCGCGTCGTGCGGCATGGAAGTCATGATGGCCGGTTCTAGCACACAGAACCGCCATCCTCTTGAGCATGCCGGTGAGGAAGCCGGAACCTCTGACCTGTCGTAGCCGTGGGACCCAGTGTCAGACGCCATCGACTGACTTCTCACTCCGGTTAACCTCGGGGCTAACCCGGACGAGGCCACCACCAACTTCTCCATGGAGAGGGAGCTCCTCCTTCGGTAGGCCATCGACCTAGCCACCACCAAGAAGCATGTCGACATCACCATGCACGAATATGACCACGCTCACGACCACACTCCGGCTACCACGGAGCCAAGCTGGCTCGGGAAAGTGCGGCGCCGAGGCGGTGAGCTAGCCGGAAGAATGGAGAGGGATGGTGAGTCGGATCTGCCACCACTCCTTGTTCAGACCACCTACATCACGCCCATCAAGAACCTGCGCGCGGCGCTAGCCGCGGATGACAAGCTGCCCAACCTGGAGGGCGAGGAGCAAGACCGGCAACATGCCCGGGTGCAGGAGCTCCTCCGGATCATAGACGAGCAGGCTAACACCATCCCGCAGATCCACAAGGACCCCAACGGCTCTAGGGCAAGCAAGCCACCCGACAACTGCAGGGGCGCACCCCGCAAGACCCAGCAAGCATCATCCCCTCCGGCAGGGAGATCCCGCAACAAGCGTCACGACTCCGGCCACAAGGGCCAGCCATGCTGGGGCAAACGGTGAACAGCCACCCATCACTGCCCCCTCCATCGTGAGCTGGCATTGTCCAGATCGACGCTATACCAACAGGGCCTGCACCGCTACCATTCGAGCTGGATCCGTCCCATTGCGTTCCATGAGGGCGATCTGGTCCTCCGGCTGGTGCAAGATATGAAGGGCATGCACAAGTTGTCACCGCCTTGGGAGGCGCCCTTCATCATCTGTCAGGCGCTGCACAATAATTCCTACTACCTCATCGATGTGCAACAGCCGTGCAAGAACAAGATGGACAAGTTGGACGAGGAGACAGTGCGCCCCTGGAACACGGCCCTGCTCTGCCCATTTTACACCTAGTTGCTGAATAGTGTATGTATCCCGCAAACCCTATGAATGAATGAAAGATGTGGAACCCCGAAAGACACTCGGGGGCTCCTCGCCAGAAATCTGCATGTGTTTTTTCTCTGGCCCAGTTTTTCAGGCAATAGCTACCCCTACCCGGGGGCTTGCCGGTTGGCCCGACCTGCTAATTCTGTAAACCGACTAAGTAGTGTGTGATGGTGCTAGAGGCCCACCCTTCGTCTCGGCTATAGACCGTAACCCGGCTGTTTGACTAGCAAGAGCAAAAGCCCGAGGCATCCCACATGAAAAACAACGAAAGATGCGACAGATTAGACATTCTGGCCTTGTGCCTAGTTTGAAATTTTCCGGCCACTAAGCCTCCAGTACCGTGCGCAATGTATTGTCAGCTACCCATTTGATTCCAGCTCCAGACCGCAACCCGGCTGGCCGGCAAGGACACAACGTAAACAACATAGCGCATGGGAAAGCGACTAAGTAAATTGAGAAGCGCAAGCTAGTTTTCGAAAAAACCAAAGCTATTTTCCGGTTAATAAGTAACACCTTAACCGACTAACATATTAACAACGAACCTATATATGTGTTTGTTTTGCATGACAACATTGAGCCGATCATCAAAAGGAGAAAATATTCGAAGTCCTTGTCTTCACCAAGCGTTCTGAATCTCAGGGGCTACACCCACTAGGTGCGCTCGCGTGCCTCCAGTGGAATTATGTTGTTACGACCGGCTAAGGAGTCTTAGCCGGATATTCGGGACCAGGTGAGGGCAAGAGAAAGAGCAAGGGAAGAGAAGACTCGAAGCACTTTGCTTCGCCAACTACTCCAAATCTTGGGGGCTACACCTAGTGGGTGTACTAGCGCGCCCCCACTGTTGGTCGTGGTTGTCCGGTTGGTCCAAGCAAGGCTAAGCTAACTGGCTAATGGCGTCTAGCCAGAAGAAACTAAGAGTTTGAAGGAAAGGAAGAGCGGAAGATGCGAAGTCCATATCTTTGCCAAGAACTCTGAATCTCGGGGACTACAGGTAGTCATCCAGCTAAAGGAGTTTAGCCGGACGGAGATAATCGGATGAATATGTAACATCCCAACATTAGAGTTCAGAAATAAGCTTTGATGAGGTGTGTGCATTGCATTTATGCATAGAAAATCATGATAATTTTCGAGCAAACTAAAGAAGCTAGTGAGGGATCGGGATCTCTCTTGTTCTAATGGAAACATCTAGGCAAGTGCGATAGAATTCGACATGACCTCTGCTGTATCTTTGTGTTTGAGGGGGATTATTTCATATTTGAAAATACAAATGATTAAATTTAATTCAAAAGAAACTTGAATTAGATTCTAAATATAGAAATGAGTTATTGAACTCACTAATGTTATATAAATATTACAATGAATAAATAAAATGAAATATATATAACCTAATAATGGAAACGTATAATCTTTATTATTATATATATACATATAGTATTATTGTTCTATTGCAATAGAAGAATGAAAATAAAGTACAGGAAACAAATAAATAGAAAAAGGAATTATAGAAATGAAATAACTAAAAGAATTCTTTATTACAAAATAATATATAATACAATGTATTTTACAAAGGAATAAGTAGGTTACAAAAGAATAAAGAAAACACCTATAACTAAATTCCTACATCCAGTAAAGATCTTCCTGTATTTCCTCTTGGTACCTGAAAACAAAGACTAATAAAACAAGAAGATAAAATAAAGGGTTAGTTAGTTAATTTTAGTCTCAGTAGTGAACAGTGGGGTGCACTGTTCAAATTACATCATTGAGTAATAAAAGAAGGGCAAGTTTCACCAGGGAAGTAACTAGTAAAAGGGTAACACGTGAAGATGCTTTCACTTGAACTGATCCACAACCAGGCCACACGACCAGACCACACAACCACACAACTCATTCACCAAAATGCATGGGGTGTGCTGTCAACCCAGCGACAACAGCCACACAAGAAAAAGGAGAAGTGCACAGCCGCAGCATAGCCCCAGCAGCTTACACTTCTTCTCAAACACCAAACTAAGAACACATCAATCCTGCCAAAGGCAAGCAAACCACCAGCCAAACCATACACCTGATCATCCAAACGCTCACAAGATGGTGACATAACGAGGGGGTGGAGCAAGTGGACAGAAAGATCAAGGAAAAGATTCCAAGATCCAGAAGTAGCAGGAGCAACACTAGGAGGTGAAGGACAAGATCGAACCAGTAAAGCAAGCTAGCAAGATCAAGCAACCAGATCAACCAGCAACAACACCAACAACTCAACTATTGTGGTGAGTAATATAAAACCCTCACATGATCTTGTTGGGTTCGCAGAATAGAAAAGAAAAAAAATCCTACGATGGGAACTATACGCCAAGATCTATCTACTAGATACAATCAACGGGTGGATATACATCCATAGAGAACTACCCTCGAAGACAACAAAGCTTTGTTAACGAGTTGGAACTCGTGGATGATGTAGTCATAGACTTGTCGATCTCAAGATCATGATGAAGTCCAGCAGGTCCGGCTCCAGCACATCCATCAGATCCACCTCAAGCAAGTCCAGCACCACCAAGTCCAGCACCGCAAAGTAGCGGTGCATCCGTGATCGCGCACACATCCGATACCCCAACAACCTCCGTCCCTCACTTCAGCAAAGCAGCAGAAGCAGCAACTCCTTTCCAGATAAAGTCACCGGGAACATGTATCTCGCTAATCCGAGACCATGGGGGAAAATACTAGAGGGGGAGAGAGATCCTTCACGAGGAGGTGTGAGTATGAAGGTTTGAGAGGGAGGCCTTTTATAGGAGGAGGGGGGTGCCCCTCCCCATTGCTGGCGCCTCATGGGGGGTGACCCCTCACCTCCCCCATTTATGTGGTGGTAACTCCTCCACATTAAAATGCCCCTTCACATTCTCTTTTAAAGTCTCCACTTTAAATGCATTAAATTTTTCCAAATTTGATGCTCTCATTTAATAAAACTCTTTTATTAAATATATTCAGAATTTTGTTAATTACTTTAATTAACAAACATTCACATAAAACCCCTGCAACATTTCAATATTACATGTAGAACCAATTTCAGCAATTTCACCCAAAACAGTTTCGGTGTCTCTTGAAATAATTCCAGCGCTTTCTTAAATCTTTATCTCAAACATATTTGCTCCAAATGGTGTCGGTATCCCTTAACTGTGTCACCCTACGGTGCGCGAATAATGCAGACACGATGGAGACCCCTCTCCGATCAATAATCAGTAGCGGGACCTGGAGATCCGTACTAACTCCCACACATTTAACGATGACTTATGTGATCGTGAGAACCTTTAACGCTAGTAACTAAATCCCTTTGTCTCGCGATATATTACATGTCTGAGATTCGATCATCGGTATCTCCATACCTAGTTTGATCTCTTTGCCGTCATGTACTCTTTTCTCGTTCCCGTGATATAACATTCTAGTGATCACATCACTTGCTTGCAAGTTATCTTAATGTGATATCACCGAGAGGGCCCAAAGTATATCTATTCTTCATCGGGATGGACAAATCCCACTCTTCATCCATGAGCCTGAACATAACACCTTTGTAGCACTGAACCCACCTTTATAGTCACCCTATTATGGTGTGACGTTTGATGTTATCAAGATACTCTTCCGGTGTTAGCAATTAACATGATCTCATGGTCTAAGGACTAAGATTACTTCGTATGATGTTATAGAAATATAAACATAATGACTTTGATCGTAATGCTATACTTCGGATGAATGTTCATCACATCATTCCACCACTGTTGTGATCTCGTTATTAACGACATCCAATGTCCATGATCAGGAAACCTTGATCATCTTGTTAATCAACGAACTAGTTTATAAGAGAGGTATAACTAGGATCTTTCCTTTTGTTTATTAAACACACATGTATTAACGTTTCCAAATTAATACAATTATAGCATGCAAAATAAACATTTATCATAAACATGGAATAAGATAATAACCACTTTATTATTGCCTCTCGGGCATATTCCCTTCAGTCTCCAACTTGCACTAGAGTTAATAATCTAGTTTGTAAACTTGTATATACAACACCTAGGTGTTGAATATACGCGTTTGTTAGTGGTTAACATAATGTCCGGATCTGGCACTTTCAGGTCCATGTGTATTTGCATGTCTTTGCGTCTCTACGCATCACTCATTCTCAAATGAGATGGCATTGTATAAATTTGGTCCTTTGGTGAGACCTTTAGTTCGTTCGGGTTAAAATATGTTGAT
The DNA here is from genome assembly GCA_910589775.1 of Avena eriantha. NCBI lineage: Eukaryota > Viridiplantae > Streptophyta > Magnoliopsida > Poales > Poaceae > Avena > Avena eriantha. The sequence continues at coordinate 88,026,012 of OU342746.1, read as the reverse complement.
ATTATTGTCTTACAATATATCTTCATAGTATTAGCCCACTTTGAACCACACCTAGTTTGATAACAAACTACTTAACACAAATGCCCTCCTTTGCTGCTACTATAGCAGTCATATACTTAGCCTTTTGTTGTAGTATCCATCACAATGTCTCAACTTTGGAACTCATCCAAATCCATCATGGAACATCCTTTCCATTACATTGTGCCACCCATAGTCTAAATTGAGATAAATTTAATTTGTATCTTGTGACAAAACTAGTATCAATGTAATACTTTACAATGAACTATATTTAACTATTTGTCACTTATACATGATATATTCTTAGTTCTTCCAAAGCTCATAAGAATATATTTACTATTGTGCAATGATCATCTTATGAATCATTCTCGTATGTGCTCATAACATTTAGAGCATGGGACATTCTGGATATATACATATCACTGTATAATCGATTAACATCATCATGTGATTTTACTCACCAAGTGTTGAAACACTTGAATCTTGATACAATCCTTTCCATGCAGGAAGAACCTTTCTTATTGTTTCCATATTGAAACCTTTCAATATCTCATATATGTATGTCTGGCACAACCATATTAGCGCCTCAATCTATCCATATAGATATTGATGCCAAATATTCCGGTTTTGCCCAAGTCTTTCATCGAAATATTATTTTTAATGAAATTCTTAACTTGTGTCAATAAAAGATACATCATTTCCAATCAAAAATATGTACTCTACATAATCTATTAGAAATATGTCTCAACGCTTCCACTTAATTTCTTGCAAATGCAACCATCTTCATCATCTCCGATGATTTTAAACTCTTTTAACAATTTCATCATGGTGAAGATTCCAACTCCGCTATGCTTACTTCAACTGTTGAAGTTTGCATGCCCTTTTAGCACCCTTTGAATTAACAAAACCCTTTGGACCGTGTCTTGTACACGTCCTAGGTAACCATTCTATTAGAAGAACATTTTTTTGTTTGTTCAACTACCATATATCAAATTATATGTAGTGTTTGCTACATTAATCCGTCAAGACTAAATATCGCTATGAAAGATCAAATCTTGTCATAGTCAACTCCTTCAACATTGTCGTAAACTTCTTTCCGACATGTCGACTATTTCATAGATGTTAAACATCCATGTCTATTTCTTTATGGATCCAAACACGACCGATAGGCTTCACGCCTTTCCGGAGGGTCTTCCAAGTTCAGAAACTTGATTTCTCGTGTATGGATACTATCACGGATTCTATGACTTCTAGTCATTTTATGGAGTAAGGGCCCATCATTGCTTTTTTGCATGTAGTCGGTTCATCATTGTCAAAACAATAACGACTTGCTTATCAAATCACACTATTTGATTCTTACCGACCCACACGGTTCAATAGGAACTCTAATCTCCGAGATCACAACCTTTGTAATCACGGGATCCATGAGAATTATGGCCGACACCGGGACACTTTCCGGTGCTGCGCTACTTAGCACATATAGATAAGGTTCAACAACCTTATCAAAGTTCTATTGTCCTCCCACTTAACTTTTCACGAAAAATTTCTTCTCAAGAAACTTGACGTTCCAAGTAACAGGCTCTTTTGTCCTCGGTGTTATGGAGAAATTCCCAACAAATTCTTTGGGATAACCTACAAAGACGTGCTTATCCGACTTTGGTTGTAAACATTTTACTTATGCATATCATACCAAAATTTAAGAAAAGACAATTCGGGTTTTATCCCAAACCATAACTTATATGGTGTCATTTCAACGGATCACGATGGTGCTCTTTTCAGTGTAAATGCGATAGTCTCTAAAGCTTCAATCCTTAAAACATAACGGCTATTTTATAAATGAGACCTTTGATCTTACCATGTCAAACATGGTTTGGTTTCATCTCTCGAATATGCCATACTCCTATGGTTTACCAGGAAACACAAATCATGGAACAATTCCTCAAATCTTAGGTGTTTTGCTAAACCTATTACTCAAATGTCTTCCTTTATGATCAAATCATAAACTCTTTATTCTCTTGTTACAATGATTTTTCACTGCATTTTGAAAGTCTTTGAACAATTTTCAAATGTTTCATACTTCTTCCTTATTAAGTAAATATATATAGATATATTCACTCAAATTTCTAGAGAAAGCATATGAAGCAAAAAGATCCATCGCATATGGCTACACATAATGGACTATATACATCAACATGCATAATATCCAATAAGTTAGTCATCCGTTCCTCTTTGTCCTATGAACGGAGTTTCAATTATCTCGAGGAAAGTTTCACAAGCGTTAATTGATCAAAATCAAATGACTCCAAAAAATCCATCAACATGGAGTTTCTTCATTTTTTCTTTCCAATATAATTTAAACAGTAATGTCACTTCATAAGTGATCTTTCAATCATTTGTCTTGCCTCATTTTAGCAATAGTGTTTATGGATGTGATTTCTCCCACTAGACTTGTAAAAGTTCATCCATCCTTTATGGAATACGGTAATTATTTGAACAACCATTGTTCTCATAATACCGGAACAAAATAATAATTATTAAAACAAATCTTGAAGGCTCGGTTTGACGACAATGAAAACACAATAACACTTTATTTGTTTTCGATGAACATCATCACTTATTCTCTTGCTAGTTACTTAGGCCGTTGCAGTTCATGAATTGTGTTGTTCTGTATGACACTTCACACCAACCAATTCGGTATCCAATACCTCAGAACCACATTGTTTAACAAGCAAGGAATACAACCATAACATGTATATCTTCTATATACCTTAGTTGGACATCTCCACCCTTTTCTTTTCTGCCAACTATTTTATAGATTCTCTTTCACCAATTCCTTTTCTTTTAAAAGAATCTATTAACATCAATAGTGGTGTCATTCACATGACACATAGTACAAAGTGTATATAATCAAATACTAATACCTTTGGACTTGCACTTTGAAGTGGAGCACCATCATCAAATGTTTGGTGTTCTTTCAAAAATCCATTCCTTAGTAATCTATTAGTGTAGTAAACATTTTACTTACATCTTCTATTCATCCTTATCATGACAACTTTCATGATCAAGCTGCTATAGCCTGTAAGGAAGAATTGCGAGTATAATGTTAGTTCCCAAAACCTTTTTGGGAGATCCGGATGCTTAGCATCTCCATCCTTCACAAATTATCATACAATATGAGAACATGTATTTTGCTAAATTATAATCTATCATAATGCAACCAAAACATTGTTTCAAATTTCACAATATCTTTCACACATGATGGTTTCTGAAACAATTTTCAGGTCCTAGATAATCTTGATATTAAAATAACTTTTGAATAGCAATAATCATGGAGGCAAACATGATACTTTAGATACTAACATTGGAATTCTTACTCTTGATTTAATACTACTTATTAAATTTCATGGAGGAAATAGAGTTTGCTGAAAGTTTGCAATAGGACTTCTAAACTTTAAATTGACATTCAAAACAATACGATACCAGTTCGTAAAGTAAATATCCATAATTCTATAGTTCTATTATCTCAATTAAAACTAAGCATAAGGTTGTGAATAGACACCAATGACTACAACAAATTTTGCAAATTCACTTCGATTTAGTTTATGACAAATTGAGTTCGACTAATGCAAATTAGAAATGAACTCCCACTCAAGAACGACATCCCTCATGCCTTTTTGGTGATTACATGAACCAAATCCACTACACCAAGTCCGATCATCATGTCAGTCGGTGTAGCTTCAAAGGCGAGCATTAATATGGGCATCATATCAACTATATGACTCATGCTTAACCTTTCGGTCCGTGTTCTGAGGCCATGTTTGTACATGCTATGCTCGCCAAGTAAGAACCTTAGTACTCGCGTGTGTAAAAATGTCTTACACCCGTTGTATGAAAGCGCGGAGTCGAGTACACCCGATCATCACGTGATGTCTCGAAACACGATCCATACAACGGTGCATACTTAAGGAAGAACACATTTTTATCTTGATATTTAAATGAGGGATCATCTTATAATGCTACTAAAATGCCAAACTAGCAATGTAAGATGCAAACATCTAATGTGTAAAGTGGGATGATATGGTCCATGCATTTGATCTCTATCATATGCATCGTGGTATTATCTCTATCATTCCTTTGTGTGTAAGTCCAAGGTGGAACTTACACGTTAGGTGTGTTTTAAGAGTATCAACTATACATCAACTTACAACATTACCATATCATGACACTAGCCCAGCAACGATCTAAAATAGCCGCCTCTAATTTATCAATTGCAAGTTTTTACGTGGCTTAGGGCTTTCGAAGATAGAACCGGTCTTACCTACGAACATGGAACCACAACGATGATAACTAAGTTATTAGAAAATCGTTGTAAATCAGATATTGACTATAGTAGGAGAGACAGACACCCGCCAGCCACTTATGCAAAACTAGTTGCATGTCAGTCGTGGAACCGGTCTCATGTGCGATGACATGTAAGGTTGGTCCAGGCCGCTTCATACCACTATGCCACCAATATCCAAAGTACATATAAGAAGCAATAACATGATCATCACCGCCCACATACTCTTATGTGTTCTACCCATGCAAATCACCTACGCATAGATCAGGCTCTGATACCACTGTTGGGTTTGCAGCATAGAAAACAATAATTTTCCTACGATGGGAACTATACACCAAGATCAATCTACTAGATACAAGCAACAGGTGGATATACATCCATAGAGAACTTACCCTCGAAGACAACAAAGCTTTGTTAACGAGTTGGAACTCGTGGATGATGTAGTCGTACACTTGCCGATCTCAAGATCGTGATGAAGTCCAGCAGGTCCGGCCCCAGCACATCCATCAGATCCAGCTCCAGCAAGTCCAGCACCGCAAAGCAGCGGTGCATCTATGGTCGAACACACGTCCGGTACCCCGACAACCTCCATCCCTCGCTCCAGCGAAGAAGCGGAAGCAGCAACTCCTTTCCAGATAAAGCCACCGGGAACATGTATCTCGCTAATCCGAGACCATGGGGAAAATACTAGAGGGGGAGAGAGATCCTTCACGAGGAGGTGTGAGTATGAAGGTGTGAGAGGGGGGCCTTTTATAGGAGGAGGGAGGTGCCCCTCCCCATGGCCGGTGCCTCATGAGGGGTGACCCCTCACCTCCCCCATTCATGTGGTGGTAACTCCTCCACATTAAAATGCCCCTTCACATTCTCTTTTAAAGTCTCTACTTTAAATGCATTAAATTTCTCCAAATTTAATGCTCTCTCATTTAATAAAACTCTTTTATTAAATTTATTGAGAATTTTGTTAAGTACTTTAATTAACAAACATTCACATAAAAACCCCTGCAACATTTCAATATTACATGGAGAACCAATTTCAGCAATTTCTCCCGAAATAGTTTCGGTGTCTATTGAAATAATTCCACCGCTTTCTTAAATCTTTATCTGAAACATATTTGCTCCAAATGGTGTCGGTATCCCTTAAGTGTGTCACCCTATGGTTTGCGAATAATGCAGACATGATCGAGACCCCTCTCTGATCAATAATCAGCAGCAGGACCTGGAGATCCGTACTGACTCCCACACATTCAACGATGACTTATGTGATCGTGAGAACCTTTAACGCTAGTAAATAAATCCCATTTGTCTCGCGATATATTACATGTCCGATATTCAATCATCGGTATCTCCATACCTAGTTTGATCTCGTTGCCGACATATACTCTTTTCTCGTTCCCGTGATATAACATTCTAGTGATCACATCACTTGCTTGCAAGATATCTTAATGTGATATCACCAAGAGGGCCCAGAGTATATCTATCCGTCATTGGGATGGACAAATCCCACTCTTGATCCATGAGCCTCAACATAACACCTCTGTAGAACTGAACCCACCTTTATAGGCACCCTGTTACGGTGTGATGTTTGATGTTATCAAGATACTCTTCCGGTGTTAGCAATTAACATGATCTCATGGTCCAATGACTAAGATTACTTCGTATGATGTTATAGCAATATAAACATAATGACTTTGATCGTAATGCTATACTTCGGATGAATGTTCATCACATCATTCAACCAATGTTGTGACCTCGTTATTAATGACATCCAATGTCCATGATTAGGAAACCTTGATCATCTTGTTAATCAACGAGCTAGTTTATAAGAGAGGCATAACTAGGAACTGTCCTTTTGTTTATTAAACACACATGTATTAACGTTTCCAAATTAATAGAATTATAGAATGCAAAATAAACATTTATTATAAATGCGGAATAAGATAATAACCACTTTATTATTGCCTCTCGGGCATATTCCCTTCAGATCTAACTATCTCATCTAGATAAGAAGTCATGTGTTGTTTTATACTTAATCTCTCAGAAATCACCCAAGTGGGGTGAATCCATCATAGAGGAATTTTGAATACAAAAGCCATAAGTAGACTATACAAACTAAACCAGGATCTCAGACCAACCTCATTGATCCTGGATATAAAGTTATATTCCAATATAAACATAGCCAAAGTTATGAATTCTGGGCACATCTCTTAAAAGAGTAGCACCCTAGAATCCATAGATCTTTTGGATCCATATAAGCACACCAACCATTTTATCAAAAGGATTCCAGAATAAGTAACTGGCATCAATACCAGAACATATCTATGAGGGACAACAAGATAGGAAACTAGTTCCTATGCCTAAGACCAACATCATAGGGAAAGATGCTTAAAAGAAGCTTTCAACTTATCTTTGGCATTTATCCAATCTTAAGCACTGGCAAAATAAAGCCCAGTAGTAGAACCAACACTTGTGTGCTATTTTAATGATGGTGTCACAAGAACAAGTTATAAAACCCAAGCAAAACAATTACTTAGCTTTCATAAATAAACTAGCAAGCCATTAACTATCATTTTCCTAGAATCACACACCCGAAATCCATCAAGTTTATCCATACATCATCAGAGCATCATTGTAATAACATGTTAACACTCAATATATATGTGACTATACAATCCAACATTAAAAAATGCAGTGAATAAATCACTGACAGAACCACTGTCAATAACAATATCAGGACATTAGAGAACTTACAGATTAAAAGAATCCACAAGTAATAATCCCACAATAGCACCATCATTTAGTCAATGCCCAATAATAAATTGGAATTAGATTAACAAAACCACTAGCATCATCAAAACCAACTATAGACAATGATAACATGATATACTTAATCACCATCCTCAATTACAATCACTTCTAGTGTCAATTCATCGACTATAACCAACACGGAGGGATGAACCCTAATCAATCATGAACCCTAATTAGGGATAGCCACTAGAAGCATACAAAGGAGCTCAAGAGAGGCAGAGGAAAGAAGGCATAGCAAGATTAAACTCACGAGTGTTCCTCGCTGTAGATTAGAAGAGGAAGCAGAGGGGCCGACGAGCGCACGGCGGCACGGGGAGCACCCGAAGGGCGCTGCAACCCGCACCGAGCCGAGGCGGCGGCCACAACATCGCATGAGGACGAACAGCACCACCACAGCAATGCATGAATACCTCACAACACCACTAGGGCAGCAGCGAAGGCAGCACCGACAACACCCCAAACCCTAGGGTTTGGAACGGAGCCAGCCTGGCCAAAGGAGAGCCCTAGAGCCTCAAAATGGACCAGCCGAAGGAGTGGGGTCAGTAATCTCGTCATACACCACGGTGGCGGCCAGGCAGACCCAAGGCGGCATGAATCGAACGGCGGCGGTGTTGGCGGCACCACGGGGTCGAGGAAAAAGGCAAGGAGTGAAAGGCGAGGAGTGAACGAGAAAGAGAGACAGTGCAGTGTACTGGGCCGATAGAGTCCATTACCACTTCAAGGAGTTATTCTGACCAGGCCAATTGGGCCAAGATGGGCCCAAATAGCCCAATGGGGTTGGCCCAAATATTAAAAAAAGAATTTAATAAATTACCAAAATACCACTAAACTTATTTCAGTCTAGAAAAATATAGAAAAATCTTAAAAATAGTTATAATATATCAAAATGATCACAAAAATAATATATACCTAGGAAATAGAACATGACTTGTTTGAGTTAAATAAAATGTAACTAAATATTAATAAGACCTAAAAGAAATTTCATAAAATAAAACAAAGACTTAAAATTGAGTAAAAATCATTTTTTTACATATAAATTGAGTCTATTGTTTTACAAAAATACTAATTTAATTTGTTTTCAAATAAATCTTGAAGCAAATATTTAAAGATATATAATCCTTTATGGAATTTTGTAAAAGTAAGAATAACACCTAAAATTAAATAAAATTCACTTCTAAGATCTTAAGTAAGTATGTTTCCCTAGAAAAATACTAATTATGTTATTCCAACACATTTTAAGGTTATTAAGAAATAAATCCTTATTTATTATTTAGATGGAAATTCTTTAAGAACATTCTTAAATAAGGAAATAATCACAATTTTATGTCAAACCCTAATTCTTATATATTTAAATACTACTTCCAAAACCATAACTTAAGTCTATAATAATACTTCAAAGTAAAACTATTAACATTTAGAAAACTCCTTCAAATCATAACTCCAAGATAAGGTAATCATTTGAAGTAACTTTTAAACATCATTCACGTATAATAAAAGTGAATGTTATCCATTTCTTAATCATGCTTAACATGGTTTTAAACCTTGATACTTTAATGAGATCATTTAAATTTGCTTTCATTAATAAGTCAAAGCATTTCCATTATAGCAAATCACCTTTGAACTTAACATTCACTTAAATTGGAAGTGAATGAATTCACACTCTTAACCATCTTTATATTAACCCTAGAATTCAATAATAATATAGATACATTAGAACCCTAAGTCTATTTATGTTCCTTTTAAATTTAATTTTGCTTTACCAAAGTTATAAGCTTAAGGACCAAATTATATTATGTTTTTATAGTAAACTTTTTTCTATTCCAAATTAAGTCGTAAAGCATCTCAAGTCCAAGCCTATCGGATTAGCATAAGTGATATCGATCACATTCGATTAACCCCAGAGATTGTTTAAACTTTAATAAAGAAATCTTTTCTTCAAAAGTTATTCGTTCTACCACTTCAAACAACAAGATTATAAGAAGTCCTTTAACTCCTAACAACTTAAGATAATAATTTCCATCATAACTTCTAGATAGCAATCCACTTCAATCTTAGAATATTATTATACTTCACTTCTATACTTTGCATGTTAAAAATTTAAATACTTTTTACTTTATAAAGTAATATTTTCCTCAAAAGTTATTCTTTTAAGAAACACTAAAAGTGATCCTTGAACACTTCTTTAAAACCTCTAATTGATTCTTAATATTGTTTAAGAAATATTTTAGATACCATGACCATTTGAGTGCTTTGGTATTGTATACTACTTGTTGTATTTACATATCATTTCACACACTCACAAGCCTTAATAAGAAGCACAAGTGTGAAACTGGTATAAAAGTGGAACACATTCTAAAGATGTCATCACAAACTCCAAACCCTAGATTAGATACGATTAGTCCGGGGATTCGCATTTATCAAACTACATTACATTACTTATGCATAATTGCATCTTGCTTCTTTAAACATTAGTCCTTACCGCACCAATGATGCTATTTTTAGATTTTGGATCTTCTATTGTCTTGAAGACCGTGAGTGCATAATCTTGAAATCAGAAAAGGCAAGTTCAAAACTTGCTCATGCCCTTTGATTCTTTTCTATCAAATGCTTGTAACTCAAATGTTATCATCACCTGCATTTGAAAAAAGGTCAGAAAACACTATTTTTCATAATAATATGATTGTGGATTATTTACCAAATGGTAATAATATATTGATATAGTTCTAGTGGTAAAGGAACATACTATCTAGGACTTAACAGCAATGTCGCCCGTGATTCTAGCGCCGTATATTACGCGTCAACCATAAGACTTGGAATGGGACGGGAAAGTCAGCTGTATCTTCTCCCTTTCGCATGGACGGATGACCTTATCGTGAGGCTGTTGATATTCTCGTGGAGAATCTAGCACATGGGTGGGACCCCTTAGTTCCCCGCGAGCTAAGTGTCTAGATTATTTGTGCATAGCTATGTTGGTGTAAGCTCGCCATAGCTGATGGTGGCTCCCAGACAGAGCTGCTTACAGAGTCTTCGAGAGGCTACCCAAAGAGTAATCGTGGTAGTCTGTCTCGGGGGATCGTGTATTCATGCGGGGTCGCAGAGAGGGCAGTACTGGCTTGGATCTTAGACTGGGCCCCATACCAAGGAAGTGTGGACAAGCTCGCGGCTTGGTTGTGCAACAAGGCTAAGGTCTCTTATGGGAAAAGTGACGCACCTTTGCAGAGTGTAAGAATTGTGACATGTTACTCCCTGTTCCAGGAAGGAGCTACGAACTTGGCAGGAAAGGAACCCCATGATGGTTCTGGTCAACCTGTGAAGGCTGTCGGACATAGTTTTCAGAATAAAAGCAACCTTTGAAGAAATGTTTACGAAAACCTGCATTGCCTACGACCTTTGGTCTGTGGCTATAGAGATAGTGCATCATACACTCCTTTTTAGTGAACTTGTTGAGTACGCTCGTACTCAACTATACCTTCTTAACCCTTGCTAGGTTCTAAGCCATTGAAGACAACACCAACATCAACTTCTGCTCAAGAAACCATCATCGGCAGCTCAAGTTCGACAACAAAGTCAATGAAGTCAACATATACATCAACCGAAGTGAAGACAAAGTTCTTAAATAGCTAGGAGTAGATTCTCTAGCCATCAAACCTACTTCTGTAGAGCCTTGCATTAGTAGAAACTGCAAGCCTTATGGTTTAGATATTAGTCCTTTTAGCTAGATAATTCGAAGTTATTATTTCTGGTTCTTCTTTGTAAGAAGTTCTTTCTCTCTCTTTAACCTAGAGTGTTCTCTGGATCTTCTCTAAGAGTTGAGTTGTAATCTATAGTCATGTCTTGGACCTGTTGTGTTTCTGTTGTACCACTCCGAGGGATGTAATACTAGTGAATGGTGTTTCATTGGTGTTATGTAAATGACTATAGTGTACTACATCATGGAGTGGTATGCTGGGTCACCGCAGCTGGTACCAGAGCATATGCTTTGACCTTAGGTTGGTAAACCTAGTAAATGGGTAGAACCTGTAGGAAGGATGTGAGCAACAATTAAGAGCTCTCTAGAAATATGATCGATATTCAATTGGGAATAATCTCGTCATGTTGCTAGTGCGATGATTCTTTATTATGCAATTTTAAATGAGTACCATGAGTTTTAACTCAAGATGACTAATAATAATTTCTTATCTACAGTACCAGAATGGCACCTAGGTATCCACCTCACAATGTTCAAGTGTTGAATAAGACCTTAGATGATTATGAAGATGACTGGACAATCACTCTAAGACAACTTCTATGGATCCTGGATTGTAAGTCTCGACTTCTGGTCAAAGTTTACAGTTTCTATGATGGACGGATATTAGCCAAGTACTGTATCGTGATCATGTTACCCAAGAAGTTGGGAGTGCATGGAGAAATGCCATCGGGAGAAGCAAGATGTATGGCAACAGCCTATCAGATTGCAGTAGTAGCAGCCATAACCAAGATAAGGGAACAGAATTCAAAGGCACTGGTAGGTACTACCTATACTGCTATACCTCACGAAACCCTCAATTCTGATCCAGAGTTAGATCATTCTGCTGTAGTAAGGACTAAACCTACTCTGGCAATAGAGTATATGGATCACTATAAGTCTTTACTGAACACGTTTCATAACACTTATCAAGTGCTAGTTCAAGAGGTTGACACGGTCATTGAGGATTTCACTGATCTTGCAAAGGCTATGGCAGGTAGAAATAAGTTAGTTAAAGAAGTAAGTCACCCAAAGCCAGTCTTTTCAGGGGAGGTGTTTGAAGAAACAGAGTTTAATGACCCACACTCTGAAGTCTATGCCTATTATCCAGTTGAACCTCAACAACCAGTAGACCCATGGACCAAATATGAGGAGGAACAGAAAATATGGAATGCACCTAACCCCAATGATACCGTTAGAGGTAATACCAGATGGGAAGGCCAGTCTTATGATCTAGTCATGGGAAAAACTATACCCTATGAATCGAGTAAGGGAGTAGAAACCAATTATAATCCTATAGAGTCATATGGACCATATGGGGGTAATAATAATAATCCCATTGAGCTGGAAGAGTATCCTGGTAGCTACTACACTAATATGTACGACTGGATTGTGGAAAAAGCAAAGAATACATCTTACTTTGAAGATGCGCTCGGAGGAGGAAAAAAGAATACTAAAGAAGGTAATGAGTATGATAGTCATTTCACAATGGCTAATGTCACTCTTGGTACTTCTACTCAAGTTTACGCACCTACTGGATGTTCTGATGCACTAGAAGGTAGTCATCGAACTTCGTGCCATCATGGGAAAAAATTCTAGAAGCACGAAAGTGGGTGAGGGAAGTAAGAATGGAAGTAAACCATAAAGTAGAGTGCTTGAATAATGTTTATATTTGTTAATGCATATTGTAGTGCTTGAGAGGCTTGATAAAATAAGTGAGAACATGCTCACATGAGTAAGAAATCTCTTTTAATATAAGGAGGTAGTGTAAAGAGGGAGTGTCTTGTCGTTGTTGGGAGTTATAAGATTTCGAAGACATATGTTTAATACATGGTATATGTTTGAGTATTTCTTGGTTTTTCTTGGATCTTCTTGATTGACTACAGTTGTGCATGAAGTTTGGCTTGGTGTGAAAATGCATGTGCATCATCAAGTTATTACTTGATGTGATAAGAAAGGGAATTCGTGTAAGGGAGTGACGAGTTCTGAAGATCAAGATGAAGACTTGCACGAAGAAGGAAGCTAAAAATAAGGAGTATCAACATTATTTTCAAGGATGGATCAACCCCACCTCATTATGAGATGGCAATAAAAAGGAATATTAGTGCAGAAAAGGTGTTGAGAAACATTAAAGGATGAGTTAAGTTCACTCCAAGTGGGGAATGTTGCCAAGAAGCTAAGGAAGTAGTTGTATCAAGTTCATGGAAGTAACTTGGAAGGGTACAAAGAAGTTTTGGAACAAAAGAGGTATTCAAGCTATGACAACTCAGAGAGAATGCCAGTAAGAAGTAGGAAGCCCATAGGGTAATCCATATACCTAGGAGGATCCATAGCTAGTATCTGTAGCTGGTATCTTAGAAGTTTAGCTAATTCTGTCATCTTTGTATGATTGAAAAAGCATAAAACTTGTCCCAAGTTAAGTAAGACATAAAGGAGCATAGAATTTAAGCGAACGGCTTTCGAGACGTTTTCGTGACATCGGATTTGTCGGTTAAAAGTGCTATCCAGAAGATTAAAAGTAAGACAAGTAATGTTGGAAGATTCAATTTGGAGATCCACAACTATGTGGATGTACCACATATTCTTTCATAAGATCTTATATAGGTAAGATCTAAGCTAGATGAAGACCGATATCCTAACTATTGAGTTAATGGGTATTATACATGAAGTTTAGAGACCACTAGGAAACCCCAAGGGGGACAATAAACGATAAACACTGAAGGGTTGTTGTCTAAATTCGTGACTAAAGGTTGGCGAAGAAGTATTGAGTCATGATGAGATTAAGCCTTATTCTCATAAGGTTATAAGAAATCATCTGTATAAGGGTACTCTCTAGAGTATGTCCGGATGAAAGATCGAAGGAGATATAACTACTTAACCCTAGTGGATTAGTTATAAAGGGGAAACAACTAGTAAGTTTTCCTTAAGAAAGAGAAGAACCTACCAAAATAAGTCCAGTGTAAAGTAGTATGTAATCCTGATTAGAATGGACTAAATGTGTTCTAAACCAATCCTGAGTAGAATTCTGAAGACGTGACCCAAGGGATTATAGTAGAAGTAGTATGCTAAATATTAGAAACGACACACGGAAGTTGCCAAGTATGAAGAGAATTCAAGGAAAAATATCTGGATACAGGATACACAATTATCCCCATTTGTGATCACAATGGAATTTGAGAATGTTCTGATCAATAAAAGTTAACACCTTATCCCGAAACGTAAGAGAGTATGAACTTCGGGGACGAAGTTTATTTTAAGTGGGAGAGTTTGTAACATCCCAACATTAGAGCTTAGAAATAAGCTGAGATGAGGTGTGTGCATCACATTCATGCATAGAAAATCTGGATAATTTTCGTGCAAACTATATAAGCTTGTGAGGGATCGGGATCTCTCTTATTCTGATGGAAACATCTGGGCAAGTGCGAGAGACTTTGACATGACCTGTACTGTATCTTTGTGTTTGAGGGGAATTATTTCATATTTGAAAATACAAATGATTAAATTGAATTCAAAAGAAATTTGAATTAGATTCTAAATATAGAAATGAGTTATTGAACTCATTAATGTTATAAATATTACAATGAATAATATATAACCTAATAATGGAAAAGGATAATCTTTATTATTACATATATACATATAGTATTATTTTTCTTTTACAATAGAAGAATGAAAATAAAGTACAGGAATCAAATAAATAGAAAAAGGAATTATAGAAATGAAATAACCAAAAGAATTCTTTATTACAAAACAATATATATATATTACAATGTCTTTTACAAATGAATAAGTAGGTTACAAAAGAATAAAGAAAACACCTATAACTAAATTCCTACATCCAGTAAAGATCTTCCTGTATTTCCTCTTGGTACCTAAAAACAAAGACTAATAAAACAAGAAGATAAAATAAAGGGTTAGTTAGTTAGTTTTACTTTTAGTAGTGAACAGTGGGGTGCACTGTTCAAATTACATCATTGAGTAATAAAAGAAGGACAAGTTTCACCAGGGCAGTAACTAGTAAAAGGGTAACAGGTGAAGATGCTTTCTCTTGAACTGATCCACAACCAGACCACACAACCATACCACACAGCCATACAGCCCAGTCACCAAAATGCATGGGGTGTGCTGTCATCACAACGAAAATAGCCACACAAGAAAAAGGAGATGTGCACAGCCGCAGCACATACCCAGCAGCTTACACTACTTCTCAAACACCAAACTAGGAACACATCAATCCTACCAAAGGCAAGTAAACAACCAGCCAAACCATACACCTGATCATCCAAACACTCACAAGATGGTAACATAAGGAGGGGGTGGAGCAGGTGGACAGAAAGATAAAGGACAAGATTCCAGGATCCAGAAGTAGCAGGAGCAGCAACAGGAGGTGAAGGACAAGATCAAACCAGCAAAGCAAACTAGCAAGATCAAGCAACCAGATCAACCAGCAACAACACCAACAACTCAACTGTTGTTGTGAGTAATATAAAACCCTCACATGATCTAACTATCTCATCTAGATAAGAAGTCATGTGTTGTTTTATACTTAATCTCTCAGAAATCAACCATGTGGGGTGAATCCATCATAGAGGAATTTTGAATACCAAAGCCACAAGTAGACTATTCAAACTAAACCAGGATCTCAGACCAACATCATTAATCATGAATATATAGTTATATTCCATATTCCAATATAAACATAGCCAAGGTTATCAATTCTGGGAACATCTCTTAAAAGAGTAGCACCCTAGAATCCATAGATCTTATGGATTCATATAAGCACACCAACCATTTTATCAAAAGGATTCCATAATAAGTAACTGGTATCAATACCAAAATATATCTATGAGGGACAGCAACATAGGAAACTAGTTCCTATGCCTCTGACCAACATCATAGGCAAAGATGCTTAAAAGAAGCTTTCAACTCATCTTTGGCATTTATCCAATCTTAAGCACTAACAAAATAAATCCCAGTAGTAGAACCAACACTTCTGTGCCATTTTAATGATGGTGTCACAAGAACAAGTTCTAAAACCCAAGCAAAACAATTACTTAGCTTTCATAAATAAACTAGTAAGCCATTAACTATCATTTCCCTGGAATCAAACACCCAAAATCATCATCAAGTTTATCTATAGATCATCAGAGCATCATTGTAATAACATGTTAACACTCAATCTGTATGTGACTATACATTCCAACATTAAAAAATGCAGTGAATAAATCACTAACAGAACCACTGTCAATAACAAGATCATGACAGTAGAGAACTTCCAGATTACAAGAATCCACAAGTAATAATACCACAGTAGCACCATCATTTAGTCAATGCCTAATAATCAATTGGAATTAGACTAACAAAACCACTAGAAGCATCAAAACCAACTGTAGAAAATGATAACATGATATACTTAATCACCATCCTCAATTACCATCACTTCTAGTGTCAATTCATCGATTATAACCAAAACAGAGGGATGAACCCTAATCAATCATGAACCCTAATTAGGGATAGCCACTATAAGCATACATAGGAGCTCAAGAGAGGTAGAGGATAGAAGACACAACAAGATTAAACTCACCAGTGGTCCTCGCTGTAGATTAGAAGAGGAAGCAGAGGGGCCGATGAGAACACGATGGCACAGGGAGCACCCGAAGGGCGCTGCAACCCGCACCAACCCGAGGCGGTGGCCACGGCATCGCATGAGGACAAACAACACCACCATAGCAATGCATGAGTACCTCACAGCACCACTGGGGTAGCTGCGAAGGCATCATCGGCCGGCTTGTTCGTCTGTGGTACCAAAGTTCGCATGCCAGCGCATGGCGGTACCTAAGTTGCCTGAAATTACCGCGTTTCGAAAAGTTGGGCTACCAACTACTGAGAGGGGCCATTTCGAGGCAAACTCATCTCACCCCTGCCAAATTCAAACATTCCGTTAAACTGCCCCGTGCAGTAGACGGTCGGGACCCTCATGTGTGTCATCTGTCCGTGACGCGAGTGCCAACGCGGCAACCTCTTAGGAAAATCGAGCAGCTAAGTGGATTGGATGCGTTGACCAATTTCACAAATCCATTCCCAGCTTTCCCCTAGCACCGACAGCGTCGGAATCCACCCTCTAGGCAGGACGATCCCTTCGAACATTTGACTTCTGGCGCCAAGTTGCTGCGCCCAGTCGCTGATCCCGAGCTCCAATGGCGCATGCTGTAGACGTCGTTGCAAGGCTCTAGCCCGCCTCCGCCGTCGACGAGCCGAGCAGCTCGGAGGATGGAAGATCCTACTATCAAGAAAGAAGAAGTTCGGTCTACAAGTGGGTGAGCTACCCTTTTCTTTGCTATTCGCACTAATTACAACTGCTAGCTGGCTACTGAACCTCAAATTGTTTCTTAGCACAACGCTGACAAACATATTTTGTCCACAGTTTTCTATCAAGTGGGCTCTGCGTGGACCCCCCTTACCTGGTTACGGTAGTCCTCTATAGGTACGACTCTAAGGGCAAGAGGTATGGACACCATTGTTTCACGATGGAAGAAGCGCCTGCGCAGATCTGCACTATATCTGGTATGGTTGCTGCTCTGCGTAATCATGTTGAATTATGGCCGAAGAAGACTACAAAGTTCAGCTTGATGGATGAACATGGCATCATGGTTCCTATAACGTGTGGCAGTCAGCTAATTGGGTTGATGAAAGGTATTCTTCGGCTGCCATGTTTGAGCTGAAATGTGATGTACTGGATGTGGAAGCTGCTGCAACTAGGAGTCGCCCTTCTATTCTTGGACAGGGTGGTTGCTCGAACCCAATTAGCTCCGGGTAAGCCAAGGTCTCTTGGGGTTCGCATGTTTGTGCTGAATTGTAATTTTTGTTTTATTTACTCTATAGATATTGGGCAGTTATGCAACAGTCTTGTTTCTTTGACAGGAAGCGCCGCAAGGTTAGAAACATGACTGCCGGGTCAGTCATTTTGCTACCCGAAGAAATTAAGAACGAGTGGAAAGATGTCATTGTGCTGCCCGAAGAAATTAAAAACGAGTGGAAAGATGATGCTGGACACGATTCTGGTGCCCATTGTCCCGGCGTTGCAGAGTATGTGAAGCTAAGAAAATTGGCACAGAGGAAGTGGAAGAAGGCAGGAAATGAAGAAGCCAGTGGACGTGAAGGCTTGGCACCCAGGCTGCAGAAGAAGGCTGCTGGCAATGAAGATGCATAGTAATGTGTTGAACTTTAACCTATATATGTAATTCTGTTAAATTCTGATCACTCTGTGTGTGGCACGTTGCCGGGCGAAACAATCTACCCACGTTCCCTGAGTAAAATGTACTGCGACTTAGGGTTTGGAAACGCCCGAGTCAGTAGTTGAATCCAAAATTGTGATTGTGCCACTGCTATCTGAAAACAAGGATCCACCGGTTCCACGATTGCTGAGGGGCAGGAGGTCTCCAAATACGACGGAATGTAAGTGGCACAGAAATAAACTATTTAAGCTGCCACACTCCATGAAGTAGCAACTTATTTCACGTGGCAACATAAACAACAATATTCTCACTGATAATGCCCAGATGAGGAGGAAATCGGTACCACTTTCTAGCCTAATCTTGAGCCCGTCTATCTCACCGCCTCTCTGCTCCTGCATCCCCTGCATCTGGCGAAGCTCCTGGGTCTCTAGTAACCGGGTGCACGTGCTTCCACTTTATAAATTTTGGTTGTGCCATTTGCATGCGGCACAATCCACGTAGATTCCGCTTAAACAAACCACCAATGTCAGAATACACTAGTAGAAAAGGTGTCTTTGGTCCACGATCACGTTCCCAATCCGGGACAGAGATCTAAATCGAGGCAGAAATTGATCTAAATCACAAATTATTCCACAAATTAATCGAGACAGAGATCTAAATTGAGGCATTTCATTACTTCAACCACAAATTCTTCTAAACAAAGGTGCGATTTCACATCCTACATTAATTCAACCACTAGTCCACAATTTCACTTCCGTTGCCACTGTCCTCCGAGCCGCCGTCTTCCTCGTCGCTATCGGACGGAACCCCCACGATGTTCGCATTGTTCGCGAGACGGAGCACCTCTTCGCGTCGAGCGGCGGCGATGACGGTGTACTTGGTCCGTCTAGGGACGGACCAAAACCTCTCCCGCCCTTCTTGGTTGCGGAGATCCCGCTGCACCACGCGCCCATCAACGATGCGGCTGCCAGTCTAGGCCTTCCACTCCTTCTTGAACAGCGTCGGCCAGTACGGGCTGGCCGCCGCGTACCAGGGCAGCGCCCTCTTCCACGCGGGCATCTGGCGGTGGCGCGCCGCGATTTCGCTCTCTGTCAACACCCGGATTTTTAATCCCAGATGCCTGTTATGTCATTCATCGCAATCCTAGGATTACCATTTTTGCGAGACATAACAGGTTGGATATCACGGTACATCATCCATTACAAACCAGACATAAGGTCTTAGACAAATAAGGATCTCATGATCTAGTCTTAATACAACAAGCAGTGGAAATAAAAGATAAGAGTAGCGGTGGGTGCCACCTTCAGGGGCACAGGCAATGCTGACGAAGGCAGATAGTCCTAGTTATCATAGCCGTCCTACTAGCCATCATCTTGGTAGTCTCCTTCATTGTCTGGCCATGAGAATAGCCAGGGACAAAAGCCATGAGTACTCTTTAAGTACTCGCAAACTACCACTAACAAGTAGTATAGTTCTAAGTTAAAGTGCTAACTCTAAGTTTAACTATAAAATTAAGTTTGAAACCTAAGCTGAGTTTTGAAGCAAAGAAAGATAAAATAAAGTTCTGGAATCACTTAAGTTGGGAAGCTAGTGTTATAATCACAACCCTGTTGTAGTCAAGTCACGATTCATCATTCCTTTCATAAGTTATTTTGAAAACATCTGACAATGAAACAGTATGGCCATTCCAACTGTCCATAACAGGGGACGCGGTTATTCAAATAGTTTGACACTCTGCAGAGGTGGTACACCTTCACCACAAGATTCGATACATCTGTCAGGGATAACCTTGAATCATCATACTTAGTATGTAGATAATCAAACATAACCTTTCCTTTACACAACCTAGTATAAGCACCTCTCCTAAGAGCATGGCCTCCCAACCATGACCATCTGTCATCTTGGGCACTGCATAGGTGGACCACATTGAGAGGTAGCCTCAGCTCAAACCTCTCCCGCGAGGGAACTAATACTAATGCATATAAACTTCTGGCTAAGCCTTACCCAATTTAGATATTGTGGTTGTACGATAAACTTGGAATGGTATCGCATCCGAATCCAACCATCTGTTTTGTAAAAGGGGTTAAGGCTCATGCCTCAACATTTTCACCATCATAAACCATTTGTGTTTCTCAACACATGTCAAAACATCTCAATAGAATGACTCCTCATTCCAAGGTTTTCATAATTCATTTTCACCAAGTATTCCCATCTAAAGTGACTCAAGTTTTTATCTACTCTAAACTACTAAGTTAAGAGTGTTCAGTAAGGTAGAAAGATGGGATCAATCTCATGCCATAGAATGACATCTAAAGTTATCTAACTAGGTCAAGTTTTATACTCTTTATGCTACCTTCAAAACAAGTAAAGAACTTTGATAAAGTAATGGAAGTAAAGCTTGGAAAATAATACTTGGGGTAAGTAATAGTCAAGGGGGTATAACCAAAGCATACTTAAAGCATCTACTTAGATTATCTAGCTTGCAAGGGTTATCTTGCATTGTTAATGGTGGCTTTCAAGTACAACTTGCAAGGGTTAACTTGGATAGTGCTAGCTTGCCTTGGTTAGTGAAGTGGTTGAAGTTTTCTTCTTCTTCTTGGTAGAACTCCTCCTCGAAAGCTTGGTTGATACTATCGTCTATAAATACATACGGAGTACACAATCACCAAACAATACTTAAATAATCTAATTATCACTCTAAGGCACACATTTGATGATCTATTATCATCACAAGCATCACAAGTTTTATTCACTAGTTTCCTTCTTTTTATTTTAGAAAAATAATTTCTACTCATTGAAAACTAACTAAGATTTAATATTCACCACTTCAAATATGGGATCATGTGGACACATGTCATCACCACATATTCTAACATGTGGGAATGTGATTTAAGGGTTGGATCATAATTACTTTGGTTCAAGTTCATTATTTAATGATTTAAAATGTCTAGAAATGCCTATATAGCATTATTTTGGTACTAGTCCAACGTCACTGCATGTAAACCTTAATATTATTACATATTCAGATAGGTATGGTGAAATGTGATTTTTGAGAGTTGGAATTAACTCAAAAGCTATCTTGGTTGATTTTATAAAAATGTTGCAAGGTGCAAATGCTTCTGTTTGTTATTTTTACTAGGAGAGATCTCTAACACTAATTGAATTAAATCCAACGGGCTTGGGTAGAACTTTTCAGTAGCTTTCTAACAAAATTGAAATCACTCCATTTGAATTTGTAAATCTCTCTTAATTGAATTTCAAACTAGGGGATAGAACTAGGTTTAAACTGAAAAGAAAAATCCTAATTCAAACTAAATGGGTCGCGCGGGAAAGATAATGTGCCGGCCCAGTGACACCACGCGGCGTGGGGCACAGCTGATAGGGGGTTAACCAGTCAGTGGCTTTTAACGCGTGAAGCGGTACGGGCTGATGTGGGCCGTTAGATTAGAACGGGGATCAACGGATGGGGCTCGTCGTCGACGACGGACCTGTCGCCGGCGAACTCTAACCCTAGCGGCTCAGTGGGGGTGCTTAGGGGGCGTACTAGGGCTCCAGCGATGATGGCGATGGGGGCAAACAAACTGGTGGTCGCCGGCGAACTCAGGGACGGTCGAGGCAGCTCTGGGGGTGGTCGCAATCAGCGGGGCCCTTCTCCTCCAGAGGCGGCCAACTCCGATGCAATTCTGGCGACTGCGAGCTCGAGCGGCTCCGGCTAGAAGTAGGGAAGGTCCAGTGAGGTGATGGAAGGTGAGTGGTGTGCAGAAAATGGTTGAGGGCGATGTGACCGAAAGGCATGGGCGGGCGGCTCCGACGAGGGTTGCACAGCGTGCTAGCGGCGTGGCTCGAGGTAGGGGACGGTGGCTGGTCTCCTGGCGGTGCTCTACAGGGTAAATGCGGGCCTAGGGATGGTGGTATGTGGTCGGGCGATGCGCATGCTCGGAGCGGTAGAGGCGGCGGTCTCCACGGCGAGCGATGGCTGTGGTGCAATGGGCGGCGAACGGGCATGTCTGGCGTGTTCCTGGTGTCGTGGCGGAGCGGTGGGCGCGGGCTGTGGTCGAGGGGGGCGTGTACACACGTGTCGGGCGCGGCGCTCTGGCACGTGCTCTGCATGGTGCAGACGCACTGGGCGCGGTGCATTGGCGGTGGTCCACGGCTTGACTGCGCTTGGGGAGGGGACAGAGGGTGGCGGTGAGGTGTGAGCTAGCTAGTAGACATGGTGAGAGGGAGACGGACGGTCTGTTGCGGCGATGGCATGGTCGGCCAGCAAGCATGGTGCTCGGCATGGCATGGCATTGCCACTAGAGGGTAGGGGATGGGGTGCTACTGGCCTGGTTGGATCAAAGGGAGACAAAGGGATTAAATGGAGATCAAATGGGGGCAAAACCCTGTACAAAACAATAAGCTATGTTTAGAGTGTAATCCCTGCTTGCCATGTGTTTGTGGAAATGGCCGCAAGAAGTTTATTTTTGAATTTTGAAAAGAGTTTTGGTGGGTTCGCTAGTAATAAGCTTGAGACTCTATGGGTGCTTGGGTTTTGAATTTTGAGCTCATTTGAATGGTTTTTGAAATAGTGGGATGTTCCCATATGAAATAGATTCAGATTTCAATTGCCATTTAAATTTAGTGTTTGAATGTTTTTAGCAGATCACAAAGTGGGCCTTGGTACATCATTATGTGTAATAGCAAGGGGTGCAAAGATCCATAATTGTTTCTGTTAAGATTTGAGTACTAGGAATAGCCAAAATAGGCATGTTGATTAAAATGGCACAAATGACCATTCACTTCCTCTATTCATTTTGATTTGTTTTTCTTTGGGATTTGTTTGGGGATGATCTAGATGATGTTTATTTCACCTAAGAATCATTTTACAAGAAATGGATCACTTAATCATGGCAATTCAAACAACTCCTATTTTAAATGCACACACATATGAATGCTTTACTAATTTTCATTGGAAAAGTTTTTGTTAACCCTAATTTTGATGATTTGGATCTTAATAACCTTGGATTAAAGTTTTGGGATGTTACAAACCTTCCCCCCTTAAAAAAATCTTGTCCCGAGATTTACAAAGAAAACTAGGAACTAAAGACATCTGGGAACTCTGTCCTAATGTAATCCTCTCGCTCCCAAGTGGCTTCCTCCTCGGTATGGTTGCTGCATTGAATCTTGAGAAACTTGATGCTCCTGGTCCTGGTGGTTCTGTAAGCTTCTTCCAAGGTACAGATGGGCACTTCATGATAGGTCAGGTCATTGTTGATCTCCACAGCTCTATGATCGATGTTCTTGAAAACTTCAGTCTTCTCCGGCACTTCCAGACATTTACGAAGTAACGAAATATGGAACACATTGTGGATGGCTGACATCTCTTATGGCAGTTCCAGTTGATACGATACTTCTCCTCGACGGTTCAGAATCTTAAAGGGCCCGATATATCTGGGGGCTAACTTTCCTTTCAAACTAAAGCGTTGGGTTCCTTTCAATGGTGAAACCTTAAGATATACTAAATTTCCGACATTGAAAGTCAGGTCTCTCCTTCTCTTGTCAACATAACTCTTTTGTCTGGATTGGGCGGTCTTGAGGTGCTCACGTACTTTCTGAACCTTTTCTTTAGCTTCTCGGAGAATGTCGGGTCCAAAGATCTGAGTCTCTCCTACTTGTGACCAATTCAAAGGGGTACGGCACTTCCTTCCGTGTAGGAACTCAAATGGTGCCATTTGCAGACTAGCTTGATAACTGTTGTTATATGAGAATTCTGCGAAAGGCAGGCAGTCTTCCCATTTTGATCCGTAGTCTAACACACAAGCTCTTAACATATCCTCTAGGATCTGGTTGACTCTCTCAGTCTGTCCATCAGTTTGTGGGTGATAAGCCGTGCTGAAGTTCAATTTGGTTCCCAATCCTTCCTGAACTTTTTGCCAAAATCTCAAGGTAAACTAGGTTCCTCGATCTGATACGATGGTCTTGGGGGTTCCATGCAGACTAACAATCCTAGCAATATATAGTTCTGCTAGCTTCGAACTCTGGTAGGTAGTCTTCACAGGTATGAAGTGAGCTACCTTGGACAGTCTATCAACTATGACCCAGATTGAGTCATTTCCCTACTGGAAGTAGGCAAACCGGTGATAAAGCCCATTCCAACGGAATCCCATTTCCATTCCGGAATCTGCAATGGTTGCAACAGTCCTGCGGGTCTCTGATGCTCTGCTTTCACTCTTAGACAGATGTCACACTTGGCGATGTAGTTTCCGATTTCTCTCTTCATCTTGTGCCACCAAAATTGCTCTTTCAAATCTTGATACATCTTGTTCCTCTAGGGTGGATAGAATAAAGAGTATCATGAGCTTCCTTCATGATAACTTGCTTTAGCTCCGAATCTGCTGGCACACAGATACATCCTTTGTACCACAGAACTCCTTCTTCATCTTTAGTGAATCCATGTACCTTTCCTGTACCAGTACGACGTTTGGTGCCGTCGATACTTTCATTTCCCTTCTGGGCTTCCTTGATTTGGCTAATCAAAGTGGGTTGAAGTTCAATGCTAGCTAAGAATCCTTTTCTAACTAATTCAGTTATGAACTGCTCCAACTCTTCATACAAACTTGGCTGCTTCTCGTTGAGCATAGTATTTAGCCTACAAGGCAATCTGCTAAGAGCATCCGCTACCACATTGGCTTTGCCGGGGCGATAGTGAATGTCAAGGTAATAATACTTGATTAACTCTATCCATCTCCTTTGCCTCATATTCAGATCCTTCTGAGTGAAAATATACTTCAAGCTCTTGTGATCCGAGTAAATCTCACAGCGATTACCCATCAGATAATGACGCCATGTCTTCAATGCCAAAACTACGGCTGCTAGTTCAAGATCATGGGTCAGATAGTTCTGCTCATGCTGCTTCAGATGCCGAGACAAATAGGCGATGACTTTGCCTTCTTGCATCAACACACATCCTAGACCAATCTTGGATGCATCACAATACACATCAAACGGCTTGTTGATGTCTGGCATGATCAATATTGGGGCTGATATCAATCTCTTCTTCAGCTCCTGAAAACTGGCTTCACATTTGTCGGTCCATTCAAACTTCTTGTCCTTCTTTAGCAATTGGGTCATGGGTCTGGCTATGCTCGAGAATCCTTCTACGAACTTGCGGTAGTATCCCGCTAATCCGAGAAATGCACAGACTTGGGTTTGAGTGGTTGGGGCTTCTCATTCTTCGACATCTTTGAGCTTGGCGGGATCAACAGAGACTCCTCCGGCAGACACAATATGTCCTAGGAATCCTACTTCTTTCAGCCAAAACTCACACTTGCTGAACTTGGCATACAACTGATGCTCTCTTGGGGTTTCTAGGATGATTCTCAGATGTTGCTCATGCTCTTCTTCTGACTTGGAGTAGATAAGGATGTCGTCGATAAACACAACTACAGACTTATCTAGGAAATTCATAAAGATCTTATTCATGAGATTCATGAAATAAGCGGGGGCATTGGTTAATCCAAAAGGCATAACCGTATACTCGTATAAACCATAGCGAGTAGTAAAGGCAGTCTTCGGAATATCCACGAATCTTAAGTTGGTGATAACCAGTCCTAAGATCAATCTTTGAGAATACCTGGGATCCAGTCAACTGATCAAATAGATCCTCTATCTTTGGCAAGGGGTACTTGTTCTTGATGGTGACATCATTCAACTTTATGTAATCTATGCACAAACGGTTGCCTCCATATTTCTTGTCGACGAATAACACTGGTGATCTCCATGGCGATGCGCCTAGTTGAATCAAGCCTTTTTCTAACATGGCATCCAACTGCTTCTTCAGTTCCACTAACTCTAAGGGGTTCATGCTATAGGGTCTCTGGGCTATGGGCCCGGTTCTGGGGATTAGTTCGATAATGAACTCAATATCCCTATCTAGGGGCATACTTGGCAATTCATCTGGGAATACGTCGGGGTATTCATAGACTACTCTGACTTGGTCTATAGTGGGTAGGGCTAGACTCTTGTTGCACTTGAATTGACGAGGTAAGGTTTCAGAGATATGCTCTACTGTGACTCCAGAGCTACTAGTCATGGTGATGGCTTTCTTAGCACAGTCTATCAGTCCTTTATGCCTTGACATCCAGTCCATACCTAGTACTACTTCCAATCCTTTGGTTCCAAGTACAATTAGGTTGGCATAAAAATCTATCCCATGTATTCTGATAGGCACTGCTTTGCAAATTTTTCTAGCTTTGGTTGTTGAACCGGGGATTTAAACTATCATGACATGCTTCAGGTTGGTTGGGTGAATCTTACTAGTGCATGCAAATTCTTCGGTGACAAATGAATGCGATGCTCCCGAATCAAACAATACTCTTGCTGAAACTGAGTTGACAGAAAACATACCCAGCACTACATCTGGCGCTTCTTGGGCTTCCTCGGCGTTCATGTGGAAAAGATGGCTGTTGCGGTTGTGAGGGTTCCCTGGGGCAAACCTTCTCCCTGGTTGAACACGACGCTGATGTTGAGCTGGGGCATTCACATTGGCAGTGGCTGCAGTCTTCTTGGGACACTCATTGGAATAGTGACCCTTCACTCCACACTCGAAACAAGTGATCTGGGACTTGTCCTTTGCTACGACAGGCACAACATTGCTGCCAGTTCTGGGTGTAGTGTTGTTGTTGTTGTTGCTCTTGGGAGGTGCACTGTTGAAGTTGTTGGCATTGCCGGAGTTGTGATTGTTTCCTCCGGACTTCACATTGCCTCGGCTACGGTTGGGGTAGCTTCGGCGAGACATTGGGGGTCGATTGTTCCTTGGTGCGTATCCTGGTGAGGGGTTGTGACGGTACTTCTGGTGACTGCTAGATCCAGATTGCTGCATCATACCACGCTTGCGCTTGTCGTTTGCCTGGTTACTCTCCCCTTCCATCTGAATGGCAGAGTCGACTAACTCTTTGAGATCCTTGAAGCGGATGTTGACGAGGACAGTCTGCATCTCATCATGCAGTCCGTTCAATAATCTCTCCTTCTTCTTGGCCTCCGTGTTGATCTCATCAGGTGCATATCTGGCAAGTGACAGGAATTTGTCTCGGTATTCCACCACAGTCAATTCTACCTTGCTTCAGTTCTGGAAACTCATTTCTCATTTGGGTGACTAAACCTTGCGGCACGTGGGTGCGACTGAACTTGACTTTGAATGCTTCCCATGTCATCACTTGACCATGGTTCATGTTACGGATACTAGTCCACCAAGCTTTTGCATCTCTTGCCAGATAATGGGTGGCAAAGAGAACTTTCTCGTTGTCATCAACTCCTGCAACTTCTAATTTGTTTTCCATGGTCTGCAACCAGTCATCAGCATCAAGGGGGTTTTCAGCTTGGTTAAAGATTGGGGGATTGGTATTCTGAAAGTTTTTGAGTTTGGATCAATGGTGATCCTGGTTTCCATGCCCTTGGTTGTTTTGGGCCATCTGAGCTATCTGTTGCAATGTTGCTAAGTTGGCTTGGTGCTCTGCCCTGCTTGCTTCACGGTCTGCAACTAATATCTGCATAATCTGCAGCATTGGGTCTTGCGACGAGCTTCTCCCTCCTTTGTTTCAACGAGTCATCTAAAGATTGAGGTAGATAAATGGATAAGAGGGAAAGTTCTAAGGTTCATGGTTTTGGGTTTCAAAGCTAAAACTGTAAGTTTGACTTTGGTTTTGCAACTAACTCCATTTCATTCATGCAAACAAGCACACGATACAAACACACACCACAACAATCAAAGGAAAACAGATGGTTTGAAGAACCATTCTACAAGCTACGATACAGTGGGACCGATACATCTCATGCTATGATAGTGCTCTAGTGCATCTACTCATCATCGATGAAGTCGGAGTCCTCATCGTCAGTGTAGAAGTCCACAGCATCCTCCTCCAGAAAGTCATCATCGTTGCTGAGGTAAGAATCCATGTCTCCCTAGATGTATTCACCCTCCTCTTCTTCCTCCTCTGCTGCAAGCTGAGCTTCCTACTCCTGGACGGTCTTCTCGAGGTCGGCCACCTTCTTGCAAAGACGGGCGATGGTGCGATCCTTCTTTGCATGCTGGCGGCGAAGAGACTGGCGATCCTGGACGGGCAGTGCGAAAGTCTGGGCCTTCTAGTCGGCAATGGAACTGTTCTGGTTGGCTAACTCTCTAGCATTGTCCAGTTCCTGCTGTCTGTCGTGTAGCAAGAAGTCAAGGTTCTCCACTTGACGCTTCAGCTCGGGGGGACTTGGCGTCTCCATCGGCATTCCCATGAAGTCACGTCTTGCATAGTGGGCAAAACGGGTTGCTTGGATTTGTTTGACGCTAAGGGCGCATAGACGCGCGAGAGCTTCATTCATTGCCCTGGCTAATCCATTACAAACAGATTGGATATCACAGTACATCATCCATTACAAACCAGACATAAGGTCTTACACAAATAAGGATCTCATGATCTAGTCTTAATACAACAAGCAGTGGAAATAAAAGATAAGAGTAGCGGTGGGGTCCATCTTTAGGGGCACAGGCAATGCTGACGAAGGCAGATAGTCCTAGTTATCATAGTCGTCCTGCTGGCCATCATCTTGGTAGTCTCCTTGATAGTCTGGCCAGGAGAATAGCCAGGGACAAAAGCCATGAGTACTCTTTAAGTACTCGCAAACTACCACTAACAAGTAGTATAGTTCTAAGTTAAAGTGCTAACTCTAACTTTAACTATAAAATTAAGTTTGAAACCTAAGCTGAGTTCTGAAGCAAAGAAAGATAAAATAAAGTTCTAGAATCACTTAAGTTGTGAAGCTAGTGTTATCATCACAACCCTGTTGTGGTCAAGTCACGATTCATCATTCCTTTCATAAGTTATTTTGAAAACATATGACAATGAAACGGTATGGCCATTCCAACTGTCCATACCTGCGGACGCGGATATTCGAATAGTTTGACACTCTGCAGAGGTGGTACACCTTCACCACAAGATTCAATACATCTGTCAGGGATAACCCTGAATCATCATACTTAGTATCCAGATAATCAAACATAACCTTTCCTTTACACACCCTAGTATAAGCACCTCTCCTATGAGCATGGCCTCCCAACCATGACCATCTGTCATCTTGGTCACTGCATAGGTGGACCACATTGAGAGGTAGCCTCAGCTCAAACCTCCCCCGCGAGGGAACTAATACTAATGCATATAAACTTCCGGCTAAGCCTTACCCAATTCAGGTATTGTGGTTGTACGGTAAACTTGGAATGGTATCACATCCGAATCGAACCATCAGTTTTGTAAAAGGGGTTAAGGCTCATGCCTCAACATTTTCACCATCATAAACCATTTGTGTTTCTCAACACATGTCAAAACATCTCAATATAATGACACATCATTCCAAGGTTTTCATAATTCATTTTCACCAAATATTCCCATCTAAACTGACTCAAGTTTTTATCTACTCTAAACTACTAAGTTAAGAGTGTTAACTCAGGTACAAAGATGGGATCAATCTCATGCCATAGAATGACATCTAAAGTTATCTAACTAGGTTAAGTTTTATACTCTTTATGCTACCTTCAAAACGAGTAAAGAACTTTGATAAAGTAAAGGAAGTAAAGCTTGCAAAATAATATTTGGGGTAAGTAATAGTCAAGGGGGTATAACCAAAGCATACTTAAAGCATCTACTTAGATTATCTAGCTTGCAAGGGTTAGCTTGCATTGTTAATGGTGGCTTTTAAGTACAACTTGCAAGGGTTAACTTGGATAGTGCTAGCTTGCCTTGGTTAGTGAAGTGGTTGAAGTTTTCTTCTTCTTCTTGGTAGAACTCCTCCTCGAAAGCTTGGTTGATACTATCGTCTATAAATACATACGGAGTACACAATCACCAAACAATACTTAAATAATCTAATTATCACTCTAAGGCACACATTTGATGATCTATTATCATCACAAGCATCACAAGTTTTATTCACTAGTTTCCTTCTTTTTATTTTAGAAAAATAATTTCTACTCATTGAAAACTAACTAAGATTTAATATTCACCACTTCAAATATGGGATCATGTGGACACATGTCATCACCACATATTCTAACATGTGGGAATGTGATTTAAGGGTTGGATCATAATTACTTTGGTTCAAGTTCATTATTTAATGATTTAAAATGTCTAGAAATGCCTATATAGCATTATTTTGGTACTAGTCCAAGTCACTGCATGTAAACCTTAATATTATTACATCTTCCGATAGGTATGGTGAAATGTGATTTTTGAGAGTTGGAATCAACTCAAAAGCTATCTTGGTTGATTTTATAAAAATGTTGTAAGGTGCAAATGCTTCTATTTTGTTATTTTTACTAGGAGAGATCTCTAACTCTAATTGAATTAAATCCAACGGGCTTGGGTAGATCTTTTCAGTAGCTTTCTAACGAAATTGGAATCACTCCATTTGAATTTGTAAATCTCTCTGAATTGAATTTGACACTAGGGGACAGAACTAGGTTCTAATTAAAAAGAAAAATCCTAATTCAAACTAAATGGGTCGCGCGGGAAAGCTAACTTGCGGGCCCAGTGACACTACGCGGCGCGGGGCATAGCTGACAGGGGGGTCCACCGGTCAGTGGCTTATAACGCGCGAAGCGGTACGGGGCGATGTGGGCCATTAGATTAGAACGGGGATCAATGGCTGGGGCTCGTCGTCGACGACGGACCAGTCACCGGCGAACTCTAACCCTAGTGGCTCAGTGGGGCGTACCAGGGCTCCAGCAACGACGGCGATGAGGGCAAACAAACTGGTGGTCGACGGCAAACTCAGGGACGGTCGAGGCAGATCCGGGGGTGGTCGCAATCAGCGGGGCCCTTCTCCTCCAGAGGCGGCCAGCTCCAGTGCAATTCCGGCGACTGCGAGCACGAGCGGCTCCGGCTAGAAGTGGGGAAGGTCCAGTGAGGTGAGGGAAGGTGAGTGGTGTGCAGAAAATAGCTGGGGGTGGCCTCTATTTATAGCCCGACGATGTGACCGAAAGGCATGGGCGGGCGGCTCCGGCGAGGGCTGCATAGCATGCCAGCGGCGTGGCTCGAGGTTGGTGACGGTTGCTGGTATCCTAGCGGTCCTCTGAGGGGTAAATGCGGGCCTAGGGACGGTGGTATGCGGTCGGGCGGTGCGCACGCTCTGAGCGGCAGAGGCGGCGGTCTCCACGGCGAGCTGTGGCTATGGGGCAATGGGCGGCGAAAAGGCGTGTCTAGCATGTTCCTAGGGTCGTGGTGGGGCGGTGGGCACGGGCTGCGGTTGAGGGGCGGCGTGTACACACGTGTCGGGCGCGGCGCTCTAGCGCGTGCTCAACATGGTGCAGACGCACTAGGCGCGACGCATTGGCGGTGGTCCATGGCTCGGCTGCGCTTGGGGAGGGGATAGAGGGTGGCGGTGAGGTGTGAGCTAGCTAGTAGACATGGTGAGAGGGAGAGGGACGGTTTGCTGCGGCGATGGCATGGCCAGTCGGCAAGCATGGTGCTCGGCATGCCATGGCATTGCCACTAGGGGGTAGGGGATGGGGTGTTACTGGCCTGGTTTGATCAAAGGGAGACACAGGGATTAAATGGAGATCAAATGGGGGCAAAACCCTATACGAAACAGTGAGCTATGTTTAGAGTGTAAACCCTGCCTGCCATGTGTTTGTGGAAATGGCCGTAAGAAGTTTATTTTTGAATTTTGAAAAGATTTTTGGTGGGTGTGCTAGTACTAAGCTTGAGACTCTGTGGGTGGTTGGGTTTTGAATTTTGACCTCATTTGAATGGTTTTTGAATTTGTGGGATCTTCCCATATGAAATAGATTCAATTTTCAATTGCCATTTAAATTTAGTGTTTGAATGTTTTTAGCAGATCACAAAGTGGGCCTTGGTACATCATTATGTGTACTAGCAGGGGGTGCAAAGATCCATAATTGTTTCTGTTAAGATTTGAGTACTAGGAATAGCCAAAGTAGGCATGTTGATTAAAATGGCACAAATGACCATTCACTTCCTTTATTCATTTTGATTTGTTTTTCCTTGGGATTTGTTTGGGGATGATCTAGATGATGTTTATTTCACCTAAGAATCATTTTACAAGCAATGGATCACTTAATCATGGCAATTCAAACAACTCCTATTTTAAATGCACACACATATGAATGCTTTAATAATTTTCATTGGAAAAGTTTTTGTTAACCCTAATTTTGATGATTTGGATCTTAATAACCTTGGATTAAAGTTTTGGGATGTTACACTCCAACTCGGCTCGGCCAGGGAGCGGAGCCACCAGCACCCCCGCAGAGCTAATGCGCCATCGATGGGGCACCGTCTTGGTTGGCGGCGCGAGGATGTCGAAGTTCGCAAACATCACCGCCTCGTAGAAGTTCAGATCGGGCATCTCCATGGTGGCGCGGTGGAGATTGGAGAGGACGAGGGGATGGACGACGAAGCGACGCGCTGGGCGCCTCCTATTTGTACACGAGGACGACGAAGCGATGGGCGGAATATCCAAGGGGCATTGGTCAGACAAAATAAGTAATGCGGGGTCAGACAAAAGAAGTGATGCAGGGTCAGAGCAATTTTTTTCCTCCCTGGAATCCGGGACCAATATTTCAGACCGCTAGCTCAACAAGTACAACTATTGCAATTTAAAAAGGCACGAAGCTTAAGCTAAATAGAACTAGTTATCACACATCTCCTTGATCTTCCTAATATTAGCCCGATGCGCATCTTCCTATGAGAGCAAGGATCGAATCGTCTGCTCCTTCCTTTTAGCATCTTCCTTGCACAGCTTCAATTGTTTCTCTACATTTTTCCTCATGCACTTGTCAATACTCGTAGTTGTGTACTGTAGGACTTTGGCATGGTGGAGATCATTCCTTGCTTGAGTCAGTTCTTGCTCTGCTTTAGCCTTCAGGGCCAACGCCGCATCCCTCTCCTTCTCGACTTTGATAACCTTGTCTTGCACCCACCTGGGATCTCGCTTATGCTTGTTCGTGTCAACTGGTTCCCAGAGCTTCATCTCAACACTGTCAAGAGGTGAACTGAATACGGATTCTTTCAACTCGATAGTCATTTCCCATAGTTTTTCCAGCATTTTCTGCATCGATTTGGGCCACTGTGGATCTACCCATTGTCCCGCAACTTCGGCCTTGCATCATTACATGATGTCCTTGACACCATAGAAACCTCCTGCATGCGTTTCGTCCTTCGATCGCTACAAATTTAGCGGGCACATATCCATGTTTACATACCAGAGGACTGTCTTCATCCGCTAAACCGTGATAGTCGGAGTCATACATCGTCTGGTTGGCCTAACACATCATACGCGCATGAGTAAACAGATTAGACTAGCTCAAAAAATAGATAACTGGCCACAGATGATAGAAATAGAGATGAGACAACTCACATCGAAATCACCGTCCCTGTCGTCACGACGCGTTTCCTCGTCATCTCCCCTTGAACCCATGGCGAGAGGGGAGGGGGTGGCTGCCGGAGAGGGGATTGGGATGGAGGCACCATTGGCTTGCGGCTGCGGCAGGATGGGAGTGAAGTGGGGAAAGTGGATTCGAGGGTAAGGAAGAGAAGTATGGGGAGGAAGAGAAGTAATGGGGACGTGAAACTGGGATGTGGCCCACTGAACTCGTGAGACGTGGCACTCGCAAGAGGGGAGCGCCCGGTGTTGCTAGTTTGTCCAGAGCAAGCGTGGCCAATCATGCCGCAGAACAACCTACTCGCGGATCGCTCTCACGAAGACCATCCCAATCGTCCAAGCGCCCCAATCGAACGGTATGTAACAATCGTCAAGAAGAACAACTGTGTTAGGGCGTGCCTTCTAGAAAACTATTTCTAACGGCTACCCATGCAATGACACTGGTGTATCCATGTGTGGTTTGTGAAAAGAACAGACATGCAATCACACTAGGTGGATCCATATATGGTTTATGGAAATAACATACATGCAATGACTCTAGCTGTGATTCATGAAAAGAACTGACATGCAATGACACTGGTGGATCCAGGTGTGGTTCATGAGAAGTACACACATCCAATGACACTGGTGGACTCTAGCTATGGTTCATGAAAAGAACAGACATGAAATGACATTGGTGGATCCATATGTGGTTTGTGAGAAGAACAAACATGCAATGCCACTTGTGGATCCTTATGTGGTTCATGAAAAGAACTGACATGCAATGACACAGGGTGTGGTTCATGAAAAGAACAGACATGCAATAACACTGGTGGTTCCATGTGTGGTTTATGGAAGTAACATACATGCAATGACTCTAGCTTGTGTTAATGAAAAGAACACACATGCAATGACACTGGGTGTAGTTCATGAAAAGAACACACATGCAATGACACTGGTGGATCCTAATGTGGTTTGTTTAGAAGAACAGACATGCAATGACACCGGTGGATCCACGTGTGGTTCATGAGAAGAACACACATCCAATGACACTAGTAGATCCTTATGTGGTTCATGAAAAGAACTAACATGCAGTGACACTAGGTGTGGTTCATGAAAAGAACAGACATACAATGACACTGGGTGTGGTTCATGAAAAGAACAGACATGCAATGACTCTAGCTGTGGTTCATGAAAAAAACAGACATGCAATGACACTGGGTGTGGTTAATGAAAAGAACAGACATGCAATGACACTGGGTGTGGTTCATGAAAAGAACAGACATGCAATGACTCTAGCTGTGGTTCATGAAAAGAACACACATGCAATGACACTGGGTGTGGTTCACGAAAAGAACAAACATGCAACGACACTGGTGGATCCTTATGTGGTTCATGAAAAGAACAGACATGCAATGACACTTGTCGATCCTTATGTGGTTTGTTTAGAAGAACACACATGAGATGACACTACGTGTGGTTCATGAAAAGAACAGACATGCAATGACACTGGTGGATCCTTATGTGGTTTATTTAGAG
Organism: Avena eriantha; assembly: GCA_910589775.1. Classification (NCBI taxonomy): domain Eukaryota; kingdom Viridiplantae; phylum Streptophyta; class Magnoliopsida; order Poales; family Poaceae; genus Avena; species Avena eriantha. Next base: position 87,990,953 of record OU342746.1, on the reverse strand, counting down.
GAACAGACATGCAATGACACCGGTGGATCCTTATGTGGTTTGTTTAGAAGAACACACATGCAATGACACTGGTGGATCCTTATGTGGTTCATGAAAATAACTGACAAGCAGTGACACTGGGTGTGGTTCATGAAAAGAACAGACATGCAATGACACTGTGTGTGGTTCATGAAAAGAACAGACATGCAATGACTCTAGCGGTGGTTCATGAAAACAACACACATGCAATGACACTGGGTGTGGTTCATGAAAAGAACAGACATGCAATGACACTAGTGGATCCTTATGTGGTTTGTTTAGAGGAACAGACAAGCTATGACACCATTGGATCCATGTGTGGTTCATGGGAAGAACACACATCCAATGACACTGGTGGATCCTTATGTGGATCATGAAAAGAACTGACATGCAACGACACTGGGTGTGGTTCATGAGAAGAACACACATCCAATGGCACTGGTGGACTCTAGCTGTGGTTCATGCAAAGAACAGACATACAGTGACACCGGTGGATCCTTATGTGCTTTGTCTGGAGGAACACACATGCAATGACACTGGGTGTGGTTCATGAAAAGAACAGACATGTAATGACATTGGTGGATCCTTATGTGGTTCATGAAAAGACTAACATGCAATGACACTGGTGGATCCTTATGTGGTTCATGACAAGAACTGACATGCAATGACACTGGGTGTGGTTCATGAAAAGAACAGACATGCAATGACACCGGTGGATCCATGTGTGGTTCATGAAAAGAACAGACATGCAATGACTCTAGCTGTGGTTCATGAAAAGAACAGACATGCAATGACACTAGGTGTGGTTCATGAAAAGAACAGACATACAATGACTCTAGCTGTGGTTCACGAAAAGAACAGACATGCAATGACACTGGCTGTGGTTCATGAAAAGAACAGACATGCAATGACTCTAGCTGTGGTTCATGAAAAGAACACACATGCAATGTGTGGTGCCCCGCAAAAACCACTACTAGAAAATCGCGGTGGTTTTGTGCATTGCATCATCATGACCGCATGCTCATGTCATCATGCCACCTTGCATTTGAGCATCGTCATGTCATCTTGCATTTGTTTTCATAAAACTATTTTCGAAAA